>OX336885.1:4773266-5373266 GCA_946959425.1 Argyrosomus regius
GAGAGACAGTGTTACTGATTTGACAGCTGGTTGGCTGTTGTGTATGTGTGACGGGTTGTTGCTCAAACCCAAACATAATCGTGAAAGTGCGAGACAGTATCTTGGCATCTTAACATGAACATTTGGCAATGTGCGGCCCACCTGCACGGGATCTATCTGTTATTACAGAGCACATGTCTGCATCTCGCTCCAGTATTTTGTTCTTCTTCTTAATCAATATCTTCTTTTCCTCCCCGTTGTTTAGCTCACCGCCGTCATGCCTAGATACTGCCAAAATCATACATCATACCTAACTTATGTGTTTGTATGTGAAGACAGAGAGACTGCAAGTGAAAAGTGCTTTCGAGTTTTTGTTGAACAATTTGTTGAGCTTTTTATAATTAAGCTGCGCTGTCTGTCGTATGTTGTGATGTCTGCTCAACATGTACTCTCTCGGTTGCATGTGGTATATTGTGAAGCAGCAAAAACTGTCAGGATGTGTACTTATAATACTGAAATAGTTGCGAGTGAGTGTCTTGTTTGAGTGCGAATACCACAGTCTGACAGCTGTTTCGTCACATTTTGCAATGCCTCTCACTGGGTTTTTTTTGCTTTTAGTGGAAAATTCAGTCCCTATTTGGTGTTGCAATAGACCGAATGCTCACATTGTGTTTCCACACACCGTGTTGAATTTGCTGACCATTTCTGTCAGTGAATATGTAGATCTGAGAATGTGTCAATGTGTGTTTTGTATAATTTCAGTTTGCATAAACAGTGGCACCTTGTTGAACATTCTCTGTGAACTATTGCATATTTATTTGTTCCTCGAATACGGCTGGAATATTTTCATCCGTGCAGGTGATGCTGTGAGGGACCTCTGACTTTATTTTGGGTTTAGCAATTTGCTGCCCACTGATATTTTGGCAGTAATAGTTTCACATCTCGAGAAATAAACTTTGTTGAGAAAATTGATACTACATGGATTTAAATACACTAAATATAAAACAACAACCAGCAGAAAATAGAAATGATAGACCTTAATAATCCCACACTGGGAAATTCACTTGTCACAGCAGCTTATATATGCAAGGTGGATAAGAAATTACTCATAAATAAGAAATATATATATATATATATAAAAAAGTCATTCTGAGGAAAGTCATGAAGTCATGCTGGTGTTAAAGAGTCTGAAAGCTGTTGGAACGAAGGACCTGTGGTAGCGCTCCTTAATATATGGTGGGAGTAGTCGTCTGTTGCTGAAGGAGCTGTTTAAGACACCCCCACGCCCCATTAACCTAGCATAAGATCAGAGAGCAAAGGAAGCTCAATAACAGACCTCCAAAGGTCATTAACACACTGTATCTTGTTTGTATTATTCTTACTTACAATTTTTTTTTTATTACGTGGAGGCAAGCGTTGGAACTGTTTCTCTCTGAGCACAGTTGTCAGGTAACCAGAAGACACTTGGCATGGAATTAATTGTTCCTGACAAAGATTTAGTCCCCTTAAAAATCTTTAATTTTCTTTGTCACATGAATCTACAGGCATATGACCTACCAGCTATTTAAAATAGAAACAACTGGGATATCTGGGACACCACAGTCCCCAGAGCTGATCATGTGATTATTGCTCATTATGACCTCTGTTGGAAATGTGACCAAGTCAAATCAACACGAGGAACAGTGCGACATGTAACCTCATCTTAAACATTTTGAGGCCAAGGCAAAGTGTAAAATAAAACCACACTGTACAAACAGCTTAATTGCCATTACTTATTCATCACTACTAAACCAACATTGCTCGCAATAGAGGCTCGAACATGTCTTAGTCATGCAAAATTAACAAGGTAACGTGTGCAATACTGTAGTTAGCTTTAGGAATTCTCAACATCTTCATACAATAGACAGAGAAAGTAAATCAAATGCAGCCACAGAATAAGACACCATTTCTGAGAGGGGAACTTATAAATTAATAGGCTGACATGGTGGCACTGAGTCATTGGCCATTTGAAGCTTGTTAAATCAAAGGTGCTCCAAGGCAGTTAATGTCTGCAATTATTTTAATCACGCAGTCTCATTTTTTTTATTATTATTATTGCGTAATGCTTACTACATGTAGCAACCACTCATTTAATTATGACAAAAATATCACTCAGTCATATAATATTGCAGCGTTACCAATGGTTTCATAAATCATACTTTACCATACTACAGTACAAAGGCAGCAATAACTACAAAGGTGATTAAAAAAAATAGAAAGTTTATGCCATCATTTCATGCCTTTTTAGGCCGATTACTTTACCGCTCACAGTCTATCTAGTTTGTAAGGTATATTATTTAAAGTTCAGAGGAATAAAATTCTTTGTCTCTGTCTGTCCAGCTACTCAAACTGTGTACTGTAATATGCTGAAATTATTAAATACAATCATTTATGGTGTTATACATTTAATTTAATTTAATTAAATCATTTCATTTAGACAAAGGTTTATGGCACCAAAGTGTGAAAAAACTCTACGCTACTTCCTATTATGGTAAGCTAATTTTCTTCAGCAGGAATTTATCTAGGCGCTTTTTTCTCTATAATTATTTAGCTACTGTCTTATTTGTCTTATTAGGTTATGGTTAAGTATGAATTTCAGTACCAACATGTATTTCATGTTTACTGTGTTCACCATAAATTACATCCATATTAAGAATTTGTTGTTGTGACATGTTTGCCAATGTTTTTAAAAAAAATTGAATAAAAATGGAGGCCATGGAAGTTTTGGCATTTTTTTATGCATGCATGGCAAGTTAATATATTGTAATTTTAGTCGTATAAAGTTCCTCTTCTGTTGATATCCTTGATATTCCACTTACTGAAATACATTTCTATGTCATCATTATTTTTATATGGTAAAAAAGAAGAGGCTATCAAAAAAGTTAACTTGACCACACATATCACTGCATATATTCTTTTTGATATTCCACATTTCTTTCAAAAGTTGTTCCAACAATAGCATTGCACAGCAGAGAGCTGTACTGGACTGCAGTCTAAGTATTTTAGTATTTTCTCAATCTCAACCTCTAGGCTAAAATATACTCATGTTCATTCCTGATTCAGAAATAATGCTGCCTCCACTGACCTGTACGTGAACTTCAGTAACATGTTTTGACCATTGAACTGAGAAAGTGCTGCAGAGTCATGCCGGTCAAAGACTGCATCCCTATTAAGAGCAAAAAGTAGAAAGAAAGGGGCCGGGAGGTTATAGAGGGAGGTTAGGGAGGCATGAAGATGGTGATAAAATGTGGACAAATTAGACTGTCTGGAAAACATTAGCCATTATACACCTCCAAGCAACCTTCAACAAACTAATTCACTGCAGGCAGATACTGGAATTAGGGGAGGGAGATTGTAAAGATGGAATGCAGAGAAAATATCGCCAAAGTTTTGGAAAAGAGCTTTTAGAGTTCGAGTTGGAGATTTACAGGAGCAGACTTCATGGAGAGCTGAGAACATTCTGAGGGATAAATGAAATGTGTTTCAGGTTACAGTATGGAAGAAATCAGATTCCTTCCGTGGGTTATTTCAAATAATAAATCAGATGAACTCACATGTCAAGTTAGATATGATCTTTATTGGCAGAATATTGGGGTTCTGTACAGATTTCACTGTATCTGGGTCAGCCATAGTGGCTCGTTTCAGCTGCCCCTCCCCAGGGTTATGCTCTTTGAATATTTAGATTTTATTTTTTTTAATCACGTTTGTGGCTAATGTTGTCATTCCAACACCCTTGCAGGAAAGGGACAATGATACATTAGTTTCATTTGTATGTGTTAAGTCATGATGTCTGCTGTTTAGGCTGCTTTCTTTTAGAAACACTAATAAACAGATTGAGGAAAACTTGATGAAAATAGTCAGTTATGTTTACCGGTGTGTGGAAATCTTGGAGGAACATGATAGTGGTGGTGAAGAAAGCTAATGTTTTCTCTTCTGCACCGACAGCCCCTGGGTGTCAATTTAGTCCTGTTAATACAGGAAAAGAACCTTGTAGACTGTTTAATTTTAACATGTACGGATGCGGTTTCTCGTGCTTGAATGAGTGATGATCAAGTATTTTTGTTTAATGCTGTTGACTGGCAAGGGGTCCATGTTTTTATGATTTATATTGTGCTGCTGTAAAACTAGATTTCATTTGCAGGCAATTAACTTTGAGGTGAATTGAATTGAAATAGAACTATTGTCTTGTATCTTGAGTTGTCATACGTTAATGAAATTATTGTAGAGGCAATGACAGAATGTGTCAAATCATGACAACAGTGCAGACAAACATATCCTTATGAAATGGTTGTTTATTTCCATGAATGATAAGGAAGAGCAGAGACCTCTTCGGAAGAAATATAAATAGTGCATGAAGCTGAGAGCTTCTCAATGTTCACACATGGCCTTTTCTGCAGATGTTGATACACTGATATTCGGCGATGTACTGCAGGGCATTCAAAAAGAGAACCGATGGCGGCATTTATCCAAATTTGCCAGGAAGGAAGGATCATGAGGACATTAATTGGTATGATTCACTCCGGCGCCGAGCACAATAAGCAGCTGTGTTTTCACATCTGAGCGAGACTGCGATCCTCTGCGGCTGTGACTGTGCACAGCTGTTTTTCTTTACCTGTGCGATTTTTGGAGGTTGAGCCGGGGCTATGAAGATGTTCCTGTTGTTCCGTCACATGGCCCTGCCAAGCTGGGGCTTTTGTTCCTTGGCAGCATGCCACCCCACAAACCACTGCCAGAGGAACTGTGTCATGCCCCACTCAGTTTGGTTTGTAGACAGGGAACGCAGGGAATAATCCATTCCATTTGATAGCTCTCTGGCATGAATTTGAGTGGCTGTCACGGCAACTTAAGAACAGATTTGCTGTCAAAACTGAAATATTATGTATATCACTACCCATCTATTAAGGCACATGCTCACCCCGAGGCCTCGCTGCTCTCTGTAAGCTGAGAATAGCTATTTATCCACGATCTCGACTCGGCTCGGTATGTGTAGCTTCAGCAAGAAAGTTTGAAAGGCAAGAATTCAAAGAGTAACTTGGAAGAATCCAATACATGCCTCTCCTGTATAGTGAAACAGCAGGCAGCCATCTAACATAGTGGCAATTAAATGATCTTGTTTCTAATCAGTCACTGAAAAAAAATTCTAATTAGGTCCACAATTTGGGTGTCCAACTGTAGAAAGAGAGAAATTAGAAAAGCTGATCAGATGGCCATTACACCGTCTCTCAAACATTTTCCTGTAGCAGAGCTGACTGATCTAGGCCAAAGCCAGCCAATACAATATTGCACAGCTGGACATAAAGCATTGATTTAGCTAATTATTCCTTCTGTTATTTTTTCAGTGAAGTGGAAATGTAGAAACCTGGCTTGCGTGTTGGAAAACGCAGGGTGGTTGTCAGGGTCAGCAATCAGGGTGAGAACAGTGCCAGTCTTAGTAAATTGTCGCATTGCTTTACTGATTGCACCTCCACCCTGGTCCAATCGCAACCCGTGGTACAGGTAATACCAATCACAACAACATTAATCTCAATAACGGTAGTCTAATGGAACGCGCTGGAAACAGCACATTTGTCAGTTAAGAAAACACATGAAACCAAGAAGACCAAAGGCAGAGCTCAAAGTGCTAAATGGTTTTGGGTTCAGCAGTAATTACTGAAATAAGAGAGTTCAACTGTATAATTCATCAAAGATAACAAACCCAGTGTTTGACAGAAGACTAAAAGACCAACAAAACCAACAAAAATCTTCTAATTCTAATACCAAAACATCAATACTGTATGCTCACACAAATACAATATATTCTACCAAAACATCAATACAATTAGCTGCTGTGTGCAGACCTCTGTAACTCTATGGTTGAATGAGCACCCGTCTTCCATGACTTCTCACTCAGAGGCCTTTGGTCCACTGGTATTAATTAAAACCAGATCAAGCTTCTCAACACATGTCTGGCGCAACCTCAGAGCTCCTCAATTAGCTGCCAAACAACTTGTCTACTAGTTGGTTTCTGAGGTTACAGAGTTTCAGAAAAACAAAGTGACTCGGGAGACCTCCAAAGGAACTGTTAGGATGTCAAAATTTTCTCATTGTTCACTCTCTCGTAAGGCTGCATATTTTTACTCCTTTGTCCTTGTTGTTGCTGCCTCCATCTTCCTGTTCAGTGGTAACAAATAACTTTGTCAGACAAAAAAAACTAAAATGTAGGTTAATGACAGCAGTTGTGCTGTGAGATGATGGATGCTGATGAGAAGCAACAGAAGTACAGCCACAAAGCATCTGTTACCACATCTAAATGTGTATTTATGCTTGAAAAATATCATCAAAGCAACATTTAACGACTGATACTACGAATTTGGCTGCTGGAGAACAGGCACTCCACTTCTGAAATGTTTCCAGTGAACATCGAAGCTATGACGGAGCTGTAACAGAGCCAGGATGCAGCTGGAGTCATCAGTTGGGATATAATGTGTTGTACGGTGTTGTAGTCAAGGCCATCCAAACCAAGACCAAGTCATGACTAAGACCAAGACCAAGGCGGGGTGAGACCAAGTCAAGCCCAGGAACAGGCAGGTACTAAGTATAGCAAATATTTGCTTTGGGCGAGGGGTGAAGGGGCGGCTGTGGCTCGGAGGTAGAGCGGGTCATCCACTAATCAGATCGGCAGTTCGATCCCCAGCTCTCCAGTCTGCATGTTGAAGTGTCCTTGGGTAAGATACTGAACCCCAAATTGCTCCCGAAGGCTGTGCCATCGGTGTGGGAATGTGTATGAATGGTTAGCTCCTAAAACTGATGAGCAGTTGGCACCTTGCATGGCAGTTAATGCCATCAGTGTATGAATGTGTGTGAATGGGTGAATGAGATATGTAGTGTAAAAGCGCTCTGAGTGGTTGGAAGACTAGAAAGGGGCTACATAACTACAGTCCATTTACCATTTGAAGAGATTTCTGAAGACAAAGGCAGATTGCTAACATCAGTTAGTTTTGCTAGCATCACTTACACAACAGAATTTGCATACTGTGTTTTCTTTTGTATACAGTCTTTGTGGTTGACGTAGCCCAATTGTATTCCAGAAGAGGCTGACACCTCCTCTCAGACAGCCACAGCTTCTTCTCCTGTTTCCCACATTCACGTTCTTGGAGTGGGTGTGAAGGAGAACAAGGATGGGTGGCAGCCATTAACAGTAATGAAAATTCAAATGAGAAATGAGTCAAGTTATTGGCTGCATTAGAAGCAGGAAGTTTTACATCCAATTAGAGTAATGATGTTAACAAATAAATTAGACAATACACAGGCAATTCAATGACATCCCAACAGTTGCGGTCTTAGAATACCTACCTACACCATGCAACACCTTGCAAATATGCAGACAATTCTGAGTCAATGCCGAGACCATCAAAACAGCAAGTCTTTTGAGTAAGATCAATGTTCACTGCCACATCACTGGATACAATAAAATCAAATCACCAATAACATTTCCCTTCTACAAGTTACAAGTCACATGTAATGCTTCCTCGAGGATGGTCAAAGTAAAATTAGATACTCTCAGCATCAGTCAATTCAGCCAGTGCCCCAAAACAACATATGCATGTTGATGTTCACCTGACAGCCTCAGCATATGGAGGAGGTTGGGGTGGAAGGATGGGTCAACAAGTTATCATTTGTCTTTTTAAAAACCATGATCACAATTGTTCCATAACCTTAACCAAGTGTTTACTACTGTAACCATGACAACAAAGGTCCCCTAACCAAAACAAAGTACTTATTTTAACTCGGTTCTCTAAACCTAACCCCTAGCAGTCACGTTCATAATCAGATTCATTTGAATTCATTAACACGGATTTTTAATAGTCTTGGAAGACACACTCATCAGATCAGAAAACGTTTTATGTGTCGTTATTACGTTACACATTGTATTGTTTCATTTCATGTGTGTAAAAATCATCAGTCACCACTTGTATTTATTATTCTGGAGATGCCACTACCATTTACCACCTTGATACTACTTATTTTACTGTTGCTACCTTTGTAATGAGAACCAAGGGAGTTTATTATTATGAGTTATTGTATCTGTATTCGTTCAGCAACATTAGGGACTCATTATCTTAAAATTGTGGCAGATGTCTTCCATCCACGCTACTCAAAACTCCAATAATACAAGTAATCAATCAAAAAGCATTTCACAGTCTTTGCATAGCTGAAATGTTGTAATGTATCCACATAAAACAATAGCATGATCTTGGAAAAATCTAAATAAAACCCACAAATATCAATAATAAAAGTAAATCTTTACATATTCACACATTATCATGAAAGAAACCTATTCTTGTGACAAAGCACAATGTAGCACAACAACCCTTTCTCCTAAGAATTACATTTATATCAAACTAACGTGCAACAGTATAAACGTTTTCCAGGAAATGTAATGGTACACAAATTATGTTTCTGCCATTCACCCTGACCACCTGCCCCTCAATTTCCTGCAGTACATGTAGTGTGTCATTCACTGTGAAGAAAATGTTTGAACATAAGTGACTACCTTTTCTAGCAACATAACTGGGAAAACAAATAAGTAATACATGAGCATAAGTTCTAGGAAACAGATTGAAGTACATTCAGCTCCAGATTTGATCACTCCAGTAGACTGGTGATGTACTAAAGTAGCATGGGGGGAAAATGTTTCTACATTACTGCATTTTACCCTAAAACACTCGAAAACATAGTTTCTGATAACTGCCTTTCAATGGGTGGCATCTCATTATGTAAAGAGTTATTGTGGATATCTCTGTCTTTTTATTTCAGACTTTCTCTTCCATTACAGACAGCAGCACATTATTAAGGGCAGCAGTAGCCTTCAGTCATTGGCTGTAGACTTAAAAAGACATCAGCCCATGGCGGGTTTAAAGTTCAGAACATTTGAACTTTTGGCACAGCAAACTGTGTGCTGCTTGCCACAAACACACACACACACACAGAATGTAAAAAAATCTGGCTCCACTGATGTGTAAAAAAAAAAAAAAAAAAAAAATTTAAGTGTAGAATAAATCCAAGTGTGAGCAGAGTTTGTCAGATTACAGTATGTGCTATAAGTAAACTATTTAAAGCAGCAGTTAGAGTAAGGCACAGTGCACATAATATCACACAGTAGTACATAATAATATCAATGCAGAGGTGAGAAATTGTTGCATAGTTATTGCACTAGGTGGGGGAGTGATATTGGATTACGACCCGCAATGACAGCATCGACAGTTTCAATGCCAGTGTGGTTTTTCTTTTCACTTGTTATTCCTCTGATATTAATGCCTGGCATCTACACTAGTGTTATGGTCGGTTCAGTTAAAGGATAGATCATGGTTATGCGGAATAAACTGACTTAGGTATTAATTGTCTAAGACAGGAGGCAAACACTGGATGTTGGCATCGAAAGGCACTTCTCTCCTATTTTGCTACGTGTTGTCCGTGTTGAGAATAAACTAGTCCGAAATGCAGCTGCAAGAGTGAGAAAGTTGTAACAGTGCCTAAATGTTGAGATTCTGTCCGGAGGCGCTGGTAACTGGAGCATCTGGAGGAGTCCGGGAGGTTTGACAAGTCAAAGCTGATGTTGCCCCACGGCCACAGAAATAGAGCCTGTGTGGCCATGGGGCAAAAAGGTTTATGTGCTGAGTCTGACTTGAATGGACAAGGTAAAGGTAGATGTATGTGGAACTGGACCACTATACAGTTTGACTTTCTGCAGAAGATCATTGTTTTTCTTCATTTCAAGGAGCTCGCTGTAGATCACGGCAGGGCTGGTTACATAGTAAAATCACTGAGGCGGCTTCTGAAATGTGGGGGTGCACTACGAGAAGTTACAGCACAGACTGCATGGGCAGCCAACGGCAAACTAAAATAGAATCCTGCTGATACAGTGTGAAGTCTGCAGTGTGTTACAAAATGACTTAAGATAATAGGCATAGGTGGCACCACTTCAGTTAAACCTACACAACCTGTTTCTCCTCTAATAACTAAATAAGGGCAAACATATAATTCTATCACACCGTACTTAATATATTTTCCACTAAACAATAATTTGAAAAATGGACACCAACGCACACATAAGACGTGGAATTAGTAACTGTCACATAGAGAGTCAAGCTGTGGGCTGGTTGGGTGGGAACCAGTCAGGCTATTTTGAACCAGCAGCGTTGCTTTAGCACTTTACAGTAAATTATCATCATTATCCAACATTATCAAGGGCATGCAGCATCTATTATGTTGTTTGGCTTTGTGTGCTAACAACTTTCAGAATAAAGACTAACTGGTTGATTTGGGAAATGGCGGATTGATTTACCCAGCTTCTATAAAGAGCAACACAAAGCAACCATTTTGAGCTTTTGTAACCACCCTCGGTTGGCGCCACTGTCTCAAATACTGCAGGGCTAGGTGTTTCTGTATGATTGCTTAACACCCTCAAGCAAAATCTGCAAGAACCTCACTTAAAAGACACAATTTTAGTGATTAGGCAGTTTGCAGACTTAAGCCCCATTTAGATTGAACTAAATATTAGAATTAAATACTCACTATGCTCCCCTGTATTTTAACTAGTGCTGTCAATCGATTAAAATATTTAATCGCGATTAATCTCATGCTGTCATGAGTCTGTGTTCCCAGTGTCTTCCCTTCCCCCGTGTCTGTGTCTCCCTCTCCTCTAGGGGCGGATCCACTGAGCAAGCAGGTGTGCAGGCGACGCACCTGTTCTCCATAATCATCAACCCCAGTTAAAAGCCCGGTCTCTCCAGTCACTCGTCGTCAGATCGCACATTTTTATCTATTCTAAATGTCCCTTGAATTATCATTTTAATACTCTTATCAACATGGAAAAGTGGATAGGCTTGCTTTGTGCAAATGTTTTTTTATTGCAAACCACAACAACAACATGTAGCGTTACAGCCATTCACGTCTGAAGCAAAATCTCAAACAAAGCAACACTATCAATAAACAGATGACAAAAAAATAAATACCTAGTCACAAAAACAGCCCCCTCAACAACCTTCAAAACAGGGTGATACAAAATAAATCCATCCATTGTCGCCTGGTTATGACGCGGAGGAGGCGGAGAATTTAAATTGCCGGTGTGTTTGGCCATCAAGTGGTATTTCAGACTGGATGTGCTACGATGATAACTCAGTTCACACCGACAATACACACAGATAACTTTGGTTTTATCTAACGAACTTTTCCATTCATAATTTTGTTAGCGGCGGCCATTTCAGCATCTCGTGCTCGACATCCACACAATACGGTAGCGTGGGGCGCGCTTATTGTTTTGCTTCCGGTTTACAGCTGGATCCTGTAGTTTTTTTAACGTTACTAGCAGTGGCCACAGCTTATGAAAAAACTACAAGTTCACTAGGTCACAAAGAGCGTTAATCTCGCAATAAAAAAATTAACGCCATTAAAATTGTTTTGCGTTAACGCGTTAATAACGCGATATTTTTGACAGCACTAATTTTAACCATCTTGAAATTACAGTATTCGGTCTGTAATAGACATATTACAAAAGCCAAAAGCCACCCTAGGGTGCTCAGGAGAGGTGAAGTGGGGACAAAAATAATGTGTGAGGTGAATTTGAGTGAAAAACCTTACTACTTCTAGGAGTCATAGCTCAGTCAAAGCTTAACATGCAAACTAGAAACACATACAGTACTGATATCTGTGACTCACATTTCCCAAGGGTATCATTATTATGACAATCACGAATACAGGTCTATAAATTTGCTTAGAAATCTCAGGAAGAAAAAAAAAAGATGCTTGAGCATGAGGAACATTTCATTTTCAAGATTTCTTCAGTATCAAATGAATCCAGTGATAGTAGTCTGTACTTCCATTGGTACATTGCAAACAGACAACAAACAAAACGGGCAAAAACAAGACTCCGAACACAATGCCAGTACTGTCCAGTAGCCTATTTGATGAGATTTGGTATCTTGTTCTCATGATGGCTTTAATTTTGTCTGTTGTCATATTGGTTCCCACATATACCCATATGTTTCTGCTAGCATGTTTCCATCTAATGGATTAACAAATTTATTTTTGACCTATTTAATTTTCACACAAAAGTTTCTCACAGAGCGAAAAAAAGAAGCTCTTGACAAAAAACCCTCTGAATGGGGTTTAAAGTGTTTAAATGTAGACGATGAAAGCTAAAATATATGCATATAGGTGTATGTTGTTGATTGATTCCAGTCCAAATCTTGACATTTTACTGTAAAGTATTTAAATTCTACAAATGCTTATTGCATTTGAATTTCACTGTTGGCTGATTTTGGAGGCAGCTGATGCACGGTGGCAGCTTTTTCTTACCAACAGACCCACCCAACAGAAACTTTTGCAAATAGTTGTTTGTTAAAGTTTTTGCTGGGGCTGGTTGGGTGGGTGGAATGTGCTTCGAGTGACTGTCAAAGCTCCAGTGAACTATCTCTGTCCAGCACAGTCATGGAGTCTGACAGCAGACACTCATAGCTGATAAGTGCGGTTGGCTCTGACTACCGGCAGCTGTATTCCTGTTACACTGGGCAGTGGTCAGTCTGTCACTCTGATCGGCGTTACCTCCCATGTCACACACTAAGTAGCCATGAAGCCATGCCCCACATAGTGATTGTCCACTGCTGTATTTTTTTAATTCCTCTGAGAGAGGGAGCTAGCAGAATTTGGTTTAAGTTTGTTTCATGTGCTGGGAACATCTTGCGATCTTCTAGCCTGGTTCCAGACCTATAATTGCCACACATCTGTTGTTCAGCGTAGGTTCAAATAGGACTGATGTTGTCGACTGTTGATTTGATGCCTGTCATCTGACTGCCAGTTGGAGAAACTGTCAACCAATCTAAGTTTATTTTTCAAAATAACTTGCTGGCTTACTGCCTTCATGAATTACTGACAGAATGGCGACAAGTGTTGATGACAATGAGACAGCTGAACTCGTCAACTTGCAGAAATAACAACTCTTAATTAAACTGACTTATTTTTCTGATTGTTGACTGCTACCTCTGTTTCAGGTCAACTGAAAATAACAGTGGGACAGATATGTCACCTGCGGTCGGTTTGTGAACAAAACAACAAGAAATCAGCGAACATACCATAATATCAGACTGAATGTATGAAGTGAAACAAAATGGCAGTTCAGTCTGATTAACAGCCAAGTGATGCCCTAAGACAATCAAAATCTAATCTGTCAAGTAATGAAATTTCAACCATTGAGACAAATATTTAGTTAAAAGCCACCAAGAGACATATCAAGTTTAAATGTGCAATTCATGAACCATGCAGAGCCCGTGAAAGACTGGGTTATTGAGCAGAAACTATTTAAGTGTATTGCACTTTGGGTACACTTTTATTAGCAGCTGCATTGTAAGAGAGCATGTATTGTTAAACATTTCCATGGCTGGAGTTAATATCTATATGTAGACAATTCAAACCTATATCAAAAACCCCAACCTCTCCCTTTATAAAGAAGTTAGATCACACTGGCTGGTGGCCAGGAATGTTAAACTGCAGTAACTTCCCTCCGGAGCTAATATATAAGCACTATAAAGTCCTATCTCTCACCGCTTTCCATTTTAAAAACACTTGAAAATAAATGCTGCAGTGGCTCCAACTACCTCCACATAACATAATGCTTCCATGAGGTAGACATTACAGATCCATCAAATTGCTACAATCTTTTCTTTGTAATCACTGCCAATGCAGTTGTTGAAATATGAAGGTACGTCCTCCCACCACATCTCTTAATGCCCAGTGGGAAAGCTAACTTTTAAGTTCATAATCTGACTTTTGCATTTTATTTTGACATATTTCTCAGTTCAAGAATGTCTAAGTCTCAGTATAGCAACATTCTATGACACCTAGTGCTACTGCCTAGAGCAAGCTGAGACATGGGGCCATAAACATATCATAGTGTCTTAGATTTATCCTTTCAATACAAGAAGGTTTACTGACATGTCTGGTGAGGTGAGAATACAGGTGCCTCGAGTTGTAAATCCTCCTGTAAAGTCTCTGAGAACTTCTGGCATTTCCCTGCAAAGAACTGTTTGCTGCAAACCCTAGCAAACCCTTCACATCTTATCCAAAGACTCAAACATCCATCGTATCTGAAAGATGTCAACACGCAAGCAGTGCACCATCAGTCCAGAAGAGAGGCGGTGGATAAAACTTATCATCGCTGCACCATTAACCTTTAATGAACTGGTGCTGCATTTTCAAGACAGAGCTGTTCTCCTCCCAGGAGGTCAATTTCCTCTCTCTAGGCTGTCCTTGTCAACAAGAATTTAGCCTGGCCCAGCATCAGTAATAGAATTAAAGGGTTGCTTTTGGATATGTGAAGAAAATCTACCTGTGTTTACACTGTTTGTTAAGTTGTATTCAAAACCACGCAGTGTTCTCAGAGAAAGAGAGGCCAATTTAAGCCTCAGAGGGATCATACAGTGATTTACGGTGTGCTCAGTGCTGGGCTGCGCTCATCAATAGAGGCATTCCGTCATGTTGTAATAGCTGCTGTTGATGTTGATGAGGTATTATTTTGCACATAAAACACCCCCACATGCTGACTATTTCAATGCTAATTATGTTTGGCTCATTTTTGATGTCTCTGTCGCAGTTGGTCGGCCCCGCTCGCCGTGCCACAGTGAAAAGCAGAACCTGAGCTTTTACTACACCGGCTCGTCTCCTCGCAGCGCGCGCTACTTCAAGTTCAGCCAGGCACCGGTGAGGAGCCGTACTCATGCTTTGTTATTCTTTGAAGGTAACTTCAAGACCTGACTTGAATGTGCACATGTTTGAAAGCTAAATAACATATCTGCCACGTTAGAAAGGATGTCATCTGAACATGCTGTGATTAAAATGTCTCTGGCTGCTGTTGGACCTTCGGATGTGTTTTAAAGCACTTAAATTTATTCCTGGTTGTGTCATTAGCAACGAGGTGCTACAATGACATTTGGCCTTTAGAATTAGCAGCAAGCTGAGACGACACAGCTCGGCTCAGTGTGCAGTAACCTTATTTACATACACTACTGTGGATTCTCACTGAGGCTAAACAGGAATTAGGAATCCAAATTTGGTTGCACACATTATTTTTTAGAGCGTCTGCCCACTAACTATGGCAATTATGGGATAACGGCACATTGAATCCCTTCATTTCTAAGAGTCTCTACAGTACTTATTCCCTGTGGGTCACGTGACAGATGGAGATATCAAAGACATATGTAGGCTACTTTTACTTTTTTGGCTTGCGTTAATGTAACAAGGGAATCCATGAATCCTGTCCAAGTGACTTGTATCTTGGATGTTCCTCTAGAGTCCCTTCGAGAGGATCATCACAGTCACAAGCAGGAAACAATATGTCTGCTGGTGAGGTGGAGTGTTGTTATTTTTCTGTATGTTGATCTGTGACATGCTAAAGCATTGTGTAACAGTAGAGCAGAGCCATAAAGTCAGTGAACTGACAAACTGCCAGGACAGGCTTAAAATCCTTTATAATTCATGATCGTCCTGTATTGAAAAAGAAGCACTGTCCCTTACACATTCAATACATGATTTGTCCCTCTGCTCTACTCTAATGCACCCACACACTACCGTTCCACGCTCGGCATGACCAGAGAAATAATAAAACCAAAACCAGCCGAGTATGAGTGAAACATGGTTGTATTAAAAGTTAAAGTATTATATCAGAATGTGTGGAAGACCATGACACAGAGAATGACAAGTTGTCTGTCACTCAACAACATTGTTTCCTTGGTTACCGAGACTCAGTACACTAATTTTTAAATAGCTGTGAATACGACCAGCTCGGGTCCATCCACGAAAAGAACAAGATGGTCCAAATACATGTCAGACAGACTGCGAGTGGCTGAGTCTTGTCAGTGGAAATGAGTAATTATTATTTAGTGAACTAGTGAAAAAATCACCAGAATTCAGGAAATGAAGTGTCTGACAGTCAGGATGTCATGGGAGAGGACCTTCAGACCCTGTTTGATTTGTGTTCAGTCCCTGGTGTGGGACAGCGGGCAAGGTTCCACTTTGAAAGGGGGCAACCCTAGTGTCATCTGACCACATCTCAAGGCAAAAGACAGCTGTTTGTAGGATTCTCTGGGTTCATTAAACCTGTAGCTATCACACAGCAGCAGGTACTGTATGAGCATCTCCAAAGCGAGGGAGTTGCTGTGCCGTTTACGTGGCACAGCAGTGGTAATCATTCATTTTTTGCAATAATTAATTATCCTGACACAGAGGCAGGACGGGCCAGGATCTAATGGCAAATTGCATTCTGTGCTTCTACACTTCTACACTACTGACAGGTGAGCTGTCACACACATACACACACACATTCTCAGTTTTCAGGCTACAGTCGAATCATTCTGCTACATAGCGGCCGTCTTCAGGTGGAGTCCTGAGTTCCATCACAGCTGTCAGGACATTTTTGTTTTACTGTAAGTAAAAGTCCGATCCGTTTACTCTGGCGAGTCAAAAACAATTTGCTTTCCTGTCAAGTTTATTGTTACCAGGGTTTCAGTTTTGCTGCCTAAATTCAAAGTCTCTCAGTATCTGCAGTAGTGGCATTATTGTGCACATGGATGCCACACAGGCTACACCAGTGGTTCCCAACCTTTTTTTCTTAAGGGAACCCATTTCTATCATTGTGTAAACTGATGACCCCTGACATATTTTATACATATTTCATATTATATCCGATGCATAACAATAAAAGTACAGAACAACTGTACAATGACCAAAATAGCGCCCACAATACCTGCAAGAAGTTTGTGTATAACGAGCGATTTGAATGAATTTTGATTTCCTGTGGATATTACCTCACAGATGAGATATCCTGATATTTTGAGGAGCTTTTTATAGTTACGATTCTCTGTCTGTAGGCTATTATGTATTTTCCAAATTTTTAACAATCATCCATAGTTAATAGGCGTCTTTTTTTTAAACAGTGTTTCAGTGTTTTCTTCTCCCTGGCCTTGGCTGAAACCATTGTTCTTTTTCCTGTTTGGTTGTTTTAACTGCATATTTTCATATTTTACTCTGAGCTGCTTACCATAGAGTGAAGGCTCTCAGGCTGGAGGCTTACAGGAGAAAAACCAAATGTCTTAGTAATGTGTTGAGCCACCATGTGCTACCAGAACAGCTTCAATGCACCTTCAATGCAGTCTCTGAGCTGTACTGGAAGGATGAAGACCGCTCTTCTAAAAGGTATCCCCTCGTTTGGTGTTTTGATGATGGTGGTAGAGAGCGCTGTCTGACACATCAGTCAAAGATTCAGGCCTGTAGCGTTCTCTTGGTGTACACCAAACATGCGCTCGCCCACTTGTCTTGAATATGGTGAAGGATGACTCATCTGACCATAACACTATTTTTTCACGTCTCCGTAGACCAGAACTGATCTGATGGTCTGTTCACCACTGAGCTCTCAAACGTGAATTCATCTTTGTAATGTGGGGTTTATTAATCCTCCTATCGTGTATATGTATATAATATCTTCTGTGTGTAATTGTTGACCGACTGTTCTTGCTTTCAGTCTGATCACGTCCTGCATTGACATTCTCAGTCACCTGAGGAAGAATTGATTTTCTATTTCTCCTTATATATCACGCTAACACACTGAAGAACCCCAATCATCAAATGTTCACTGTGGACCGCCATGTCTGACCCCGTTTACTGATGTTTTCACTGTAGATCTAAATGCAGATTTAGTCACTTCAGTCAATGTTCCCGTTGAAACAGCAGCCAGTTGAGCAGCCTTCAGTGTGACTGAAGCTCCTGCCATCTGTACTCCGTCTATGAACCCTCTTTCAAAGTCACTTGGATCTTTTCCTCTTGCCGTCTTGACACAAATTCAGAATTAACTGGGCCTGCTCAGCATTTTTAGACATGCCACAAAGCATGACTGGATGTTAAACGCTTAGATATACCATGTATTAGCATTGGTTAGATTTCTGTTGTAGGTTCTCACCGTGCCATTATCCTGAGATTTTTTGCTACTTTAGTTATATAAACTCATTAAGCATGGAAAGACTTTTCAATATGAATTATTTTGGGTATTGTGTTGTGATTTCTCAATAACCTCTAATAGTATCTTTATCCATATTTCCAGATCCATTTTTTGTCTGGTTGTGTTTTTTTTTTCCATTAGGTGATGGATTTTTAATTTGTCATGAAAGTAAAGTAATCATTTGCAATTTCCCAGTGGCCATTTTCTACTGAAGAAACAGTACATCTGAAACTGTCCCCAGTGAAGTTTGTTGAAATTTGCATCTCCATTGTATTGTCAGAAAGCCCCCCCAACCAACCCACCTACCTACCACCAGACAAAAGAGAACAGAATCTCGCTCTAACAACATGACACACGTTCCAGTGAGAAAGTGCAGCTAGTAACAGTGGTAACGCTAACACAGACCACACTAAGTTAGCTCTACAGGTAGTGAGAAATGAACAGCGAGTGAAAGCATTAACCAGCAGCACAGGTGAAAAGCACAGACGCCCCCATCACACACACCTTATAAAAAAATTTTTAAAAAATGATTCCTGCCATTTGACTTCTGCACAAGAGGCGCACAGAGGCATGGACACTCCATATGTGCCAGATTAATTAGTGTAGAAATTCCAATTAGAAGACTGCAGTGTGCACGGGCAAAGCTTCACTCAGAAGGAATTGTCTCAATAGAGGATTTAATATTATTTATCAGCCACTCAGGAGCGAGACTTTTTGTTTCCTGTGAAAAAATTCCAAGCAAAACAAAGTGATGCATTTTCCATCCAGAGCCACCAGTCTGCACCTCTATGAGCTGTCACCAAGTCCCACACTGAAACTCTAAACACACCCGTCAAACTGACGAATAAAACATTGATCACAGTGCCTGACAAACGTTCGCACTCGTCATAAAACACAGTAACAGTGTGAGCATGTCTTAACTTAAAAACAGTGCGTTTATTCCTGAAGTTTCAACACCATCCACTGACCTCCTGAAATCCAGAATTCTGACCAGATCGCTGGTGTGGTGCTATGCACTGTGGGCCAGGAGGGTGTCTTTCTTGAAATAAAGAACATTGTCATTCATTACTGCACTAATTGTGCAGTTTAAGTCACACAAACAATTCCACATGTTGACCATCTTGTAATTGCCCCCCTCCCCGTGACGCATCTCACTGATCACGTTGCTCGGAAACTCAATTACGCAAATTGACTAAAGAAACCCCTGTTCTCCATGTTCTGACGTTAGAAGCCATCTGTAACAACACCTACCTGTCAATCAAAGTGGCCATGCTGTTAATTATGCATAACCTAAGCCTTAATATAATCTGAATGGGTGAGCCTCAGTTACAGTTAGTAGCTATAGAGACCAAAACTGTTTTTTGTACCAGGCTGTAAACATGTTTATTTCTGCTGTGAAGTTGGACATTTTAACATGGGGACTTATGGAGACTGACTTGTTCTGTAGCCAGCCTCAAGTGGAGATTCAAGGAACTGCAGTTTTTGGCACGCATTGACTTCTTTTTTTTTCATTGAGGTTACTGCTTGATTGAAGGTGTTTGACCCTCCAGCAAACTATTTGTTTGAAGCGTACTGATGCCTTGAGCAAAAATTTGCCAATATTTGCTAACATGAATGCATTTTATTGCTCATAAATGAAACTTTCATAATGTTATTCTGCTCTGTATGACGACATAATGATCATCAACAGCTAGATAACCTTTAATAATCTGCAACAAAATCAAGACACTACACATTGCTGTACAAAAATTAGAGGCACTACCTTTTTTTTTTACATACTATATCGATGGAGAAAATCCAGAAGAAGCCATATTCAAATCAGTACTAGTAAGACAAGTGTTGCATCCAATCAGTTTATCTGAGAACCATAAATTACAGGTTACAATATGTAATAGGCTACGCATGTGTGCATTTTGCTTTTTGGATGCCTTTTGTTTGGATGCATACATCGAGGCATACTGCAGCATCAGGTCAGGCACAGGGTTCTTTTTGTCTGTTGCAGCCCCCTCAGTAGCTACAGTGCGCTGGTTAAGCTGAGGCTGATTCCAGTCTCTGTGAATGAGTAGATAGGGAGGTGAGTCTCATATCTCCATCCTGACAGGCTCAACACACCCCCGCCTCTCGGGACTCCACACCAAACATCCCTGATAGCACAGGATTCTCTTCTCCCCTCATGCACTCAGGCACACACACATATACACGAGGCAAGACCCTGCACTCGCCTTTTTATTTAAATGCGATAAATATTTAATTTGTGAACGTGTTGTGAAAGATCACACGAGCACGCACAAAGGACCCTCAGCTGAATATGCAACGTTCTGATAAATATTTCAGTACTCCATTTCCCCAACCCCCAGTTGACTCACCAGGAACCTGGAGCTGATCCGGGCAAGAATTAAACATGTTTTCCTTGCAATATTTATTCTTTAAAAAGAGCCAGCGTCTTGCTGATTTGATGATTTCAAGAGGTTTTTGTGACCGGGCTTGATCTGGTGTCCATTTAAAGACGCTCTCTTTAATGACATAATACATCTCCACAGCTCTCTCCCATGTAGGTTAGTAGCACAACACTAATAACACCAATAATCCTCCCACTAACATTATATCCCCCCACTGCCTTTCTGCACCTATAAATAGTATCACACACACACCATAAACTTTGCCTCTCTCTTTCTCACTCTCATACAACACCTACATCACAGTAGCACTGCTCCCTGTAATTAATTTATGTTTCCTACAGAGCGGTGTAAGAGCCTGAATTTACTTTTATAATGAACAATCTTGAGCCTCTAATGCTAATTCCAGAGGCTGCAATTGTTTAATGTCACAGTTTCACATTTATTTCTCCACAGGGAAGGTAATGAAACAACTTAGATCTTGCAAACAACATAAACCATGATTTCACTTCTCCATCTAAAGATGCATTTTGTTCTTAAGACCGAGGAAAAAAGCAATGAAATAAAGAACACTAGTAAACCGTTTTCAAGGGCATCCCTCACCTGCAAAACTGCGCTGCACTTATCAGATTTAAATAAATAAAAAAGCTCGGCAATATTCATTTTACCGTGGTGCAAAGGACCATGCCAGCCTGGTACTCTTCCTTGTATGAGCAAAATTCATCAATAAAGCAATTGTTTAAGCTCCCAGTAGGTTCCAGCACAGGCTGTAAAATTTATGAGCAGCAGTACAAACAGACAGTGGATGGATCGAAAAGGGTCCCGGAGGCAGCCGGAAGAGAGTCCTTAGCAATAACAACACAATCAATCACATCCAGCGCACGTCAAATCCAACCCCAGGCTCCCCGGCAGTGCATTCAAAACATATTCCCACGTTCATATGATCGCAGCTCTGTCATCACATCTTACTGCGGGAGCGGATGGTTTTATATGTACAAGAATATATACGGCAATGCAATCTTTGTATGGTAATATCTATGTGTTTACACTGTCTGTCAATGCGGGGGCTCTTCAAGAGCAAGCCGTTACTGTCATGTGATTATATTATGTGACAGCCAGTCAGTTCTGTGTAATTTACATTTTCTGTTTATTTGAACATTCAAATAATGTTTTTTTTGTTTTTTTTTATCATTAAGGAGGCTCCATTTACAGAATATGGCAGATATGGAATATGTCCACCATGTTGAACCACCATGTACAGTAGTCCACAAAGGACAAACTAAACCACTGAAAACGTGGATTTAAATCATGAGTATGTTCCATTAAACACACAGACAAACAAAAACATCCATAGTACTAATATACATTAGTAAAATTTACCACACCACCTTAGCTGCGACTATGCATTGCTACTTGTCAACTGAATTAAGAAGGTGACACTACTCTATAGTGTGTATAGGCTACAGTATAGTGCACATTTGAGTATTTATAGTTTAAAGAATATAATAGATCCGAGATTAAACTGACAGAAGGCTGTAACTGGGAGTAAAAGGCACATTTACAAATCCATCTGTGAGTTGAGCACCAGAGACAGCACCATGGATTTATCAATACAAAGCACAGGTAGGCTACTGATACTACTACTGCTGACACAGAGCCATGGTCGGGGGCCATAGATTCTAACAAACCTCAGTAGGAAGAGGGATCAATGAGTCAGGCAGACTAGACTAACATATTCATCTAAACAATACCACTGCCTCTGTACTGCTACTAGGGATGCAGAGGTGGGAGGGGGGTGGCAGGTTAACAAGAGAGATGAATTTTGGTCATTTTGTTAACAAGGAGGATGGTAGTACGACTGTTTATCACTGTTGGGTTTACAGCTCTTTGCAGTGCCCCCAGGTGGCCAAAAAGTTTGATGCAGGTTTAACTGGGCTGTTTGTTTTTTAACTCAAACCACTAAATTAGATTTCGAGCCTAAACCTAACCAGAATGTAACCATCAGGGTGGATTTCTTGAACATTTTGAAACCTGTTTAGTCAGCAGTTATGTTTGGTAGCTAGCGGCCCTCTCCTTCCCTGTCTTTTGCTGCCTGCAGTGCTACATTACTTGGCGCGTTACCACCACTCAACGTCAGTCAGCCGAATTGCTTGAAACAGTCGGCAGGAATGTATATCGTGTCGTCTGCATGCTAAGAGGGGCCCTATCATCAAAAACTGTCTCCATTGTGTCACTATGGGCAAAACCTCCAGAGGGCACCTTTAAAAAGAGCTGCTAGAACAGTCAATCAACCAGGCTCTCGTGGGAGTTTTAACATCCCATGATGGTCAATTTGAAGGGTACATTTCAATACAGTCTTGGGGGAGACGATGGATTATGAAGGTTTCAGAATGACAACTGCAACCTGTATTGAATATTCTGGTGTTACCATATCATATTTGCCACAATCAGAAAATACTTCAACTACAGCTTTCAAAGGCACATTTGTATACCGTCGCCACTCACCAGTATATCAGTTATAGCCTCTTATTGTATTCAAGCATGTCTCAGACCGTATTTAATCATATTCCCCCATGTCCACAATCCCTCCGTGCACTTGGTAAACTTTTGGGGTCTCCCTGTTCACAGTGTTCATGCTTGGAGAGACACATGGAGGGCAGATTTGCCTCTGGCATGCTCAGAGCATCAGCCAAGAATCTGCTCATTATTCTTCCCATACAACAAGTAGTGTGGCCCGGATTAGATCGACAGGCCTGGACAACAATCTTTGCCCACAGAGCTGGGGCCAGATAGCCTTCTGATCTAAGCACATGAATTTACAGTCAAAGCTGAAATGGAGAAACAGCTTGACAATTTCAGTTGGACGGCAGGAAAATAAAAAGTATTGTGTGGCGTGAGTGCTTGTTTTCTGCATTTGCTGCAGAGCCGTCTTCCTTTTCACGGCAAAAGTGAGGAGATGGAGCGAAGAGACAAAAGAGAGAATACAATGATAGGCCTATATAAGCACTTGTACATTAAACCACATACCATGCCTACTTACACCACACTGCTTTGTCATTATTCATGTCCTTTTTGAAAGATTTGCATGCTGCCATTTTTCAGCTCCTTTCACAAAGCGCACAAATCATAACTGACTCTGCTGTATTAATCATTTGACAGTGTTCTTCAGATATGAATTTTATTATCACGCACAGCCCATGCAATATACATCCTGCCAACCTGACACGATTCCTGAAAAATTAAACACCTGTGATTCTTTTTCCTGGAGCCAAATCTCTTTCGCTGACATTGTCGTGATGGTAACATGCTGTTTTATATTATCAAAGAAGATTTATTTTAGCATTTGAATATGACTGGCTCAATAGGCATATTTGAATATAAATGCCTGCCTGGAATGATTCACAAGCACAACACAAAACTCATTTTTGCAGTGGGATTTTCAAATATCACGCCCACACAAAACTCCAAATAAACATTTCAGAGCCTCCACACTTCTGATCAAATGTTGGTATCTCACATCGCAGTGTTGCCGGTGTTACCGCCACTTTCATCGCAAGATGTTTCTGATGCAAATCACAGGGTGCCATAGTGCTGTTGGCATTTTTAAGTAACACAAATCATAGCCCACTCAGAGTGGTATTCACAGTCACAGGATAAATTAAATGCTAGAATTCCTGCATTAAGCAACAAGTCATAGAAGCAGCTGGTTGAAGAGGAACTTGTAAATTAAACAGTTTCTTACTGAACCTATATAACGTACAAGCTATGTTTCGAAAACTTAAAAGGTCCAGTGTGTCAGATTTACTGAGCTCTATTTACTGAATATGGCAGAAATGGAATAAAATATGCATGTTTCTATCAGTGTGTGATCACCTGAAAATAAAAAGTCTTCGTTTCCTTAAAATGAGCCTTATACTTCGACGGAGTCCCCCACTGTAATGCACTGCCATGTTTGTACTGACAACCTAACCTTAACCTCTGCAGGTTTCACGGCCTCTGTAGTTCTTCCTTCATGCTAAGAAGGAGAGGGTGGGGTCATATTCAGGATAGTGTGTTCTGGCACTGTGGGTCACAAGGGTGCCCGCCAAATAATGCAGCGACCTGCAGTGAAGAAGTTGAGCCGGATCCACATTTTGGAAAAAAAAACGCAGTCATGTCACGCTGCAGCCGCCAATCAGATGCTTGACCAGTCAAACCCTCCACAGAGCCTGAAATTGAAGCTGAGACTATCCAGGTGGATTCATGGACTAAACTCTGATACTCTATCTGTTGTATTCTGGCTTTGTTTATTGCATGTACACAGCTTCTAAATCTGAGTCCGACTCGCAATTCACACTGCAAAATAGTGACACAAAGAAGTTTAATTTGGTTTTTGTTTGATGGTTTGAGAGAGAGTGAGCATTGGTTGAGAGACATAGACAGTGAATGAGAGTGAGGGAGTGCTGGCATCAATAAAGCAGGTTAATCAGCGAAATAAAAAGTTATTTCCCGATTGTTTCACAGCGGTTACATTAAGCACAAACAGACACACCCAGCAGCTCCTCTCAACCCCCACAAACCGTTGGACAACCCAGACTCTGCTTTACAGGTTATAGTGAAATGTGCTTTATAGTTTTTTTATCGTATCAGATCACATAAGGGTGTCGGTTTCCCTACAGCACACTGTGCAGTAGTACATTGTAGTGAATCTGGACAGTTGTCATACAGTCAAACTGTCTTCTTTTTGCTCGATTTAGTTTGCAAATCACCTCCTCTAAGAAACACTATTGTGTTTGTGCTACACAAACTCCAGCCTGTCAGGACACAGAGTCAATTTATCTAACAGGCGAGAGAATGGTGCTAGTTTGAGTGAATTTTGTGCAGGTGAAGAGACAAGACTTCACTGCTGCATCTGTAACTTGGTGTGTAACACTTAGCAAACTCTCTCTCTCTCTCTCTCTCTTTCTCTCCGTCCATCTCTCTCTGTCTCTGTCTGTCTTTCCCCTGCAGTATAGCACTGTAATCACCGTGTGGAGCTTTGTCTGGCAATGCGAGATGAGACTGACCTGAGCTGATCCTCACACTTCAGTTCCTGTTGTGGATAAGTATCATTACTCCTGCTAGTTCGACCCTGGGTCCTACAAGTTCCTTTCATATATATACACAATTCTTTTGCCACAGCAAATTTGGAATAATGAAGAAATGTTTTTACTTATTGTATTTCATTTGTTTTCCGCTAAAATATGCCACTGCCAAACAATATCTGCTCTAAAGCATGATTAAACTTGGCGTTATTTTTAGGGCCTTGCAGCACACTGCAGCTGCCAGATAAGCATGAGACATACTGTTTTTACTTTATTAACAATGAACTTTCCCTAACCTCAACAAAAATCCTTCTTCAGCCTAAACCTAACCACACACAGGCCTCAGGGGCAAATTGTGGTGGTCCAATTACAATATTGGTTGGGTTTAAATGAATTCAAATGAATGTATGTGAAACCTACCTAACGTGTTTCTCCGTTTTGAAGTGGACAAACCAAAAAACTAAAATTCAGATATCACAGTCGTGTTTCTAACAATATTTCTTCAATCTTTTTCACACACCTTAATTAACTGTGATCGCCAAACTGTGTCTTTCTTGTTGAAAATGAGAAATGTGTTCAAATCAGAATTACAGATTGATTTCTAACAGAAAGAGTTCAGTGCTGTGCATGCATCCAACCATATTTAAAGAAGTGCTGCACACTTAAATGTGTTTTTCTGAGCTCCAAATGAAATGATATGTCTGCAGCTGTCAATGCTGGCGTTCATATTGACGTTTTCTCATCTGATTCAATCTTCAAGGCAGATGCTGACATATAGTCAACCAGTTGGGACTTATCTACTCCATGTCATGAAGTTTATATTAAAAAAAACATTAACGCCCTGTGATCAGATGGGCTGATCTTCCCTTTCCTCTGTTTGTACAACCTTGATTGAACGTTCTCTCCTCCTTGCGTCTTATTTCCTCCTACCTGAGACACGAGCAGAAAGAAGAGACGTGAGGAGAGAACAGTCGAGGCAGCAGGCATTGAACAAAATGAAACACCTAAGGCTTTGAGATGAGCTTGCCTCGGCTAGAGAGTACCCAATTGCCATCAGGGGAGGTATAAAAAAAAGCATTATTTTATGGAGATGGACATGATGAACACCGTCTGTTAGTGTCACTACACATTTTACAATTTACAGATCACTCAAACTGTGCAAGAAACATTTGATGTTATTATGTTTTTAAATCAGTCAGAATCTTTCAAATATAATAGTACAAATATAGTATAAATTATATATATATATATATATATATATATATATATTTGATTGATGTGCAGAGATATAGTAAATAAATAAAAGAAAGAATTAAATTCAGCAGCAGCATTGATGGCAACAACAGAAAAACACCAATGTGGAATAATTACTTATGATAATCATTTGCTCCCATGCGTCTGCCTTCCCTCTCTGAATTAAACACTGACCTGCTGTGATGTTAGATTGAGGCGACTCTTCCGATCGGCGTGAAACTGAATTGTGCAGCAGGCAGTATATGATGTGGACAACATGGGTGTATTATTATATCTTGCAGTTGTAGAGCTATTCCCAGACCATCTCTAATGATTGATTGTAATGATTCAGTTTAATCTTAAGGGTATATGAGAACTGCTAGAAATAGCACCTCAGTACAAATTAATGTGACTCGAATGTCACTTCAAGTTCACTTCAAAACAAATCAATACTGCATGGAAGAGGCAAAACCATTCAGTACTTTTCCAAATCCAATGCATTCATGGAGAGTTGTTAATGGAGATGTTCATGGACATAAACACTGTGGAATAATGATGAAAAATGATAATGGATGTGTTATTTCATTCTGGGATGATGAGGTGATGTAAAACTTCACAATTGGAAATTTTCATCAACAGCACGGGGTAAAAAACCTCCCAATCACTGCTCAGCTCCTTCTATTGAAAAGTCTTCTTGTGAAGAGTAACTGTGGCGCCTAGCTCTCCCAGCTGCACAACTTTCTTTCAGAACCTGATGACAGCATTTCAGTCACTAAAATTCACCTGACCATTAACCCAGATGTAACAGAATAGACTACATAAAATATAGGCGTCATCCCGTCACCCATAGGCTTCTGAAGAGCCGTATGTGAAGCTCAAAGTGTGGCAGCTCTGGCCGCCGCCATCTTGGCAGTCCTGCCTCTAAAAATGGGCAAAGACGTAGATCGTGAGCGGACCTGAGGCGGGCTGAATGACGCCTGGGCGTTCAAACAAGCCACTCGTAACAGCACCCACCTGTCAATCAAAATGGCCATGCTCTTAATTCTGCATAACTTTAAGCCTTAATGTAATTTGAACAGGTGAGTTCTATAAAAAATTCACCCTCAGTACAGTTGTCATAAGACCAAAAAAGACCAATATTTATTTCTGCTGTGAAGTTGGACATTTTAACATGGGGGCTTATGGAGACTGACTCATTCTGTAGCCAGCCACAAGTGGCTGTTCAAGGAACTGCAGTTTTTGGCACTTTGACTTCATTTCACAGCCACAGAGGTTGCTGCTTGAACAGAACAAAGCCATAAATGAAAGCTTAGAGTCACTGAGTGTCTGTTGAACATATATAAACACATAGCCCTTTTTTATGAGCTGTGTGCGTCTTTACTTATGGTGGGTATTTATTACATATATACCCACCATACAGGTATTTATTGTAAGACATGTTGTAGTTACATGTTAGCTTTGTTATGGTGAAGAAATTGATGACAAATTAAGCTTGATTTTATAGTTTGGTTCTTAATTGTACAGTTTGTGCACTACATCCATGTGATGTTTTTTTTTTTTTACTCTCTGTGGTTCTGTAGGAGTTGAACCACACAGGGTGCATGTTCTACCAGGTGAACTACCAGATGCTGTATAAATATTTAATTTCGTTAAGTGTTACAGCTGCAGCCGACGCCCACTCCATGTGATAACCCCCCTTGTTGTGTTCTGATTAGAGCGGCACCCGGTCCGGCTTGACAATCCAGAGGATGTAATTTAGGTGCCTCAAGTATTAAAGCTTCCCTGTCCCTTTACAAGCTGGCTCGTAACATTAAGGTGCAAATGCTCCAGAGGGATTGTTCATGTGCAGGGAATTTAGAGGCCATTTTACTCCCTTAGTAGAACTCCTGTCTTTTGTCAAATTCAATCGCATTCTTTCAAGTTGGCTCCATGTTCAGAGCACCTGTCTGTCAACCTTGCAGTCACAGAGCCCAAGGCTTCCAAGCTGGGAATGGGACTTACCCAGAAAGTGGTCCTTTTCTACCATGACTGACACCTTAGAGACGAGCGCACAGCCCTGCACGTCTCATCATCGCTGCTGAACAGACCAACACCTGCAGGCTGCAGGCACCAGCCTTGGCTGATTTCTACAGAAAGTGGTGACTTTGAAATCCTCAGCTTCTGTTTGACATGAAGGATATGTCCTGTCTGCAGCAGAGAAATGAAAAGAAAATGACCAACTAGCATCACAATCCTCAAGAGATTGTCACAAATGACAAAAGTGCTGTGTTGCACTGAACAGAAAAATGGAGCTTTAGCATTGTAAATCTGATTGAAATGGATACTGATGTGAAGAGAAGTGCTCTGAAACAATTTGTATGCTCGTGGTGTTGCTGCTTACACTTCCCATCATTTTAAATATTTGTTCTGCACTTGGTCAGCAGATTTTCCTCTTTTAAATTACATTTTAAATGAGAGAATAACAAAAGCAATGTGCAGGAAAGCTTTTTGTCCCTCCATGCTTTTAAAAGCATTAAGGACTGCAACCAAAAGCTTTCATGAAAAATTGATTGCCCGTGGGGAATAACAACACTTTAACCTGCAAAAAAGCTGAAAAGTAGCCAAGCTGTTCACTCCGTTTATAAATAGACTATTCACCTTACAAGAAGACTGATGGAAATTATACCTGAATGCAAACTCACATTGTTCTTTTGCCCCCTTGATCGTACAATAGAAGCATTCAGGGAGTGATAAGCTGCTACTAAACAGAATATATTGTAGGAAGGTTGTTTCTTGGAGAAGGAAAAAAAAAATCCTTGATACATTTCAATCAATTCTTTACTCTGAGTAATTATTTAGCTGAAATAAATAATGAGAGGTGGGAATTGGAGCTCTCTATTGCAATTAGTCATTTCATTTCTAAATATAATTTGGCTTAGTTGAAATGCCATGGCTGTGATTTCACAGTGTCTGTCTCCAAAGGTCAATCTAAAGGTTCTTCTCTTCTCCTTTTTCCTCTCTTCTTTTCTTTTCTCTCCTCTTCCCTTTCTTTTCCCAGATTCTCACAATTTCAGGTAACACATACTCAGTGAGAAAATTCACCATATTGCTGAGGATCTTGGCACTCTATCTGCAGCAGTGTTACAGCGGTGTCTTTAAAGCAGCCCACACAGGACTACACTGTCTTGGTTGAGCAGAACATGCATACAGAAATTCCCATACGGCATAGAGGGGACATGACTGATTCAGAGAGCTGACAGGTAATATAGTCATGATAAATGCCATGGGGACACTCAGTGTAGGATTGCAAACGTGCATGATGCAAAAACAGGATTTCAAATCGTAGCAAAAGCAGATTTGGGGGTCTTAATTGAAGAATAAATTAGGCATTTCATCCATTTCAAGCTACTATAGCAACAACAAAAGCTGACAGATACAATTTCTTCCTTCCACAGAAACCATCCTTCGGGATCGAAACAAAAGTGCAACCTTCGGAAAAAAAAGAAGAAAAAAAAAACGCATCTCGTCTTTGTGAAAGTTCACTATGACTTGTAGTTCTTACCTTAACAATAAACAATTTGTGAAAAGAATTCCTTTTGAGAAACAAGCTCACAATGAGACCCTTAGAGTGGTCTCCTGCTATTGTGGCACCATCAGAGCGCCATCAAAGTAGCAATGGGGATTACATGGTTTTGCAGTCTCAAATGGTTGCTCTGAGAAACAATTATCTGATTGCGACTTGAGGTGAAGGGATAAAAGGGTGTTCAATCTCCACAGGGGCCTGTTGTAAAGCAATACCAGGAGCAAACTCTCCGCCACAGATGCAATGTACAACGCAAACCGTCATATTGTTACAGATAAACACTAAGAATCACCAGTAATTCGCTATAAAGAGCTAATGGCTGCTGGCTACAAAAATGACTTTGTCTATGGGGAGGTCAATGGTATCAGTTCAGTTCAAAGCCAATCATTTTTCACCTATCATCATAACCCATCATCTGACAACGATTTAGCCTCTGGATCAACAGCCAGTGTTTCGGGGATTCTGATGTGGCCATTTGATATCATAGACTTTCGATTGTCAGTCTGATTATCAATTGATACGTAAGAATGATGAGAAAGACAAATTTTAAATCATCCCTATAAACAGATATGAATCAAACAGATGCCTAACAGTCATCACATGATAACCAAAGTTCTCCACATTGGACTGTTTACCTAAAAGCAACTAAAGCCTACCCAAACAGGATTGGTCAATACTACTTCAGCTACAACTGGTCCAAACACTTGGTCCCTTTCCTATAGATTCTGCATTCATATGCAGATATCTGTTTTAAAATTATTATTCCATCAGTGAAATGTCACTCCTGGACAAAGAATCTTACCATCAGGAGACTTCCTAAGTACCACTAAAAGTTCCTACTTAAGCATTTTATCTTAAAAGCTACTAAAAGAATTCTTGAGCTAAGAGAAGGGAGAGGGTTGACGCCATTGCTTTAGATTAAACATTTATGTGTGAACTATTGCCACAGTGACTGGTGTTTGACGGATAACTGGTCAGACGGATGACTGGGTGTTTGGGTAGGTGGAAAATAAGTTTTTACAAGTTTAAAAGTTTACAGAGTTTTTGAGTGTTAAACTTGAAACAAATAAGACCTTGGATGCTTCTTTGTCTGCTTGGGTTTTTGGGGTTTGAGCTTCAACTGATTGTTGCTTATTTAGTCATACAGTATATATTTAATGGGGTTCCCAAACTTTTTCAGCTCCAGACCCTAAAAAGAAATTTGGTATCTGCCCTAAATCCAAACTTAGAAAAATAGGTTACATCATGAATTTGACTACTGATAAAGAAGCTAGCAACACACTGGTTACCAAGAGACACAAGAAACAAACAATTCAAATGCTACACAAGCAAACACATCACAGACTTACTTTTCCACTGTCCATTGAAAGTCTGTTTTGCACCAATGGAAACAGTCTTTTGACTTGCACGAATACTGGGAATGCTTTGTTTGTTCGTTTTTAAGATCTCTATTTCTTTTCTGTAATAAATACATGCAATCGAGAGTGAGGAGCATGCAGAACACGCAGTCAACTTTGCCTCAGCCCGACAGCTCAAACACATTTTCAGGTCCAGGTTCATGAGGAGAGCTGTTATACTAAAGTTTTGACACCAAGCCTTCCAGGGTTTGAAAGTTTAAAAATGGGTATTTTTGGAGCTTTCCCTAAACTGACAGATTAAATTCATCTGAGGTTGGAGGACTTGCTCCTTGCACTGGCTTTGTATTTTTGATTTCAGCAACTGACACGATACTGTAGCAGCAAGTTCAAACCCAGCTTAAAAAAACAGAAACAAAACTTCAATACATCCACACTGCCTATTGCCCATTCTCTTAGGTCTCAAACATGGTATAGAAGTTCAACATCAACAAGCATAACATTTTCAGTGTTAGAGTATTGTGGCAAAAAGGCTTCTAGCAAATCTGTTATCAGAAACATATTCTCATTTAAAATATGGCATGTAGCAGCTCTTGCTGACTGTGTTTTCTGTGTGATTATGGCTTTTGCCTTTACATGAATTTTCAGTGTTGTTGCAGGCTGTCATATTAAAATTTAATCAGCATTCAATTCTTTTGCTGGGAAGTGTGGTTACAGGTTCCCATGTGATTAGTACTTTGGCAGAGAATTGATGCAAATGTGCAAAACTGAGTTCTCGATGTGCCAATGAACTGAGCCTGGATGCAAAAGGATATGAACTCAGAGCTCGACGTATTGACTTCACAGTGTTGTCCTACACAGGCTGCTGTTCAAAAAACAGACAAAGGCTCACTCATTACAGTAAGACATGACAGCTGATAACATTATTTTATTGGCTATTTTGTTATCAGATCACTCTCAGGTCTCAAGGTACTGTAATTCTAACCTCAGTGACTAGCAAGACACATTCTGCAAATAAAGGCATAAATAAATAACTGAGCAAACATGCACTGAACACTGAAAATGCTCAAATCTAGCACAAGGGGCAGTGCAGTGAGAAGGCGGGGATTATGTGTGGCATTTCATTGTATTTGCAAAGACCTACTGTAAAGTGCCATCTGGGCAAACAGTGTGTAGGTGGTGCTGTGATCCTGTCTTGAGTCATCACATCTTGGGGACCCAATTCACCATTTTCCTGCTACTTGCTATTCTTCAATCATTCCGATAATCATTTTCAGTTAGGATCTCATTTGAAGCCATACGTTTGTTTGGCTATAAACAACTGATTACTAAAAAATCAATTGCAACAGTCCAGGGCCTCCAAAAGTGTATGGCTTGAAAACAGTTTGATACCGGGCACGAGAGACTACAAATAGCAATTACCAGGCTCACTGATTTGTGACAGACTTTAACAAGATTTAGGACGGAAAAGGACAGATCCAGCACTACTGTGATTTTTGAGTCCTTGCAGAGGCCAAGAGACACCACAAAAGACAGGATGCTCTCCCTGTCAACACACCGCTAAAATATTTACAGCACATAACAAGAAAAGTTTGCATAATTGCATAATCCTGAGTGAATCTTTATTCACGCTGCTGCTGTCAGTCCAGATCATGTTGACATTTGTCAGGAGGTAGCAAACAAACATTAAACTTTATCCTATAATTAATTAATGACTGTCCTGTAATTAATTGACATCTAAATTTTAATTTGTTGGACCCCCTCCCATTTTATAGTCACATTAATCATGGCAGCCAGTGTACCAGTCACTCTCCTGGCAGTGTTAATTGTTAAACAGTAATGAAGCTACCGTGGTCTTATGAGAATAGCAGTGAGTTGTGATTGATTAACAGTTAAAGGATCATTGATTTACTGGTCTCTAGGTGCTGAATAAGCACCACTGACACCCTCAGACAGCACCACGATGTCCTGGGTAGAGCTCAGAGCCCCTAAACACAGAGCTACTGCCCTACTAGAAATTATGTTCCTAATAGAAGATGGTTATTTACTAGACGCATATTTACTGCCATGATATTTTGCAATGGTGTCAATCGTTTTGGGGTTTTTTTTTGGCCTGAATTACTGCCTGATTGTTTATTTACTTTGAGACTTATCTTATAAATATATGTATTTTTTAAATCACTTAATGTGGCAAATCAAGTTCAATTAATTTATATAGCACATTTTATACAATGTAAACTCGATGTGCTTGACACACAAATATAAAAACATAGAACAAGAATACATATTTAAATATTTAAAGACAAAAAAAAAAGAAAACTTCTGAAATTCCTAAAAATTATTCATTCCCTGCACGCCCGCCAACATAAACATACTCACCCACACATACCCAAGAGTAAGCCACAGAGAAAAAAGAGAGACAGATAGACGGATAGAGAGATGGAGGTACTAGCTAGCCATAGGCCTGAGAGAACAGGTAGATCTTAGGCTTGCTTTGAAGGACAGCACAGTTGTGGTACATCTTATGTCATCGGGCAGTTTGTTCTGGAGAGCGGGTCCATAGTGACTGAATGCACTTCCACAGATTTACCTCTGATCATGGGTAGAGTCCGGAGACCAAAAAACAGTGAGCAGAATTTTAAGATCAATTCTGTATTTTAAGTATGGGAGTAATGTATTCAGTTTTTTCTTTTCAGTGAGTGTTGCAGCATTTCAAACAAGCTGGAGCCATCCTGTAGTCAAGTCCAGCAAGAAGGGCATTACTGTAGTCTGTCTTAGAAGTGATGAATGCATGAGTTGCTTTTAGTGTCTTACTGAGAAAAGATGGATTTAACTTTGGAAATATATTTTAGGTAGTAAAATGCTTACCTTGAGATCAGTGACAGCTGACAGTGAGATCAGTTTGGAGTGGATTTCTTGACTTTGATCTCTAAGCACCTACCACAAGGATCTCAGTCTTGTCTCAGTTCATAGGGATGAGGTGGTCTTGTGAAAATTAAATATATAATTATGTATATTTAGCATATGAATGGCAAGTTACATTGTGCTACACTGTGATGGAAACAAGTGGCAGCAGTAATGGGCCTAGAGCATATCCTTGTGGGGCCCCAGAACAAATGTTAAGAATTTTTAGCTTTAAGGTTTTCAAAAAGTTTGCTAATTAAAAGACAGCCAACAGAGACTAACCTTATTGCCAGATACCAATTTAAAAACAGATTTCTTTCTACAACCCCAATTCCAATGAAGTTGGGACGTTGTGTAAAACGTAAATAAAAACAGAATGCAATGATTTGCAAATCATTGCAAACCCATATTTTATTCCCAATAGAACATAAACAACATATCACGTGTTAAAACTGAGACATTTTACCATTTCATGGAAAATATTAGCTCATTTTGAAATTGATGGCAGCAACACATCTCAAAAAAGTTGGGACAGGGGCAACAAAAGGCTGGAAGAGTATACGGCACAAATCAAAAACAACTGGAGGAGCATTTGACAGTTAATTAGGTTAATTGGCAACAGGTCAGTAACATGACTGGGTATAAAAGGAGCATTTCAGAGAGGCAGAGCCTGTAAAGATGGGCAGAGGTTCAACTGCGACAAACTACGTCTAAAAATGGTGTAACAATTTCAGAAAAATGTTCTTCAATGTAAAATTGCAAAGACTTTGAAGATCCCACCATCTACAGTGTAAAATATCATCAAACATTCAGAGAATCAGGAGGAGTCTCTGTGCACAAAGGACAAGGTCAAAGGTCAAAACTGGATGCTCATGATCTTCAGGCCCTCAGACGGCACTGGATTAAAAACAGGCATGATTCTCTGCTGGAAATCACTGCACGGGCTCAGGAACACTTCCAGAAATCACTGTCTGTGAACACAGTTCGTCGTGCAATCCACAAATGCAAGTTAAAGCTGCATCATGCAAAGAAGAAGTCATATGTGAACACTATCCAGAAATGCAGGAAGGCTTTGCAGGAAAAGAGTATGGGTGCTGAACTGGCCTGCCTGCAGTCCAGACCTTTCACCAATAGAAAACATTTGGTGTATCATAAAACAAAAAATCCAGCAATGAAGGCCCAGGACTGTTGAGCAGTTAGAATGCTGCATTAGACAAGAAAGGGACAACATTCTTCTCCCAAAACTCCAGGAAGTGATCTTCTCACTTCACAGACAGCTGTTAAAAGAAGACGGGATGCTACACAATGGTGAACATCGCTCTGTCCCAACTTTTTTGAGATGTGTTGCTGCCATCCATTTCAAAATGAGCTCATATTTTCCATGAAATAATAAAATGTTTCAGCTTCAACACATGATATGTTGTTTATGTTCTATTGGGAATAAAATATGGGTTTGTGAGATTCGCAAATCATTGCATTCTGTTTTTATTTACATTTTACACAACGTCCCAACTTCATTGGAATTGGGGTTGTATTTCAGCCTCTTTTAATCAATCGTTTTGGCTTTTATGACTCCTGACTCAAAACTTCACTCTGATTGCTCTCATCAGAGTTGTTTCCAGTCACATCAAGCATCTGTTTTCAGTGAAAATGTCCCAAAAAAACCACTGCACACTACCTGCCCAGCACTAAACGGCAAACAGAGTTAGCAACTAGCCATGGAGGATAATTTCCTCAAAGGTTGGTGGAGGGTAAACTAAAGCTAAAAGAAGAGTCGTGGTGGATTTAACATAAATCACATACAAAGAAACATAAAATAATGTTGCTTCTTTACTCCTAAATGAAACTAAATATGAAACTATGAAACTAAATGTTTTGCTAACACATTTGCTACATCAAAAGTGTTATTTACAGCTTGTTCATGTTCCCCCTCAGTGGCTAATGCAGGTTTATGATTAGGGAAATATTGTGGTTATACACAACAAATTACGGTTAAATTATCATTAAGGTGAGGCAATTAAAATGCTTGATTGAGGTTAGGTGAAAGATTGTGTTTATGGTAAACAAAAAAAATTACACTAACTACACTGATTGTAAATCATGCCCTATAGAATTGTCCAATATGGACGTAATCCCACTGATTTGCAGAAGTTCCCAGATGAGCAGCGCTATGTCATAATATGAACTAATATAATCATAATATTGCTAAGGCTTGAGAGCAAGTCAAAGCAGTTTTGTTTGTAGTGCCTCATCATTGAGTAAATGCCAGAATGGTGGGTGGTGTTAGATTGAGATTTTGTAAGTCCAAGAGGGAGGAACATTTTCATGTAAGCAAGAAGTGCATTTTTAAATCCAGAAGTCTCAGCACCTGACAAAGTAATCATTTAGTCACTGGGATAGAGCGGCAGTAGAGTCAACTTTGAAACAAATACTGCATATCCTGGTCAGTCTGTGCAGCGGAGCGGCAGAAATGTGTTATTGCAGCTTCAGGGCAAAACCTCAGAAATGCAATTGTTTTAAACGAACGCTTCGACTGCCACCTCCAACATGAGTTTAATTTGATTTTTGGAATATTAAAAGAGCACAAAAACGGCTGCTTTTTGAGTTCTGTATTTCATGGCACTGTGCATCTTTGTAAATATGGTAAGTATAGGCCACAGTTTGCCAAGACATGGTTGAAGAAAAGCTAATCAAAGCTAAAATCAAAAAAATGTCCAGGGGTGTTGCTCAGTGGCATTGCAATGTAGCCTCCCAGCATAAAGGGCCTAGACTTAACTCCCAGCTCAGTGGCCCTTTTTGTGTTTGTTACTTAATATTCTTTTGGATTCTACTGATTTCACAGAGTGTATGCTCGGAAATACTCATATAACCCTGAAAAGGAATATGCGGAATAGCTGTCAGCAATGTATTGCTTAATGGTGCTATAAAATAGCTAATAGCAAGTCTGACGCATAGATAAAACAGCAAGCATACAGTGCAGTCAAGCTGCTCTGCTAGCTTGTCTCTAAACATATGAATCGACCTGCTGAGGAGGCTATTGACAAGAGAATATGATACAGTGACACAACTCATTGTGATGGGGAAAGAGTCCTGTGCTGCCAGCTGCAGTGCATCATACTAGAAGCATCGAATGACACGTCAAAAAACTGCATCCCATGCATTTTGGTCTGTAAGTGGTCACACACGCTCACTTTTCAGAGATTTTAATAGATATTTGAATTGTATTTTGCAAAACAAAGTCTACTTTAGAGTTAATATGGAAATGTGTTTGTGTTTGTTGACTGTAAGCCTCTGACGGATACCAGTCATCTGACAGAATATGCCCTCTCCTATTCAGCCCTATGGCACACTGTCAGGTGAACACACAACAGTATCAATCAATATCATATTTCATTTTGAGACATAAAGTGTTTTGTTGTACACTGTCATGCATTGCTTCTGTGGAGCCCTTTGTATAATATATCAACCTTCCCTGGCAGCAGAAACCGAGAGCAAAACCAACAAAATAAATATTTTACCTGTTATGTGACAGTTTCCAATGCATCAAATTCTCCTATGTGGCCAAAGGATAATAAGTCAGGAGAGAATTATTAGTGAGTGGCCACAGGGTGGGAGGTGCCTGGGACTGCTGGGTAATGATATTTCTCATCTGGCTTTTCAGTCATATGAGCTGGGGAACTAGCCAAATTTCCAAGCACAACAACCTGTGCTTGCTGGAACATTAACCTCTCTGCGTGTGCAAACCTAATTGATGAAGATAATGGACCTTTCTCACAGCAGACGTTTTGACTTGTCATGGGAAAAGCACAGGTGCAACTACTATAAAAAGATCAGTTCTTCCAAGTGTCCTCAGGCCTGGGGGCAGATTTACCACTTGAAACTCCTGAAGTCATTAAAACAATGAGATAATAAGCTGTCTTCTGCTGCTAGCAGACTTTAGTAGATGTAGCTAGCAAAGCAGGCCTAACCTTCATGAGTCGATGAGTCTTTTTTCTCCTCTTAAATCAAATAAATATGAAGGGTACATACATGATATCAGGTTAAAGACAGAACCTAAAGCTAACAGGTCGTAGGCAAAAAGTTAGCATCTTCACCCATCGTTCCCTGTATAACATGCTAAAGCTAGTTCTTTTTACATTCTAACATAACCCTGCTGCTGTATTTCATCATTTTTAAATTAACAAGAGGCATTCAGGATGAGGTCCAAGTGAACAAATGTCTGTGGTGAGCGTAACGCTATGTCCAAAAACAAGTTTGGCTGTAGTTGCTGAAGGGAAGTTCCCTAGTAAACATAAGCCAATAAAGAGCAGACCAGAGCGGCTGCTGTTGGGGGTTAGGGTTGAGGTAGGGGTAGTTCTACCCTACATCATGGAAAGGTTAGCCCTATACATGACTGTAACCCCACAAACTAATGTAGTTAGTTAATAACAGGCTTTCTTCACAGCAGCCATTTTGATTTTGATGAAATTGTAGGGTCAACAAAGGTGTTACCAATGATATTAATTAAGGTCCCATTCCATTCAGGTCAAACAGAGTCAGGGTGCTGCTGTGGTGCTTGTTGGTTCAATGGAGAGTCTCTGTTGCAATACTTGGAATGGAACCTTAGTTAGCATCACTGCAAACACCTGCGTTGACCCTACTACTTCATGTCAGAATGACTGCTGTGAAAAAGATCTACTGTCCTTCATGACCTTGGACGTAGCACTGGGCTACTACTGCAGGTAGTAAGCTCGTTAGCCAAACATGCTAGCTTTTGTAGATTACCTTAGAGCAAAAGAATACACACTTTAATGCATTCTTTTTACTTTTGTATTTCTGTTTTCGGAGAGGTTAATAAAGACCACAGTCCAAACTCTTTAAATACTCAGTATTGCTCTTGCTCATGGCATCTTTTGTGCCCAAGGTGGTTAAATGTGTCATTTCAACTACACACCTATGGTCCACCCACACAGGTGTTTCATGTGATGTCTGAATTTGCAGGACGTTTCTCTATTTGATTGTGTATTCTATATTTGGAGCACGGTCCCTAATGTGTCGTTAAATATGTGAGATATTTTCCTCCTTCTTTGATTGTTGTTTTTTGTGTGTTTTCTTCAGTTGCAGTGTGTTGACAGAGAATCATTACATATTTTTAGGCTTTTTATCTTGTTCGGTGCCCACCTAGCATCATCCCAGGAATGTGGGACCATTAACACTGTTGTCATCCTTACTAGGACATAGACTTTAGAGACTTCCTGTAAGTCCCAGAAAAGCTCCGCCAAATTTCAACAGGAGCAGAAGTCTAATTAGCCAGAATAACTGAAAATACCTGCGTGGGCATCAAAGGCCTTTAAACTCAAATCTTTCTTAAGCAGCATGACTAGAATTAATGTTAACCTTAATATTAAGGGCTGACTCACATATTGGCCAGAGGCATTGCATTATGGTGTTATCCTTGTTTTTAAAATGTAAATATATTTCTAACTACACATACCGCATGATATAAGAATACCTGCTACTCCTATTTCTCTAAGAGTATGCTTTTTGTTCTTGATGAATCATCCATGTGATGAATCGATGTAAAAACACAGGAAGACGTGTACGTAGCATGTATTTTTGTAGCATAGTTGGCATAGAATATCTGGGCACATGCTCGAAGGAAAGTATCCACACATGTATCGCTGAGCGAGGCCGCAGAGAACATTACTGGAGGAGCTGTGACAAATGTACCAGAACTAAATCACACCTTCTAAAATCTCACTGCAGCCTCTTAAAAAGTTGTGAAGTTCACACACTCTGCTGTGCTGCAGTGAAGGTGGGACAAAACATATTCACACCCAGATGCCCACAATGTCTGCTGCAGATACAAACTTTATTGTGGTCATGAGTGGTTTGTTACAAAAACAACTTTCATCATCCTTTAGTGGTATTCTTAGATGAATAAAGTATGGAATGTGGCATATTGAGCGTTTTACTGCACACTTCAACCTCTTCTGAGATGTTTTAATGACACAGCCCTCAGTGTGTATGTCGTCTCAAGTTTTATGAAATTCTCTTTTTAAGTGAACAAATACAGACTCTGAGATGCTGCTCCGTGCAATAGGCTGTTAAAATGATTGCTTGTTTGTTACAGAAGCCCTCAAAGGCAAGATGAAAAAAACAACAACCTGTTTTTATGGAATTTGGGCACTAAAGACATTTAGTTACTCAAATCTATGGATGAGTGAGTGCTCAGTCCATAGATTTCAGGGAGAGACTCAGGGGACACGTCCCACTCAATATTTAGAACACATGCATTTGTCCTCCCTTATAAAAATGTAAAAGTAGTAAAGGACTTTTATTTTGATGAACCTGTAGTGTGCAGTGTTCCTACATGCAGCAGGAGGAGAGTTTTTGTCCAAGTAACCAATTAAGTTGTGATTGCAGCCAATGAGCCACTTGGCAATGTTTTTTTTCAGGTTTACTTGTAGAAGTGTTCTAATCTTCAGGTGATGTTGTCTGTCATTAAAGCTCGCTAGTTATCAGCAGACGATCTCATTGAGCATTAGCTACATGGCAGCTGTCCAAAGACGCATCAAGAGAACAAAAGCATGTGATTTGTTGACTGTCACATCTGAATTTGAGTGTAATCAGTTGAAATAATATTAAATAGTCTATAAATTCATACACCAGTGTTAAACAATAGAAGCAGATATATGGGAGAATAATATTTGAAAGAATAAAACACCTGAGAACCTCACTGTATTCTATTCAAGTGTCGTTTTAATTCTCACCTGGCACCTGAATTTACATAAGTTATGAGATTTTCACCATGAATTGATTCAGAAAGGTTTTCATTATTTGGTGTTTTTATTCATTTGAATAAATGCCACAAAGGGACAAAACTGAACATGTTTTAGTCCGTCTCTCAATATTTTTAAATATCCCGTTAATAGAAAAGTCTACCCAATGGATTTCATCTTTCGAAAGCCTCAGTATATTCATAAATGAGCACTGTAGTTTTCAAAAAAAATGTTACTCAAACAGGACTGCATTGTGTACATTTGTTGGGAACTATTTTCTGTTGTGATTCTACACATTTAATATTCAAGTAAGTATTTAGCACAATGGTGTAGGTGGTAACTGACTCAAAATACAGCAGCCTTCATGGTAACAAAGGGACATGTCACTAGAAGTCTAATTCAAAGCTACTTTTCTCATCTGCATTTTACCTTTTTATGTCAGAGAACAAAAAATGTACTTGGGTTTATATAAGTATGCATGATGTCATTTTCTGTGTTAATGTTGTTTTCTATTGGCATTTTTACTTCTATATGTTTATGCTTTGTTGCCAATACTAAGACCACGTATCAAATATTTTTGTCTTTTTTATTATTAAAAAATTGTTACCATTTGTATTTGAAACCCACCTTCAAAATAAAGTACATAAATAATATATAATATATAATGTTTTCAATTTCAATCAAACTGGAGGATTTGTATATAATGGGGAATGAACAGATCTATGATAAAACATGAAAAAGCTATTGACAAAAATCTGGAAATCTTGTGAGAGGGTCAGATCATGAGGTACAAATATTAGCTTTGAAACATCCATTTGAGAGAGTACAAAATTCTTATGCTGTTCTTATCTGCTGAGAGTGCACTGCTCATCTCAGTATAATGTATTCATATTTGTTTATATCACTACATGTCACCCAGTGCAACAGTGCAGCTCACTGACGTGTTTTTAGGAGTTGAAACAACTGAAGTCTTTTTCAAGGGACTTGTTGGCAGTAAGAAAAATGTATTGTTCTGTGACTTATACTGCAGACATCTAAAAGATGGAAAAACAAACTAAACTCATATGCATATTTTCTATTTTTATTCTTCTTTTTAATTCTTAGTATGTTTTTTTTTACTACTATTGCAAATAATTCATGCCATTTGTTAAGAACTCACAGAGCCTCAAGTGACCATAACTAAATGTAGGCTGCGAAGGAAGGGGCATTTACTGTACAAGCACGAAACAATAGCTGTTAGTATGTCAACATAATATACAGCTTCAGGACAGGAAAAGTTGATCATTACATTATTATATTTAGTGTTATTAATGGAACTGTTTGACATTTTAGAAAACATACTTATTCATTCATAGTCTTGTTGAGAGTTATATGAGAAGATTGATACCATAGCCCTGCTTTATCTAAGGTAAATATCAAGCCACAGCAAGCAGCTGCTTAGCTTAGCTTAGCTTAGTGTAGCATAGGACAAAGACTAGAAACAGAAGTAAACAGCTGGCCTGGCTTTATCCAGTGGGGGGGAAAAACACCCACAAAGCTCACTAATTAACTTGTTTAATCTGCACAAAAACCAACCTGTAACATCAGTTTGTGGTTTTACCAACAGTTTTGTGCCAGATTCATTCTTAGCCGGGGGCACCAACTTCCTGCATCGAGTAACAATCCTGATCTGTGCACATACTCACACAAGGGGATACGTGATACCTGCAGTCTCCACCTACACTGACACTCACCTAGCCACCCACCAAATCCTTCAGTGGAAGAAAAAAGAAAAAAGAAAAAAACTTTCCAAGAACTTGAAGGTTTCAAAGACATGTTCTTTCCAGGCCGTCTTTCTTTGTAAAAAGGCTTTTATTTCGTTCAGACTTTAATTCAGCATCTCATGAATCAGCTGCCGTTTTGCTGTTTACAACTTGAACAATGAAGACTTCACTCGTTTGGTTTTAAATAAATGTGAGATATCATACATTATGCAGCGGTAACTGGATCTCTACAGCTGTTCGACATCAACCTGGACACTGAGACTGCCACCTAATTAATATGAAATCTGCCTTCCATTATGAATGAGGGCCAGGTGTGCCTCATTAAATCCGGGCCCTCTATCGCCAAAACCCCCCCCCCCCCCACACACACACACACACACACACACACACACACATAAAGATACACAGCATGTCAGGTATGGTGTGAAGTGCGTGCTGCCCTTGACTAGCTGGTGACAGGCACTGAGAGTGGCATGGAAGGGACTCAATGGAATTCACTACATCAGGACTGTCACTGCACTCTCAGTGGCGGACTCATTTATGGACATTAATTATTGCTGTTCGCTAACTGCGCACTTTTAAGAGGCCAGTTTGAGCCCGACTGTAGTGAGATATTTGAGGAAACGTCAAATAAATCATGCTGTACGTGCTGACAAGTTACAGTAAAGTAATTACAGTGCATGAGATGCCAAGACAGTTAAAGGACTGCCGCACTCGCTGCAGTTCTGTATCTGCAGTCTGCTCCTGCCGCTTCATTTGTGGCAGGCACCAGTCTGTCACGCGGAGTGCACCAGGACATATTGTGCATTGTCTGTCTTTCCATCTGGAAGAGCAAGTTTTGATTTCACTGGTGGGACCCGCAGCGACAGAAGCCAGATGATTCAAGGATGATTCAAAGCCCAGCTGGTTGATTCCTCGGGAGCGGGCTGACTGAGCTGTGGGAACGCAGCTCGAGCTCACATAGTCCTCCATCTGCTGTCCTGGAGGAACCACTACAGAGAGCTGGCCGAGGCCCAGTTGCTAGCCCGGCGCCCTGCCCGGCCCGGCCTTTCCCTCCCGCCCCAGGCCCTCATCTGAAGTTGTCAGGCTGACCCCTCCGTGGCACGGTGCCAGCCGCTCTGCTGGGATCGCAGCTGAAAATAACCCACCAATTCATCACGGTAGCTTGCCAGCAGCGTTTGTGCTGTATAGGCACTTCCCATAATTTTGGGATCTGTTTCAGAGTGACCCGGAGAGACCGCTGACAACTTCAGTAATACCATTATTTGATGCCATAGCTGTAGACCTCCATTAGGGCACTTAAGAGCCTCAGCAGCAGTGGTCTTAACTAACAGATATAGAGCCATTAGCATCTGCAGTCCTGGGTGATGGGCGACACCTGAGCGGTGTCAGATATTTGGCTCAAGGTCAGGACTTTGGGACTGCGCATCCAGAACAACGACAGACGGACTCCTCAGACATCTCAGACTCCGTCAGCTTGACCCCAGTCTGAGGGTACAGCTGTTGCTCCTCCTGTTCCGCTTAGCCAGAGAAGCAGACTGCCCGGCCTCCGCTGCCTCATCAGTAACTCATCAGGATCTTTTGGTACCCTGATTAAAACCCTGCCCAGACTTCACAAACAGCCCGTTTCAGCGCTGAAGGTAATCAAGCAGCTCATAGAGAAGGTACCAGATTGAAAACAAAGGAAAAAGAAGAAAGGGACGGTTTTAAAAAGCAGTGGTGTTTACTGACGGTGCTGTCATTATTACATCTCATTAGTCTTTATCTTTGTGTCCTTGATGGCTGAACAAAAGGCCACAAAACCTAATTCATGCTGAAGAACACTGCCAGCCCATTTATTGTCTTTTATTAATGACAATAAAGTACATTATTTAACATAGTTGTAACTCAGCAACTACAAGCATCCATGCAGGACTGTACACAATGTCTGTACATACATCTGTTCTGTAGCCTATACAATACGCAGCCTGATACTATCCTCAGAGACCCATTTTTAAGACAGGAAGTGTGTTGTTGCCCCAGAACGTCACTCATTTTGATGAGCTGTCTGCCTTGAAACAGCAGCTGGTTTACTGACGTAACCTGTGCCTGGAAAAAAGACGAAAAAAGGGAAGTAGATGGAGAAGAGCTCTTCTCTTCCTAGCTGCTTTCCTACATTTCTGAAGTGTTTATGTCCTTGTGTTGAGGTCTTAAAAGCTGCAAACCCTGTTCATGTTTGCCTACAGCAAAATATATACAGAAAATGCCTCCATCATCACTGAAAAGCTTAAGACTGGGCTTATTTTGTTTATTGTGCTCTGAGGTCCAATAATCTGAGCTTCATTTTGAAATAGTCAGGGAGCCAAGACAATAGATTTTGGAGGACCAAAAAGATTGATTTTAGATTTGTTTTCATTCAGCTGAAGGTTTTGGGACATCCAGCACTTTATTTCTGACAGATATTGAGAAATGAAATTTGCCTTCTTCACTGGGTTTTTAATGTGACAAATGTGTGTGCCAGCCACATAACAATGACAGTAAATTTTGTGAGATTTGGACCTCTGCTAACATGTCTTCACCTATTACTCCATCTGATAAATGGACATGCAATATGGAGACATATCTGCAACTCCTGGTGCAGTTGTTTGCCATGTTTAGAGAGAATGTATCAGATCCGAGGCTAAGCCACCACCATGAGTACATTATGGATACATGGAGTGTGTAGGGTGGTCTAAAGTTTTTGTATTTTTGCTAGTTTGTAAGCCACTGGCTGGATTTTGTCCTCACGATATGGCAACTCCGGTGAAAAGCAGCCATGGCAACACAGCTACAGCACAAGTCTGAATGCAGCCCCTTTCAGACAACACTAGATTTAGAAAAAATGAAAAATTGATGGAATGAAGGAATTGTACTTTGGAGGAAAATATTTGAAAGTAGAAAAATAAACCACTAAATCATTTGTTAGAATGATAAAAAAAAAAGAAAAAAAAACGAATAGCAGTTCAATAATGGAAGATTACGGTTATAATGTATCGGTACTGGCAAGCGAAGAGGAAAAGAGATCAAATAAAAAGCAGCAACAGCAGAAAACAATAATGCAAAAGGAGGGAAAACATTGAAGATGAATAAAGGAGTTGGCAGTGATACAGAGGTTGTCATATAGTCATACTCATTTTGAGGCAAATGAAAGAATACGATTTATGTCTAAGGCCAATAATCAGTGCCAAGAAGCTACGTGGTGTTCATGGAGCACAGTAAAAGTGAAGCGGTATCTCGATGACAAGTGTCATTTTCAACCCTTGATGCTTCATTTGCTTGTACCCAATAGTCTGACACAAAGATCATTTTGATAATTTTAACACCCTTAGATTCCATTTGAAATAATGATACTATAAATAAATAAATAAATCTTTTTAAAATAATGATCAAGTTTGTGTTGGAGAAGACGAAGAAGAAATACTTAAATGTGCTGTGTCTTGCTTGAATGTGCTTTCAGCATGATGTTGAGTGCAGGCAATTTTTCTGACATGACAAATAAAGGAGTAATTGTTCCCATAAAAGCATGGAGACATTTTGTCCTCAATGTGTAAATAACAACCCAAACACTATTATGAATTTAATTAATGGAAAGTCATTGAAAATGTGATATTAATGTCACTCCAAGCTGGATCTGTGCCCACTTTCTACAAACCACCATGTTCAATCACATGTTCATGATGGTATTTCACACTTGTCTATTAGACGAGAACATCTTGTTTACTTCCTATATTACGAGCCTCTGCTCTGCTGTTGGATATTGAAAACGTATCTAAACAAATCTAAATTGATTCAGAAGATGTGCATGTATAATGACAACACGGTTGTTTATGTGTACTGCCACTAAATCTAATAGATGTAGGCAAGCAAGTCCATAAATATCGTAAATATAAGAGATCTTTAATTGTTTATCACATGCTGCCAGCTAAACACTGTACAATGACTGTACAATCTTTATTGCTCAGGTTTAATTTGTCAGGAATGTAAATCAAACAAAATATATATATATATATATATGATCGCTGTGTATATACTAAATATATAGTAATATATAGTAAAGTAATAAATACTGTATGAAATATATAAATAAAATATAATGTATAAAATAGTCTTGAATGTTAAAATGCTTAGAGAACAGTGAAACCTAGCTTCATGTGGTGTTTTCAATTATGCCAATTTAATCATCAATATTGGCATCATTTGCATATAGAATTTCATATATATGTTATAATATTACAAAGTATGATGTCAGAAAATGCATAGATAGAAATAGGACTTTTTGTCAGGATTATACTCTTTCATTTTCTTATTTTCTTTTTGCACAATGTGGGCGGGCAGAGTCCTGATAGATTACAATGTTTCATTCATAATTAAAGACCTCTGAGCTGAAATAATTAAATAAATACATTTTAATATCTTTATCAGGCAAGCTGTGGTCCCGTGAACTGGATATTTCATATTAGCTGTAAGACCTCCTTAGTAAAGTTTTTACTACAATATTGGCAGATTTAACACTTCTAAAACAAATAGTTTCATAGTCTGCATTCAGTCTATACACAGCCTACATGACAGGCAATTTATTTCATCAAGCAGGGGGGAGTTGTGCGATTGTGTTGAAATAGGCCAATGCGTTTGCTTGGATCCTTTGTTTTCTTACTAAATCAGTAGCAAATAGAGAATCATCGAGATAATAATAAGGACCAAATCACTGTACGGTCCTCCACCAGGCGGTCAGGTGTGTGGACCCACACTGAGAGGGAAAGGTCATCCAGCCTTTATTAAGGTGTCATCCAGATTTAATCAGGATAGAGAGCACTAAAGGCAGCCACACTGAAAAGATGGAGTTGGATGTTAGCGGGGCCATCAATAGGTGAAGCTGGGTGAAAAATTGCACAATAGACACATCTTGTGAAAGGATGGAGATGGTCAAGGCTGTGGTAAGGACACCTACACATTCATTTGTTGTAGCTAATAAAACGATACAACAATGAGGGCTTGGTAATATTATAATGTGTATTCATTTAGGTGGCCTCTGGCTTCAGAACCTGCAGACAGCCATACAAAAGCATGTGTTGCCCATTAATTTTTCTACCGCTGAACATACTGAACCACCGCATCTTTAGTCTCACTCAATCAAGGACATTCACTGTCTCGAGATGTGACGTTGCTCTGCTGAAATGGCTCTGCTCTAAAAGATGACAGCTGTTATTATTCTCTGTAAACCTGAGATAGCACAAAAGGAAACAGGTGCCAGAGAATTTGTCATCTGTAACATGAAGCCAAGATTAAAAAGAGAGAGAGAGAAAGGGAACAGGCTGCTCTCAAGCTCCAAAACAAAAAAAAGCCATATTGTATGAATAACCTCACATGAGCTTCTGAAATGTACACGCTTCAATACCTTAAGTCGCCATGAAAGCTGAATTATATTGTAGAGCTGAATGAATTCAAATCAGTGCAGAGCTTAAAGCCTTTTTTGCCCGGCAACAAGTGCTTATTGCTGCATTGTGGCTATTGCTTCCTTGTTAGGGAGGAATGGCTCAAGCCCTTGAGGTGACCACAAAACCATGAGAGTTTCTGCTTAAAATGACAGTCGGAAAGTTTCAAGCTCTGGAAGAACACACAGAACATGCCTTTTTCTTTTTTTTTTTTTTTTTTAACTTCGAGTGGGTAGTATGAGGAAAGAAAAGGCACAGCGATCACACTCCCTTTTAATCCTTGACATTTACTCAAGAAGATATTGTCACACAAAAAGATCTTTTCACCCATCATAACAAGATACTTTCATGTTATAATGACACATTTTTCTCATTATTGAGACAAAGTATAGAATTTCATCATGAAAAAGAAACTCTTCTCGTTAAAATGACATGCTAACTTTTGATAGAATTTTTTCTGTGATAACGATAAAGAGTTTGTCAAGAAAGTTATATGTGGCTTCAACCATAAAAAAATTAGTGCGCTTAGCAGTTGGCAGTTAATTTCTGATTGAGAATTGTAATTCAAGTTTTAATTTGAAGGCTTTGTAAATGTAAACACTTCATGAAATGTAGATTAAACTGGTGAGCTTCTATTTTCATCATAGTTTATTATACCGTTTATTTTTTCATCGTGACAAAGGGAATTTTTATGCTGACTTTTCTGTGAAAGAACAAAATGTGGTGCACAAACTTCTGTGTTCAATCTGGAAACGAAACATTTGAAATCTTCACCTTGCATTTTTTGAGCGACTTTGACCACTGGAGTGTTTTTACAGTTTTCCCAAAAAAGCAGAATATGATTAAATTAAGAGTGAAATGTTTTCAAGGCAAAATATTAAATCTACATTGAGGCCTGACATCGAAACAAAACTGAAAGCACTCACTCTGTTTTATGCTGACACTGAATCAATACTGATCCACCCATCATCTAAAAAGGTGCCAACTGAATTTTAGTTTGGATATATTTGGATATATTGAAACACTGATTAACTACAAGAAATATTTTTTTTTACTTATAAAATATGATATTGTTCTCAACATGTAAATAAAATTCAAGAACACTTTTGATGACTAAGGATGAGTCATGACTATTTGAATGGAATATATACATACTGATCAAACATAAATTAAAATATGATAAACCGGCACAGGGGAAATATAAAACATTGATAGATATGAAAACTTGCCTTCACACCTGGAGATGATGGTGGAGTTTGCAGAGGTGGGAGATGGTTTTCTGTAGATCACTGTGGAAGTCCAATCTTGACAGATCAGAGAGAAGAGGGGGTGGACAGAATGTAATTCACATAGATTGCAGTTCTTGTATTGGACTGAATTGACAAAATAACCCCACTGTAATACAATACCATTAAAAATACTAACAACCATGGCCTCAGAATTACCACAATTTTGTAATTCTGACAGACGAGGACCTCCCCCTAATCTGTGCAGGCAGGGCTTGAAAAAGCTAACATTGGTTATAATGGTTATAACCTTTGTTAGAACTTTCCTGCTAACCTAACAAACCAAATGGCTATATTTAATCTTACATTCTATGTATGTAGTTTAAGCAGAGGCCTGATATTTACTGGAACCAATGAGAGTGAAAATGAGACCCTATTTTAACATCTGAAGCAATTATAGTTAACCTAATGCTAACTGGCATCACGACCACATTACAGTAGTTCATTTAACAACCAATTACAACCTTTAAAGGCAGCAAGTTAATGGTATGCGTTAGAGAATTCTGATCTGCTTACATTTGTTTGTTCGTTTGACTGAGCTAACTGCTCTAGTGTTTGTTTACTCCACACCAGATCACCTTTAAAACAACTGTTACAATTAGTCAACCACTTTGCAGAGATAATAATGACGCTGAAAGGTGACCATTTTCCTTAATTAAAATTATTCGTTTAACTCTTTCTCCACAAGCTGGTGAGAGATGATCAGTTGAATACATATATTTTTAATGGGGCATGGCTTGACTCTCTCTCATATGGCTTTAACATATGTTCCTCAATACATATAAATGATTTAGTTTTCTTTGTCATCTGACATGAAAAAACGTCCATGCACCACGGTGAAGAGGTCGCCCCTCAAATGCTTTGTTCCAAAGTTTAGTTTGAAATATTTTGGAGGGAAAGTTGACAGTTGACACATTGAGACTGACAAGGCCAAAGACTACACAGAGACTCAGGCGCAGAGTAATCACACAAGCACAAAACAGTCCAAGTTCCAAAAACCTTTACTGGAGGGCAGGCAGGGTCATACACAGGTAGGCAGTCCAACGAACAGGCGAACAAATCCAAAAAGGGCAAGGCAGATCTCCAAAAACCAATATGACAAAAACAGGTCATACACGAAGAGTTTCACAGTAGACTAACGCGAGAGAGCAAAGCACACAAAGGTAACAATGACAATCTGGCAAAGGAAAGGGGCGTAACACATGGGCTTAAATACAGGTGTGGTGATTATTGGCGGGAAACAGAACAAAGGAGCTTGACAGGAAGTGATGAACAAAATGGGAATGAACACAAACTACAAAATAAAACAGGAAGTCCAAAAAACATACAGACAGAAACATGACAGAGACAATATTAATTAGTTAGTATATCAGTGTTGAAAACATTACCCATATACAATATTGAGTCAGTGCCCTTATTTCAACATAAACTGGAAAAATGTTGATTTAGAGTACTAGAGTAATTTTAAACATCAACCATAGAGGAACCTTCCTGACTACAACTCAATGTGGAATTAACAACTTTAGCGGTTTATTTGTTGCAAACAACCGAACAGGCGTTAACTGTACTGTACTGTACCTGCTATCTAGCTAGAAACCGTGTGTATTTGTTTGTGCATTACACCTAAAGGTACATACAGTGTTTGAGATTGATCTCAAAAGTAACAAGAAATCCCACTTGTTTTTCTTCTACGGAAGCCAGGAACGGCTGTTTTTTCAATTATTTTTTGAATACAACTATCTCCAGATCACAAGTTAATGATTTCATTATCTCGAGACAATCGGCCCATTATCACGAGAGAACAAGAAAAAGTGGTTTACAGCAGTAGTCATTATAAAACGCAATTGGCTCCATGTAACGGCAGCAATCAAAACTACACAGTGATGCCTTGACTTACAGTTCAGTCACAAATCCTCCCTGAGAGTCATCTTGAAGGCTAAAATCAGCTGGGATCAAATGACAGAGACTCTAATTTTCAGTGACAGAATTATTTGGTCTGAAAAAACTTGTTTGTTTTCCGGAGATAACAAGATAAATTAACATGAGAAACCCAGCTTTGTCATTTGAACATAATGGAATGATTAACTCGTGATCTGAAGATGAAAATAAAGCAAAGAATTAAAGAAATCATTCTCGGCTTCCATAATTATTTACCGTGGACCTCCTTCCTTTTCTTTTTACCTCAGAGAAGATCAATAAGTTTATTCTTTACAACATTCTCAGTTCAGCAGGTACATGTGCAAGTTCTCAGCACAGCTACTTTGTACAAACAATATAAGGGCATTAGCTAACGCAACACTATCCACTGCCACTTACATGCTAATGAAATATATTGAAGCTGTCACGAAACCATCATGGCGATCACTAACTGCAGCCTTATCGTGGCTTAAAGTACAGAAATAACTATACCTGAACAAGCTTTCATGTTACTAATAATAATACTAGTAATAAGAGAACTGCAGTAGTTTACAGCATGATCCTACGCTAAAATTTAAATTACTGCACACATAATTAACTGTAACACAGTATAACTAATACAGAGATTTAAAATATGCAAGTTGGTGCTCACATTCCTTTATTCCACTGCTTCTGCATAATCCAGTGTAATACATATTGGGAGGTGATGGAGGAAAGACGACACCCTGCGCTTTAAGTCTTGGTATAAAACTTGTGAGCCTAATTTATTGTGTCATGTACATTAAAAATTCAAGTGATTACTCCAAACCATGAACTAAAAGGTAAGCAGCTGTGGCTGCCGCAGTGAGGATGCATGATAGATAATGACTGTCTGTTATAACCTTTACATGATTACAGTATGCATTCCCCATTAGAGCCTGTTAACCTCATAAACCACACGTTGCTGCAAATTTTATAAACGCCACTCGTGACGTTGTGTACCCTGTGCAAGCTTTTAATGGAAAAACTGTATGCTGTAGTATTTAAGCTCTGTTAGGGAAGTAGTGGACCTCTGTGAGGTTTGTGTTGAGCTTTTAAAGGGATGTGATCTGACCTCACGGCTCAGGATTGATCTGTGGTAAAAGGATTTTTATAGTGATCTCAAATTTGACTGAGTCAGGCCGTCTGTATCATATTTTCAAAATGACATTGCTGTACTTCTCCGCGTTAATACATATTCTGTTGCCGTTTTATTTCATTATTTCGACATTGTATTGACTGGCTGATATTTAAAGCTTGTGAGTGGCTCAGCCATCGGCATATGCCAAGAAGGGACTCAATCACAGGATTCAGAGAGATATCGGGTTTGTCTTCAATCTTTTGCCTTCTCTGTGCACTAATAATGTCATCAATCTGTCTGTCTCAAGATGTCCCCTTCTCTTTGACGTTCACTTGATACTCCGATTAGAAGAGGTGGAGTTAAATTTGCATAGGCTTCAATTTATTGAAATAACCTTCCAGTTTTCATCCTGTTTTAGTAAACCCAAAGCAAGATGAAATATTCATGTTGTTATATTAAGCCAGAAATACACAGTACCTCCACAGCATATATGTAGGATGATGATGCTTCTTTGCATCACACTCAGGCAGGCCTTGGGAGTATTTTATAACCATGCCAGGGGAATGTAGCACGACGATAAATCAAATGTGTTGGCCAGTAATTATTGCCTCTGCTCTTTCTCTGGGATCGAGGGATTTCACTCGTGAACTTCCTCTCATCGGGCTTTGGAGGACTAGCCCTTGTGTGTTTTGAAAGACAAGTGAGCAAAAAGCCGAATGTCAGTTTAATTGGTGCGTTTGTGGCTCCCGTTGCACGCTTCCCACCAGCTGCAAATTAGTTCCAGGGTGCAACTCAAGGACAAAGGGCTTGACACATTGATATGTGCACACAACCATGATCAGTTACTGTGCGAGCAACGTCTAGAGAACGTTGAGTGCCGCTGTGAAAGGGAACGGCTGTCTCGTGATACTCTGTTAGGACACAGTAATGATCCGAAGGTGCATGTTTTTGCATTTTAATGTGGCCTCTGCTGTACTGTATGCCCATGTACATTATGGAGGTTTAGTAATAATAGATAGTAATGATGCTAATAATGCTGTTTGCATCAATAGTAAATTATGAGACCTAGTCCAAGGGCATCATGGGATGCTGATACTGCTCCAAGTAATACCCCTGATTCAGTGCAGCATGGTCAGAACACTCTCATACCGCAGTCTCTTTGTTCACTGTAGTGCAGTGCAATGATGTAGGTGCACTTTCACACTCCAGACTTAGCTTTTGACAGCTATAGCTGGAAAACCTGGTTCACACATCGATGTGCATCAGGTCTCCAGGAGCCCCCCCATTTTTGTCTATTCTCTTTGTGTTTCCTGGACCAGTGAAACACAAAGAGGTGGAAGAGGCTGCCGGACACGGACAGACTTGAAACCAAGAGCACACATCCACTGGAGGTATGAGAGAAATCCTGTCCAACTGTGTTGCACTGAACCTGGTATCTTCTATCAGCATGTCAAGTAGGACTTTTCACATAGTTTTTAAGGTGATTCTGAATGCTCGACAGTGATCAGCAGCTACGTAACACGTCCTTTAACTGTCATCATTAAGAGGAAGTGCAGTAGGAGGTCAAGTGTTGATTGCTTTCAAGGAAACATGAGAAGATGTATATGAGAAGAGAGGTCAGTTTACCAATATATTGGAACATTATTGACTTTTATTAAACACTGGATGCAACGCTATCTCTGTGAGTCATCCTCACTGACCACACTTTGTAAAAGCTCCAGTGTAATTTGATTTTCTTTGCATATTATTGTTATTGAATTCATCCTTTATATTGTTTGGTAATGTCCTCTGTATATTCCTCGTTTAGAGGGCTAATGTAAGCATCTATACTATGGCTGGACTAAGCTGCCAGGGGGCCCTGGGGCAAAATGAGCTGCTGGACCCCTATTAACCTTCCTACAGTATGTTGGAATACTATCTGTATATTAATTTGATTAAACACAGTAGTTTATGAATATGCACTGTAAGCACAAAACTGAAATGAAGGTCCTAAAAGAAATAAAATCAGGACCTGTGTTAACACTCTCATCGTGTCACTTGATATTAGTGGAGCATATTCCCAACAAGTTTTCTGTTAATTTAGCACACAGCAGTGGATAGAGATACAAAATAGAATTCATATTGGGAAGCCTAGCCTAATTTCCTCTCCTGTTAAATGATACTGTGATATCCACTATAAAGGATTAGCCAATGGGTGCCTCACAGTTAACTCATTGGTTACCTTTAGAAGTGTCGTAGATCGTTTTTTGGGAACTGTTAGGATGTTCTGAGCATGAAGCTGCATGAATTGATCTCTTTAGCCTCTTTGGGGGCAGTGGAACACAACCTATGGCATACTATCATGTCATATAGTTATGGTGTATTACAACATATTAGCAAACATTTGCTTTTTACACATCCAGTAGACATGGAGCAGCATTTGCGGTCCTGTTTTTGGCTTCATGACAAATGCAAGTCTAATATTCACTCTCCTTTTAGCCATTTTGGTCTTCAAGACTCCTGAGGGTAATATCGGGCTCTTTGGCTTCTAAATGTTTCACTATGTGCACCAGATACTCGCTAACTTTGTCTGCTGTTTGGTGCTGAGCAGGTAGTGCACAGTGTAAGTCAGAGCTTTTTTCTCTGTAATTATGTTTCTGCCTTAGATAGAAATGATAGAAATACAGAAATGAGGCTCATGAGGGCGGTGTTTGTGGGCCTGAACTAGGTGTATTGCAATAGAATGGTATTGACAACTTGATGACTGTGGTATTTTAAAAATGAAATCTTGATATCATGTTAAAGGTCACATATTGCAGAAAGTGAGATTTCAATATTTTCATTATAAAGCAGAAAAATACATGAAAATACTCAACCCATGGAGAGACAGACACAGCCCGTAATCAGGAACTATGTCTTTAAATGAGCCGTTATGACCTCTGTAGGGTTGTGATGTCACAACTATACAGTCACCGCCCTCAGCCCTGGCCCGAGCGCAGCCTACCTGTACCAACAATCCAGGTAGGCTACAATCTCTTTCCTGTGGTTGGCCTGGTCATATTTCTCTTAGAAAAAACAGTCAGCCAATTAGAAGAGAGGCTCATTAATATTAATGAGACAAAACACAAAACGCCTTGTTCTCACTAGAGCTCTAGATAGAAGCGTTTCTAAGTAGTGACCTTTAAGAACACACATATGATAATCTCATGTGAATAAACCAGCGTGCCTTAAATCAGTTTGGTTTCTTTCCGTTCAGTTTGTGGTTCACACTGAGTGAGACTGTTCTTTTTGCAGGGTGTAGAGTGCAAGTCATTTGCCAGAAAAAGAGCCACTGAGTGCAGCTTTAAAGATAGTTAATGTAGTGCAAATTTAGCTGTCCGCAGCTTTAACACAATAGTACACAAGATTAATAACAGTGTCAGAAGTTAATCACATGAAACATTTTGAAAAAAACAGACCATTAAATTACTGTGGATATGTGTATATGTGGATGTGTGAGGAACTTGATTTATGTAACCTATATCCTCTTACATTTCTTACCTATACAGTATCTTTAATATCTTGTTTATTTTATTAATGTAGTATATTCCCTTGTGAAAAACACAAAAAATATTATTTTGAGCAAGTTGTAGTGAACATAGTTTATCATTACAGGTGATATTTGTCCTATTTTGGGAGATTATACTTGTTCATGGTAAGATACCAACTAGAGTTTGAATTGTTTTTACACACCTCTGCATCACCGGTGTGATGCTGTGCTGTTCATGCAGCCGTGTGGAGAGCAGTTTGCTGTAATGCCATGCTGCCTCTGCATGTTGCCCTGCTCTGATAATTGCGCCTTGCATTGCAATCACTTCGGCCCCAGATCCCATCGGCGAGTGACACTGGTTGTTTTTCAAGCTGCTTCTTGGGACAGAGCAGGGCTGTAAATAGTGTAATGTTTCTCTCTCCAGGGAGTGTTGAAGCATTGTTGTATTCACTCTTGCAATCTGCGAGCATCACAACACTATTTTTCACTTGGAAATAAATAAATAAAATAATGAACGGCTGGCTCTCTTCGTTTTACAGTACTTTTATCCTGCAACAGGTAATTCACTGGTGATGTGTCTTCTCTCAGGTAAAGCTGCATTAATTTGTTTTCCTGCAGTTAAACCGAGGATATGAGGTAGGCATGGCTGATTCAACCCATTTTATTGAAGTCTGCGATAAATAAGTACCCAAGTGCCGCTTTCACCAACCCGGCTGCTCCTCTGGATGCACCTCGCTCCCATTGCAGCCGTTTAGGGAGGGTGGAAATGTTATTGCTCTGTCAGTTTTATCTCACATTACCTGAGCTGCAGGATGTCACCAGTGGTGCAGAGCCTCAACCCAGTTCTGAGACACTTGGAGTCAGACCAGTGTTCCACAGTACAGCCGCTAATGTCTGCTTTGTTCAGACACATCCACCTTCTATAAAAAGGTTGTCTCAATCTGCATTGTATCACTGCACGAACATGAGCAGGATCTGCACTCGGCTGGTGAAGATACTGTCGCATTACGTACCGTGAACACATTCTGACATACAGTATATCAAATAATATTCTGCAGCACAAAGACAGGGGATTGTCTTGACAAAAAAAAAAAAATAGGAAAACAATAATTCAACAGATAGACAAAAATGCTAACGTAGCTCAGATACAGAAATAGTTCCAAAGAACATTTTAAAACCAACATCGGAAATTAAAAGACACCACTACAGAGCAAGTTCTCAATGAGCTCCAGGCTGCAGGCTGTGGGAGGATAATTAATGTCAAAACAGTGCAGTGGTACAAACACAGTTTGGCTCCGCTCTCGGCCTGACATGGCTACAACGCACCAGCAGGCTTCAGAGCCCTTCCAGTGTTTCGGTGGAGACACATTCCAGCAGACTGCACTGCAACAAGCTTCCTCTGACTAGCTCTCTAATGAGGTTGGTGACTGTCAACAGCTTTCCCCAGTGTTTCTTCAGCCAGCCAGGGTGCTTGCTCCCTACCCACTGCCCTGCTCCCTCTGGGCCTGCCACACACTTTACACTGGCTGCACCGATTAATCAAATAAGGCCTTTCTGCTTCTCACTTTTGCATTTTTTTAAAAGGATTGTAGCCCTCGAGAAGTGGTCTTGACGGTTGTAATAATTGGGATCTCTGCTGGTCTTGTTAGCAAGGCTGAAGTAGGGTGGCAAATGTGCTCCGATGCTGTAATTAAATATTTGCTGCAGCAGTGTTTGTGCGCACGCAGATTATGTTATGGACACGTTGCCATCAACACATTTTTACACAAGCCTGACTGAGCCGTCTTTCATTACAGACCACATCCGGCAGCCTCCTGGATGCGTGCATGCTTCACACTCTAGACGACTGCAGAGCATTTTCATTAAATTCCAATATCGCAGGATGAAGAGAGGACCAAAAGGTTCTTAGTGCATGCTAAATATATAGATCGGAATTCAAAACATATCTTTATAATAAGTATTGTTATGTACCGAAGCTGTATTTCGACTGAGAATGATCCATAAAGACTAGAGAGCTTTCATGTTCCTCACATTGAGTCCCGTCTTTGTGAGGATGCAGTTAATCTTATCCACCGTGCATTTCTTCTGCCTCAGCCCTATAGCACCAAATGAGCAACAACCAATTCAATGTTCCAAATAATTTGAAGTATGTGGTTACAGCACAACAAATATTTTAGCTGCCAGTCACTACTGACTGTACAGATTTTACAAATAACCTTCCAGCCAAACAAGCTGTTTTCAATTAGTCCAAATGAACAGATGCTCTCATTCTCACATGGCCTAGCCGTACAAGTAAGTTAAGTCGATCTCATGAAGCCAGAATACAGTGCATGTTTAGTTTTCTGTTCATAATTAAAAACTGATTAACAATTGGGTTCAGCCCAGTCGATGAAAAGTTTTAGTTTACTTTTTTTTTTATGTACCTGGTGTCTTTCCAGGGAAGAGTCTACTGGGACCATAACAATAATATATTTTCATGTTTCCTGCAGTAGAAACAGTGCTTTATTTGTAATAACAAGCACCACCAACCCCAGCTCAAACTGCGCCAGCAGAAAACCAAAGGAAAAAGACACTACCGTACTGACACTTGATCTCTCAAGTGCAATGGAAAACATATCAATTTAAAAGGTGATGATGACTAATCTGTAAGTGCAATGCAAAACACAGCATGCCAGACAGACACAGTAAAGAGATGAGTTGTTGATGGAGCCAGAAAATTCCCTCAGGACCAGTTAAAGACCAAAAACAGGTGAATATTGGACTTCTATTCAGCAGGTGGCTGCAAACATGACTCCAAATGAATGCTAATGTTGCTCTGTAACTGCTGAATGTGTAAATGAGCAACTGTTTACGACAAAGGTCCAACCTGTCTCCTAGAAATTACCTCTGTATATTACTAAATTGTTATTTTAATGACATAATTGCTGCCTGGATTATGTTCAGAGACAATGTTTCTTTGAGTGAATTAAACTGTATATTTATGAAACACTCTGGACTTACAAGGAAAAATATGGAGTGGATAGTGTGTGTACAAGTGCAGGACTGTGATACCTGAGCCCCGGGTTTGTGTCCAGACTTCCTTCTCTGGTTAGGTTCAGGCAACAAAGGCACTTTGGTTAAGGTTAGAGCGAGATCATGATTTCTGTTAAAGCTTATGTCTGTAGTTACTTCAGACTTTTTCACAAGTAAAACAGGCCATGATCTTTCCCTAACCTTAACCAAGCTGAATAATGCCTGGTTCAACATGTCATGTTCACAACTTGTTCCTGAGTAAAATGGATGCTTGGATGCATTTCCTTCTGTGGGGCATCAACAAAACACCTAAACAGCTAACAATGCTAGCGATAAACAAAATCTATACAGTGAGCAATATTTTGGTACTTTAAAATATTTTACACCTTATACCACGTCAGATGATATTCACCTCTCCAGTACCACCATCATGACAGCGTATGCTGGCCCTGTTCAACTACAGACAGTTCATGCAAGATTTAGGTTTATTCATAACAAGAGGCTTTTTTATTGTTGACCATTGTTGTATCCTGAACAGAACCAGAACCAGAACTCCTGATCCGCACTTCTCTTCCTAATATTTCATTATATTGTTTTTTTGTTTTGTTTTGTTTTTTACCTCTTCTTACCGTCACATCTTAGCTCATAACTAATCACAGATGTATGTGTGCTACCTGCATGAACGTGACTACAGAAACAAAATATTACAGGAAATTCTAAATCAAAAACTTATTTTAAATTACATTCCTGTGATCTCATAGTTTAACTTTTTTCATTTAAAACAATTATTATGGTAGTATGAAATGTTTCTAAATTCATTTATTTAATTTAAAAAATCTCTGAAAAATATTTCAGAGATTCCACCCACGGGAGCTCACGTACCACCAGCGGTACTTGTATGGCAGTTTGAGAAGCAGTGCTGCAGGAATAGATATGTGATGGGTATAGCATGTTTCTTGCATGCTATATCTCTCTCTTAAGAGAGTTCTCCTACAGTTACATAAGCTGAACTGTAAATAATGCTTTCAAAAATCCCTGCTGAAATATCATATTAGCAGCCACACATTTTGTTGCAGTGGATACCTGATAAGCGCTTGGTGGCTAAATCAATTGTGTTTTCACAATGTATCATTAAAAGCATTTGCTTGAAATTAAAATCAGTTCATGTCCTCTGTATATCTCTGCTGGCTGTGACTGTGAGGAACTGAGGCTAATTATCAACATATTGAACTGAAACTATTTAATAATCAACATACACAAATACCTAGCACTGACACTAAAAGGACAGCATCAATAACTCCTCTAGCAAGTGGCTGATGGTCGACAAACACAGTGTGAGAGTGTGGACAGCACTGTCTGCTGGTCTGTTCAGACCACTTTGGTGTTAAGAGCAACACAGTCTCTTGAGCCAAAAGTGAGGGCCAGTGTGATTCTCAGTTTTAAAGGAGGCACAACTACAAAGAGAGGAAAAGAGCAACAGATCTGCAAAAGCTCCTAAAAACAAGCACAAGCAGTACAAACAACAGCGATTGTCAAGAGCATATGCAGTGAGAACACATCAGGTCATCTGATCAGGCTTTAACCAAAATATCATAAAAATATGCTGTGATGCGTTAGCCCATTAGCTCATGATAGCTATAAGAGCTTTAAATGTTACAGTGTGGAGGTTTCATTGTAAGAAGTGCCGCCTGTGTCTTGCTTGATAACCTGCCTGCTCCAGTCAGCATCAGTTAAAAAGTGGTCAATATGTGCAGAGTTGTGAATTGCATGTTTGGTCTGTCTCCGCAGAGCGACCGATGCCAAATTGGGGGGGCTGGCGGCAGATGGTGTGGGGTGTGAGATTAGACTGGCATTGACACATGGCAGGAGGCTGCGCTGGTGTGAAGTTGCTGTGGGTGAGAGTGGAGTTCAGAGATCTTCTCCATGGGAATTAGCACTAGCGATGAGGAGGAGTAGATTTACATACGTGTCTGTATCACAAACTCAGCCTCAGACTGGATTTCTCAGCACCTCGGGGGGAAGAATGTTAAATGCAATTTCTTCTCTTAAAAGAATCCAAACAGTCAGCACAGAGTACTGTATGCTTTTTATGCTCCATTTCTCCCTCTGGACTGAACTGTGTGCCAGAAGTTTATATATAACAGGATGAATTACTAAGTAATCACTGACCAGCCCTATTTTGCATAAGGCTGTGCTGGGAAAAATAGACTTCTTTATGTTATTGCTACCATAAAGTAGGATGATACTGCTGCTGGAGTTCATTAATAACAATCCAAGCTCATAACTCTTAAAGAAATATGATGTGTTTTATACATTCAGGAGCACATTGGAACAACTGTATTTTTACTGGGGCAATTAAGGACAAGATCCTTGCTCAAGGGCATGAATATGAGTGGTTCTTTGGATTCATCTCGCTGGTGTTAAATCACTAGGCTATTGACCCTGCGTAATACCCCCTGCTGACACAGTAGAAAAAGGACTTTAATTATATATTCAAGCAAAAATGGTAGAGGAAAATAATGGGATACCCCAGTGGCAAGGGGATCTCAAAGTCAAGAGGAGCTTGAAAAGAATACTGAATTAAAAACATCATGTTTTTTTTTTTTTAAAGGTGGTAATACCCTCTACTCCTCTGTGGGCAGGTGTTCGATTATGATGCATGATCGTTTTTCGGGGATTTGACCAGATTGACAACGGTTTATTTGGTATGGTGAGATCTGGATGTAAAATTGTAAAAAGCACTGTGAGTACTTATGTAATTAAATCCAGTGGGGTTTGAGGAGGCTTCCATGAAGACTGGTTTCTAAAGTGCAGGAACAAACAGAGCCAGGGGAGGGCGACTGAGACAACAAAAATCTGAGGGAAATAGAGTTTGCTCCAAAACTGTAATTCTTAATACAACCAACAGATGGAAGCAGAGTATAAAAAAAAGGAGTCTGCAGTTTGAAATCTTTTGTAGTTTCAGTGGATCTTTGAGTCCATGAATTAATTTGTGTCAGTCACTGACCACCGAGGAGACATCTGAGGTTATCTTTTCTCTGCAGTTCACCTTCAAATTCCCATTATCTTCTAAGGATTAAGATGATGTTTGACAAAGCAGACTGCTAAACATTAATCCTCAAGAACATTACTGATCTTACCACTGATTGCAAGGTCACACTGTGACACAAATTATTAACACGGGGTGGATACAAATCTACTTATCAAAGCCTGCTACTTGTTAGAGCAGTCAAGTATTCAACACACCAGAGAACATGTGGAAGTTTAAAGAAAAGACACTAAAAAACACGTAAGAAGAACAAGGAACAGTCATTGTTTCTGTTCAGAAAAGGACCCACAGCAAAGTGTACAACATTAAAGTAAAAAAAAGACAATTAAAGAAGCACATTAATTAATTTTGTAAAATGAACAGTGAAATAATTTGCCTTGTAAATTTTGTTGAGTTTTATTGGAGCTCTGTTTAATTTGATTAAAGACATTTTTATTTTAAATTGTTCCTTTGCAAATGTATCAATTTCATGATATTTTTCCCAATGACAGTATTGTCCCCACCCCTCCACACCTTTCAACCAATCACATCAAACTTAAGTAATCTTAAGTAGTAGTCTTAATGAGCCACACAGTACACCAACAGCAACCAACCTCACTGGCTACCTCTAACTAGCCTTGGTTGTGAAGAGACTGTCAACAGCAGCAGCTAGCTGGTTAATTCACAGTTACTTCCACCACATTCTCAATGTAAAAATGTTCCTCAGACAGACACACAGCAGCAAAAAGACAGAGAGTCTTTGCCCGTGTCGTGACACCATCTCTTCACTTTGATGAGGAGCAATAAACCAAGCAAACTCTGCTAGCTAGTTAGCCTGCTAAGCTAAAGAAGGAGCTGATAGTTTTCGTGTCTTTGTGCTGTGTTTACAGCAGCAGTCAGAGAGTCCATTCATAACTACTTTGACATCGTTAATGCTTTAGCTGATTGGAGCTAACTGGCTAAATGGTAGCAGTTGTTGCATATGATTGGCTGAAAGGCTTGAGAGCAGATTGAATGATGAGCATCATAAACACATACTGCTAATCAAAACTGTACTTTTGACTGATTAACTACACCCATCAGTAAATGAAATAAACATGCTCTTAATTCATTCTTTAAAATTTACATGTTTTTATTGAAAACATAGTCCAGCTTAAATTACAGTACATGGGTTCAAACTGCTTTTTTAATTTCCTTTAAATAAATATTCATTATGTGTACTGAAGTGGGAAATGAATAGACACAAACACGGTTCAGGGGGTGGTATTCTATACAGAGAAAGGGGTGAGGCGAGGTTTTGTGGAGGGGGGACTTCATCAGATCTTCATCTGAACACAAAGAGGCGAGACAGAAACTCGATTACTGGGAAATGGAAGTCTCCTGTCGTGTGACAGTGACAGTGTGGGGGGGTTTTGACTCCGAGATGATACCATCAAAGTCCTCCTTTATTTTGCTTGATGAGGAAGAGATGCCGCATCCCGAGAGCTGCCCGAGGGCACACTGATGTCATCTGCCTGTCAGACACAATGACAGGAAGCCTCGCTGCTGCCGGGAGACACACGTAAATGAATGAATGACTGAATGAATGGATGGACTCTGCTGGTGCATTCATCAGGTCCTGCAATGAAACTGGTCAAGGCAGTGATAACGGATAGAGAACGCATTAGCATTTTCCCGGATACTCGTTGGCTTGATATGCTGTGATATATCCTGTGCTGATGATAAGCTCTGCACCGCCTTTGGTGAATCCATATTGCTTTTCATTAGTGCTGGTGTAATGCTGTTTGGAATTCACAGTGCAATATCAGAAGCTGCTCTTCGGCACATCTGGGGGTTTGGTTTCTTGGTGCTGCTGCTCATTGCTCACGCTCCACCCTTGATCCTCGGAGACACAAAAGCTGCAAGACGGAAAAACAAGCAACTTCTTCAGAGTATTTTCGAAGGCGCATGCAAATCACGCCAGACTAAGTGTGTGTGTGTGTATGTGTGTGTCTTTTGAGGACTTTGTTACACAGACAGATTTATTAGCAGGGCCTTTTGTGACTGTCCCCAGCCTCCTGCACCTTTTGCTCCAGCACAGGGAGTGGAGACAAACACGTGGTCTATCCAGATTATACCTCATTTGAGATCTACAATAGCCGCATTAAAGCATCTAAATGGAGCCCTGAGTCGTCAACCTTGGCCCCGGTGACAGGTCACAGATGCACAGATTGTTAACTGGCCGCTGCTCGCTGAAGCAGACCGCTGGATAAGACGCCCATGAATGCTTATAAGAGTTATTCTGTCTGATAAAAATAAATCCCAAACTCAACCACTCACTGCTGCCAGACAACATTTAATGAGATGCAGCCAGATTGCTAATTGACTTCCTGAATTCCACGTAGCCTATATCTCCATGGCAACTAAAGGAGCCATTTCTTTTGGTAGGAAAAGCAGAAAAGTTTTTTCTAAGCTCCCATTCACCGTGTTCTCTTTTCTCCTCTGTATAATACATTGACGATTACATTTCAACTTTGCACTCATTCCAAGCTATTAACTGCTAATGTTATTAAAGGAATAATGAGGTTTAATCAATGCAGCACATGATGATTACACAGATTATATCTGTTAGGAGCATGAGTATTAATGAGTCAGACGTACAAGGCAGGGCTGTGAGAGGAAGAGGCTGTGAGGTAAGGCCATTAAAAGAGAGATTGCAGTGGAGGAAGAGGGAGGAGGAGCGGGGCTTGTCGGAGTGTCTGGCTCCCCGCTGACACCAACATGGCCCTCTCTGTTCTCTGTCAAAGTGACATCAACCGGTCCTGAATCACTGCTGCCGGCCTCCTGACGGCGCCTCTGTGAATCCCTCTCCCTCACTGACACAGTGACCCCCCCATAGATCAGATCATGTGTCCGCATCAGACGGGTAACAAGATCCAGGATGTCTCGTCCTGCTGGAGGGACACAGGAAACAAGCTTCGTAGGAACATGCTGTAAATTGCACGAGAACACGCTGCAGACACCAGCTCCTCCAAACAAACTCTTGATTTGTTTTTGGTTTGCTAAGCTTGGCTTCCTCTGCTCATGGTGGATGTTGGCATCAGTGTAAACTAAAACATATATTATATTTCAAGCTTTTTCAGTCCTGGTGACGGGACCTCATGTAGGGTCAAAGGATATAAGAAGCTGGGTTTGTAGTTGACTTACAGATTTGTTTTTGTAATGTTCACATTAAAGGAGTGCACTTTCTATATTGTTTGTGTCTAAAAATTCAAGAATGAAAATCTGAAAAAAAAAACTTAAACTTTTTCCATTTTTCCCCCCCGTCATGAAAAAGGGACTAAAATCTAAATAAAAATCAACAAAAAAAATGACAATCTTCATTGAGTACCATAATAGCTTATACAGCATTGTACAGAATCACACAGTGCTCCAAAAATGTTAGCTAATATTACCAGTTTGTGTAAATGAAAACAATAAAAGGACTTAATGTTTCAACTGTCACTCTGAAAATGAACAAGTGTCAGCCAAAAAGCTTGGATTCATATATCAAATTCATATAAAAAGTAAGCTAACGTCAGGATCAAACTGTCAAGTGGATGTACCAGTAATGTTGCTTTTAGTGGCCATCTTTCAACCAGATGTCAACCATCTCAATCTGACCACTTCAGCACTTGTAACCAACTGTTCATCTGTTCAGCCTCACACTGTGAAGACAAGCTCATAAGTGAAATTTCCATCATTTTGTCTGTGGTCTTTGTTTGCTGAAGCTGAGCTAAATAAAGTAATACCTTGCACATAGAAACACACTAACATAACACACAGTAGTACTCCCCATGACTAGTACGCTGATTTTAAATACGTTTACCTTACTCTACATCACCATGTTAATATGCAGTACGTTTACATCCCTCCACGCTCTTATAATGGAATGCAGAATATGTCATTCTTAAATCCGAATGACAAACCTAGCCACTGGGAATATTGAGACCTAAAAACAGGTTCATGGTCTAGAAAAGGTAGAGAAACACTGATGCAATGTCCTCTAATTGCTAAACTTATTTTGCCAGCGGCTGAAAATGTCACTTGTCACACTCGATAATGTCACGATACCACAGAGATTATCATGTCATGTGCAGTATCTAATGCAAATGTCTCCACGTACAGACAGACAGTACATTTCTGTCAACACTTTCCATATTTAATGTATATGATTATCTTCACAGATAAAAGGAGATTGTGTGAATTCTCACTCTGACTAATGCTGCAGTTATTAAAAGGATAACACACAAAAGCAAATGGGAAGGATTATTTCTATCGATTTCCACCGTTTCTTTTTAATTAGCTGCAGGGCTTCAGTCTTGATTAGATGGAGGTCTGGATCTGAAGTTATTGATTTGTTGGTAGACTCCTTTAAAGCCACTCTGCTGGTTATTACCAATCCCTCCCGCTCCCCTGTGGGCAGGGTTTGCCCCTTTTCCAAACATGTAGTCGCCCCCCACGGATGGCTCCCAAAGACATTTAATTGAAACAGACAAAATAACACCCCTGTTATCCCGTGGGCCCAATTCTATTAGCTTCTTAATGCACCTCCCCCGAGAGCGGCATGCAGCCGCAAACCAAGTGTAACACCGGTGCATCGTTCACACCTTCAAACCTCATATTGGACTGATGGTACAGCCTGCAGGGCCGGCCAGAGCATGAGAGATGTTTTCCTATTGTAATGAAGCCGCTGGATGACATCTTCCTTATCAGAAACCTGATGATGTTGTTTATCCTCAGCAGCCATTCACACAATAATGAATTAATATACAAACATCGCTGTGTGTAAACGAGTGTCCCGCTTGTGATCCCGGAGATCTGATACGGCCGTGCCTGTCGACCTATCTGCCCAAGTACAAGCGGAAAGGCAATTATTTGCATGATCACACAGTCATTGTGTTGCATCCAACCACACAGAAATTTAATTATCTGACGGTAAATTCTTTCACAGGAGAAGAGAGCCGACTCGGCCCCCATCTTTTCTTGCTGTGGTGCTTCATTTCTTTCACAGCACGGCGTGGTCAGTTGCATTTTCATGTCTTGTGTGCAGAGATAAGAGGCTCCCCATGTAATTCAGACTCTTAGCTTGGTTGTTAAATGTTGTAACTGTTTAGTGCTGGTTTGTCACTGAAGGGATAATAGATGTGATGATGGATTTGGATGCTAGGCTAGTCAAATCAATTGTCTCATCTCAGTGGCCATAAAAAGCTAAGCTGCAACAGACAACCACGCTCATGCACGCTCTTCAAAACCACACGTGCCCACATGTGATGATAACACTCCGTCTATATCAAGTGGTCCAGCGGTTCTAATACTGTAGGAAGAGAGGGAAAGCTTATTCCCCATTTCCTCCTTTGTTAAATGATTGACGGCTGTTTGGCACTAGTCTCCCATCTCAGCTCAAATTTCATAGCTGCAATATTTGGATTGCTATGGAAACAGCTTTCATACTGTGAGCCCCCCTCTCTCCCCTCCCATCCTGCCTTCATCCAGACACGACAGTATCTCCCAGCCTTTATTGGGTGAGAGGATGCTCCTTGTCGCTCTCATAAAGAGTAAATGATTCCACGAAGGCATATGATGAAGCTCTACGAGCAGAGCAATGCATCGTCTCTGGGGAGAGCGCCTACGCACAGAGCAATCTGCCACAGGAAAACGCCCTCTCCCAACCTGCTGCTGATATTAATTACCAATCGAGAAGCTATGGCTGTGCCTCTGGCGCTTCCCGTGTGATGCTGGGAGGGGTAGCCGAGGCTGGCTCCTTAAAAGCCACGGGGAAAGCTACAGATGTTGCTCGTACATTCTTATGGTAGAAAGTGGGAGATGCTCAGGCTTTGTTCTGATCTCTTTCCTGTAGGTGGATCGGTAGGAACCGAGCCACTAGAAGCCTGAACAGGAAGCCTTTGTGCAGTAACTCACAGCTTCCCTCGATGATCATACAGCATGTGATCAGCCAAAGACTCCGCTGTGTCGACTCCCATGATGTATTCCAGTAATATAGCCGGCAGCGTACCGTAAATAAAAAAATTTGCCCAGAACCTTCATCTGTTGCACGACTGGATCCTGTCGAAGCGGCTTTATGTGTGTAATAGTGCTATTTCATTCAGCAGTCTAATGCCTACAAGGTTAAAAATGATACATTAATAAATAAGATAGATACCAATGCATTCTGTATGCTCATCTGCTATGCAGGGCCTCAGTGGCACTGTTGTATGATCTGTATTCTCTGCCTCCTCAGTAATTCTTTGAATTACAAAAACGCAGAATTCAAACAAAAGAGTTCAATATTTTGGGGAATACATGCTTTCTTTCTGAAAGTGAGACGAGGAGATCAAGACCATGCCTCATGTTATTGAGCAGAAGCTAGGACATATTTAGCCTATCTTGGTATATGGACTAGAAACATGTGAAAATAGCTAGCTACCACACAACAAACAGACCAGCATGCAACACCATGACATTGTTTTCATTTTCATCGTTTGTATTGGATAAAACAAACACACTAAAATATGTTAATTACTGAGCTCTGGAAGTGTTGTTCCATGTATATTTTATATTTGGACAGATCTAGGCTAGCTGATTCCAGTCCTTGGGACCCAGAAGCAGCTAAATGGAATTTGTCTATCATTTATTAGCTACCATGTTAAAATGTCTTCTGTGAAAAAGGACCTCCATGGTAGTAAACATACTACATCATGATGTATTTAAGACATGTTACGGTTACCGAGAACTACCTTTGACTTGAATCTAACTGTAGCACCACAGCACTCTAAATTATGCCTAAGTTGCCATTAGACTGGAATGATGGGGTGTTTGTTTTGTCAGTATTCAAAAGGTAGCTACCACAAAGGTTTGCCTGTTGAAACTTTTAGCCTAATAAACATTCACTGGAAATGAATGATAGTTAAAACACATTTTTATGGGGGTGTTGATTAGCTCAGTTGGTAGAGCATCCGCCTCATGTACAAAGGCTCAGTACTTGCTGCAAAAAAAACCAACACATTTTTATAGACTTCCTTTTTTGGGGATTTTTAATTTATTTTTTTTTTTTATTTTCTTATTTTATTGTTGTTTTATGTAATTTATCATTATGTTTTTTATGCATTACTTAACTTTTTTTTTTTACATTTTTAATTGTTTTATATTGTCTTTTAAATGTTGGTTCTTCTGCTGCTATTTTGCCAGAGTATCTTGTTCGTGCGTGTCTGTCAAAGCACTTTGTAAACGCTGTTCTTAAAAGGTTCTATATAGATAAAGTAATCATTATTATTATTATTATTATTATTATTATTATTATTATTATTATGGTTTACTGGCTGTTTTTGGAATATACTACAAATAATATTTACCCTTGAAAGGATACAAAGACACAAATGATACAATAACCCAAATTAGAAGCAGCCATTTTGACATGAAATAGTAGGGCCAACACAGGTGTTACCAATGATACTAATTAAGGTTCAGTTCCACTTATTGCAGCAGAGACTTTCCAGTGAGCAAACATGCACAACAGCCGCAGCCTGACTCTGTTTGACCTGAATGGAACAGGACCTTAATTAGTATCATTGGTAATACCTGTGTTTACCTACTCTTTCTTGTCAAAATGGCTGCTGTGCTTCTATTTACTGGAGAAATCCGTGGGTGCGGTCGAACAGTCAAAAAAATTAGCTCCAAAGTCCTTTCCTAACCACTTTCTCCTTCACATCTTTCCTTGACCTTGTGACGTTTTCCATCGAGGTCAAGGAAAGATGTGAAGGAGAATTCCTAAGGAGTTAGGAGAACACGACCGCGGTGTTCAGAGAATCCGACTGCACTTACACAAGACTATGTCATCACGCGACAGCGAATGTTATTGACGTGATCTGTGGTAAAACTACAAAGTTCAGAAGATGGACTACAAAACGCTCATCTGAGATACTTACTAGATACTCCCCGTGCGCTCTGACCGTGTTGTTTCATGCAGGAAATATAAACGTGGACAACCCGGTGAAAAATATGACTTCATTATCAATGTCAGAATTCAAATAATAAATGAATATTGTCCACCTGCCACAGAAGTCAAATGAAGTGTTTGTTACACTGGTATGGTCGATCACCCTTCTGTCCACTCATATAGAAACATATTAGCAAGTTATGGCAAAGATATATGATTAATCAGCAACGGTAACTTCATGATGATCTGCAGGACGCTGGATGTCACAAAACAGTTTTTACTCTGTGTGTGAACGCAGCTCCACAGTCAACAACTGAACACACTTCATGATCAAAGTTTTTACATCACATCAACACGTATGTTCATATTCACACGCTCTCTCTGCTGCAGTCTGCATCACACTGTTTAAATACATAAATTTATTAATGTTTTCTTTCTCATGTCTGGTTGTGAATCACTGAACGGTGCTTCGTTTTTTTGTCGCTGCCGCAAAGAATTGTGTGATGGCATTACCTCCTTTCCTTTGGTAAAGGATGGTCCGGTGTATCCTACGATAAAGGAGATAATAAAGGAAGCACTGAAGCTCCTACAACAGTTAGAGAATTCGAACAGCTCTTATCATGGCGGCTACGTTAATACTTCCGGGTCATTTCACTCAGTGAGGAAGGTTCCTAAGCAAAATTGACTATTCGGCCGCAGCCCCTTTTTCATATCCCTTTTAATACTATTACATCTACACAGACTATACAGACTAAATCAAACAGGCTACTTAACTAGAATTAAAACACAGTGGACCGACACACACACTCAAATAAAATAAAAAAAGTTACAGTGGAGAAGTAACAGTAACAATAAATAGAAAGTCCAACTCACGGTTCAATGTCAGTCCAGGAAAAACAGTTTGCGAAGAGTTGGAAGATGAAACCAGACAGCAGTGGAGGTGAAGTCCTCATCAGGAAACACAAAACAGTCATTCCCAGGCAGCAATGGCGGCCTCTGGTCCATGGACCCGCTGACTTTAGCTTAGTTAGCACAGGCATACTTGCACAAAACCTCCATCATAACCAGCTGTAATTAAGCAACAAAGGGGCGTTACTGTCCCCAGCTACAGCTGACAAACATTCAGCAGGTTATCTTCTCCTAAGTTAGCATTTCTCTGCTTTTTTCCCGCGCTGTGTTTTTCTTTTTTCCCTTCCTTTCTCCTCTCGTGGCCGCGTCTTTTTTCCGTGGTTTAGTCCTTTCGCCTACAGCCAATTACCACAGGTGGCATTGATTGATACCTGCAGTAACCAATCAAACGAATCAGCTGAATCTAAAGGAATAATCTCTGTTTTATATTTAGTTTACCCCATTGCTTGCACTCTGTTTTGTTTATTTTACTCACTTATTCAACTATTTACATCCTCCCTTACTTATGACTGAATTATCTTAATCTCAAAATGAACCATTTTCTCTTTCGTTATTAAACTATGTTCATTTCAGTTTAATTTCCCTACAATATTATTATCATCTAACTTTATCTAGGAACTAACTTGTTTTAATCTTTACACTGATGCTACATAATTAAACATTTCAAACACATTTTTTGTGTGATTTGTGTGTGTGTGTGTGTGTGTGTGTGTATTTGAACAATTTTATTCTCTGCATGTTCTTATCAGTGCAGTATAAGTATTTGTGGACCAGCGGCTGTTGGGGAACGACTCAGAGCTCGGAGCGCTCACATTTGATAACACACTCCTTAAAAAAGGAGATTTTCTCTCCAGTGGCTCCAGAGGAGACAAGCGGCACTTTAATCCATCCTGACAACTTATTGTTTGTTTACATCATGTGGCGGGTGAGTTGTTGCCTGTGCCATGTTGTTGCGTTTTCATTTTTATGGAAAAAGCTGAGATTTTATTTTGTGTTTGGAGCTGTAGTCATACTAAATCAGCTCACCTGATGTCATAACTCTTTGCCTTGAAGATATTTCAAGTGTGGGGCCTTGTGTTGCATTTACTGTACGTTTCCCTTTTCACTGCCTCCTTAGGAGAAACTGATGACTTGACTGTGTGGCCTTTATTACATATAATGAAACCACCAACTGTGCTACAAGAGGCTGGGGGAGGAGCGACTGAAGGAGTGGGTGATTCACATCAGTGGACCACCACAGCTACACAAGGTTCCTTCCCTCCATTGTGATACAAAACACATGTTAACTGTTTGTTTGTGTAAGTGTGAAATGACACTGCAAATGCGATTTAACATATTGGATTCTTCACCATCTTATTCACTTAAAATAAATATCAGCAGCAAGGGTAAAAGGATATAAACAAAACGTTCTAAATGGGAATGAATGTACACGGTAAATCCTTTGAAATGTGCTTTGAATTCCACTTTAGATAAATAAAACACTGTGTGGCATAGTTATAGGCTTTTGGCGACACAATCCATCTTAATTTTTGATGAAAGCCTATGGGCTGACTGGTATAGAGCGGCAAACAGCACACAGCCTGCATATTTACTTCCAGCTCATTTATTCTCATTATGCAGCCCTGCAGACGTCAATGAGGGGATTTCTGCCCCACAGTGATATTCCATGATACACAGGGAGCGAGAAGGAGAGAGAAGGAGAGGGAGAGATGGGGGAACACGTCAGGAAAAACAAGACGGAAGCGGGGCGATGGGGGGTGCATTCATTCATGCTCCGCCCGTGAACTTTGACACCTTTGACAACGTAGGGTCTGTTTTCAGAGCCCACGTTGACGGCACCAGCTCATTCTTTTCCCCTCGCTCAGTCTCCGTTGGAAATTTCACATTCACTGTCACGTAATGAGGCCCTGGCTTGTCTAGCTGGGGAGGTGGCATGATTTCATATCTTGGGTTTACCTTTCTCCAGTAATTATGGTTTATATGGCCGGCAACATGTCACCTGAGATATTATGAAGACTGAACATGAATTATTTGTAAAGGAAGGAAAATATTGAATGGAAGAACTGTGTAAAAAAAAGTGTAGTGCAATTGAATACTTGGTGGAGCTTAAAAATATTGTAATAACCTGTGAAAGCTTTTGCCTTTTTCTTTTAGAGAATTATTTTTCTTCAACAATACTGGCAAAAATCATACATTTAAAACTATGTTTTGATGTAGTTTGCATTAACTGAAAACTTGGTTTCAAATTTCTTTCCTTTAAATTGGAATCTTAATGAATTCATTGCTGGTGGATTTGGTGATACCTGTGGTTACATTGAGTGCAGCTTAATATTATACCATATACTATAGCATATAGCATAATTCTCCTTGAGTAGCCATTTTGTATCTCTTTACGTTGCAACCAAAAACTCACAGTCATTAAATAAGGAGGTCTGTCGATAATAATTGCATCTGTGATCTGATTCTTATGCCGAGCACAGTGCAAGTAGTTTTCCACACAACAGCACGGCGCAGTAAAGTCGGTTACCTTGCTGAGCGGTAGGAGGTGTAAGGCTGTCGCCTGCAGCTCTTCATCCAACACTCCGTGGCTGCTGTCTTGTTTTGTGGACACGTTTTTGATGAACGATCGCTATGAGTGTTAACCTCTGTGACAAATAGATTTTTGTGACTGTTTCACAATAAAAGCCTGTTTTCCACATTTGCTTTTAATTTGAAGCAGCGACAGTTTGCATTAGAAGTAACTCTAGAGGGTAAACTGTGATACTGATAGCAATGAGATTGTGCTGGATTGTCTGAGTTCCTGCATTTCTCATAATCCCATGTGTGTGAAGGCAATTTGAATCAAGTGCATGACAGTAACTATGGAAACTACTATATAGAAAAGTAAAGAATTCTAATTTACACTGAATGACAATTGTGGAAAAATGCCAAACATGAATAGTGTAGTTTGATTTCATGAAAATCTTCATAAAAACCTTATTTTTATTATTATTTACCTTATACCATTATTTATCTAGAGGGCACTGAGCCAACTCAAAATTTCTCATGTGAAATAACTTTGGCAGGAGGTAAGAAGCTGCTTGTGAAAGTAAATTTTCAGTGCCACAAGTTTTTAGGATGGTACCATCTGTAAACCAGGAACCTAGTGACTCCTCTTTTAACCCGGGCCTCTGAGGGGTCAGCCGAGAACTGGGCCTTAAGCTACTGTATCACATTTACCGCTCATAGATGAGGCAGTTCCTGCTGAAAAAAAAAAGAGAAGCAGATGTTCCACCAAATCTAATTTGATTTGATAAGAGCACTCACTATAACACGGAGCACCTCACAAAGATATCGTGTTACACTTATTTCTCAGTCAAGCCATTGTGTAATCCATTCCGTGCAATTATGATACCCTAAATCAGATTATTTGGATTCAAGTCAATCTGTTCATTTCCCTTATTTATGTAACAGAGAGGTCTTAGTCTCCATTCTGTGGTGCCAGTTGGATGAAGATGAATCCACTGTGGACAGAACAGGAAGACAACCTGGCTCTGTATCCTGTCCCTCGGTTACCTTTAGCCCTTTTATGACCTGCATATGTGAACCAGCTAACCACAGGAGAGGCTCTATTCTGTTTGTTTTTGCGTTGCATATTTCCACAGAAAACTTTTTCACCTGGGCCACAGAATAGTCAAGTCCAAAGAGTTGAGAATGAAACCAAGTGAAGGCATGGATTCAGGGCGGTAGCACTGAGGTCATGTCCTCAGTACTTTTTTCTTGGAAATGTGTGAGAGAGAGAACTCAGAGGAAAGTTAGATTCTGCAATTTTAAAAACATATCATCCATGCTGTCCATATTGGATGATTCCTCACAATATTAGGTATTTTGTCAATGTTTAGTGCCAACTAACAATTTGAAGTAATACAGCAAGGTGGGATGTCATTGTGTAAGGAGGTCAGGTTGCTGGATGAGAGTTGGTTGAGTACTTTCACTGAATGCAATTTATGTTTGCCTTTTTTTTTCAGTTGCTTAACCCCAACCATACAATAACAATATCTGCAATAACCCCAATCTTTTCCTAAACTTAACTACATCATAGTTGCCGTAAGTGGATCTTGTGAAAAGCGGGAATGTTAAAATTGGTTTTCACAAAATTAGACATAATAATTAATCCAAGGTTATGCAAAATCATTGCAATGTTAGTTTTGTTGTGAAAAATTCTATTCATCAATGGTGAGTTCAGTCAGAGGAGAGAAAGTGCAAAGGAGTCCAAGATGCCTAATATGCTGAGAGGTTTATCGAAGCTTGGAGGATTCATCAATACACTTATCGTGACCATGGGGAAGAATTAAACAAAACTGTGATGTCACCCATAGATTTAGATAGTTCAGAGTGTGGTGGCTCTAACTGCCTCTGTTGCCTTCCGGCAAATCTAAAAATGGAGGGCTGAATGACACCTGGGTGCTCAAAGCCACCTGCAATGTCAATTATAGTGGCCACACCATTACTTATGAATAACTTTAAGCCCTAGTATCACTTGAACAAGTGAGTGATATAGAAATTCAGACTCAGTACAGTTGTCATGAACAGGAAAATTAGCTATAGAGACCAAAACAGTTTTTTGTACCAGGCTGTAAACATGTTTATTTCTGCTGTGAAGCCTCAAGTGGCCGTTCGAGGAACTGCAGCTTTTGGCACTCCCACATTGGCTTCACTTCACAGCCACGGAGGTTGCTTGATGATGACATGATGCTGCTTAAATTCTGAAAAAGCTGTCCTCTCTGGCTTGTCTACATGCCATCAGAAAAGTGCTATAAGTACTCTAAATCTCTAAATGGTCTACAAGCAAAAATGTATGCTCTTAGTGGTCCGACATTGTTATCTGACTCTGTAGAGGCTTCTATGTTATTTAGCAATCTGCTGTGTCTGTGTAGTGAGACAGCCCTATCCTGTGACCTCGGTCACCAAGATCAGAATGGCGCCTGCTTTTGAAACACGTACAGCTGTTCTGTATCGCAATGAGAAGAAGTCAGTGTCCTCCACTATCTAAGATTTAGCAGTGTCTCTACAGTGACCTCAAGACATTTGCTCAACCCATGTGTAACCCCCCATACATGGCATGCTAGAATAGAAAATTAACTCACAAGTATTTAGTCTTGATACAGTTGAATTAGACTAATTATACGTCAGCAAATTTCACTAAATAAAAGATGGAAAGATGGAAGGAATGTATTTCTCCCCAAAAAGTTTATTCTTGGCAGTGTGAAGACTCGCTGTTTCTAATTATAATGGCCCTACAGCATGGATTATAACAAGCGGTACTGTACTGGTGATAACAAACTAACACAAAACACAGATAACTAACAGCAGAATAAATGACTCTGGGGGAAAAAACAAGGTGAACAGATTTCAGATCCACTGTAACCCATCACACGACAGCTGTCTCCTGACACTGACATTCAGTAATGAGTGGAGGAGATGGATGTGAGCAGAGAGAGGAAGGAGCTAGATATTCTATCTGGAGAAGATAAATAAATCCTCCATTCTGTCATTAAACACAAAATCTTTTCATTTCTGACCCTAACCAGTCACTTGGTAGCGCAGCTGTCTGACAACAAACAGATATCCATTCAAGATGAGCCACTGAGTCAGAGATGACAGAATGTGAGCTACTGAACATGACTGGAAATGGTGAAACGCTCCTCCCAGCTCGTCATTTCCAGGTTGGAGGCCCACTCCATTCCTGTCTGCGGGTCTGAGGTTATTGGATAAATTGATTTTTTAGCCGACCTTTACTGCCCGCTCCTCCAATGCAAAGGGTTCTTAATGATCTTGTACTGTCAGAGGTGCTGAAATCACAGACCCCTACAGAGACTATTAGTCTGCAATACACGGGCCGACATTACGATGAAAGGAGTGAACAGTGTTGGTATACAGCAGGTTGACACAGCGGTATGAACACTTGTTAATGTAATGCAATCCTATACAGCAGACACACAATCAATACTATGTTTGTGGTGGTTTTGTAGAGACCTCAGAAATGTGTTAATTCGACCCTATGGTAAACCAATTTCACTTCTCACAGATATACAGGTACGTTGAAACTCTCTTCTCTACTTCATATAATATTTATTAGTTCACTATCATCTATAATAGTTATGTTTTTAAAGGTTTCTAAGCTGAATTGTTTCATATTTACGTCATAATTTTAACATTTGTTAATATTTTTGTTGGATTTGAATTTGCATTTGAAGCATTATTTCTAGTGACATTCCATACAGTAAAAGTCATATTTCATGGCAAAACCTCTATTAATACGGCATTTTAAGGGAATTTATACAGAATTAAGTCAGACTTTATATTAAAGACTGTTAATTGTACAGTAAAACACTGTAATATTCCATGGCAAAACATTTATATGGTATTTTCATGTCCATTATGTGGCAAAACAGAGTTTCATTGATGGAAAAAAATTTGGATATGATAAAATATGGAACAAAATGCCAACCTTAAACGTGAAATCAACAGTACTAATATCCTTTTACCATAATAGGAGAAAAAGTTACCCCGTATTTATTACGGTAAAATTCTGGCAACCACAGCTGACAGTTTTTTTTACCATAAAAATAACATTTATTTTTTTAAAAACATGTTTAAAGATCACTTTCAGACATGATTAAAATGCACATTTCAGTTAAATGTAAATTTCCCTCAAAAATTAAGTATCCATGAATATGCTAAATTCAAAAACATTAGTAGCAAGTAGAATTATTGGACACAACATGTCTCCTGCTAGTGTAAAGTCCATACACTGGAGGTTTCAAGTTTCACCGTCATACTTATATACTGGACCACAATAGGTCTTTTTCAGTGCAGACTTTCTAACATGTCACAGCAGGATATCACAGGTGTAATTAATGTTGGCTGAATTCCATGTAGCTGCTTCAGTTTCAGGGTCCTGGCGTTGTTCATGCTGGCCCACTGTCACACAGTCTGTCCTGGGACCTGTGAGTAAATCAAAGCCAACTTTAGTGTTATTAGAAACACCTGTGCTTTTCCCGTGGAGGGGGACTTCAAGTGGGAAAATGAATAGAAGCTGATATTCTGTACTATTATCACATTTAAAAAATCAAATATCAATATTAGTGTTGGCTTAAAAAATCCTGACTCAGTCAACTCAACACTTAAAAATGTTAACCTTGATGGTTTAAACTGTTCAAATGTCTTTCTGTTGCATCCCACAGTGAAGGCTGCTTTACAGCTTATTATGAAAAAAAAAAATGTGCTCAGTGATCAAGAAATATTTCCCCTCTGCAACAGGACGGTGCTTTGGCTGATTTAGATTTTATTAAAGCAAATATACTTTAATAAAATCTAAATATTAAATAGAAATCATACAAATTAAATTCGCAACTTAAGCCAAACCTAATAAACAAAATAAGAAATAACTATAGACCAACACCCCAATATGTTTATTACAGAATATTAGGTGTTGTATCAGATGATAATGAACTACTGAGAATATACTTGTACATCACTAAAATATCAGTCCTGCTGGACCTCCACTACATTTAAATGTTATTTTATTCTCATCCATATTTGAACAACATCCTCAGTATTTCAGTGCTCCCCTCTCCCTCTCCTCCTCCTCCTCGTCCTCCCATTAAAACCTGCTCATTCTGGGGCTTGGGAATAATGTCGCTGTCACTGGTTTCTTTTTGGGGGGGGGGGGGGCTGAGCCGATTTAACCCGGTCACAACGCGGGGAAGTTGCTCACGGTTTTTCTGCGTTGCCATGGGTTTTTTGTGAAACCTATTGACTGCGATAGGGTCTTTTCTTTGGGTCTGTCTTTGTGGAGGAGGAGGAGGAGGAGGAGAAGGAGGAGGAAGAAACCGCTATTACTTTTTCTTCCAGAGGCGGGGTGGTGGTGGTGGTGGTGGTGCGGGGAGCGATAGTAGCATCCAAGGGAGGGAGGGAGGGAGGGAGGGAGGTGCTCCGGTCCAGACCAACTGCGAGGCGAAGCGGCGTTACGTTAGCAGTTAAACCTCCCCCTCTCTGCTCTCTTCCAGCGGGTGGAGAAAATTCAACTTTCTGGACGGCTGCCGCGCCATGAGTTGCACCTGAAGGTGAGTTCTCACAATTTTCATATCGCATGATAAAAAAAATGAAGCTCTATTTTTACATTTTTATCCCTGTTGAGTGTTGTTAGTTGTTGCACTTTGACATCTTTGGCTCGTTTGAACGCCGGTACGCACGCACCTGCGCGGACTGTATGCTGCCCTTTATGGCAGGTGGTTGAAATTAAAATTAAAAAAAAAAAAATGGAGGACGAAAGGAGGGAAATTTGTTACAGGGAAGAGTAGTCACGACTCCTGTTGCAATACCTTCAGTTTTTCATGAGTGGAATAACAACTAGACTGACAGTTTAGTCATAAGCAGTGTGGTGGGAGATGGACCAGTGGAGGGCTCACCTTAGCTTTACCAGGTTTAGCCACTCATGGAGCTCTCAGGCTGTTTTAAATGAACTACTGCTGTTGATGAGTATGAATTATTGTCATTCTGAATAGTTCATTTTCCCTTCTATGAGTGCCTGTGATAATAATCAGAGACTAGAGATCACACTCTGCCATCCTTCTTCTTTACCACCACACTGCCCATTACACAGTAATGATCCCAGTCTGCTTATCACAGGCTCTCATGATGAATACTGAGCCGCAGAAGTGAATCACACCTTGTCATCCCGTGCGCCCGATGGCATTATCTCATCCTCTGTTGGCAATAAATGCATAAATTTCATCTTGCATGCGGTGTGACAGGCACAGGGATAGTTGTGTTGAGTAAGGGGGGGAAAAAAATTTAAATGAGCACACATCTGTGTACAGAAGCCCTGCTGATGGTTACAGGAGTACGTGGGGAAATGTTGTGTGCAGATTTGAATGTAAGAAACTGCATATGTGCCATTTCAGCACATCTATTCTTGTAGTGTGAAATGGTAAGTGTTATGTGGCACCAGAAACAGTCATGAAAGTCTGAGAAAGGTTGTTTGACTTTGGAGAATCTCAGCTGACACCCCTGACAAAACACTAACAAAGCGTTTTAGAGCAAAAAAAAAAACCAAACAGACAAATTACACCTTGCTTTTTTTACTTCTTCCCCACATTTAAGCCAATTGCACTTGCATGCATATCTGTCGTGGAAGTGTAAAGCACGCCTGACGCGAGATTACAATGACTGATGAGGCTTTGATGAGTGTGATTAAAATCACATTATAGTGACATTCAAATTCGAATGCTGGTGTTGTGGTTACCTATAGCTTTGGTTATGGATGGAGCAGTTGTGCATTAGGCTTGTGTGTGTGCTGTGTTGCATTTATAGACCTGATATATCTCACATGGCTAACACAGTGATTCCCACAATATGAATATTTACACGCTATGCAAATGTATCACACGTAGTGTGTGGAAAGTACTGCGAATTCAAATGTCTGTTTCCTCAGTGGTGTCTCATTACAGATTATGCCTTTGAGGGAATCCCAGGAAACAGCAATGTTTCATAGTTTATCCATAATTTCATATTTGTATTCCTTTTGATGCTTTCTTTTCATTGTTCACAACACAATCTGCCTGCCCTATATAGTCTCAAACACAGTTTGTGGTGCATTTTCCAGAAGTTAAGTGGTAAACACGCTGCCACTAACACTACCAGCAATGATCCTGGTGCTTAATGTTAAACACAAAGACCTTCTGAAGGTCATACCGCCATTAGTGAACGTAATCATCTCAAGCTGCTCTCCAACAAGACCAGATCCTATTTATGTTGTCCCCTGGTCCATCCCATCAGGCCAAGCCTTAAGCACATATGTGTTCATAGCCAGAATTATTGCACATCAGGTAAGTTGCCTGAATTTAATTTCTAGGCCAAAGACAAGAGCTTCTAATGGCACTTGTCATCACACGTGGTCCCCAGCCTCTCTGTATTCAGGGCAGTGGTGCTTTGTGTCCAGAAGTAGGTCGAATGCTTCTCACCAAACAATTTGAGCGAGAGCCAGTAATTGGACAAGCAAAAGTGTCGACCATCTCCCAGCCGGTCCATGTCAGCCAGCCCTCTCGCCACTTAATATGCAGCTCCGATCTGACGCATTTCATGGACCTTCCTCATCCTTTTAATCATTTAGATTACAAAATGCAGGAAACAGAACATCCTTTGTAGCTGCAGACAGACTCATCGTTATGCGTTAGTGACTGGCATACACAGCCACTCACACATAACTGCTCATATGTGGAGAAACACCCTGTTATGGTGACTGTAACTGTTCAGTCAATTCTATACATTCCAGTATATCACAAATGTTAATCAAGTGGCTTTAACGGAAAGGAAAGGAAAGGAAAGGAAAGGAAAGGAAAGGAAAGGAAAGGAAACCGTCCTCTCTTTGTCACAGGACAGACGGACATACAGTAAACATTCTGTACATAATAAACCAACATAGTAAAAGTAGTGTGGACAATCAGGACAAACAGACCTGAGCTACACAACCTCGTCTCCACCATGGAGACCTAGAAAGAGGACAGACTAAGAGACACACAACAGGCAGAACTCAAGCACAGCATTCACACAGGTAGGAATAAAGAAACAAACACACAGAGGGAGAGAGAGACAGAGACAAGAGGAGGCTGAAGCTTCTGGAGGATTAAGATCCACATCCAAAACATCTGGAGTGAGGCACCAACAGAAGACAGAGAGGTCCCAGGGTGGTCCAAGGAGAAGAAAATAGGAAGAGAGCGAGAGAGAGAGGTAGGCAGACAGCTTGTTGGACAACAAACAAACAGAATGTAAGAGGGATGCAGTGGTTTACAGAAATGTTAGAGTACGGGACAAACATGGACTAGAAGTTCTTGCCTTAATGGATTCATTGAGATTGACTCAGTATAAGTTATATACAAGGTCGGAAGTAATCAAAGGAGAAGCAACTAACTTTAAGTTAAGGTGGTAAGATGAGTTCTAAATTTGGATTTAAAGGCTCCAACAGAGTCAGAATGAGAGAGGAAGTAGAGAGGGGCGCGATAAAAAAAAGGCCCTGCAGCCTGATGACCCAGTATTCTGAAAGCTGAGGTATATAAGTTTAAAGGAAACGGAAAAAAGGGCAGTCTGATTTTTTAAATGTGCTGATCAAAAGAGAGTGCAGGATTAACCATAACACCAAGATTCATAGCTGTCAAACTTCACACAGTTGTCAAGAGTTGATCAAGTTGGTATCTCAAGTCAAGCAGGACCAATGACCAGCATGTCAGTTTTATCAGAATTTAGGAGCAGAAAATTGCTCGACATCCCATTTTTTAATTCCATAATTTCATAATATTTGATTGCTCATCTGCCTGACAGCCACATACAGCCAAGTATCATCAGTGTAGCAATGGAAATTAATTTCAAAAGTGTGTATAATTTGGCCAAGAGAAAAGCAGAGGCCCAAGAACGGACGCCTGAGGTACTTCAGATAAGTAGGCAGCTCTAGGCAGCTAAAGATGCCAAATGGATTTTCCAGTCAGTTTAGGAGTATAGAGTGACCCGTGGTGTTAAAAGCTGCACTGAAATCGAATAATAGAAGTGTTGAGGTGGAATCTGAATCCATAGTAAAAGCAGATCATTCACCAGTTTAGTAAGTGAAGATTCAGTGGCGTGAAAACACAATGAAAGGGTTAAAAACATTACTGTTTGATATATGAGCTGAATTTTGCCGAATGTTCAGTACTTTGGAAAAGATTACAAGGTGAGAGAGACAGTTCAATAATTAGGCTGCTCAGAGATCCTGGATCAAGGTGTGGTTTTCTTACATCGAGGGTTAACCACAGCAGTCTTGAAGCTAGTGGGTACAGTGCCAGTCCTAAGTGGTAAATCAATATTCAGCGTTGTAGGTCCTTGTGGGATCTACAATGCTGAATATCAATGAGGCTTTCACAGTGTGCTATCTGTTGAAACTCTGAGTGATCAAAAACACCTGACCTCCACCCCGCTGTTTTTTTATCCTCTGCACAAGCTGGAAATACAGCCACTGTCAGGAAGTGCATTAAAGATGTGTTGTCTTTACCTGTTCATATAGGTGTGTGTGTGTGTGTTTGCTTTGCAGCAGACAGAAAGGTTTGGACTTACAGTATGTGTGTGTGCTCTATTGTCCTTTATTATGAGAGAGGAAGGGGTTGAAAGTGAAAAGAAGAGAGAACACACAGAGGCCTTTCTTTGTGCCCACAGTGTATACACCTGGCCTTTAACAGAGCACACTGAAAGATGTATGTATCAAGATTCAGTGTGCAACCTGAATCCTCCATATTTGATACAGAGGGGATTAGTATCTGATGCTTTCTGTCTGCAAATTTGTGCATTCAAAGCACTCCAAAGTGTCTGTGTCTGTGTCTTATCTGCGCAGGCTGTAGTAGGTGCATCTCTTATCACAATCAGCAATGTAATTTCGGGCTATAATTCAGTCTGTCGGATGGAATCTGGAGTATCAGATGGCTGTTAGAGATTGGGAAAAGCAGCCTAACAACAGTGAGCAGGAGTGAATTGCTGCATCAGACTAATTGTCCATTTAAGCTGCCCCTGTTATCACCCTATCTAGAATGTGTTGTTGGCTGTAGTGCAAAAAAAGTGATCTCCAGGAAGAGTCTATCACACAAGCGTGGATACAAAGTGTAAACCTAAACTGTGATAATGACAAACATTGCACTGATACCCGGCTGTGTGTTGAGACGTTAAGAGTGTGTTTTTTCCCCGGACTGGCTGGAAGACATGGCAGGAAGGTGTGGAGCCTAGCAAGTACCCGGGCCCTAATTGAGGTTCAGCTCAGGCTCCAGCACTACAAGCAATTACAGTGACGACTCTCGCTCCCTGCGCTGCAGGCAGAGTTGAGAGTGCTGCAGCGCTGGCGTACCTGAGCCCTCCTCTTTCATGTTTGTCACCGGTGACAGCCGGAAAGGCACATTCTAGCCAGTATGTTCTGGAAATGTGTTTGGCTACATGAAATATTCATTTCCTTGCCTGCTTTCTGGCAATGTGCATATTTATGTATTTATTTTTAATTTTCAGGATACCTGTGACCGGTTCAGAGCAGATACAGAGAAGGGTTGGAAATGATTCCCTCCACGTAGCCTCTGACGGTGGGGGGATGGAGGATAAGAGGTGCTGATCATCAGAATCAAGGTTTATTTCGTATTTAACAGGCCACTGCATCATTGGGGCCACTGGGTGATCATGATCAATGGCTCCTCGCGCTGCATGGACAATTAATCAGTAAAGTTAATACTGAAGGACAAAGCGGCAGTGAGGTCAGTGTTATCTCATGTGCTCAGTGCTTCTGTTCACAGCAGAGGGGGATGAGAGGTCAGTAGCCAACACTGGCGCTGTGCACACGTCCCTGCCTGAAGGTACAGTTTGGCTCCTCATCATCCTTCCTCTGCGGGGCCCAGATTGTTTTCTCAAAGCCAGAACATTTTATCCACACAAATTGTTACTTGCTGCAAGCGACGGCACTTGCAAGCTCTTCACGTCTTTGAAAATGTCTTGTGTTTACATGTCATCATTTAGAAAAAAAAATCTCACTCGTTATTGTTATGTCCACGCGACAACATTTACACGCATCCTTCACTTGTTGTGTTATGATCCTTCCCTCCAGGCTGTTTGCAAATGTGCTTTTCATGGGAATTTTCCAGTCTCTGTTGGATCCAGTGCAAAGACAGTGATATGTGCTGTTATTCTGCCTCACATGGCTTCTTGAATAGTAATTTTTTTATGTTTAATTAATCAATTTACATTATGCTCACATGAAAACCATAACCAATAAAGAAAACCAATAAGGGGATGTTTTATGAGAACAGTTCTAATCCCACTGTGCATTGCTGTCAGCTCCAAAACTCATTTTCCAATCGTATTGTCCCAATTCTTGCATGCCCGCTCAGATTTATAACACCGCTGTTGAATCACAGGGTACATATCCTCTAAATTCAATGTTTATGTTAAAAAGCTTGGTGAAAAGGGCAACACAACCATAGGGTCCTCCAAGGAACAACAAACATGACAGCGATGCCTCAAAGAGGAAGAAGTTATTGCCCTTAAGTCGCTGGGATACAGGGATGATTTCCATTTCAATTGTGGGCTCAATTTGGGATAACTCATGCATACAGAGGTAAAAGGAACAAAGAAGGTAGGAATAAAAGTGACAAATGTAGAGAATGGAACAGAGGAGTGCGGTATCACTGGCTTTGTGTCCCATGAAGGGTATTGTGTGCGGCTGCATGGATAAGGTTGCGGGGGGACCCCAGGGACATGAGGAAGTGAAGGGCACAGAGGATGAGGGAGGACACGTGTGACAGGCAGGGGACACAGAGGACGTACCGGGACAGAAGTGAAACACGCCTCATAGTATGATGCTGTGATGCCGCCAGTTAATTTGATGGAATTGTCCATCTCAATTTCCAACACCCCATGCTTGTTTTTGTCCAAATAGCAGCCCCCCAAACCGCAAACCTCATTCAGTTTACAGTCATATAAACCAGAGCAGCAGGTTCTCATATTTGATAAGCTGGAACCAGCTAATGTTTTCACTTTTGACTCAATAAATGTTTTTTTTTTTAGGTCAGATATATTGTTGTACATAATTTGCACTACACAATTGCTTCTTTATATAACCGTCTAATTTTCTTTAATGGCTACTTTAGTTTATTTTGTTAAATTGAAGAGGCTTCTGTAGAGAGCAAACCAGAATTTACAACCGTGCCAGCTGTGTTTGGAGCCAAACAATGATAATGCTAATATGCTGATGACCGCATAATGTTTGTTCACCATAGTTATGCAGGTGTTTGGTCATAAACACAAGTATGGATCAAGTTAAGTGGTGCTAGATGAAAACAGATACCTAGAGTTAATGTAATTTTCATTTTAACATTTTTTTTTTGGCAGATTCAGTAACAGTTACAGAGATATTTGACTCAAATTTCACGTTAAAGTGGCACTTGAGGTCAAGTCAGAGGATCAGACACGTCTGGGGGACCATGTATGTCTGCACATTTCATGCCAATCCATCTAAATCCAGTCTGGACCAAAGTGGGGCCTGACAGACTGACATTGCTAGCACTGGCAAGTCTAAATTAGGTACGTAATGAATCAAAAATAGTATTATTATGGTACTATTAAGACTTTTCACAGCAGACATTCTGAGCAGGTAAACAGAGGTCAAATATATATTGGTAATATTGCCTCAGTTCAATTAAGTGTCCTAGTGAGATACCATGCCAACATACCATCACCCTAGAGCCAGCTCACATAAATAGAATGCATTCATGTATGATGTTGCTAATTACACCTGCCCACCATGACCGAATGTGTGTGTGAAAAAGGTTAATTAAAGTTCACTGAAACCTTGTCACAGCTTCCAACCTCAAGAAAAAAACACCCTAAATTCTCTTTGCATAGTCAGAATATAATTACTGTCAGAAATGTGATGTGGTGCCGTACAAACCTGTCCTTGATCATTTGTATGAGATAATGTATCCCCTAAGTGCTGTAGTAGTCTGTCTAGAAGTAGGTGAGTAATATGTGTCAGTGTGACAGGGAGGGTATGCAGCAAGGGCAGCGGTGCTCTATGTCCAGAGGCTTCCCCTGGGACCTCATTATACAGTGTTGGGCTCCGCTGGGTGCTGTAAGTGGACTGCTGGGAGCCCCGAGCCAGCACAGCTCCACGTATGTTGATTTGGTGTGAACATGCTAGCCCCGTGTCTGCTTTGCATAGTAAGAGCCTGTTTACTGGCCCATTGAGGCCCGGAGTCAAGCACAGCACTATCCTCCAAATGGAAGATTAGAGAGCAGATCGGGCACGATTACAATCCCGAAAACAAAAGGATGTTCTGCTGAGTGGTCAATTTGCTAAGTGGGCTAACGCACGGGCAAGAAGTGTAATCCTTTTTTGTCTCCTGTTGCAGCAGTTGTATCGATTCATTTGTCCCAAATTGTCATTTAGCTTCGATCATAGTGGCAGAATGTGTGGACAACACAGATTATCTGATATTTTCATGCTAATGGGGATGCAAGATTTTATAGACCTTTATTCACAATATAAAACTAAAAGAGGCAGCCGGGTCCTGCAGCAGTGTTCTGTGACTGGCCATTAGGTACCACTGTAGTATTTTGCTATAAGTATAGTGGTCCTTTTTATGTGCCAGAACTTAATTATTTTCCTCTTAACTAAAATGTGCAGCAGTTTTTAATGTTGTGATAGTTTGTGAACGTCTTTGCAGTCGTCCTCTAGGGTCTCCTACAAAAGAGCCAGAACTCAGCATGTCTGCTTCTTAATGTACTCGGCCCCAGATCGAGCAAATGTTGAGTGAAAGAATCTTGCCAAGCTGGTACAAATCCAAATTAATTCATCAGCTTGGGGGACCTCCACTCTCCAGTTTTACAAGTGTGACCCGCAGACCACCAGCTATGAACTGCGGACCTTCTTGACCTCATTATTTTTACAGCTCTAGATTTTTTGGTCAGAAACCAAGACTTCTCGCAGAGCGCGTCTTTATGGCCTCGTATCGGATCGCAAACAATCTCACCTTGTAACATTTTCTGCGGTTTACAGTGGAGTTCTAATGAGTGCTGGGGGATGGGCTTTGCCCACAAAACGAGAGCAACCATGATGTCTCATTCCGGTTAGGTAGAGCCATTATGATGTTGTGGTTTAAAGAAAATAGCTTGGTGCTAAATCGCTGAGTATTTTAGTCACAAATTGACTCATTCAAACACACAAGAGGGCAGTGGTAGGGGTAAATAGTGTTTAATTGCATTAGCTAATCAGTGCAATGCAGGCTTTCCTGAAAAGTACTACTAGAGCAAGGCTAATTCTGAGTGTAGTGCTCATTATGAAATGCCAACGAGTTTAACGTCCACTATAATTGGAATCATTTTCCTTTTAGAAAACATCATGCAAACACTGTAATGTAGCAACCTGGCACACAGGATAGTGTAGAAGATAGATTATAATATGTTTAGACTTTGTTTCTGTGAATATTGTGTATGCCCATGTTTGTTTCAACCTTGTTTCTTTTGTAATATACTAGAGTAGAAAAGTAAAATATTTAGTTTCACAGGTAGATTTACCCAAAGTTCTTTCAAGGTTGGTCTTGAAATAGCATCCATGTTGTGTTCCTTCACAGAAATACAGCTGCAGGGCCTTTCTATCGGCCACGATCCCAAGAGTGAGAAAACATTGTATTTTTGTGCAATGTGTGAACTATTGTGTTTCTCCAGAGCACAAAGACAAATAACAGCATAGCTGGAATAAAGTAGCACTGTACATTTCGCAAAAAGCAACAACCCAAGATGAAAATCTCTTAAAGGGTGGTGTGCAGGAAAATGATGATGACATTGTTCTGTTGGAGAGGCAACGTATGATTAACAGCTAAATCCTAATTCACTGTGGTAGAGAATTGCAGATATGTTAGGGCGGGGCAGGTGTTTGTTTCAGATTAATCCTGTTGATATTAAGAGGAACAAATAGTTTATAGATAAGGACAGTGCCCTGCAGCTCAGTAAAAGGTTCTTTTGGCTTGTCTGCATACATTCATCAATGTAAAATCCTCTTATCTCAGTTTACACTTGTATTATGTTCATCACAAATTGTTTTAGGCAGACTTTACACATTGTTTTATGCTTAAAGAACAGTAATATGAAGTGAAAATGTCAAAACAAGAAACAAGAGTTGGCCCCAGAAATTTTTCCCCAGCAGAGAAAATAAAATTACATCTGGTTTCTGTTCAGCAGCAGGCATCTGTTGGCTATTGGTGAGAATCTGGGTTAAATCTGGTTTGGGTTCATTACAGTCTGGAGTAGTTCAGGCTCTGGTCAGGTTCAAACAGATTCCATGTCTGAATATTTGAGCCCTATCAAAAAATTTTAAGTCTGTGTATGAACAAACCCTCCACCGTTTCACAGTGAGAGCTTTGCCAATTTGAAATGGCTTAAAGGCTCAAAGCGACGGCTTTGAGAAACAAAAACAGATCAATAGAGGCGATCCTAGAGAAATCCTGCTTTGATATCCTGGGCCTCAGCCTGGAAATGCTCCCATCAGTCTTCATGTGACATGTAACACAGGCCTTTTCTTGTCTGGATGGATGCTCACTTCTCTGTGGCTTTCTGCTGACCCTTCCGGTTTCCTGCGATGTGTCACCAGCCACAGGCAGCGTGTCATCTCTCTGGTAAGGACGTCTGCTTCAACTTCAGCAGCACAACTCCTTGAGATACGCCACTGTAGGCAGTTTGTTGTCTTAAACATTGACATTTGCATTTAAATTGACTTCATGCCGCCGTGATTTATTTTCTTGAGAGAGTGACAGAGAGTTTAATTCTCTTGCATCTGCCACAAGTACGATAAGAGAAGCAGGATTATTATTCGGTGGAATCGCAGTCTAACTTTGTTTCAGAGTGTGCTACAGCCGCACACCAGCCACAGACCACTTGTGTCTCACCAATTCGCTCAAAACTGCAGATTAAATTCTAGCCAGTCAAGCGCAGTGGATTTTCTCAGGAATTAATTGTAGTGAGGAAAAAATATTTCTTCACATTGTCGAGAAAATTAAACTCAAAGAAAGCACTCGAAGACTGTGTTCCTAAGAATTTTGAACATTTTATTTTTTCCAGAACCAAGCTAACAGCAGAGCTCTGTCGCCATATAGTACAGGGCTCGTTTGGCACTACGTTGCAGATTGACTTGTAATGCAGTCTGACGTGTTCTCACACATTTTTACAAGTGTTCCTACACTAAAATGGGCCCCAACATCACCCTGTAGCTCCAGTGTCACTAAAAGGGGAGTAACACCTGTTTGGCGTATGTTTTCACTTGAAAGCTACATTTATTAATCTGAAGCCCTTTTCAAGTCATCCTGATGTCACTTCGGTTATTTATCCACCTTACAAAAATAGAGGAACAAGAGCCTGCCAGCACAGCAGGGGTCATGATAATTTAGGGGGCCCACGGTGCTCACGGGATGACAGTTTGACACAGGATGTTCGCAGGGATCACCTCAGAAAGCACGTATAATTGACACCATTAGCCTTGAGGTGTGTCAGTTTTCTGACAGCTGACGAATTCACGTGCGCCTTCCCTTCACCAGAGATAACAAATTCATACCTCCTGTTTTTAAACCATTTTACACCTCAGTAATCCCTTTCTAACAGCTACTAGTACCAGCTGAGGCACAGTTTGCACCCTGTGTCATGGATTTGTGATTAGTGTGAAGTGGGTGAAGCAGCGGCCAACAGGCCCTCATGAAAGTCTGTCCACAAGTCTGACTCCCCCAGGGTGCGTATCTTGTCTTCTTGTTGAACCGGCGGCGTACAGGCCCCTTGGCTCTGCTGCGTGGTGTAACTCACCTGCTGTCGAAACATTTGGATCATATCCCCGAGCAGAGAGAAGTCCCCGGTTCCCCATTTGCAGCCAAACCAAAGTTACAGATGGCTTCGCCTCCTCCCGTGGTTCGCCAGTGGAAGAGGTGTGGAGAGTTTGAAGGTCACGGGCAGGTCTTCCTCTATTGGGCCGTGTCGAATGTCATTACTAACACACGGAGGCCTCTTTAATACTCGAGCCCTTCTTTTTCTTTACCACCTGCGGTGTGATGGGATTTTAGCTGGGGTCGAAAGTGTGCCAGAAGCAGTGCTATTAACCCTGTGCATTGTGCCTTTCTATGAAGGGCAGTCCACTGGCAGACACTTCCCCCCCTGCTCATAATAGAACAGACTGCATTCCTTCCAGTGAGCACGGACATACTTTGCTGGCTCTCAAAGAACTTCATGCAGCTTTTGCAACAGCGGACGCTCTTTTCTTCCCATATACACAACCCTCATTTTTCAAACCCTGTTAGCAGCAGTGCTGCTCCTCCTTTTGGATTGCTTTCAGCATTCTCAGTCGTGAAGTAAACAACATCCTTCCTCCCCATTCGCTACACGAGCACAGAGTAAAGAACTATTCAAACAGAGCGCAAAAACAATGAGTCTTCTCCAGTGTGTGTGGGAGCGTGTCTTAACTTCACAAAGAGAGGCTGATGCTCAGTTTTGTAAGTTGACAGAGGCATGTTAGCATCACAGTGAAGAAGAGGAGGATTTTCTAGCAATCACAGCGGTGGTATTTTGATCTGCTACATCAGGGAGATGCAAAGTACTAACAGGGACGCTGTTTGCACTTCTTGTGTGATATCACTAACACAGTGTGTGTATAAAATGCTGACAGTTTTGAGAAAAATCTGTAGTATTCAAATATATATTTTTGCTCTCATCACTCAAAAGTGTTAAATTTTCACGTCTTCCTTCATCATCTTTTGATGTATGTTAGTATGATAGTTATTTCACAATATTAGTCTAATTGATATACATTGATACTGGCTGGTGATGTAGCTGTAAGCTAAATTATCTACATGGTTTTTGTAACACAGATGGTAGAACAGCTGTGATTGAAAGAATTAGCAAAAAAAAGGATAAAATCATCTACTAGATCAAGACCCTCCTACATCATTTTATGACTGCATGCTGACTACCCCGGAGAGATGGAAAAACACTGAATATGTGGTGTGAGTAATGGATGTTCATCTACTGTATAGAGACTGTCTGTGAGGTGATTCATACCGTATGTAGCCGGAGGAGCATATTGTCGCCGGCAGTGTGCATATTGCCAGTGGAGTCACGTCTGTCTGTCTTTTCTGTGAATTGTGAAATGGGGGGGACCAGTGCTGATCAAGCCAACCATAAACATTGCTCCAGGTTGGGGAATCCATTACTAAGCTCAGCCTGAAAGGACCCCACACTGGTTCCAACAGGAACCAGAGGGGGGATTTGTTTTGCTCAATAAATGGTGAAAATAGTATCAAAATGGTTTTTCCCCCCAACACAGTGGCTGATTTATAAGCCAGTGTGTGTCCAGTTTCCTGCTGCTGTGTTAAAACAGGAGGTGGGGCCATTAAACTGATGACATAGCTTTGCTTCTCTGTCACTGTCAATAAAGAGCACCCAGTTTGAAGGCTGCTGGTTTTGGCCATTGGAGTCTGCTGCTTGCTTAATTTGTAGATGCTTAGGGTGCTTAGTTTTACTACAGGGGATGTAAGACTTAAGCAGCAGTGTAAAACATTCACATGAAAGAAACAGAAAAGAAAAAAAACAGGCGTGATCAAAGCTGTATGTGCTCCATGGCTCCAAAGAGATGTTCTGAGCCCATTTGGTTCCTGTCTTGTAAATGCATCGAGGCTACTATCTACAGAAGAGCATGCTGGGGAATCCTTTCCCTTCCCTGCCTGACCAGAGCTCTGGTGCCCAGAATGCAGAGCACAGCAAGTCCACAGCCATCATCATTAGAGCTCTACTGCTGTGGACACTAATGGCTGTCCCTGTTCTGCTGCCTCGGCACATTCAGAAGGCTCATCTGAGACTTGAGAGCGTGAACACATGAATTAATTCAAGAGAGATGAATCCACTGTTCCCGTTCCTGCTTTAGAGCAGATGCAGGAACTTTTGGTAGGGAAGAACCACCACGAGTGCATTAACCGCGATGTCCCCTTTCAACCACCCTCGTATCATCAAAGGAGGCTAATTGTCCTCGTTTATCTTCATTTAAAGGCTGGAAAAGATGGCGTTGTTTACTCGTTTCAATATTGAGACCGGGGGGAGAGGGAGGGGAGACAAACAGTGGTGGCAGTGTTAAATTGGGGGATGGGGCTGGTACAATTGATGTGCAATGGATGTGCTTGTCCGTGGGCTCCTAATTGCGTTTTAAGATTTCAAATAAGCACAAACGGAAAAAGAAATCCAACGTCAAAAAGGTGTGGTAGTAAATGTCTGCATACATATTTCAGCAGAATGAAGATTTATCACCTCTATTTCTCAAGAAAGTGTTAAGTGCAATATTTGAAAATCAATAAAGGGGTCATGACAAGGCACATTCATCAAGTTTGTTTATTTCTTCAGTCATGGTGGAAAGCTTTACATGGCCATCTTTTTCCAATTACATGCAAAGCCAGGCGTAGTCTAACCCCCTTTCTGTTGTTTCGGCAGCGGCGGTATAGATTTTCAGCCATCCAAATGAACTCTTTACAGAAGAGCCTGCAGTCATTGTGCTTTGGCCTTTCCCTGGTTTCAGGCACAATCATCCCCTCCTCCAAATGTACACTTTACAAATCAATAAGCTTCCACAGTAATTTAACTCTGCATGCCCCCTGAGAGCTTGCGGTAAATTCACTGTATATCACAGATAGAATTAAATCAGTGCATTTCCCAGTCGCCCTTGCCACTGAACAGGTTGGTTAATTGATGTCATGGCAGAGACAGTATGTTTTGTTGTGGCCTCATATATTTATTTTATTCTGTATAAGCCGCTTAACCAAATTATATGCAGAAAGGTATCACTTGGATGTCTGCTGGGTCTGCCTGGATTTCTCTGGATTTTGCCCCATAGCACATGACTTATGATACGACTACTAAACCTATTGTGATTCTGGCAACTAGGGCGCCATTGATGATGATTAGCCCAATGGCTGTGCTGTGTCCTACCTGATGCCGATCAATACTCGTATTGCAGGCGATCAATCCAAAATAGAGCAGAAGCCGGGATCCCCAGTGCTGCTTTTTGGTTGGAGCCTGAACAAAACTAGATTTTGTTAGAACCAATGCTGACTAAATATCAGCTGATTCTTCTTTAGTTTTAAATATGAGTGAGTAGTGACAAAGGCTGACTACAGCTGAAGAATAAACATTCTTTTCATGTTCTCATTTGTAGTATCTGCTCTGTTAACTCACATCTGCTGCGATACCAATCTGTCTTTGTTAAGCTAATTTCTGCCAATAATATCAGCCCTGTGATGCATCAACCTGGCCATAAATTTTGGTTGAAATCCTATTAGCTTTGATTTCTGACCGATGAGGGTAATCTCATTAGTCTTATCGAAGTACCAAAACCATTTGGGTATGCTAGCTGGGAGAAGGTTATAGTCATTTTCTCAAAATGTCCTCTGACAAAGGTGTCCTTGGCTAGTTTAGGTATTTACAAATCCAGCCTCAAAAATGGTTGCCGAGATACAAATTAGATGGGTTTGTAGACATGCTTGGATTTGTTATTAGGCTATTGAAATAAAGGTAGAAGGTTGTTCTACAGGAACATATTCTTTGTCTCTTGATTAAACAACCCTTCTTTACCCATCCTGCTATCGACCAGACTTCGAGTATCAGTTGTGAGTCTGCTTATTGTAAAAGAGACAAATTTCATCCCAGTATAACAAATCTCCAAAACTAAACGTGGGTTTGCAGATGCTTGTTAGAGAGGTATACTGTATCCAGTTCACTTGCATTTTGATCAATTCTGTTCTTCAATAACCTCATTGTGGATCAGCAGCTGAGCGCTCGGGCACCGCTGACAACCGGTGATGGAGAATCACACTGAGAGGCGTACGAACGTTGCTAAGATGCAGTGTACCAACCATTGTTCATCATTAGATGGGGCTGGGGAATATGCATTATGGATGATGTAGTCATTCCAAATGTAACACATAAACTGTTAAAGGCTTCGAGATGAAAGCAGGAACGTCAGACAGTGAAGAGCCTCCCTTGGACTGACCACAGATCCTGCTGCGACCACAGCATGAGATAGAATCAGAGATCAATCAAAGCCTTCGTTAATGGAGCCAACAGCAGAGAGGAATTCTGCTCGATTCTATCACCGGCAAAAAGGTGGAATCCCATAAGCACTCCTGTCTTTATGTCTGACATTTGTAGATATATGAAAAAAGACAGAGATTGTAACTTTAGGGTATGTTAAAGGCACATGGATTTTCTTTTGGATATGTGGTGGATTGTGTCCTCTATCAACAGCCAGAAAAGGTCATAAATGCGGCACAGTTATTGACTTGTTCTATTTGTCACACAGTAACCTTCTAGTAAGGCAAACATTATTAACATACAGTATTCATGTCTGTATTTCATTTTTGAAATGTTGACAGACACTGGCAGCAAAAACTTCATGAAGATGTTCAAAAAAACGGAAAAGGGTGGTAATTTTACCATATACTTCTATATTTTTATCTACGCCATTTTATATGTACATACAAATATTTATTAGTCATGACTTGTTCATAATAACTGAAGAAAAACAAAATGTTTTCAAGGAAAATCCACTGTCAAAAGCTCTCTCCATGCTGTCCCAACTTCACTATGTCCAAAACAGAGCAACTCCTAAACCTCCCTTTAATAGAGTCTTTCAGGGAGGCACAGGAAGAGGAACAAATGCCTCTATTCATTAGCGTCCAAAATGCTAATGCCTCCGGCTCTTAACACGTTTATAAGGGTTCCCATGTCACGACATGGCATAGTCCTCCCTAATGGTGGCTGTGGCTGGGGACTGCATGAAAAAGCCAGACACATTACAGAACATGACAAATATGACAACAAGGCTGCTGGTTTCCTGGGGAACGAGGCATCCGAATCCCCCGTTTTCCCTCTGGAAGATGCACGCAAGCGTACGAGGTCCCACCGAACATTGAGGTTTGTTTTCTTCACAATGACTGCAGTCACTGAAACCTTTGGAACCGAGCGTGGCCTGTGACATTTAAAATATCTATAAAAAGTTACTGGCGTTGTGTGGTTTTGTTACTATAACAGCCCACACATCAGTGTAGACAGAGACTTGGTGGACTTCAGGGAAAAAGGAGGCAATAAAGTGACCAATAGCACAGGTGCTGTCACTGGAACTTTTGGCCCATTCCAGCGGGTAATATTGAATTCCAGTAACTATGTGCTCCCTTATGTAAATCACGACAACACATGGGTCTGTATTGGAGAAACTTTCTGCAAGCAAATAGATGAAGGGCAGGCAGGGCTTAGTGATTGCCTGGGAAAGTAATTACTCCTTATCTGTATGGGTGCTGGAAGGCAGTCTGCAGAGCCAGACTCTAGCCTCCAGTCCCTGCTGGATTGATATTATGTCAACTGCTCAAAAGGTATTTCTTGAGTGACATCCTGGTCAACCTGTAGAACACGTTCAGTGTTGTATTGACCGCTTTGAACGATTAGACGACAGAGTACATCAAACTTTTCTCTCAACTCCTAACTCCATTTTCAATATGTCATTTCATGACCCAAAGCATGCAGCTGTTTCAGACAGACACACAGGATTGACATTATTGGAAGTATTCAGGAGGTGGAATCTATCAAGACTACACTCTCAATAGCGTTATTGATGTTTTGATAGACGGTAAATGATGAACATTAGTGTAAATGGACTATGCACTGCTTGGACAACAGAGTGACACGCTGCCATCGATGGTACTTTTTAACAGGAGTGAATTACTGCACAGGAGTGTTTTTCCAGAGCAATGTCACTGTTGGATCATTTATACAGCCTTAATTACACACACCAGTCAACATTTGTGCTCAGGTCTGTTAAATTTCCACTATCAGTTACATTCAGTCAGTCACGGCCGGCTGCCCACTTTGTTTCTAGTGCCACACTAATCCCTGGCTTCCTGTTGCCTTACGTAAATATGATTCTAATGGCAGGAAAGTATACCGATTTAAATTTTGGGAAAAACAGCACTGGTATTGCACCAGTACTTAGGCAAATGCCATGAGTTGAGGTATTGGAATCAGTATCAGGAGAGAAAAAGCTGAATCAATTCAGCTCTAGTTTTTATTTGCCCAGAGATACTTTTTATCCCTCACTTGAAATGAATCTGTATGACGAAAAGATGAGTCACAAGCACTGAACAAAAGTCTGCAATGCACATGTTTCCCACCGTGTCTAAAGGCTGCTGTTCAAAGCATTCTTTAGAACAATTTGTTCAAATGTTTAAGCATTCTGCCATAAACAAACAGACGGCTATTGTGCCAAGACAAAAATCACTCACCACTGCTTAGTCAGTGCTGCATCCTTTTTGATGACCCACCTTTGTTTGCATTGTCCCACAGTTCTTTTCTTATTTAGAACCGAGTGTACACTACATCCTCACCATCACATCATTGACGTTCCTTTTAATCTGTCGACATGCGCATCAAAAGGAACAATCAGATTGAGGTTTCTGGTACTTTGTAGTCCCAAAGAGCTCCTCACTTTTGTGTTGTTTGCCTTTGGATGGCCTGTCGTTTAGCTCACAATGCTGCGGTGTTCAATCATCAGTTAACCTGATTAGCCAGCCGCCACATGGAACTACCAGGAGGTCAGCTACATGCCTGGCTCGCCATCAGCCAACCTGTTACTAGGATGTGGTCCAAACCGCAAAGCAAATCTATATTCCAGCAGTGTTTGAAGTAGCTTTCATGATTACAGCACACCTCTATTTTCCAAATCTATAGATACCGATAGCATGTCAGCACTAATGATTTTTATCTCCATTTTCTTCCCTCACCCTGCCCTGTTAAAGGTTCGATTTTATGATTAAGCAAATTAGATTTGATCCCACTGAGTGCAGATGCTAGACCGCAGCATGGCAGCTAAACGCTGCTGCTGCTGCTGCTGCTGCTGCATCAGTACTCGAACCTGAGGACGCCAGTCTCCCTTTGCTCTAGCCACTTGATACCTCTTGATGCCTGAATTAACTCCCTCTCTGCTCATTTGAAATGTAGAGCTTTTACCTCTCAGCCTCCCACAGCTTAACCCCTTATGCAGCATGTAATATTGAAATCTAAATGCATATTGTGCTTCATTAGCTGCTGCATGGCTCTGTTTGTTTCAACACCTGCTTCAACAAAATGAATGTTTGCTAAGTGGAAACATGAGAACCGCAGCCAGAGTCACTGCTTCTAACTCATAATCTGGACACAAAGTGTATTGATTGGCCTACAGCAGGGTGCCATAAACGTCTCTTCCAGTGCTCAACCTCATTGTGCTCGTAATTATCAAGCTATGACACATGGCTTAGCTATGTCTGGGACTGGCCACTAAATTAGCACCAGCCAGCAGCCAGATGCTTGTAAAATATGCAAGTGGCTGGTAGATGTGCTTTACTCACCAGCCAAAAAAAAAAAAAAAGGTAATCTATTGAGGGGCTGGTAACATTTGAACATTCACTAACCACTTGGCACGTGGACAAAAAAGTTAAATTTAGTCATTTATAGCTGATATTTATTCAAAGCGACTAAAAAAAAGAGAAACAGTCAAATTACAGATCAACTAGGGCATGTTAGTGCAGCAATAAAACTGTGACAGTTCTAGAGAGGGATAGATTTATCATTGTCCAGTTGTTGGTAGTGCTCAGAGAGAAGGTACTCTCTGAAGAGCTGGGTCTTTAGGAGGTTTTTGTAGGTAGGAGATCTCTGATCTAATAGGAACTGTGTAACCTGTATAAAAGCATTCAAGTAGGTCAGTGCAGAACCAAAACATTAGAGATTTGAATTCAATGCAGGCTGCTACAGGTAGCCAGTGGAGCTTGATGGACAGCGGTCTAACATGTGCCCTTGTGGGTTGACTGAAAACCAGACTCGCTGGTATATAATATTTTAAAATGTTACAACAAGAATGTCCTAGAGAATTTTTGTTGCCCCACATTCTGTTCTGAGTTGTTTAATATAGAATAATTGGTACTTTTGTTTTTCAAAAACACAAACTGAAAAAAACATCTGTATTTTAATATTAATATTTGAATGTGCAGGGGCATCACAATCTTCCTACTTGAACTGGATTATTTGCTAAGTCAGAAATTGGCGTAATAATAAATGCCAAGATGTGGGAAACATACAGCAGTTAGTTCTCCTCTATGTGACTTCCAGTAGAGCAAACAGCAGACCTCCACCCACACACACAAGACACAAAGCTATATTCTGTCTTCAGGCGGAGCTTTTGATGTTAGCCTGACAAAAGCACCAACTCCAAAAGCCCCTTTCACTGGATTTTTTAATGCCCCATGTGTCCTTTCAAGTCGTGCAAAGATAACTTTCTGGGTGTGCCTTGTGTTTCAGTTTGAAGCGGGTATTCATTTGTTCGAGCATCCTTTCAAGTGGCACCAGCTCTTAGAAACACTGAGAGCTTTAAGCTCTTGATTTGGTGAGACAATCCACGTCTGTCCTAAAGGTTTGATGTCGGGTAGATATTGCAGCATACCTCCATTATCCTGTTTCATGATTTCTTCCTGTTATGTCATTATACTTTGACAATGGTGCACGTCAACAGGAAATTATGATGGAATACAGCCATTCTTTATGCTTGACCATTCAGTATTAGCCTGAATATGAAAATATATTTTGCCCAAAGTCACCAGGTGCTGCTCTGTGCTCATCCATAAATTCCTCAGGCACTCTGAAATTTATTAAAGTGTCCGTGTCATTCATGAGGTTGTAGGCATGTCAGGTTCTTGCACTTCCTCAACAGGCCCCTCCAGACACAGTGAATAATTTATACTGATTCAAAGTTTTATAAGCCACTTCTACCCGGAATCCCGAGTATCCCGCGCTGTTCTTGATTTTCCTGGAACACATGTAGCATAAAAACATAACCAGTGAAGCCAGAAGGGATATTTGCATCGGAGCACAGTTCCTGGTGTACTGTAGTTTGTAGAATTGTGCCTGTGGGCTACTACACCTGACATGGGCTAATTGGCTATCAAGAGAGGCTCTGAGAATAATAGGGATACAACTTTCCCACCGCTGCGTGCTTCCCGTGGTCAAAAGTAGAGAAAAACTAACACAAGTATGGTGTATGTTCACCTAAACAGACATATTTTAAGGAAAATAGTTGAGAATCAAGGATTTCCCAGTGTTGCTAAGGCAGAGTAACATCTAGACACTATTGTCAGCCCACACACAGACACACACACACACTGAGGTAGACCTGCCAGTGTTCTTTTTATGCGCCCAGTGAATGGCCATGAGGATGAAGCTTGAAAAGTGGTGCAGCCAGCCTATTGACGAGCACGTCTGTGTAAAAACACACACACACACACACACTCAGACAAGGCCTCGCCCTCAACACCCCCATGCACACACACACACCCACACCCACCCACACACACACACAGCTTTAATTCGTCTCAAATATTGGTCTGCCTCCTCATCTCTTGCTGTGCGTCCATGTGAGACGGATCCCACCGACATTTTCCACCGCAGGATTAAGTGTGTAGCGCGACGGGCTGCTCTGCCTCAGTGATCCTAAAGGGCTGACCCCGAGATGTGTGTGAAGAGGTGGCCAGCGGGCCACTCCTTAAATGGCTATTAGATCCTTACTGCTTATTATGAGTGGGCGTGCAACTGACTTATCTACCCTGCTTTCCCTTGTCATAGGACTATAGGCGGAAAAAAAGCTTGTTTTCCGGAAATAATTAATCCTACTTGTTGGCATCATAATATTGACGGAAACGCGTCGCTGGTGCCTCAAGTGTTTCCTGATGAACCCTTTTCTCTGACAGGTGGGCTGCTACTGATGGAGATGATCATCTTATTTAGCTTCCTGCCTGCAGGACCTTTAAATCACATTAGAACTGAGCCACCCTCTCTAGAGAAGGGGATTTGATTTAGGCTAGAGTGTGCATTGGTGAGACCAGGTCTGTGTGTGTGTGTGTGTGTGTGTGTGTGTGTGTGTGTGTCTGATCCCTCTAACCATTTGGAAGGCTGCGTGTCCAGGGTGTATCTCAAAGCAGAGCCAAGTCTGGTTACCATGCCTACACATTTTTACTAAGAGACACTGGATTTATGTTAATGAATTCATTTTCAGGCTCATGTTTGCCTCTGTATTCTCTGTCAGCTGTGTACACACTCTAAATAGCTGTAGAGTAGAGGCCTCTCCCTTTGCTAAAAGTGACCTGGGGGAAATAGCTTATTGATTCTTGGGGGAAACATGATTAAATTGAGGTCTAAGTGGACACTTCATCTGAACTTGTCTACATGAGAGAAGATAAGAAAGTGTAGAATCCACTCTGCTTTTGTTCTGGTTCGGGTCCATTATTCTCTCTTTGATGTGGTTAAATTCATGACTTCCTTTTGCTCTTTTGGAAATAGAAGCACTTATGTTGACTTGAAGTTTTAATTTAAAACATAAATTTGGTTAAACATATAATCTTGTCTCTTGTCGCAGTAAACAGTGGTTATTAGTCTTCAAAATTACAGTTATTTCACTTCCAACATGTTGAACTTGTCTCAGATTAGGATGTGCTTTGACTGCAAATATTAATAGTTGTAATTAAACTGTGCGGTGTTTGTGCTTAATTTCCCTGTTTGTAAAAGTGGTGTCTGCCGGCCCACCGTAGGCGTCGTGCAGCCAGAGACGGAACAGACGTTGTTGTGCACATTGTGTTCAGTAGGTGTGCTAATCAGGAGTAGAGATCCCCCGATCGCTGCCATGATCACCGAGCGCGCCATCTGTGACGCTCTGACGGCCGGCAGTCTGGCTGAGAGGGCTGGATGATGACAGTCTGGTACAGTCTGTGTCCTCACAGGGCTTCAGTCAGCTCTGCCTCCTCGCTGTCCGATGAGTGTGCTTTTTTTTTTTTTTTTTTACATGTTTTGGAAGACCTGGAACCACTTAACACTTTGCTCGCGCACACTTCTTATTAGAATCTTAAACATTTAGTTGAGATATATACCGCAGAATGTGTGCAGCCCCTCTCTGATGTTTTTGATTTATGTGTTCTTGGGTATCTGTTGTTTGATCAGGTTCTCTGTAGTGCGCCGCGCTGAATAAATCAGCTGTCAGCACGGATCTGGAAATAATTGAGGAGACTGTTAAAGTGCCACGGATAATAGAGAATTGCACATAAATGTGGGCAATTTCATTGCTGGAATTTTGCCTGTTTTTCATTTGCAGTCACAGGTCATAAACAGCACCAGTCACTTCTTTGGCAACAATGCTCAGGCTCTTGCTGAGTTCAGATAGAGTTTGTGATGGAATTCCCAAACTGTGACCTGAAATAAATACATAATGTCGCTCATGTAGCCCGCCGCAGTAAACAACACCACAATGCATCAACCCGGGACAACTTTTCATCAATGCCTCAAGTGATCAGTATGAAGATAGGGGCACCTGTTACCATGACAACTTCGAAGAAACCCATACAGACAGATGCCTTGGTTTTCATATTGATTCAGAGCTCAGAGAATGCAGGCCATGGTATCAGCCAAAGGCAGGTTGCCCTGCCTCTACAGTATCTGTGAGTGCCAGGTTAGAGGCTTATTGACCGTTTTTGACAGACTGAGTAACAGACGACTTTTCGGTGAAATGGGCCATGTGCCCAAAGTTCAATTAAAAGCCTCACGCTGTGTGTAGCAAGCATATTTGCCAAATGGTGTAAAAAAGTATAAATCAGTCTTCGTGCCACCTCAGCAATCTGCTTGTCCTTCAGGGATATTGATGGCGCCACCTTAACTCATTTTTGAAAAATTCCCCTTTAATACTTGAACATTTATCTAATCTGAACATGTCGCAGGAGATTTTCAGGTTTCATCGAGCACACGTTACATATTGAGGTTTTAGTGGGGCCATGAACCGACCGTGTAGCAACCTGCATTTTTTCTTTCTCTGCTCTCAAAGCTGAGAGCCGGGGAGCAGCATGGTTTCAGTTTTGAACGGGGCCTGGGTCTTGTTTGTGCTCTTCTCATTCGCCCTGGTTCTGCCCGAAAGGGGGGCAGCAGGTCAAGAGAGCATTATTTTAATTCCACTGACACGATACGGCTGCAGACCTCCATCTTGTAGCGGTCAGATAAACATTTAGTGATCGCTGCTTGAGGGAGATAAGAGACCTGTCATAAATTAAAAGACGTTGTAAACATTTGCAGCGAGGGCGCGGCGGATTATCTTGTTTTTAAATTGAATTTCTGAATGAGCAGGTGAAGTCAAGAGTGTACACTCTTCAAACCACATCAGACTGGGAAATGTGACGAATGACAACATCAGGTGCCGGTGAAGCGTGGTGACAGCTCCAGTTTATGAGAGTTTCCTTTATGGCGTTTTAACAATCGGTTCAAAGTGTGAATAAATGTTTGCCTTCTTGCCTCTGTAAGTCATGTCCAAATCAGTGAATCAACTGGGCTCAAAGTGTGAATGAGCCGGAGTATAGCAGAGAGAAAAGGGAAGAGGCTTTCCCCGGGGCAGTGCCCAGGACAATGTCAGGTTTGTCTGGCCCGAGTGCATGAACACTAAGCTTTTCGGAACTGGCAGCCCGCCCCGGTACCTACCCATCTCCCCCCGGCTTCCAGAGCTGTCCAGCCCCGGAGCACTAAGCATTTGTGCAAAGTTCATAAGGCTTCCCTCTGTTTGTGTGGCCATAATGGCAGCTCCATCCTGTTGTAGCTCAAAGAGTGCTTATGGGGTTCTGAAGGGCCTCGCGCTGGCGATGCAGCAGAGGAGTGAGTGTTCTCAGTTACTGACTTTGGCTGACTGCTCCCGTTATGAAAAGACCAGTGTCCCTCCTCCCTCACCCAATCTCAGTCTCCACTATTAGCACTCCCTTCATCATGTCTGTCTGCCTTTTAAAACCCAATTTTCTAAATGAAACCCTCAAGCTAGATAAAATGAAAAGTCAATCCGTTCACTTCAGTCCGCTCATTTACTCAAACAGCGAGCAAAGAAAGCTACATGTGCGAGTTCAATCAAGATGATTAATGTTCAATATAACAGACAGGCAATGTACTTTCAGTGGAATTAGTCGTAGACGGTTGAAATAAATTCTTTTTTTTCCAGTAAAATGAATATATTTAAATTGCCCATATCAAGCTGCTAAAAGACTAAATCTAACCATCCGGTCCTATAAAAGATCTCACCTCCACCGTTCCCCAACTGTCAGCATTTGTGAGGCCCGAGTGATAATAACCTTATTTGTGGCTGCAAGTTCCCGTCGAAGCTATGCCTTTGGTTGGTTTTCCACCGCGGTTACGACCCACATCAGCATAATTCAAGCATGACCCTCCTCCCCCCTTTCATTTTCTGCCTTTCTCCCGGTTAAAGCCCAAGTCTCAGACTAGGGTCCACACCATACATCATCCAGACTGGGGGCGCTTCCTCCCTTCCCCCTCATGTGTCGTGGGAGAGACTGCAGGTTTTTCTGTGTGTCTATGTGTGTGTTGGACTGGTGGAAAGCTCTTATCGACAGTCTCAGCACTCCCCGCGCACTGAGCTTTCCCCCTGACATGTCACCCAGCCTCCACTTGAGTCCATCTGTGTGTCGTCTGGTTCCTGTTCACCGGTGTGGAAAAATCAGGTCCACTTGAATCCGGCGGAATAATAATAATAATAAAAAAAAAAAACAGTCAAACGCAGATTCATTGATTTTTCCATCAAACATCCTTTAGGAAGGGAGGAGTGTGCTTCAAAGCTGTGACAGTACTGGACTGATGCTGGGCACCAATCTTCAGCAGTATTAGCAATTAAGGCGATTGTCACTGGCTGACAGAGGAAGATTGCAGCAAGAGCAAAATTTAACAGATTTTCACACAGCAGGTGATCTCTGCTCCCCCCTACTATACGGTCCAGATTTAATACAAACGATCATTACAAATAAACACTTTTGGTTGAACCTTCAGGTGCAGCAAACATCTTCCATAATGCTGAAGGAGGAGGAGGAGGAGGAGAAGGAGGGGGGTAAGATGGAACTTGCATTCCTCCACTCTCTTTTGTACACACCCGGTGAATAGCCTTTAGATCGGGCTTTGTGGGAATGATTGTCAGTGGCTTAATGAGCGCCTTTGCCAAGCTAGAGGCTCTGGCAACATGTGATTACAGTGGCTCTGTTCCTCTCTGTCTCCAGCCTGTATGACACAACACAGAACGGACTCAGCACTCTCCTTCTTTTATTTTCTTCAAATCTGATTTTTACCTAACTCATGATTTCCTTTTTCTTGTGGATGTTATTACCTGGATGGGAATAGTTACACCCTCTCATGGGGACCAGAGCTGAGAATGAAGTAAAATCTTGTAAGTATGCCGTAGTATCTAGGGATGTGTATTAAGCTGTGACAGCAGATTTGGATTTGGGTTAAGCGTGTTTGTGGTTTTTCCATGTGCAGGAGACACTTCAGAAGACATTCAGTAGACTTCCTTTCTTAGACTTGTGTGGCTTATGATTCACATTGTGGATGATGTTGGATTGACACAGTTACATTATATTTTCTTACTTTTTGATAATGTAGCATACTTTAAGGTAAAAAGTGAGCGATGCAGCATAAAATAGAAAAATCCCAGTTTTGTTTTTATTGAGAACAAATGATTAGAAATTAAAGTTCTTTTGATTTTTTTTTAAATTTACATAAAAATAAATAAAAATTCTCTAAAAATTCTCAAACTCCTTGAATGTGAGGGAATTGGCTCTGAAAAAGTCTTTGAATTTGATGATTAAGAAGGCGTCTCTATCAGATCACAACAATCAGTGGTCATTTGTAGAGCCAATTCAGCTCTACGACTAAACAAAGTTCTCTGCGAAACTTTGCAAATCCAAATACTTGTCACAGAAAGATCAACAGTTTATAACAATGAACATGTTTACGAGTCATTCCTGTCGTATTTACTAAGATGTCTGATCAGCATCTCAACATTCCAGTGTTTTATGGGAAATATGTGACCAGTTAAAAGTTCCATCTGTTGTATTTGCAGGCATGTTTGGAAATGTACCAATAAGATGCGATTTCATGGAGTGTGTAAAGCATGTTAAAATAATAGTATCCTTAAGTCAGTGTAAGTTATGATTCTGTATATTGACTGAACAACACTCTATGGATCAGAGCTCATATTTTTTGTGTAAGATGAATCAGGGTTTAATGAGATTCTGAAAAATTCTGTCATCCATTCAGGCCTCATAGATGATGATTTTAAATTCAGGAAGCCTCAAACTAACGGACAATGGACTAAACATACAGTGCAGTGGGTCAGGATCATTTCTGGAACACTCACTGAACAAATCCAGTTTCTTCATTCACTCAAGTCCATTCTTCGTCACGCCAAAGCAAATTTACATCAAACACTGAACAGTAACAGTGATGGCATCACTCCAGTTACTTTTATTTAACATTCATTTCTCATCTACCGGGTGAAAGATTAATGTTCATGTTCTTAATTGATAGATAAGTAAGTTGATGATTGTTTCAAAGCTCTGTACTGTCTCCACTGTCTCCATCAGTGTCACAGAGCTAATTTGTTTTAGTTAGAAATATTGCTGCTCTTGGAAGCGTCTTGCTTTCATTGGCGTGTTGCCAGAAGGGAATTGTGTTAAATGCAGGCGGTGATGTAACAGACACAAAATGAGCAACGTTTTATTATTTTGACTTCAGAGATGAAAATACAGAGAGGCGGCAAATGAAAGAATGATGCTCCTTCCTGTTTCTCATTATTCAGCGAGTGGAGTACACTCAGTTGCCAGTTAAATACAACTTACTACATCCTCCAAAATGAAGCTTATAACAGTCAGTCTGTGTTGATTCGACTTTATGAGCAATGCTTCTGTTATTTTAGCCTAACCACACTGATAGAAATGGTGTGGACAAAATAATAGAAACACCTGTCTAACACAACCAGAACATCATTGGTGGGGTTTATTGCAGGTTGGCAACCATGCCTCCACTTTTGGTTGCCAAAACTAAAACAATGGTTGCCATTTTTTAGTCATGTTATATTTTGATTAATTAAGCGGTTATATGTGAAAATGTGACATGAAAAAATATTTATTTTGGACAACCAAAGGCCAAGAATTAATTTCCGATTTCTCAAGATGGTTGCTAATGTTACTGTTGAGCCCTACTAGACTGCATTTGTTTTGACTGAGTGCTAAGTGAGTGTACACTTTTTAACCTTGTAGCATTTGATGCAGCTTTATCATTTTGAGTCATTGACACTAACTTGCTGGGACAGATATAACACATTTTTAGGAACTCAGTACTAGATGAAATGACTTGTGATGGTGTCATTGTTGTTATGTTTGCAGACTATGAGCATTCAGTGTGAATAGTGAGATTCTGCCTTCTGCCTTGTCATATTTTATAATCTTAAATCTTTATCATCTTTGTGAGTGTTCTGGAGCTCATTCCATTCAATTTGTCTCAACACAACCTCAGCCCGACCCTGAGAGGTGATGGAGAGCCACAGGAACTGGGCCACACATCCGACAGCTTTGTCAAACAGCTTAAGTAACGCTGTCCAGATGCTTGGCTCGGGCGCAGAACAGGAAAGTTCAAACAGGGAAATTCGTCCGGCAAAGAACCTCTCATTTCCCAAGCTGAAATTATGATTTTGTCTGTATGTATATTGAACACCTGGAGGGATTTCAAAAACCGGATGAAGCAGCAGAGGTATCTCTGTAAAAGTGCAGCTCTGCTGCTGCTCTGTGTGTGCTGTGGGGACATCAGAAATTCTTGGTTGTTGGCAGAAATAAATTGCTTCGGGGTCTGATGGAGGTAAGGATTTGGGATATAAGAGCCATCGATCATGTCTTGCTGTGGCACAGTTTCGTCTGGGGAAATTGCCAGCATCAGTCAGACGAAGTGAATGAATGTGGAGAGGAGCACGCTGTGTTAGTTCTCACAAAATAATATTCCAGTCCCAGCAGTCCAACTTGTGAATTCATCTCTCTGCCGGCTACTCAGCGAGGATCACACACTAATGTGATTATTGTCCTGGGTAAGGGGGCACTCCTGTGGGACTTCAAAGAGAGCAGATCAGAGGGAAAATGAAAAAAAAAAAGAAAAAAGGAAAAAGCTGTGATGCACACAGGTGCAGAGCACTTTATGAAATTCTTTATGCTTTAAACATATTAACAGGTTCAAAGTGAGGACACTGACAGCATCTGTTACATTCTTTTAACACATACGTCCACATACGTGATTTATTATCATGTCTTGTGACATGCTCTGATGATCGGTTCAAGTGGTTTTAATTCAGCGTATAAATTATGCAGCAGACTACAATTAAAAATCATAATCTGAGGCAAAAATAGAGATGCACTGGGGTTTTTTATCCCTTTTCTGTGAATATTCTGAGCACAACTTCATATTTTGCAGAGATAAACAGCTTTCAGACGCACAAAAGAGCCGCTAATTAGAGGCTGGGGAAAGCCTTCATGCTCTTTGTTCTGACAAAAAGGGGAAGCTTTTAGAAAAATGCACATCACTGACAAGATGAAACCCTCGAGTGGTTGAAAAGCTCTTGAGTTGTCTGTTCTCTCTTTCTTTTCGAATGAACTACATCATGCATCCACTTGTTCGAGGATGTCCAATTCCAGCTGCGGACATGATCGTCCCGCCGTCGTGCTGCTTGCGGTTACGTAAGGCTCTGCGGGGTCGCCGCAGGTCACACGTGGTGTATCTCCCTGGTGAGGAGAGTTCACGTAGGGTCACGAGGGTCATTCTTCATTAGTTCATACAGGACACAGGGGGTCACACACCCCACAGTTCATCAGTGCAGACGATCTATATATTTCTCCAGCCGAGCCTCATTCCTCCACACCTGAGAGCCTCCTCCTCCATCCTCCATCCTCCATCCTCCTCCTGTCACTTCACAGCCCACCACTAGTCTCCAGCTGCCTCGTCCTGCTAAAGCTACAAACTACTGAAATATTAATGGTGTAATAATTGAACTGTCATGCCTTCTGGAGTGCAAGAAAATCGAGCTAAATCTCAATTAGACAAGCATATTATCTAATATTGCTCCCACTTCCTAATCTCATTTAGCGTCATGTTTCTGTTTTTTTCTCCAGCTATTAATATTTTAATAATAGATGAAATGCATGGCTAAGCTTGTCGTAGAATACTGATTGTGCAAATCATTGCCAAAGGTCACAATACAAGCTATTTCAAGTTCTGAAGAGGGAGGAGGAAAAACAAAACCTCTGAACAAAGAGGAAAATTCATTTCTGCATTAAGAAAAAAAAGCTCTACTACTTATACAGGCTTTGTTTTTCACTGAGCTGTAGACAGAGTGTCAGACTTGGAAGCTAAATGAGTAATTGATTGAACCAAAAGGACAAAATAACGACCGAAAAAACTGCATTTCACACATCAGAAGCAACGCCAGTCAATTGGCGCTTAGCGTTAATCAGCTCGGCCGTTGTTTTAATTGTTCTTGAGCGATCAAATGGGAATCAGTGTGGAGGCATTATCAGGACTGTGAGAGGGGAGTGTGGAGCTGCTGTCTTCCCGTCTCAGGTCTTTAGCGAAGAGAATATTTTAATCCAGCCTGACAAGACGAGAATCTGCTTAATCCTATTACAAGCTTGCACATTAAACTACAGTAGGCCCACACTTCTCTGCCTGTTGTCTTTGTGTGAGAAAGAAGCAGATGGTGCCAGCTAAAGAGCCTACTGTAGTGAACTCTGAATGGTTGTGCTTGGACCCCACCCGGTTACTAAACAACACATTCACAAGTGTGGAGAATGCTTGAGGAAACAACTTGTTGTTGTGGTGCCTCTTTCCTTTTTTTTTGTTGTGGTACCTCTTTCCTTTTGTTTATTAGTTTATTTATTTTTTCCTTTTGTATGTGTAAATGTGTTTCTGGGTCAGAGTTCAGATTTAATGCTGGACCAGATGGCTGAACTAAGAGTCAAGAAACAGACAGAGCTTGCCAACTGTATCTGTAGAACTGTAGAAGTGTGCCAAAGTCAGTGGAAGCTGTACAGTGATCAGAGATGCTGTACACAAGAGTTTGAGAACTGAAAGACTTAACACACTAGCAAGAGGACTGAAGTGAAGTAGAGCTGGGTGATATGTAACGATAACGTACAGTGAGCCAGTCATTGTTGAAAAATAAACCCGACAGGATGATGCAGGACCCTAAACCCTGTTCATTATCCTGCTTATTACATGGATGCCTACAAATATTGATTTAAAAAAAGCTTGTATTGACTTTAAAATGATTTTATTGTGTTAGCTGTGGTGCTCCAGAGTCTATGATAAAAAATACATCCATAGAAATGGTATGTTATTCATATTAGCTGTCTGCAATACAGAAATAACAGATCGTAGATTGCCAAAAGTGACCAATCACCATCAAGCATTCAACAAAGCCATTTAATAAAAACAATAAAAAGACTGGTCGCCATCGAGATTTCTTCCTGTTCAGAACATCTGAAAAAAGCTATTTCTAACCAATTATATGGCTTTTAATGCCACATGCTCTTGTTTTGATGCCAAAAGTCAGATATGGGAGACTTGAGCACTTCCTCTGAGGAAATAAACAGCTCTAAAGAACTGTTAAAAATACGCTCAAAGGCAAAGACAAATGGGACAGGGCTCCAAAAGTCTGAAATGAAACTAAGCCAAAAATCTGTGCCAACTAAAGATGGCAAACACCACAAACTACATTTATCACCTGAAGCACCGTCATCCAGCAAAGGATGCAGAGAGCAAGCGCCGATACCCCCAAACACCAGCAATTAGACCCATCCTGGAGCGAGAGAAACACCTCCGCAACAAACCAGAATGTGACTGTGCCTCATTAGAGAAAGGTCACTCATGCTTTTTGCTATTTTAACGATAAATGTCTGATTTTTGATGGCATCTGATACAAAACTGAGCCAAGATACAAGCTTTAAATATTTCACAACTGTCATAGACAGACAAGATTAAGAGCTCAACATAAATAGCGATTTTATTTATGTCATGATCAATAACTGCTGTGAAGAGAGTGATGGTGATCAGTCAGAATTTGAGAAAGTTAGAAGTTTGAAAAGTGGGTAGCTTTTTATTGTAGTGAAGACATTAATGATGATGTGAAAAATTAGGTTGCGATGTCTTTGCATCCAATTGGTCTACATTTGGAAAGTGATTTGCTGTTGACAAGGAGAAAGTTTGTCAGAAAGTGCTCTACATCTGTCACTCAGAAGGAGCTTTAAAGTACGGTAGCAGATTTCAACTTGGCTCACATCGCTTCATTTCCCTCTCGGTGCCCCCTCCACCGCAGAGCTTCTGTCCCCTCTGAGCCTTGGCTAAGTAAGGTTAGGGTTCATATTGGCCTTCCCACAGTGAGCAGCTTTTAACCTCCTGCCAGCTTCATCAATCTCGGGCCGGTGTGATCGCTGCTGAGAGGGGCGGGGATTAAGAACAGCCTGCGGTCTGTAAATCAGGCGAGCCTAAGGGGGCCCCTCTCGCGTGCATCATATAGACACCATACCCTATGACTTCAATGCAGACATCACAACTCGCAGCAGTTAAGCCCTAAGAGCGGACCTCCCTCAACCAGATGGCTGAGCTGGTTCTCAATAAATGTTTAACGAGGGGAAAACAAATTAAATCAGAAGGCAAACGATCAAGCACAGTGTGAACAAAGTGTAATCCATCTAAGAGGTGGCGTTAGGTTGGTAAAGGATTTTGGCCAGCACAATAGGACAATGTGAACACATTGTCTTGTGGGGATTCTAACTCCCCTCATTCCCTTCTAACCAGGCCAATCTTACCAACAAAACACTAGGCAATTAGCACAGAGCCCTTACCTTTGGATTTTAATCTGTGTTTAGCAACATAAATCACCATGTCTGGGAACCACTGAAACAAAGCAAAGCCTGAGGCGTTTTCTGGATGACTTATAGCTCCGAGACACCGATCTTCAGTTGGATATAAAGTCAATAGGCCTGCATTGTGATTGAGTGAGGCTGATGCGCATTGTGTATAGCACACTCAAGAGTCTCGAGCCTTGTTGGTGATGCTGTAGGTAGGTGGGGTAGGGGTCACGAGTTGCTTCACAGAGGCCAACATGAGTCACAGACAGAGTTAATACCATTAACATGAGGCATGGTTGAAGAGTTCAGAGTTCATGTTCTTCTGAAAACAGACCTGCACCTAATGCATGAAATCGACTCCTTTGTTCCCTGGTCAATTATTCAATTACATCTCTTGAACAGGAGTTTGACCTCAGAGTTTGCTACTGAATTTGTAAAGGCAGAGAGAAGATTAGAAAAGAGCAGGAGTTGGATTCAAACGTCAGTGTGAACAGTGAGCTCTTTTTTAGACGCTGCACAGCTGGTTCAGCATGTGCTAGTTACTGTACAGCTCATGTCTTGATCACTACTTTTATCAACACACACACCTTCTTTGATACCAATTGGACGCTCCATCAGCAGGACAACAATTGCAATTACTGGACTTTATCAGTGCGATGCTCCTCGCTAAGAGAGCCCCAGAGTGGCCATAGAGAGGTATACCCACTGTGCATACAAGATGCACACAACTCATAAAACAACACCATTAGCTATCCTCTAAATAGTTGGCGCTGTTACATTCTAAGTTAGTTGCGTTCATGCATTATCCTTGGACCTTTACTCAATAATCCTCCTAATATTTGGTTTTTAAGTAGCCCTAATATGCTTTCAGGACAGAAGGTTGATATAATCTATTATCTGAGTTTTTCGGCAAACTCTTATGTGTGCCTCGTTAGTGGGCAGATGTAAACGTAGGTTCCTTTTGGTGAAGAACTGATCAAGATGATTTTATAGGTTTGTCCTACAGTGGGTGCGCATAGCAGCTCATTGTCATCAGTGTCAAATGATGTGGATGAATGCATACAGCGTGACTGTCTCTCATAATTAGCCCTGTGTTCTAAAAGTATGTACATTTACCATTTTCAGACGTCTCATTTACATTGAAATCCCTACCATAATCCCACCTAACGGTGAAAACAGTAATTACTGGAGGCAGGGTACTGTAGGTTATGGTGTGTCCTGTGTTTAGCTGCAGGTAACACTTGTCAGATCACTTTCACATGAATGACTGCAATAAAGTATGACTTTCTTTCAAAACATGGCAATGAATTGTATCTCATGTGCACACTAGCACCTTGAGCACTCAACGTAGTTAAACATATATATAAATAATGTATATATATATATATATATATATATATATATTCTCTCTTTGGCTACTGTGGTGCTCTGTAGTTTTGCTACTATTTTTCTCTTTTTTAATTCTGTGATGTGTTCGCTGTACAGCTAATTACTCCGCCGTGACCTGCTGAGCTGGGTCACAGCCAACACGAGGAAGACTAATGAACTGACACCCCAGAGGGTGTACATTGCAGAGCCCTGCTGCAGACACTAAGATTCACATAGAGTACATTACTCTTTTCAGGCCTCCTCCCTTCTGCACTCTGGACCGATCATGTGCTCATTATGGTCCAGACTCTGGTCTGTTAGCTGGAAAATGATCCAGTGCTCTGTAGTCTGCAGCATGTCAGCGTGTGAGTGCAGACAGCTTACTCTCTCTGACTGTTAACTATGTATGTTATTTATGCCTAACACCCCTAAGGCAGCACTATTTGCTGCAATAATAGATAAATGTGTAGCTGCATTGTTAATCTCTTTGAGTCGTCGTTATCAGAAACATGCAGGCACAGATCCAAACGGCGCCGTGATTAAATCGTCTGAATAGTACCTTAACTTTGATGGTAATTTTGATTTGAATCTTGGCTTAGTTTGGGAGTAAATGCCTTTTTCTTCCAGTGATGCTGAACATCTGCCATGCATTAATAAATCCACAGGCTCCTTTATTTGTTTATTTATTTATTTTCCATTGTTCCATGAAAAATACACTCTCTGCTACACACTTCCAAACTACAAAACCGTTTGAGTCCCAGGGGTAAAGGGGGTGATAGGCGGCTTTAATGTGAATATTTCTTTGTCGCAGCAAAATGTGAACCAGCGCGCAGCACAGTTCCTGTTGATGTGCCGCGGTTATGCCTGACTGAGCAGAGAGCAGTTGGGCTCCCAGTCACGAGGGATTCGTTGTGTTTTGGGTTTGCCTTTCCGTCTGCCAGCGCGTGGGTGGATTCATGGGGCCTTTTCCGTCTGTGCCGCTTTCACAGGTACAGCATCTTCAAGAGCGCCAGAGAAATGAACTGAGGACGCGGGAAGAGACAGTTTTCTGAGGACGTCCGAGAATCACCGCGAAAACCATGAGGTTGCAGAGGAGCTTGGGATTGGTCGCCGTGCTGGGCGCCATCACCTATATTTGTGCCTTTCATACGACTGCAGCCATCGACATCCCACTGGAGGGTGAGTGCTGATTTGTTTCAGTGGCTGCTATTGTTTTCTCATTTACTGTAATGCCCTGTCAGCAATTTTCATTGTGACTATTTCCATCAAAGAAATGAAAAACAACGACATCGGGGACATTGTTTCCTGGAAAGACAACTTTGCTGTTAACTTTATAATGTACACATTTGCAGTGCTGTTAGGACCACTTCACAAATCTGCATGAATAAAACTAATAATGTATTTGGAATTTGAGTGGCTCAGCCCTTTTAGTCTTTGTACACCGAAAACTTGGAAAACATAAGTTCCCTGACTGCCTTCAAAATATAGTGTAGAGTTAAATGAACAAAATTGAAATAATTTGCTGTAAAAACGTGAAACTAGTTGAATTAAATTCACTGAACTTCACTGAAGAAAACTGTTCTATTAACTTAAAATGCACATGCCTTCATGTGTTTCATTTAAACTACCAAAGAAAGGGTTTCTCAAACAATGCATGCTGGGAATTCGGATATTATGTTGATAATACATTTTGATAAGTTTTATGAACACTCAACAATACATACTATGTACATCAATTCATGTGAAAATGAGTAACACTTCTGTTTGATGTTTTTACAGTGTGATCATTCAATATAAGTCCATTGAACATAATAACATTTACTGTACTTACTGTAAACACACAATAAAAACACTTCAAGTCAGTCAAAAAGATATAACAAAGTGTATAGACGAAGAAAGATGATGTATGAGGAGTCTTGATTATTGTTTATGCATATCACTGAAGTTGTCCTTGGTTCAACTTTCATCAAACAAGCACTTTTGAATCATTTTGAGGAGAATAAACCACACCACAGAGAACTGTTACAGTCATCAAGCATTCTGTGAATGGAATATATTTACAGCTATTATCTGGTTTGAATCAGGTTTCTTGTTTCTTTTGTGTTGCATCTGCATGACTCCCAGTTTCCTTGGAAACGCATATCAAACCTTCTCCTCTAAATTATTCAGAAATTTCTCTCGATGAAGAACAGTTCAAACAGGTTTTCTGAAGAGGCAAAAAGCATTTTTAAGCTCACTGATGCCACTTCTTAATTCAGTCTTGTGTTTTGCATTACTCATGTGTGTGTTTAACAGAGGTTATATAGAGAATGCCTGTGACATGAAGGGATTAACTGCTGACTGTTTTTGTTTTGTTTATTCCCCTCCCAACCCCGGCTGCCATGGATTGTGTAGTTTTAGACCATGTAAACAGTAAGTTCACTCTGCCATACTGTAGCTGGTATTAGTGACATCCTCGGCTCTCCTCCGTTAATCTCCTGGATCGCGTTTGAGCAGAGCAGCAGCTTTACTCACAGCCATATGTGTTGGATCTGTGTCTCATGTGTCATCAGTCATGACTCTGTAATACTGCCACTCTAGCTTCATGGCATGTCCTCATCCTCCTCTACACAGAACTGTAACTGTACTGTCATTGTGGGTTTTTTTTTTCCATGCTCAGCATATGTCACAACTTTGTCATCATGAGATCATACCAGACCAAATGAAAGAGAGTTTTATGCCAAAATAAGACCAGTCCAACAAAACAACTGATGTAAATGGCAAACCATCAGTTCTGTAGACAACACTATACAATGTTTGAGTTATTTTTAGTAAAGTTATTGTCAATATTTTATGACAAATAGTATTTTGGGATAGAACTCTGACAAGCAGTCATTAACATCATTATACAGTGGTTCCCAGCCTTTGGGTCAAAGCCCCCCAAACTGTCCCAAGATGAATATAAGTGGGCTGACAGACAGAATTGTGTTATTTTGTTTCATTTTACTCATTTGTGCTTTTTCTTTTGAAATATTGGACACTTCTACTACTTCAGCCTTCTCAAAGGTCCAATATGTAACATTTAGGAGGATCTATTGGCAGAAATGGAATGGTTTTCATTTATTTATGACCACCTGAAAATAAGAAACATTATGTTTTCGTTGCTTGAGAATGAGACTGTCATCTCGACAGAGAAAGCAAGTTCTCTTCTATGGTGTATGCCATGTTTCTACAGTAGCCTAGAATGGACAAACCAAACACTAGGTCTAAAAGAGTGTTTTGCATTTTGGGGGGCCTCGCAGTCACCAGAGTTTTTTCCCTCACGCTTGCAAAGAGGCAGGTGAGGCAAGGGGTATTCAGTTCATTCATTTACTACTAGATGCCATTAAATCCTATACACTGGTCCTTTAAAATCCTTTAAATTGAACATCTGTCATGTAAAAATTTTATTTAATGTACATCACAGGCCACATGACCGGCGATGAGGGGTCACAGGTAGACGTTGCTTTGTTTGAAGCTACAAAGGTTGGGAGCCACTGCCGTAGTATCATATTAAATGTGACATACTTGTGAATAGAGCTCTGCACTGAGGCCCGCGTTGTGGTTCTCACACTTTCATGCTTGTTTTGTTTGTTGCCCAGTTGAGCAGCTGCCCACCATCACGACTCAGTCGCCCAGCTCTCTCATCGCGTTCCCTTTTGACGAGAGCTACCCCATGACGTGCGAAGCCAAAGGGAATCCCGAGCCAGAGTGAGTACTGAGCCTTGCATCACTACACATGAGAAGGAGGAGAGGACGGAGAGCTTGTTAGTCGCCAGACAGACGCCGATAACAAACAACAACAACAACAACAACAGCAACAGTTTGCCGTCATCATGTTGTCTTTGGGCGCTCTGGACTGGAACTTTGAAAAATGAGTATGCCGCAGTATCTGAAGGACTTTTCAATACTGCCTTTCTTTATGTAGATTCAGATGGACGAAGAATGGCCAGGAATTCGACCCCTCTCAAGACCCCCGGCTGATGAAAGAGGAGAATTCTGGGACCTTTGTGATACCCAATAATGGGAACCTTACAGAGTACCAGGGAAGCTATCGCTGTTACGCCTCAAACAAACTGGGGACCGCCATATCGCAGGAGATTGAGTTCATTGTGCCCCGTGAGTAACATACATCTGCAAGTGTGTGTGTGTGTGTGTGTGTGTGTGTGTGTGCAGGGGGTGCTCTGTTACAGTCTTTCAGAGTGATTCAGGGCCAGCAGTGCTGTGTAATGACTGCACCTCTCCATTGTGAGCTTTTCATTGTATTGGACGTGGCAGAAAGTCATTGAGGCTCCCGAGCGCCCCACCCCTCTCAGCATCCCATCTATAGCTCCGTATTGGAGAAAGCACAGAATGTGATCCAGCCTCTCCATCATTTCCTTTGCTACATTTTTCATTTTGTTCCCAAAACACAGTCCATAAATCCTCAAAGAAAATCCACTCCAAGGGCGACTTTGACTGAATTTGGCCGGGCTTCAAGCACTCAGCGGTGGTGACAAGCCACACACAATAGTAGTAGTGATGTCTGTTTTGTTTCTGCAGGCCAAGAACTGAAAAAAACACCCCCATAGAATTCAATCTAGTGAATGATACAGACCTCAGAAATGCTACGCCTCCTGTTAAATTCATGAATGATATCACTGCCATCTTCTGGAGAACAACAGAACTGCACAGTGTGTTTATTTATTCACATCACTCACTGCATGTTCTGTCTTTTTTCTAGATGTTCCAAAGTTTCCTAAAGAGACACTCGATCCTGTCGTGGTGGAGGAAGGCCAGCCTTTTACTTTAAAATGTGACCCACCTAAAGGAATACCTCCCCTGCAGATCTACTGGATGACCATCAGTAAGCGATAACTCTATTATTATTAGTTAATATGGTGTAAATTCAAAATATTTAATGATGCAACTTTTGATTCTCACCCATGATATAGATATTGTGTTTTGATATAATTAGACAGCAGAAATATTCTCTTCACCTCCTGAACTGATTAACCCATCAAACTTCACTGATCTAAAAGGTTCCCATGGGTACAAAATATGTAAAGAACGAAAAGCTGGAACAAGCTGATACAGAACATACTGTATATGTGACACTGACAAACATAAGATGGAATAAGATGTTTTTTTTAAAACCTAAAGGCACATAATGTGAAGGTATGTAGTATTCACCTCCTTTACTCAGGTAAAAGTATTATTCAACAACATATTCAACAAATAGTCGAGGTCATGGGTTCGAAAAGCACAGATTTATTTTCAGTAAAATGTTCTTAGAGTATCAAAGTGCACTTTCTGCATATAAATGTCCTCTATGATATATTATTGTATACTCTATGACATTATTAGATTCATGCTGATGCATCAATGCCTGACCAGGATTTTACTGTTTCAGCTGGTTGAGATGGAGCTAGTTTTTTTGTACATATAGGTAGTTCAGTCCAAACATGTGACCGCCTCCAAATGGTCACAAGATAAATCTGAGGGATCAGAGATCAGCAATGAAAAGGAGAAAAGGCAAAATTCTGCTACAAAAATTAGTTTGTGTGAACCTCTAATCTTTACTTTTTCAGAAACATTTGATAATTTGACCTCCTTATGCCTTTGAATGTAATCATGTGTTTAAAGTTAGATAAGAGGCCCTTCTGAGAAGAGTAAGAAGAGGCCCAAATTAGACACTTTTTATAAACAGTCACAAGTCATGTGGTTTATATCAATATAAAATTTTATTTTGAAAAGTAACATGGAGCTAAAAAATGTAATACTTCAAAGAAGTACAAGAACCTCAAAATTGTACTTGAGTGAATGTAAATGTAATGTAAAAACAGAGGTCATGATAGAATAAGCACTGCCCTCCTCTTTCTGTGCTCAGATCTTCAGCACATCGAGCAGGATGAGAGGGTGTCCATGGGCTTGAACGGAGACCTTTACTTCTCTCACGCGGTGGAGAAGGACAGCAGGAGAGACTACTGCTGCTTCGCCGCATTCCCGAGAATACGAACCATCGTTCAGAAGACCGCCATGTCTGTCATTGTCAAGACAAGTAGGTGTCACTCCGGCTTCTTCGCCTTCGCTCGAGCGCTCTCGATCAGGCGTGATGCAAACTTTGAGCGCTGATCATCTCCAACATGTTCACTGATGTCCATATTCATAGCTACACTTCAAAAGCCATCCAAGTGTCACGCTGTCTTCTTTCTGTGCACCTCCTTGGTTTTACGTGGTGATTTTTTTAAATCTTGGTGATTGTTATGTTTGTGATGTTTCCACGCCGTCCTCATGTTCATTGTTTTTTTTGTTGTTTTTTTTGTCTCATCCACCTCCATTTCAGAAAAAAGTGACATGAGTCCTGAAACTGGTAAGTTTGAAGGTTTTAAGAGTAAAACATCCTTGTGCTGTGATTAATTTCTAAACATCTGTGTACACAACGCAGCTGTGTTAATATAGATGTATGAAATATAGAAGTGTAGCTGATGGGAAACTGCATTATATGTGTGATTTTTATTATAATGTCTAATCTCTGCTGCACTTTTCTTAGCTAATGCAATCCTTGAGAGAAGACCCTCTCTTCTGACGCCCTCTGGTGTCAAATCAGAGACACAGCTGGTCAAAGGAGAGGACTTGAAATTGGAGTGTATTGCTGAGGGATTGTAAGTAATACTGCCTTTTTATGTTTTATTTATATTCTGTCCAAAAACAAATAAAAGCTTTTTTAAAAATGTTGCATAATTTCCATTTCATGTTCAGGCGATATCTAACTCTTTGCCTCCGTTGTGTTAGTCCAACTCCACAGGTTGAGTGGGTGAAGATTGGTCATCGACTCCCCATTAAAGCAAAACTGGAGAATCATGGCAAGTTGCTGATTGTGCCGAGAGTTGAGCAGGAAGACAGCGGGAAGTACATGTGCAAGGCGAAGAACACACTCGGAGGAGCAGACCACTACTTCACAGTGACAGTAGAAGGTAACTACAGAGGTGTTGTCTGACTGTGACTGAAATCATTTGAATAACAGATCCTTCACTTCTTTGTAAAACAGTGCAGAATTAGATTATTAGAATGAACAAAACTGTTTTTAATAGTCATTTAAAAGGAGAAGAGATTAAGTTGGGTGATGGAAGAAGTGCTCAGATCCTTTTCTACAAAAACAAAAATGTAAAAAATACTCCAATACAAGTACAGAAGTATTATCAGCTAAATGTACTTAAAGGTACTCATTCTACATAAAAAAAGATCATTGTTATTATTTAGGACAACATCAGGTTGTTAATACTTCAATGTGCATTTTATTTGTGTAGCTGGTCGAAGTATTTTACAGTATATGCTGTTGGGTACTTGTTCTGTTGGTTTCCAACCTAAGCATGCAGCCCCTCTGAAGGGTCACAAGAGAAATCTAAGGGGTCATATGATGATCAGTAAGGCAGACTCTTTTCTCTTCTCTTAAAATGATATTTAAAAGAAACCATCTGAGATCTTTGGGAGGGAGTGTGGAGGGTTTTCTGTCTCTAATAACTCAAATATCTGAAATCTGACTAGACAATGTTTTTATGTAAGAGCTCACAAGCTCCAGTGGTTGAAAACTACTGGTTTAATCTTTTAATAATAATGTGCTGTACTTTATAAGCTTACCCAATGTTTTGTATACACATAATCTTACAGATGAATGTCAAATAAATGTACTGAAGTTTAAAGCACTACATTTCCTTTTGAAATATTGATGAGTATGAGTATAACGTATATCAGAAATGGAAATACTAATACTAATACTATAATAATATACTTAAGTAGAGTACTTTACTGTCCACCACTGATAAAGTATATGAGTACATTGTATGGGTGATGTAGCTGTTCTGTAAAATAAAAATAAAGGAGCATAGTTACATTTTAGACTCATACAGAATATTTCCCCACCATGATTGTGGTGAGACAGTAAGCAGCTATCTGTCTGTCTGTCTGTCTGTCTGTCTGTCTGTCAGGGGGGTAGACTTGTAAATGTAGCATCTCTGGCAGCAGGACTCTCATATTGAATAACATATACTGCACAAGTGTCCCTGAGATTGCGTCCACTGTAAGTGCTCAGTGTTTTTCTTATAATGACACTCATCAGTTGGATAATATGCCGTCTGTGTTTCCCCAGAACCTCCAGAGTGGGTGTCTGAGCCTGAGAGCCGGCTCAGCATGATCGGCTCAGACGTGTCCATCAAGTGCTCTGCCAGCGGGAGTCCTCAGCCGACTATAACGTGGAAAGTGAACGGCGTGCCGCTGCGGGGTGAGTCCAACAACACAACAGCCTCACTTCACCTGACCTATTCTGAGTGAACAAAAAGGTTAAATGTTGTCTGGCTTAACTTTGAATACAACATATTACATAACATATTACCAAAGCATTGAATTCCCCCACTGGTGATAAACTAAGTCTTATCTTAAAATTGTGAATTGAAAACTATTCATGGGGAGCACTACAACATGTGTGAAAAGGTTTTTTGTGAAAAGTCTTTTGTTGCTCCAGATAAATTGCCTCAAGTGAGGTCACTTGAGTCAGCATTAGTTTAAAGCTGAAGAATGTAAGTTTGAAAAAAATCTGGATGTGTGGAAAGCAGTGAGCTTAACAGACCTCTGTAGCCGGCTCCTCATCTCTGCTTGAGCGTAGCAGCTCGAGGCTACGTTAGTTAGCAGCGTAACACACCCGAGTATCTGACCACAATGTGTCTGCATTGTGGTGTAGGCGTCAGTTTTTGGAATGCATGGAATAACTGTTACAGTTTTGTAAGACCTGGACCCCAAAACAGAACTCCAACCTTAAAGATAAAAATTGTTAACACAAGTTTATTCACAAGAATGAGTGGTTGAAGTTGACTGAGTGAATCCAGACAGTGTTGGAGCTGGGCAGGCAGACTGAGCTGAAGGCAGCTTGACAGGCAAACAGGGAAAGACCAGGGGGTAATAAACCTGAAGCACAGGAGAGTAGAATCAGGCAAGAATTAAAATGTTGGCTATAGTGTGAGTGCCACATAAGTGACTGTACAATCTGACACCGGTGTGAGGAGCCGAGGTAGATATACTGCAAAGTCATGAATGGTGGATGAGATGCGGGTTGCAGCAGGGGGAGGATGATTAGGTGGCCAGGGCCACAAACACATACGTGTGTGTGAAGGGAACGGTACAACCAGACCATGACATATATCTGATATCTGTTTATCCATTGTTTAACAGCAGTGTGATGCTAAATATGTGGAGTTCTCTTCTAAACATGATGTTGACTGTTAGCTTCAACAACAAGATTAAAAAGTTTCAGTTCAGATTTGTGTTTAGAATTAGATTTAGTTTAGATTTGTGTGAAAACATCATTCAACACAAGGAACTAAGTTAACTGTAATATGGTAACAACCCCAACAGCTGCTTTTCTCGTGGGTGTTTTATGCAAGACAGAATGTCTCGGGGGAGAGTTTAAGACTCAAAGTTGGAAAGGTTCAAAAGACCAGAGGGTTTTTAGCCTGAAACTTTGCAGTCCCACCTGAGTCAGGATGATAATTCCACCATATGTGCGTGTCAGGAGGGTAAAAAGTCAGTACAGGGCAGAGAGGAGGCCAGGTTGATGGAGTAAAGGGAGTCACACCTGACCTGCAGTTTAAGGTTGAATGATAATCTGAGGATGACAGAACTGTTGAGATTTTGAGTCCAGTTTTCCTCTACACACACTGTTGCAGCATGAATGGTGATCTTGTGAAACATTTGTGTTTTCTGTATATGTCTTTGCTCTATTACAGAGTCCCCTGCATCCAACAGGAAGGTGTTAGATGACACTGTAGTTTTACACAACGCCAAAGCATCTGACAGTGCAGTCTATCAGTGCCAGGCCTCCAACAGACACGGAACGCTTCTGTCCAACGCAAACATCATGATCATGAGTAAGTACGACAACTTTTAGCTCGCCATTTTCATCACTGTACATCACGAGTACATTGAAAACACCATGTAAATACGAGTTATAGGAAGTGTTTGTTTCACTGAGTTTGTAAGTGAGTGTCAGACTTTGCAGTGAGTCATGCAGTGAGACTGCTGACTGACGTGTCAAGCCAGAGAGCTGGTGCTGATGATGGCATATGACCGTAAAGCAGCGAGCAGCCTGGGGAAGGAGGGCCTGTCGACAAGCTGTACTCCTTCATTCAGGCTAGCAGTTCTCCCTTGTGGTGCAACAAGCCCAGTTCTCCATCATTTATATGCTAACAAGCCTCCACCCCTCTCTCAATTCCATACTGATATCAGGGCCATAAGACAAACATGTGCTGCTTTACAAGTGCAGATAAATAAAAGGGAAAGACAGAATGTTGCTTTCCGTCGCTATGCGCAAACGTGAGAGAGTTTGTTCTCGGTGACACAGGAGTTAATAAAGCCGGACAGTCTCTGAATGCTAAGTCCCAGCTGCTGCCTTTGTAAACAATTAGGAGAGACAGACCATTTTAATGGGAGGCTTTGGCTACAACTGATAAGGTGCTCGTGCACGGCTAACTCATTATTCCATTGTTTTCGTCTTTGATTTCATTTTCACATTGACGCATTTCTGACAACCTGACAGCTGAATTATTTCTTGACACAAAAGGAGACGACAATTAACACACACACAGCGAAAGGCAACAGTGATGTCGCCTCATTTAACCCACAATTATCTGCCTCATTCCTTCCTGTTTGATCTGGTTTTATAACTGCAAACCTGATCACGTTCAGCGTTGTTGTTAATGCTAAAAGTACAGTCGGCAAGGGCGACACCTAAGGTTAGCCACGGTGGAACATTAGGGCATCCTCTGCTTTTCAAACGAGGTTAGACTGATACAAAAATCACAAGAAATCTCCACGGTACTCTCTTTTAAATGAATAAAATGCCTTTATTCTCACGGCAAGTTAGCAAGTTAACAAATTTTTTAACTCCCCGATGAAGGCTTGAAGCTGAAAAACTTTGTTTTTAGGTCTAACTTGATCATGCCGTGGCGGTCAAGACATTTTTAGCATTTAAAAGAGAATGCCTTGGAGTTTTCTTAAATTTTTTGTGTCCATGTTTGTCCTCATACAAACAACAATGCAAACAAACTCAAATTGAGTCTAGGAACCAGTTTTTGAAGCTTAACTGCTGCTGCATGGTCTTCACAGATATGCCCCCCATGATTTTGACCACGGGTGGGGAGGATTACTCGGCTGTGGAGGGGAAAGGAGTGATGATGCACTGCAAGGTCTTCAGCTCTCCTCCTTCTACAATCACTTGGTAAGTGTGCAGTTTGTTCCTGTCTGCTGTACACCAGCAGAGAGCAGTAGATCTCAGCTGGTCGATGCATGCGGCCCCTCTGTATACAATGTGACTTTCTTGGTGTTTCTTTAAAGTAACCCTGTCGCTCAACACTCAATTCAGAAACTTAAATTTCTTCTCTGCTGCCACACTGTCATGTCTGTTGGGTTCGTATTAATTTAACTAATTGAGAGAATTTCAATTGCGAGCTTCATGGATGTTCGTTCTGAATGTTCTCCAGGAGCAAAGACGACTCCTCTGAGTCTGTGGTGGGACCGAGGTTTACCGTTCACGACAACGGCTCGCTGGAGATCTACAGCGTCGAGAAAGACGACACGGGGCAGTACACATGTTTAGCCAAAAACACAGAGGGAACGTCAGCCGTCGAAGCCATGCTCTATGTGAAAGGTAAACAGTTTTACCTGTAAAAGTATTTGCCGTGGCTTCCAGTCCTTGAAATGTAACTAATATGGCTGTTCTTATTGAAGATCCCACCAGAATAGTCGCGCCCCCGGAGGGCCTGCAGATCTTAATAGGTACCACGGCCCAGCTCTCATGCCTCGCAGAGTACGACAAGTCCTTCAGCAACGACTTTGAGCTCCTGTGGGAAAAAGATGATATGGAGATAGCCCTCAACTACACTGAGAATTCAAGGTAGGATACTGATTTCTTTTTATTTATTTATTTTATTTTTTTACAGCCTTGAAGACTTAATCCCAGCTGGAAAGTCATTTTACTTTTCAGTTTTGTCAATCAATACTGCGTCTCCGTTTTTCTGCCAGCAGATACTTTGTGGAGGACGGCATTCTTCAGATTTTCAATGTAAGCCACAGGGACCAGGGTGTGTACACATGTGTGGCGAGAACTCCAGTGGACCGAGACATGGCGTCGGCGCTGCTCATGGTGTTAGGTGAGAGAACATTTCTGCTCCGAGCCAAAGGATCAGAGACTCCGGTGCTGCATTAATGTTTGATCAATATGTCAGGAAACCAAAGCAGAGCGTGAACATGCAGACCGCGGCTTTATTAGTGCAGCCCTGCGACTGACAATCACCCTTTTGAGATATTTTTGACATTTTTAAAGTCTAAAAGAAATATCGGCAGCCATACGCAGCGACGCAGCTCGTTCCACATCCTCGGGATGATTTGATTGAACGTTTGTTCCCTTGGCCTTTTTTATTTTTTTTTTATTTTTTGCTGCAGAGATTGATGTGTCTGTGATTTTCCAAAGCCATGTTGTTGTGATGGTTTTCAGACGTCCCTGATGCACCTGAGTACTTGGTACTGTCTGAACACAAGAGCAAAAGTGTGAAACTGAAATGGATCCCCGGGGACGATCACAACAGCACAACCACAGGTAAAAGGAGCATCTGTGTGTGCAGGTGTCGGCACATACAGTACGGTACACACTGAGTCACTTGCTTCTTGCCGTGAATGGCATTAATATGACATACACATTTTTTTGGGCATCATTCTGAATGTAAATAGATTTGTTTGATACCATCTTGTACAATATGAATCTATTATCGATTCATCCAAGCGTGAATTATGATTAGTCTCCCCGAGGAATACACAAGCCCAGAGATGGGTTTGAGGAGTTTTCTGCACAGCTGGTGGTTAGATAAGCAATCCTTTGGCGAAAACCAGAGCAGCAAGGGATCACTCTGATTGTCTTTCTGCCTGTCAACAGAGTTTATTATCGAGTATGAGGAAAGCCAGTGGGAGCCAAGAATCTGGAAGGAGCTGCTCCGAGTACCCGGGAACCACAACTCGGCTGTCCTTAAACTCCACGGCCACGTCGACTACTGCTTCCGCGTGTCTGGCGTTAATGCTGTAGGGAGGGGTCCTTCCAGCGAGCCCACAGAGAGATACAAAACCCTGCCTGCAGGTCTGAGGCGTCCTCCTTTCATTGTTTATACTTTTTTTTTTTTGATAAGGTCCTTCAGGCCACTTGAGTTGCCAACACTGCTGCTCTGTGAACTATAAAACACTCAGACCTGCCATATAATTGATTCCATTTTTGTTGAAAATCTGCTCTCTTGTGTGCCTATTCACCGGAGATTTCTTCCACTAACAATGCCGACAAAATCCATATTCTCTCTTTTCTGCAGCTCCTGACAAGAACCCTGAAAATATCAAAATCGAAGGTCATTTGCCACATGAAATGGATATCAACTGGGAGGTAAGAAAAAGCTGTTTGGTCTTTTATTATCATCTTACTGCAAATTCTGTAATAGTGGCTACCTTTGCATAGTTAATCATTCACTTCTACAGTTTTTGGGAGTCAAAGAATTTCTCTGAGAGAGCCTGGATGAGGTTTTATCAATGTTTCATAGGCAATCACCAATAGAAAAAGAAAAAGAAGTGGAAACAGTCCACTGCTGATGTTTTATTCTGAGGTTCAGATCTTTAGAATCACCATTTTCTGGGAACACCTTTCTTTGATTAGAAAAAGAAAGGAGACGTGTGAAAAGGATTTTTTTCTTTTCTTTTAACGCATACAGTAATATATTCAGCTTCATTGTAGAAAGATAAATCTCTCCTTCACTTATTATCTGGTTGCCCTGTCATGGTAACACAGGCCCCTGAACTCTGGATTCATGGGCTCTCCCACTGTTAATGATTTGCTTTTGTGGATAATGGTATCTCATTCTATTTCTCATGGCCTGACTTCTATGAGGAGATAAATCTTTTCATCTGTGATGTCTTAGCAAGTCCCATATCAAAAGAAGAGCCGTGCTGCTAGACCAGGTCAATCGTTCCATTGTTTTATTAGATAGCAGGATAAAACAGTGTCAGCACTCCAAGCACAGTTCACTGGGCTAGCTTGTCATTTTAATCCCACAGAGGCGGTGACATTGAGCGGTGAAATACAAGGAGTGTCTTATGCAACTATGAAAGTCTCTATGAAACTGCTCACATCGCTGTTCATCCTTTTTCTTTTCCTTCCATTATTCAGCCCTTGTTACCCATTGAGCACAATGGTCCCGGTCTGGAGTATAAGGTGAGTTATAAGAGACAGGACGTGGAGGAGGACTGGAAGGAGCACATGGTCAAGAGACACTCATTTGTGGTGAAGAACACTCCCACCTTTGTGCCCTACGAGATCAAGATCCAAGCCAGGAACCATCAGGGCTGGGGCCCCGAGCCAAAGATAGTGACTGGCTTCTCAGGAGAGGACTGTGAGTGGTGATCTTTGTTGGTAATATTTGTTTTTATATATATTAGCAATGGATCAAATGACTATGAGTAATGTGAAAGAGATCATTGGTAGTGACAAACCAGCAAGGAAATATCCCCAGACTCTGCAGTTCCCCGCTCTAGGGAGCGTTTTAGCTTCTTTTAACTCGTTTCATTTTCCCATCTGCAACTCCGCAGCAGGCAGCTATTTTCAGCGGGGGGAAAAAAACTCCAATAAATCCACAACTTGCCTGGGAACAACCAGCAGACAAAGTTAGTGACTAGCTGGTGAACATAGTGGAGCATTTAGCAGCTAAACAGCCAGAAATTTCCCTCAAGAGTTGGTGAAGACCAAAACAATGCTAAAAGGAGAGTGAATACTCAACTTAAATTCACCAGATGCCAAGAAACACAGCTTGAAATGAATGATAAAGTGACATTATGAAACTTGTGGAAAAAATCAAATCAAATCAAATCAAATTTTATTTGTATAGCCCAAAGTCACAAAACACATTTTGCCTCGGAGGGCTTTACAATCTGTACAGGGAGTGACACCCTCTGTCCTTAGACCCTCAGTTCGAGTGAGGACAAACTTGCCCACAAAAAACCCTTTTAACAGGGAAAAAAGTGGAAGAAACCTCAGGAAGAGCCACAGAGGAGGGATCCCTCTCCCAGGACGGACAGACGTGCAATAGATGTCACGTGTACAGAACAAATCAACAGAAACATTTTGTACAATTACAATGAAAAATGACAATGGATTACAATGAATGATAAAATGATTACAGTAGCAGTGGAACCTGTGATAGAGATAGAGAGACACAGATGCACAGCAGCAGCAAATCATCAACTAAATTACTAAAAATAAACAGAAAGTGGAATTCATAAACTATGAAATATACTCTCTCCTGTGGCCAAACCACGGCGATAAGTTGCTTTTTGAAAGTAGCTAAAAGGGTCCTAGGTTACGTCACATGCTAATTTGCATGCACTGTTGAAAAAAGAGGAAATAAATGAAAAAAGAATGAATTCAAGCTTAAGTGACTCTAACTAGCCCTGCCATTAGCTATAATTGTTTTTCAACTTGATAACATCTCATAAATATGCATCTACACCTGCCTCCAAACGTTTTAATGAAGGCTGTCGTATAGGCTGAAGTGTCATGCATAGAAAGGAGCCACACTCTGCAATGAACATTTTTAGAAACAATTCAACTTCATTAAATAGTCTTTATGGACTTTGTGGTCAGCCCCAAAAGTCAGCTTTAAAGTTAAATCAATTGAAACTAGCAAGAAAATGTTCTGGTCACAAATTAAAAAACAAAGTTCTTTCTGACGAACACGAGCACAGTCTAAAGAACACGAGACCTTTGAATATTTCATCTGTTGTGTTGCTGTTTCCAGTGAAAGAGATTGCAGATAGTCGTCGTGTATAAAACTGATTATGCGTCTGGAGTTTACCAACTTAAACTTATTAGGTAGTGTTGAGATAAATTTAAAAAACATTTTTTCCACTATCTGCGTAACTCTGACATTTTCGGCTGCAGTATTCAGGTGGACTTTGAGAAATGATTTATTTATAAGCTTTGTGATTTGGTTGAAATATTTCAGATTTGAGAGTTTGACCTAGACTCTCAGTTTCAAGGTTGCGTACTGGAGCGGTTACAGCTTCTCGAGAGAAAAGCAGCGTGTACAGAAGTTTACTGTATTTCCTGTGTTTAGCTTTCTTCTGGACTTGCCCGCAGGAGGTCGCCTCAGGTCATGACTCTTCCACTTGTTGTGTCCTCACTCGATGTCGTGTCCTTAAATGCAGCATTTACAACCTTTAGCTCTCATCGTTTGTGACTGTAGGTAGAGTGCAGTGATATCAGTCTTCTAGTAGGTCTTCCTATGAATAGGCGATGACAGTGTAGCTGCTTGTAGAGTCTTTTCTTGCTTTGTTGTGTAGCCTTAAGATGAAATCATTTGAGTTGCTTTGAGGACAACTCAACTGTTTTTATCGTCTGTCTTCCCCACAGCTCTTGTTTTTCCTTGCCTCACTTTTAGCTCACTGTAGATTCTAATGTGTGTTTGCCTTTGCAGTTCCCTCTGCTGCACCTGATGATGTAGCTGTGGAGGTGATAAACAGCTCAGTGGTCAAGGTTAGCTGGACGCGTGTACACAAGGACAACTTACATGGACATCTGGGAGGCTACAGGGTAATACCTCAAAAACAGACCTTTGCTTTTAGACACAGCTTAAAAGGAATGGCCCTGACCTTGCTCTAAACGTTTACTTTTCTCACCCCACTCTGTCTCTTTTACTTGGCCAGCTCAGTGCACACACCACCACGAGCAAAAAAATCCCACGAAAACTCATTCAGCATTCTCTCACACATATACATATGTACAAGCTTTGATGTCTGGATGACTCTGCATATCTCTTTCCCAAATGTAGATAAGCTGGTGGCGTCTGCGGAGTCTGGTGAACTCGAAGAAAAACCACGGAGAGAAAGAATCACTAGCGTTCCCCGGGGACCGGAACCACGCTGTGGTATCGGGACTAACGCCCTTCTCCGAGTACACCCTCATCGTCATGACCTTCAACGGTCGGGGTAACGGCCCGGGCAGCCATCCCGTCAACTTCAAAACCCCAGAGGGAGGTAGGATTGTGGAAAAACAGCATGGAGTGTATTGATTCACAACTACTGAAGAGAAAATCTAATAATAGCCGAGGAAACTGGGTTGCAGAATTCGACTGCTTACTGTGTGTATTACCTTCTTTGCCCCCGCAGTCCCGGAGAAAAATCCTGTTTTCAGGGCCACGGATGTACAGAAGCACAGTGTCTCTCTGGTCTGGGCCCCACCACTGGAGCCTAATGGGATTCTCACCGGGTACCTCCTCGACTATCAGCTCAGTATGTATCCATGCATCTCATGCTTATGCTTAACTAACTCAGATATAATGGTGATGCCACAGTGTTGCCTCGAGGATATATCGTTTGTTTACATCCCTCTGTTCCTTTTACAGCTTCCAGCCTCTTAAGACAAGAGAAAATGAGAATATATACAAAAACACACAGGCCATATATTTCAATTTGGAAACAGTGAGTGTATATCAGAGACTGTTTTAAATGCACAGCCTCACACACCGCGTTGAGACAGTGCAGGAGTGTATTGGTAAAAGAAAGGAGGAGGATCTTTGGCTTGCTGGTGATTGTCTAACCCATGATCCTCTGCACGGAAAATCATTTGTGCTTCTCCAATAGGGCCAGGGTCATACTGAGATCAGAGTGTTTGTATAGGAAACATGTCAAGGTGATTTCTGCTGGCCCGCGCTGTCACGATCACTGCTCAGCTTGTGCTGACCAAAGCCGGTGTGTCACAGTCTGTTAAGGTCCAGTTTTACTGACCCAGTCCTGTCCACAGGGGACATCTTCACCATAGCCCACAGTCCACAGGGGGACACCACCAGGGAACTCATCCCATCTACTTTGCTGTCCTTAAACAAAAGTCACAACCGAGCTAATGACTAACTTCCAACGACGTCTTAGCGCCGCATTTCCCGGCTAATTGAGTTTGATTTGGCATCTGCACAAGAAGGGGCAAGAGTCATACAGTATTTCAGGAGAGGACGTTTTCATTGTGCCCACAGCAATAAAGCTGATGGACTCTTTGAAGTGTGACTTTTTTTTTAAGTCCCCTTGAAGGAAGTCATGTGCGAAATGTTAAGGATAATGTAACCAGCTGTCAGCGGATCATCAGTGACACAAGTGAAATCTCAAGCTTGCAGCGCATCTGTTTTAGGGCTACGCCCATCTTCAGAGCAGCCTTTAATGGCTTCACATCTCACAGGTTTCACAGGAAAAGGGCCTGTTGTCCCACAATGAGCACACGGGAATACCAGCCTGTTTAAACAGTTAAACTAACCTGCTTTGAAATGCCACATTTCCTATGTGGAAACCTATTGATCATTGCAGATTGTCACCAAAGAAGATCAGTGAGTTTGTCATGAGACCAGCCTGCTGATAGATGTGGGGGAATACATCCAGCAGATGTAGACACCAGCACAGTGTTGTAGTAATAATATCTGTTCACTGACCTCGTACAGAAAGTTTTATTTTCTAAATAAATTCCTGAATTTAAAGGCTAAATGTATCCTGAAGTTCCCGTAACCACTGAGTGGGTGGCATGGTCACACTGCCTTAAAGAGCTGCTAACCCACACTAAAGCCTGGGGCACAGCAGGCCAGCACACACCAAACAACTATTATCCCGCTTGTCAGGAAGCTAGTCACATCACTTGACAAGACATACATAAGTGTGTCACAGAGGTGAAGCCGAGAGCTCACACTTGCACTTCCCTTCTGTCATTTCAAGATATGTTTCCTGTTTGTACGCAGTCGTTTACACTTAAAGTATGAGTTGCATTTTTTGTTTGCTGTGTGGCAGAGGAGCTGCAGTATACATTTACACAGCTCATGTATGTTTCCAACACTCATTCTGTATTTGAGTTACTGTGAAGCGAGTGAAATATACTCGAGTGGGAGGTAAAAATGACCTTGGCTTCAGTTCGTTCTCTTTTTGTTCCCATTTGAGCTGAACTCATGCTAACTGTCGGATCATTCTCGCATTTCTCGAGTCTTAGTCTGTTTCACACTACACAAGGCCAACCGTATTTGGCCCAGCAGGGCTGAAGAATATCTGGAGATATTGTTGTCTGAAGTCAGCCAAAGAGCCAAAGTCTGCAGCCCTCTGCCAGTTCACTCTATAAGATCATGTGCACCAGCTGTCAGGCCAGAGTCTTTCCGGATAAGTGAGAGAGCGTCCATCCAAAGAGGTAGAAGACATCGTGCTCGTGGCCTCTTCTCTGTAGCAGCCTGGACTGAATTTACCAAACGTGAACTGTTTTTGTCCCCGGAGATGAAACAACACAAAACAAATAAAAAAAGAAAGAAAAAGAAGTGATGTCTGATAACAGTGGGTGGTGTCCAGGCAAAAAGAGAAGCAGACCAATACATTCTTGTCATTGTTTCTGTCGCCTCCTACCAGAGAGACGTGGCACCTCTTTCACAGCAAAGGTCACCTCGACACCTGCTGTGTTTGTTTTTTTGTTACAAAGAACATAAATGCCACCTCCCTGCCTACTGGGGCTGCTTTACGTAGTGAAAAATGAGATCCCATCACCATGTAGACAGAGACAACACCAATGCATTCTGCTTGTTGTGAAAGTGCAGGTTGCAGTCTGCTTGTTTGTTAAATGCAAATAACGTTTTAAAGGGCTCTTAAGCCAAACAAGCAAATGACAACTTGTCTATTGCGGAAGCCAAAAAAGCAAATGTGGAAGCCAAAATGACAAGTGACATTTGCTTTCTTTGGCGTCCCTGAAATCTCTCGTGATTGTCAGTTGGAAGTGTTTTTGAAATGCCAGTGGCTCGAGAGTTTTTTGGTCTAAAACAGAGTGCAAGCTGAAAGTTAAACATTCCAATCAAGTCAAACAATCATTTACAACATTTTGCTTTTTCACTATTTAACTCTATCTCTATCTAACTTTTTAAAAAGCATGAGAAAGCCCCCTTATTACAGTGTATATACAGGGTATGTGGACTTATATTACAGAGTAGGCACTAATAGGTACTCCTATGATTAATGAACAGGGTACACAGGCTGTAATTACATTAATGAAGTGGGAAAACAAGTAACAAAACAAGTTATCTCAATGTACCTCCTAAATGCTCATTTGTTAGCCCCTTATTCTCTGTACTACTTCCTTTACTACCAGTATCTTCCCGGTATGATATCTTACATACAAAATATCTGTTTCTTTTGCCATTCTTACACCTAGTCAACGACACAGATGAAGCGGGGCAGCTGCAGAGTGTAGACATCAGCAACCCCGACACCACCAAGTGGATCCTGCGCGACCTGGAGCCCGTGAGCAAATACAAGTTCTACCTGCGCTCCTGCACCACGGTGGGCTGCGGGCCTGTCGTCAGCGAAGAGTGCACCACCACCCTAGAATCAAGTGAGTGTTGGAGGGTCCAGAAAGCAACTGACTAGGTGGTGTGTATGTACGTGAGCGTGTCACTTCCTGGTGGAGACAATGAGCACAGACGATGGTGGAATGCGGGCTAAGTGAAGCAGGTGACGATGCCGTTTCACTGTTTCAAAATGGCATTGAACTAGTGGAATATGATATATGCCTGGGCAGCCAAGCTTTTCATATCTCCATGTAAGTAATTTTTGTGGATAAACAATTTCATATGGGTGTAGTGGAGGTTTTCATTTGTCACTGTCATGAGAGAGCAAGTGCTTATTGATTGGAAGGAGAGTGCAAGCTATGAAACAATCAGCTAAGAAAGAAAATTGCTTTTAGCAGGAGGGAAACTGAAGGTTTTGATTCTGAAATTGTGTAATCATGAAAGAGTTGGTGGGTAAGTAATCATAATGAGCCAGTTTGTAGCATGTAATCTTTTCTTTTCAATTACATATCATTTGTGGAGGGCTGCACGTCGTACTCGAGCTGGCTCCGACTCAAGTCGAGCTCCTGCGAGCTCGCAGGCGCCGGCGGTATGAATGATTGGACAGGAAATGAAACAGGAAACTGTACTTGGATTCACCTGAGTGTCAGTTAAAAATGGACTGCAGCAATAGATACTGTCAGCATAAATAATTGGGCTGCGCTTTTAATACAAACGCACCCCAAAGAAATGTCATTCAAAGTTATGCAAAAACAAAAAAGCTCAAGTTAATGTCAAAACACACTGCAGGTGCTGAATATGCGAGCGATTACTTAGTTTACTAGAAGAATCCTTACAATCACACAAGAAACTTAATTGGCTCTTTGGGGTTGTTTATTAGCATGCTGAAAAGCCAGTGAAGGTGATTACAGGGAATGCAATTTTGCGGAGCTCTTAAGAGTTAAGCATGAAAGTTATTTGTGGCAGCTGTGCTATCTGTATGTGTTTACATGTTTGTGTTGCTTCTCTGACGCCACTAAAAAGTGCACTGCTTTGAGCGTTACCTTTGATCATACAGTGTGTATTGTCAATGCTTGTGAATGTGTTCACTTCTGCTTAGCCATGCATTGTTTGTCCTTTTCTTTCTTTTTCTTCCTTTTACTTTTTTTTTTTTCTTGCAGCTTCCACTTTGGCTTCCACTGTCGGCCTCAGTATGTAGATCTGTGCTCACGTAGAGACTGTGGCACGTCATACCCACACACACACACACACACACACACACACTCAAACTGTCGCTTCATTTTGGAATCATACACTTCTAAATTTGCCGTATGTGGGTATGACATGTGTAACAGTCGCAGTGATTATTTTAGGTAGAGGGTGCATGCTTTAGATTTAGAAACGCGGACAGGTGTGGATGCTACGGGCCTGAATGAATCACCATGTGTCAAACATTTCCACACATTTTATTTTGCATGCGCTGAATTAAAAAGCTCCAAACACTCGGCTCCTCCGCAGATAATTGACCTTGTCTGCTGTTTGCCCTTGCCGTCAGCAGAGAGCACTCTGATGCCTCCTTTCATTAGAAAAATGTCAACTTCTTCATAGATAAAGTTTGTGGCTTCCCCTCAAATAGAAATGATAATTAGTAACCTAATTATAAATTCATATTAATCTTGGCTCATTAGTGACTGTAAACGAATATTGACTTTTATCCTAGCAACAGCAGGTTGAGTGCAACTTGTCTAAGTCAAGCTGAGGAAATGAATGATGGTTTGAGAGCCAAACCCAGGAAGAGCATCAGACAGATGTGCCACACGTGTGTTCTTTTAATGATGTGCAGAAAGAATATGAATACAAGATTAAAAAACACAACATCTCACCTCGTCTGTAGACAAAATGTTTCAGCGTAGACACGTAGTCTTCTCCATTAGTTACTAATTTTAGAGATTAGCTAAAAAAAAAAGCCATGTTTGCTAACCGTAGAATGTAGCGCCCCCGAGCTCTGTTCCAATTGATAACCACAAGCTCTGTCTTTCTTTCCAGGCAAGTCAGCTTCCCCCTCACCTCCAAGCACTCCAAAGTCCCCAGTGACCAAACCCACTCGTTCCACCATAGGTAGAGCTACTGCAGCACATTCTGACACAACGAGCATCAAAGCACCGACACGAACGAAAGCAGCCAAATAAATAAATATGGAGAAATATGAAACCAAATAAATGCTTTGTCAGAACGTTTTCCGGTTGCTAGGTGACACGATGACTGACCGGACTCATTCGGTTGGCTCTTGACTCAAAATGAACTGACAACATAAAAACAAAGATACAAAACATATCTATATTATGTAGGCTAATTAGCTATTTCAGGTATTTTTCTTGTTTCCAGTGGAAACCAGCTCAGTTGTATTGTTTGATAAGCGCATGCTGATGAAAAAGCTGGTTTTAATTTCTCTGCTGCACCACGGGGGAAATCTAGGATACTAGATCTATATCCCGAGCCGACAGTGTAGCTGTAGAGTGCAGTCACTTGAAGGGGACAAATATGTCTAATTGTCAGTGATTGATTTGTTGGGCCTCAGTCCCTCCTGTACACATCAGTGTATTGACCCAACAGTCACCTGACATTTCCATGTAATATTCAAGTGGGTAAACAGCAACACCGCTCTGAGACAAGAGGTTGTCCGGGGCAGTATCTGAGCTGAGAGAATATAGTGAGGAGGAATGTCCTCCTGGGCAGTGGCGAGGAGGTGTGAGCTCATACTGGGAGGTGATATTTACAGGACACTGAGATAAGTGGATAAGTGGAAGCTGTTAGAAGCTCCGATATCAGAATATTTTATGGCCTTCTGACTTTGAAGGGGCTTCTTCCAGGGCACGGGCTTCCCGCTGGGTGAGCAGCTGCTTTCCGCAGCATTTAATAGCAAGCTGAGTAGCACGGCGACAAAACCGCGGCAGCCAGCCTGAGGATATTTTTAGTTTCAGGGCAGTCGAAGTGATCACACAGTTCCAATGATTGGAATTACCGTAGTTGCAGCCTAATCCATCAACATTAGTCAGAGGGTGTCATTTGCGGTGGTTGGGATGGGCAGGGCAGACGCAGGTGTCCTTGTGTGTTGAATTATCACCTGAGCAAATAATGCACCTGAGCTGGAGACACAGCGGAAGATTTGCATGTTTGCCATGGGGAAATGAAGTGGATTGTGCTTTGTTGACTAGCTTAGACAGCTGCTGTCGAAGCATACTTTTCCCATACTAATGATGCACATCATTCTCTACATTATTGGATTTTTCCTCTTCCCAGTTGGGTATCAAAAGGCTACATTACAAGATGTGTGTGAAGGTGAAGCTTCGTACAGATGATATTTGCTCTTGCTCTCAGATCAAACGACATGAAAATATGATTTTTAAAGCTCAGTAATAAACAGAGAAAGAGTACAATCAGAGCTGTTGCTACCATAGAGATCACTGTGTCCTGACAAGTTATGATAATTCAAATCTAAATAATTCATATTAATATATAGGAATAAGATCTAGACCTATATGAAAATCGCCCTGAGATAACTTCTGTCATGATTTGGCACTATAAAAATAAAATAAAATTGAGTTGAATCAATTAATTCATTGTAAAAATTATCAAAATATTAATGTAATGAACATCTGCAGCCCCACTAAACATCTTTAAATGGGACTGTTATTAGGCAAAAAATATTAAAGGTAATATAATAAAAGTATTCCGTATTTCTCCACCAGAATTATTTAGATCACCATGTATTGAGATCAACATTACATGATATATATTTTGAACATTAAATTGATGGAATACGATGAGAAAAGAAGAAGAACCTGTTTTCATAGTGTCTCTTCTGGCTCGTAAAAATTCTGTCGGGGAAATTTGACCTCAATATTTCTTAAATCCCCCGGCCCTGAGTATCTGAACTAGTGCCGGCCAGTGTGGGTGTGTGAAATGTCTTCCTGTGATGTGATAATAACATAAAGTAAGAATTATATAGAACATTCAGAAATCATCACACCGCTCTGATGGCACATCTCCCCTCAGATCTCTGTAGATCTCCAGCTTTCCAGGCTCCACCTGCCATTTCATTTCCATATCCACATCACTCTTGTCATTTTTATTGTGGAGGGATTCACCTGATGTCCCCCTCCGTCAGACATAATTGATGCCTCCTTATACAAGTGTTAGGGAACACAAGAGCACGCTCACCCCTTCTTTAGAAGGTGAAGAGCAACATCCCTCATGGCATAACGACAACACTCCTAACACCTCCGCCATGGCCTTGATCTGCTTCGTCCTTTACTAACCCATCTCTGCCATTTCTCTCCTTTCTCATCTCCCTCTCATTTCTCCATCAGTCCCGGCCTTGTTGAAGGTTAGCTCAGCTGTTAGTGACGGCTTTGCAAATATCAGCTGGATGTCAGGAGGAGAGCACACAGAGTTTTACATTGCATATATGAACAACCGTAAGCTGATATTTTCTCTGTTGGTTTCTGGATGTTGTTGGAGTGATTCTGAGTAGACTCTGTAGATGAGACATCTTAATTGCTTTAGATGTGTTGTGTCTTAAGCGGCCCTTTGTGTGTTTTCATTCATATCCTCACTAGATTGGGTAGTTTAGTGTTCACATGAGTACTAACTCATCCTGATCATCCACCCTCTGCACAGGTGATGGTCTCTGGAAGATATCAGAGGCCTTAAACACCTCTAAGACTTTCCACATCATTGACGGGCTGGAACCTGGGACAGACTACACTGTTCGCCTTATTCCTAACAGCTGGGTTGATAATAATAGTATATTTGAAGAAGTTATCTCGACCGGGTCTACAGGTGAGGAGGAAAACCCAAAATAGCCGCAGTTGAAACAAAAACAGAAAGAAAACTCATTGACCTCTCGCTGAACACAGTGCAGGTGCACCCAGTACGTCCTTGAGCAGTGACTCAAGCCGCGGTGTGTGGTCCTTTGCTGTGTCACTAGGATTTAATTTGTCCGCACGGACTCGCTGAGAGGAATTACATTTGTACAGCGTTCCTTACTTGATTAATTAGACAAGCAGGATTAGCTGTTTAATATTAATATTGGACCGTTTCCAGCGGCGGCGCGCCCTGCCACCTCCTGCCTCTGCATCAGATAGGCTTTGTCGATTGTAAACATTCAATCAAGTGTCCCGATGAAAAGGCCAAGGCGTGTCAAAGTCACCGGGTTTTGTTCTCCTCAGGTCTGGCCAGCATCCACGGAGGAATATCCACCCAGGGCTGGTTTATTGGCCTGATGTGCGCCATCGCTCTCCTCACACTCATTGTGTTGATCGCCTGCTTTGTCAACAGAAATAAGGGAGGGAAGTATTCAGGTAGGCACTCACTTCCAAACACACACACACACACACACACACACACACACACACATCAACCTGCTTGAATACTCATTGCTGCCTCGAGCTTCATTATATTTCCATTTTTCCGTTTGTTGCCATGAGAGAAATTATCAATCATCCCAGAAGCCATTACAGGAATACATATGTAAGCTGATATGTTTTTTTAATTTCAGTCCACAAAATTATTTTAATGCAAATGCAGGCGCAAAAAATAGGCTGGTGTATTGATAGGAAAATGAGCATTTCTGCTGTATGTCCAGCATTTGAATTTTGCATCCTTTAGACACGCAGCCTTTTTCCAGCAACAATCTAAACAACGTGCAGCCCACAGCGAGACAAAATGCAAATGCTGCACACGGGGTGGCTGCACAGGGAATGATGACATAAGCTTTGTGGTATCTCAATGTTATTCCTCCTATTGGGGACGCGAGAGTCCTTATCGGCTTTATTATTCACAGCTAATGGCCATCAGGTTGTCGTCTGGGCAGCGATCGCTTCGCTTGTCAGCAGAAAAAAGAGCGAGACGCAGCTCTGTCCTTTGTTTTCTCATTAAGTTCTCATTATCACCCGTAGCTGCAACAACCTTTTCTTTCATTTGCTCGAGCCATGTGTTTTTTTTTTCCCCTGTTACATCACATATAGAACCCATCCATTTGTGCTGTATTATTTTATCATGAAGATTTATAGAAAAAATGCACAGATACTTGAGCTTGATTTTTATATAAAATTAGATTTGTATTTAAAAGTATGACATACAAAGGTATGAACCTATTTGAAAACATTTGTTTGACATTGTGCAAGTTTTTCTAAGACTTCCTCTCATCTTTCATTCATTGAATAAGTGCAGGGAATCAGGGACTGACACTCAAACTTGTTTAAACAACGTTAACAGTCAGGGGACACAGCGATCTTCATTGGCTGCCGTCTCTTGTGGAAATCACTGATATCTTTTCTTCATTTTGTGAGCAGTAAAAGAAAAAGAGGACCTCCATCCAGACGTGGAGTCCCAGGGCATGAATGACGACACATTCTGTGAATACAGGTAAGCAGAGCCCTCGGAGCTCATATTTCACCACCTCACTGCAATTCGTGCGCAACATGTGTGATTTTCTCTTCTGCTAGCGGTCGTCTCCATCCTCTTCGCTCAGTTAATTCTCTCTGTATTTCTCCCGCCGCTGAAAAGACAACCCAGCACACACGAGGTTCACGTGGAGCCTCACATGTCTTCTGTTCAAGACATTTGAAGGACTGAGTAACTGGAAAGTATGTGATAAACAGCGGTACCATCCCCGAGCTGTTTACACATCAGTGTTGTCAGAGTGGTAGTAGCATCCCTTTATAGGACATTGTGAGCTTAGCTCCAGTGTTGTGTTGGTGTTTGTGATAGACATCGCATCATAAAGGGAGCCACAGGGCCATTCAGATGTTGCCATTTTCTGTCCGGATGGAGCTAAATGCAGGCTGCCCAGCACACAGCAGGAAGCTAAAACCAATCAGTGTAATTGAAAGCGGCTCATCTCCAGGGCAGTAATATCTGGGCACGTTTCATTAATCCTTTAGTGGTCCAATTCATAACAGTCTCCCGCAGTATGAATCCCAGTGTAATTCTCCAATCAGTGGGATCTGCACAGCACAACAAATGCTGATGTGATGAAGTCAAAAGTGTCTCAGTGTGACGGGGATTTATATTTTGTCATGTCGACTCCACAAGCTGGCTGCAGCAGCTATTAATAAATCTATCACAAAGTTTGTGTGTGAAGCAAATTTAACTACCAGCTGGTTTCACACCATGTTTGATTACACCACTAAAACTTAACTAATGTCTTATTTTGTCAGGACTTGTAGCTATGAAGGACCTGCGATCAAAAATAATCAACAACATAAACAGGAAGTCGTGTTAGTTTGTAAATGATAAAGCAATATATTAAATAAATATGCTTATTCATTTCTCTCTACAATAATTAAGTTAGAAAATATGAGGATACCTCCAGCATTCAGTTAGCTTAGCTTAGCACAAAGACTGGAAACAGGCACAAACTATATCTTAGTGTTTGCTGGTTGCCTGGGTACTTCACAGTGACCATGAGGGTCTAGGAAGTTACTTGTCCTACCTAAGGAAGAGTTGGTCACATAACCACCTGTAAAACCACAACGTACCATTTTTACACTTGGGTTTTATTAAAAACGTTAAAAACGCTAGATATAATGTGTTAATTTAGACGTGCTGGGAGGTGGATTTTGTTACCGTGTTAGCCGTTTCGCTCTGTTTCCAGTATTTGCACGAAGCTAGTGGTTCTAGCAAGTTGTGGTGGTAGTTGTAGTTTTATATTAGTAGTAGTAAGAAGACAAGGTAACGTTACCTGGTTGACAATTTGTGAGCAAAAAGTATAAATGCCAAAACGAAAAAGGTTCTCGCATAAAGACTAACTCCCTGAACAGCAGGAATGACACTGTAATATAACACGAACACCCAACGTATTTATTCAGAATGGGTTTGGCAATGTTATTGGCATAGTGTTATTTGCAGTATACGCAGTATAGTGTCATTTTTTAAAAATATAATTTGCTTGCTACATAACAGTTGCACCTGACACTGTTACGCCATTAAAACTGGTTGCACGACACAAATGAGTTCTTAAGGAGAGAGTAGCTGTCTCTAAAATATTTAAGTGATGCCGAAATCTCCACTAAGCAAATACTTAAATATTAATAATATAACTAGGCTGGGTTTGACCTTACCAACAGCTGGTGCAGCTGGTGAAAGCAGCTCCAGGGTAAAGGTCCAGAAAGTTACTTATGAACCTCATCATATAAAAGCACATAGTGTTTAGTAGTCTGGCAGTTAAAAAGCGTTACAGGCCCACAGCATGCGCAGCCTCAATAATAAGCACCAGTTTAATATCTCCTTAATATCTAATTTCTCTTCCAGTCATCACTTTGTCATGTGCATTAATGCACACACAGCGTAATGATTAATGTCTCAACATGTGCGTGTGTGATTATTTGCCATTGGTCAGCCAGAGGTAAATGCTCATGTCAGTCACACAGGCTCATCGTAGAAGCAGTGATAGCTCGAGCCTGCACCCTCCCGTCCCCTCCAATAAGCCATAGAGTGAAGCCATGGGTGAAATGAGGTGATTCTAAATCCACTGTGCCTCTCTTGCAGTGACAACGACGAGAAGCCACTGAAGGGCAGCCAACACTCGCTGAGCAGAGAGATCAAAGCGGGGGACAGCGGGGACAGCCTGGTGGACTACGGCGACGAGGACGTTCAGTTCAACGAGGACGGCTCCTTTATCGGCGAGTACGCCGGGCGAAAGGAGAAGAGGGTGTCCACTGAGATCAAAGCCACCGCTCAGACCCCGGCATGAGGAGCGGAACCACCATCCACCGTCCCCCGGACACCGTTTTCATTAAACCTGCTTCGAGGAACAAATGAAAGGAAACAGACATTATCCATACCGAGCACAAGTTTTGTGTCAAATGTAATGCGTCATTGCCAACTGCACACTGCCACCCTCATTTTATAAAGCTCTGTTTTGTCAAGTTGCAACAGAATGACCATTACTAAATACTGTGTATATATAGTGTATATTGTATGTGCGGAGTGTCTTTTTTTTTTATAATTATTATTACACAAAAAGTTTAGAGGGCTTGGATTTTCCTTTTTTTTTATGTCCATTACTTCAGCTGCAGTACTGTTTGTACAAATGTTTCACTCTCCATTGCACATCATTAAATGCAGCTTTGCCTCTGATGTCATCTTGTAGTAGACCACGTGGGGATATCAAGTTGATATTTTTCAATTGGAGCGAATATTACTGACCTTTTATATTTGAAATGGATTCATTAAATATGATGTAAGATGTGTATAAAGGTTGCCTATTAACTTATTTTTTCCAGTGGTTTTATACCTGACAAAATAACAAGAACATTTACATATCCTCACATATCATTCACTGATTCTCCAGTCATGACTCTCCCTGTGATGTTAGAAGAAAATATAATGAATTATTATGTCTTGTTTAGCGTTTAGTTCCACTGGCCAGTATAAATCACAAACCTCAGTCTGCACCTATTATAACAGCCCATTACACATCAACGCTGCAAAAGATCTGAAAGACAGTTTCAAAAATGTAATCCATCACGTGTTATTACATATCTGATTATGATTAGAACATGTTTGAATCAGTCATTCACTTTTTTTATTAGAATTTTTAATAAAGTACAATTACAGTTCGATCCTGTTTATAGACAAAATGTTTTATAATGCTGCCATTGCCAATAGCTGCTATTTCAAATGAACTTTCTCTGAAAACACAATTTAGTTAAGTTATATATATAGCCACATGGTCTTTAAATGAATAGTTTGACATGTTGGGAAAAATGTATTTGCTTATTATTGTATTATTAAGAGTTAGATGAGAAGATTGACATCACTCACGTCTGTACAGCAAATATGATGCTAGCAGCTGCTTAGCTTAGCTTAGCAGAACGACTGAAAATGGGGAAAATGCTAGTCTGACTGTATCCAAACAAAATCTGTCACCAGTACATGTAAAGCTCAATAAAAACCATAGTAGAAAAACTACATTTACTGCCAAGAAATAGCTCTTGTGAAACAGGTAAATGTCGTTATAAAACTTTCATGGACTAAACAGATGAAGTATACAGTGGTAATTAATGAGCTTGGAGCTGGTGAGTGTTCTGGTAAGCGGATTTTGTTTCCTCTGGACAGAGCCTGAGTGGCTGTTTCCCTGTTACTCCAGTCTTTATGCAAAGCTAACAGACTGCTAGCAGTAGTTTATAATTAGTGTACAGACGGTCTCGTAAAGCGAATAAATTTATGTCCCAAAACATTTAATAATTATTCCTTTAAGCTGCTACAGTGATTTAGTATCATACTTCCATAATGTTAGAGACATGTTAAAAAAAAAATGATGAAAATTGCAGCAAAGGCCAAGATATTCTGACTTTAAGAGTCAAACTTAAAAAATACTAGATCCTGTACTTCCCACTATCCACCTCTCTCTCATTAGAAACATTATATCAGGTAAATGCCCAGGTCTTTCACATTCCACACTTCCAGTTTGTAATGCCATAATGTGTAGTCTCAAGTCCAAGCTGAGACAACCCTGGTGACATCACTGTGACATCATCCGGGTTTTGTTTTGAGACTTGATAGTACTTCTCCAGAGCCACAGAACACTACAACAGTATTTGTACACTGAATAGTACTCTCCATGGTACCTGTAATGATTTTTTTGTAATCAGATTACTTTGATCTGGTTGCTTGACATTTGCCATCTTCCTACCCTACTCAGATACAATGTACTCACTGTTGCATCAGTCTTAACAAGCTTTACTTTCAATACTGCCATTCAAGACACAGTCCTTCTGTTGTTCTGCGTTAACATTAGCACCATATTCAGAAAAAAAATTGCAATGTTTTGTAAAGATTCAGCCATTGCATGTTAAGAATGTTAATTGGTGTTTTTGATGTCATTAAATTGCTTTACTTTCTTACATCCTGGTAATGGTCTGACTGCCTGTTTGGTCACAGATTATTAATGTTCTTGATATCTACAGTAGTGTTTTATATTGTATTGCCCCCATGAATACTTGACTGAATAAATGTGTGCCTTCACCTCGAGTCAGCAGTAAAATATGACTTGAGAGAAAGCAGTTCCTGGTGAAACGTCCTCATTCCCTCTGAATAAAGCAGAAGATGTTTGACAAATTGTTCCCATTTGCGGTATGACTTTAACAAATGCCGCGCCGGGGTCAAGTCTCTGTCTGAGTTGAGCATCTTGTTTGATTACCTTGGCTGCAGGAGAGAATCACGAGAAATCAAAGGAGTGAGCTCAGACAGGCACTGGATCATGGAGCGAGAGCTGTAATCATGTCTGATGGTTGATAGCAGGGAGTGGGAAGTGTCAGTATGAGTGTTCTCACTGCATGGCTCACATCTACCTCAGATACTCTGTCATCAGTCAGCCAGGTTTGCCTCAGCTGCTGCAGTTAGAGGCTTGAGATTTCACAAATACGACCTTCAGGTGTTGATAACGGACCCTCCGGCAGCCATATTGAAGGTCCTCAGCTCCTTGGCAACAGTGCGAACAGCTGGATGTGTCTCTACACATGCAATCAGTGATGGAGAAAGCTACTTACAGAGCTTAATTCTGACTGCAACATAACAATTATCGCTCCCTGGAGAGGAAGTGAATTACATCACAGTAAGAGAAATGCAGTTTGGACAAAGCTTCTTAGAGAAAATACAATATTACACAAAATCAGTGGTACAAAGATCTGTTGGATTAGAAAGTCTATTTTACAGTAATACAACACAGTTACTGGTCACTGTAATAATCCCTGCTGTCCATACTGACTGTGAAGAGCTTACTTAACTTGAGCTGGGGAACAAACCCACAGTCATTCTTTATGAAAATGTATTAATCTCAACTGAATCTAAAATGAAGCTTCAGCAATCTGAGTTGGGGAAATGAAGTTGCTTCAGTATCCTCCAGATTTACAGTCTTCATCAACCAACTTTAATGACTTTTACTACTTTTAAAAGACCTTTTAAAAGTAGTGAAAGTGTGTCAGATTTAAGGGCTTCTATTTACAGAATATGACAGAAATGAAATATAATATTCATAACTGTGTTTTCATTTGTGTATAATTACATCAGAGGTACTTTCGCACATATTTAGTGGTAAGATTATCTTCAGATGCCTTGGCTGCAAAATCAAGTGGCCTGCCAGATTTGCTTGTGGTCCTGCATTCACAGATGCTGTTAACACATTAATTTATATGATTGGCTGTATGTCAGAACAATGATGAGAAGCAAATGTGACTGATAAAAAACAAGTTGAATGCCTTCTGGATGCTGTCTGCTATGGTAACCCAGAACAGACAAACCAAATACTGACTCTAGATAGGCCCTTTTGTGCCATGGTAGGAAAGAGCGAGCGAGTTGCAATCAGCAACTACACAGCTAGATGCCACTAAATCCTACACACTAGTCCTTCAATAAATCAGCTTCATAAATGTACAGAGACGAGGGGGAAAAAGGAGACGGACTGGAGGAAAATAACAAGAAGAACTGGAGTCTCTGGTGACTTCCGAGTTCAGTCAGAGGCTGAGAGCTGAGCACAAACACACAGACACACTCCCACAGATACTTTCCGTGCATCCATTGTTAGCGAAGTTTCAGATAACGTCTGTACACCCGTGTCCTCCAAAAACTTCACTTGCTCCCTGTCCCACAGTGGATCCAATCCAAAGTCCTTCTAACTCACAAAGCCCTCCTTAACTAGGCCCCCTGCTACCTCAGAGACCTCCACCACCACCACAACCACCACCACCACACTCCATCCTACAGCCTCTGCTCCTCTAATGCCGACCTCTTGTCTCAACTTTTAAGGACCAGTCAAACTCACCTTTTTAGAACTGCTTTCAGTGTGTGAATAATGTGACTCATTTCGTTATGTTGTTAGATAATTTCGACTCCTGTAAAGTGTCTTTGAGTATCTTGAAAAAGATACAATATAAATAGCATGTATTATTGTTATTATTTATAACATTGGCTGGTTGGGGCTAATAAATACAAATGGTCCAGCGGTCAAATTTGCGTGACTGATTTAAGGTGACAATTTCATTGTCTTTCTGTCTGAACATACCTTGACAATTAAAATATGATAAAATGGATTACAAACCCATTATGGACAAAATGAATTTAATTAATGACAAGTTGACAGTATTAAAATTAAACTCTGTCCCTAAAGCCTCAAGGTAGGCAAAACATTTTTACTAATTGTTCTTTCTTGTTTATCAGGCTAAACATTCTGACATCGACACGTCAACTTTGTTTTATGTGCGGTCAACATTATTTAGCAAATATTGCACCAAGCAATATTTAATAGTAGTAATGATAACAAAAGAAACATTTGTTTTATATATCACTCTTATCAATATATATCACTGATATTGTTTACATTCAAGTTTAAGTTTAGCACCAAACTGAAACTGCTGTGTAGAGAGATTTTTTGTAAATGTAGGGGATGATGGAACTCGTGAAAACTAAAAATACTGCATGGACATGAATAAATGATTCTTCCTCAGCTGTTCAAAAGAAGGTTTAGGCATCATCCACACAGGAGGCCACACAGTTCTTGTCCATTAACACAAACTTTCACATGCAAAATTTCACCTCATGCAGCTTTGGTGGATGTCGACACACAGAAGCGTGTTGAGGGAAGTCAGAAAGGTTTTTAAGGGTAGAGGCGAGACATTAATGTTGAAACTACAGTTCGGGTCTACCTACATTTTACACATCTGTCTTAAAGTCATACAGATCTGCAAAAATCACCAGATCATTTTGGCACTTTGCTGCAAAAAGTTACAACAGATTCTAGATTCAGTGACATGTTTTCACAGAGGAAAAGAAACAAAATATCCGCAGAACATTTTAAAACCACTCATACAGCATCATCCACTTCTCTCCTGTCCATCTTCTCCTGCATATTCCAACAATCACATATTTAACTCTATATTGCTTCTTTTTATAGCCTCAGCTTCTTTAATTGAGAGCTCCATTTTCTTCTTTTTTTCCCCTTCCATTGTTAATGTGCTGCACTTTAGGTTCTCTCTTGTGTATAAAATGTGCTTTATGAATTACGTCTGCATCGCTTTGCCAGCAGTTAACACAAACCTTTCAGGCCTACAGAGGTTGAGTATTTCAATATATCCAAAAAGGAAATATTTTGGTTGGAGTAACACTTCAGGTGTGGATATATCACAGCACAAAGGTTCCTGATTTGAACCTTTCTGTGTGGATGTCTGCATGGGTTCTCTCCGAATTCTCCGGTTTCCTCCCACAGTCCAAAAACATGCAGGTTAACTGGTGACTCTAAATTGTCCATAGGTGTGAATGAGAGCAATACCAGCTGGGATAGGCTCCAGTATCCACAACCCTGATAGGATAAGCGGTTACAGGAAATGGATGGATGGATGGATGGATGATGTGGATATTTCAGGAGTAAATAATATTAAATAATATCAGACATCTCTGATTGAAAGCCATTACACCAGAAAACCTTTTCTTTTACTAGATCGCTCTCACATCTGTGTTTATGTGCATTGTGCCTTGAGAAACTCAACACGTACGTGGGGACACACCTGAGTTTTGTATCACCAAAGAAATACTTGCATGCATATCTTAAGTAATAATTCTACCGCTGTCTTTACTACTGATATAGGTTTAAAATAGATTTGAAATGATCTAGTTTTCTTTTCTTTTTTCTTAAAACAGACCTGCTTGCTCTCTGCTCAAGTGTTTTTCTTAATGTTATTTAAATGCACTAAAGCATTCAAACACGCAGCTCTTAACATAATGATCAAAGTAGTTTTGATGAATGTTAGGTAAGGCTCATGAGCTAAATGTCAGTGGCAAAAAACACTGATTTTGTTTCAACCTTCCAGCGTGTTCCCAAATCATGCTGCTTGTTTCCATCACCAAAGACAGTTGTCACGTTTTGCCACCTTAGAAATGTAGGGACGTGCAAACACAGAAGAAGCAGCTCTAAATACATGTAAAGTAAAGCTGTTCTGAGCTGAGCCATGCAGAGCGGCGCAGGCCTTCATCGCTCTCACTTTGCTTCAGCATTAGGAGGAGTTAATAATCCGTATATAGAGAAAAACCTCAAATAAAACAGTAATAGCCACAGTGCAATAAGGAGTCTTTGGTGTTCATAATTTCTCCTGCCCTTATTATTAAAGCATTAAGCCTTACGTGTGTGTGTTTGTGTGTGTGTGTGTTTTGGTGTTTTGGTTTTACAACATCGCAACTTTAATGTTTTGGTTCACTCTTATCTGCATCGATACCAGCCAAAACTGCTTCCGGGTGCAGTAACTGTTTTTCACTCTGCTTTGTTGATAAAAAAGCTTAAAGAACAACAACAGCAAAAAAAGTATAGACTGTAGTATATACTTAAATTTCTCTATTTTCCTTACAGAATTTATTTTCTTGCACACACTTCAAGTGGAGGAGGAGTGGTGGTTTAAATAATGTAGAAAAATCACACCTTCGAATAGCCAGTGTTATATTTGTGGGCTAATTACAGATGGACAAAAATAATTGGCCCCTAATTGAGCTGCAAGCTGAATATAAAAACAGAAATAAAATGAATCTAATCTAATCTAATGTGTCTTTTTTTTTGTAGGTTTGTAATGTTATATTAGCAAAATTAGCAAAAAGAAATATGACAAAAACATCAATATAAAATTTGATTGAATTTGAATGTTTTAATTAATTAAAATTGGAATTATAATCAAATCCTAAGCTTTTCAAAACTGTAAACTGTACTCAATTCAATTCCAACCATGAGCAAGCACTTGGTGACTGTGGCAAGGAAAAACTTTCTTTTAAACAGGCAGAAACCTCAAGCAGAACCCGGCCATGGTGGACGGCCATCTGGCACGACCGGTTTAGAGAGAGAGAGAGAGAGAGAGAGAGAGAGAGAGAGAGAGAGAGAGAGAGAGAGAGAGAGAGACAGGTTGATGATCATCAGTTGAAAGTGAAGTAGCCCTGGATGGTATGGCTAATCCATCTGACGTGATCCCGTCTTGTAGGCGAACTCCTGTGACGTCTTAAATTTTCAGCAGTGCTCTCCATATCCAAGTTCTTGGTTGACAAATTTACCTGTGTCCATCCCAGGGTCCAGCACGTGGTCTGCTGGCTGGCCTTGTGTTTCCATGATGTATCTCAATACATTATACTCAGGTTAGATGGGGAACCCTCTACCAGCCCAGAGACCACATGTCTATGGCCTCATTATAAGGCATAGAGAGCATCACCTCTGGTGCCTTATGCCAAATAGTCAGTACACAGTCACTAGGATGAGCATGAGCTACTGAACGCGGCAGGCCAAAGTAAATTAATTTGACTTTAACCGGATGCTGCTGGCGGTTCACGATCATGGCGTTTTATGGTTTCAAGTCGGCGTGGATAATTCCCATTGAGCTCAGATAAGAAAATCCTGTGGCCAGCTGATGAATTATTGGCCTCAGCTCTGTTGTTGGAAAGCCCTGGTATTGTCTGTCTTCCATGTAAGAATAAGCGCACTGATCCAGGGGTTCAAAATTAATGCAAATCTTGTCCTTGTCAAAGAAATATCTGTTCCATTTTACAATATTACACGTGTCTGGATCCAGACCATGTAGCTGCTTGAGGGTGGCAATTTCCAGTCTTGCCTGACTAACAACTTCTGGGTAGTTTTTGGTGGCCTTGATGGTCACTGCCTTGTTTGTTGTGAGGTCGCGGCATTTAGTCACAAAACCAAAGCCGCCCTTACAGAGGAAGGACTCGACTTTGTGCAACCATCCTGGTATGGTTCTTTTGGATATCTTGAGGTCATCTGCATAGAAGAAGAGCAAAGTGAACATATAGTTACAACATGAAGTTTTGTTTGTCCAACAGAGCATAACAGAGTCTAAAATAAAAAATATATAACATTCACATAACCAAGAAAAACCTTCAGGCACTGACAATACGGACCATGTCTGTGTAAAGCTGTTTGAGTGTTTATTATACATGCTTGATGTCAAACAACACATAATCCTTTTTACTGGGAATTGCTGTCTGTAGATGAGGGTCAGCCTATGCTGATGTAATGGCTATCATCATGATGGTTCTTGGGGAGCCTAATACTTTCTGATATGGGACACGGTGTAAAAGTTGGACAAACACTGGTCTGGGGTTTTAAGTAGAAATGTTGATTTTGCCCCTTGGCTGTTTTTGGTGTAGTTATGGTGTCATGGTATTTGCACAGAAATAAAGCAGAAGGATAATTAAACTTAATGGCTATCATGTTCAACGACTTGCCGAAGGATGTTTTGATGTCTTTTTTGGAGGTGTTAAATAAAAGTGAACATGGATGTTCTCATGAAGTCTGGTTCAAGGTCTGAAAGATAAATTTGCAAATTCTGATGTAATCTATGACATCAGTGGGTTTCATGCTTGAAAGGTGCCTGATATTCTAACATTCTAATGTGTGTGTGTGTGTGTGTGTGTGTGTGTGTGTGCTTTACCAATACTCTTTTTTCCCTTTTAATGCTCTGAATAAAGAAGTGACAAAACACATTGCTAATAACTTATACTTTACATGAGACAACTAAATATTTATGTGATAAAACAGGAATGGCAAAAATCTTTTATACAATGAAGTGAAATTATTCACTAGTTACAGGAAGGTCTTTGCAGATTTGCAAATTTTTCACCACCTGCTCCACATCACCTGATCCTCAGTAATTACTGTTTGTACATATTCCAGGCTGTGGTGTTTTGCTGTCCTTATGTGAATGAACAATGAATAACTTGAGATAGTTTAATGGCGCAGGAGAGTTTACGAGACGTGTTAGAAGTCTCTTCTTCCACTTTGAATTTGTAGCTCCACTGTGAATCACTGCAACCCTCAGATGAACAAAACTGGGCATTTTTTGAGGAGAAATTAGGATTACGTTTTAATTCAATGAGTCAGCATTTCAGTTTTGTCAGGATTCAGGTTCAGTGTGAGTGGAGCAATTACTTTGCCCCTAACCCTTTTTCACTGTGGACAGAGCCAGGCTAGCCAGGCTGCCCCCACTTCCAGTCTTTATGCTAAGCTAGGCTAAAAACACTGCTAAATGTGCATACGTTAAACTGTTCATTCTTCCCATCTGAAATGAGGGGAATTTCTTAAAATGTTTACTATTCATTTTAAAGTATAACTTACGTGTTGTAATTATTTATTTATTACAGCCTGGCGTAGAATTTTGCCCTGTTGTTGTCAGAGGTGGGTGGTGATTATTTACCCGAGGTGGCCTTCTGCTTACACACAAGCAATGTTGTTGTCTATCTTGGAGCACTGAGCTTTGACTCCAACTACAGATATATTTACTCAGCCACTGAATGAGAAAAGAAAAGCAAACACACTCCTTCCAACAGCTCACCTTTGCTACTTAATCTAACTGTCTCTTTTCTCAACAAGCAGAAAGACCCTCTAGAAAACAAAATAAATGTTGAGCTTGGAAACAGGGTTATTTCAGTTCAACATAAATATTGAACGTACATTCATTCCTATTTTTCGTCAACATAAAATATACATAAATATACAGTATATATATACATAATAAATATTATGTTGACTTGGTGTCATATTCTGCCTTTGTACTTAATGCTTCTGTGACAGCAACAATAATGCAAATATGCAATAGTGCATATAAAAAGTGCCAACAGCCCACAGTTCAGCCTACCATGCCATCTCTGTATTGACCTCCTTTTTTAAGCTTTTTCCTTCTGCTGGTCTGGAAGCTGCAAACTGCTTAATACTTTATTTCTTAAAAGAATGGAACTGAGCTGAAAGTTTCTGCTTCTCTAACGATAAATGATTAGCTTTAGGGTGCTGTCTCCTGCACCCTTTTTACACCCACTGACTTATATTAGATGGAGGTAGATCAGTGCTGTTAATAAGTGTTATTTGAGAGAAGTAAATATTGGAAATTTAAAACTTTTAAATCAAATTACTTACTGTATAACTTAATTTGAGGTAACATTAATTTGCTTAAAAACAACAAGTAATTTGTTTCCTTTTAAAGATCTAATAATATATTTATTAAAGTCTAACAAAATCCCCAAATTCTGCTAGTTCCCGCTCTTTCCAAGCGAATTTTTAAAAATGCAGTAGAGGACAGTCACTATCGTGAACATGTCACAGTCTGCTGGAGCTTCAGTAGCCCCTCAAACACATTCACGACCGTTCATAAAAGTCTCTGTGTGGTATATGCATTGTAATGTTAGCTGAAAGCTAGCAGCTCAAGGCTAACTCTGCCAGTCTCTCTATGGACCTCTGGTCAGTCACTGAAGCACATTCATGACTATGAGGGGGGGGGGGGTTGATTGGTGATGAAAGCTGCCACCATATATGTCACCTGCCTCCAAAACCAGCCAATAGTGAAATTCAAAAGCAATAGCCAAGTTTCAACCAGTAGAGGGAGGAGGAGCAGAATAATTCAAAAACTTTGCAGTAAACTGTCAAGATTTGGCCCTGAATTGACTAACAACACTACTAAATACCCGTATACATTGGTTTTCAACTGAAAAAAGTGGTTCGGAGGGTTAGTTACATGTTAAGCATGCTTAAGCTTTAATGCTGGTGTGGAATTCAATTGACTGGCCACCATGATGAAACCAGTTTGGTTTTCTGATAAATTTACAGTGATGATGTTGACACAGCAAATCTTTTGGACCAGTTTGGCTAAAAAACGAATTAAAGCACTGACTTCAAGACCAAGTTCAATTCAAGTTAAACACTGTGCTCTGCTCACTGTGTTTTTATTTACAAGCCTGGCACAACCATGAGAACCTTGGGTATGATGACCCATATGAATGTCACAAAGCAACACACACATTGTGTTGTGTGCATCGGGTCATGGGGGTCACATAATTAATTTGGGAATGATGTATTCAGGTAAACTCTGATGTGACACTCAATAGAGGTGAACGGATTTGCCTGTAATGTGTCTTTATTCTTTACAGTTGCATATATTTAACCAGTCTTTTATACATTATATCCTACATATCATTACATGACCCCAGTCCATTACAATGCCAATGTCAAAGGCTTAAAAAATGCTCTATTGTGTGTCCGTACCTCTAATGGAATTCACAGCGGGGAACACAGGCCGGCCTCTCTACGGGTATCGCCATTTGTTGAGTGATGAATAGAGTAGAGGGGAGGGTCAATGACTTAAAGCACAAGGTGGACTTTTAAGAGCCCCGGTGATGTGAGAGAGCCTTTTTCCAGACAAAGCGCTCCAACAGTGTTTCATCCAAATCAGAGTTATAAATAATACAAGAATCAAATGAACGTCACAGTTGCCTCCAAGGTCTCGGACCGGAAAAAATAGCTGCATTAAGTAAAGAGGAAAAATGGACTCCTTCGCTTGCCATATAAATTTCTTCCCATGTTGCCTAAAAAAGCCGTAAGGCTGACATCACAAAAGCAAAGGCAACAGTGGATCCAATTATCATTTCACAGTGAAGGAGCCTGCATGCTGTTGCCTCATGCCAGATGACTTCATATTCCTTGATAAAGCAAGACATATTACAGTCTGTTTCTTCAATAGACAGACATGCAAAGCCACTTACTGGCCTATTGTAGTCTACATCAGAAATTATAAGTGGAAGTCTGATTCATACAGTCAAGGTAATGAGAAATCCGGTGTTACAGTGGCAGCTCTGTGCTCGAAAGCACTGAGTCATTTGTGACTCTTTCAAAGTGCTCAGGCGTCTGGGACATCTGAGGGACTGATCTCAACATATCGCGCGCTGCAAATGAATTGGTCCCGCAGGTCTCCAGAGCTGTCAGCAACTCACATTGTATGAGAGCTTCATTCATCAACACATTTTCCCTGTGAGCAGCAACTTTTGAAAAAAAAAAAAAAAGACGGAAAGAAATGTAGCAAAACTTTTTTCTGTTTTTTTAGTGTGCTGAATATCCATGTGGCATTGTGGAACTAAATCATGAACTGGTGTTTGTCAGGTTTCTATATTTAATATAATATAACTGTTACTTTATAGTTCAGTTCATGCCACATGTAAACTGCACTTCATTAGCATTGATATACTATAAATATTAAATGTTTTATTCCCGGTGGAATTTAGCCATCAATTGCCCATAGGTGTGAATGTGAGTGTGAATGGTTGCTTCTCTATGTGTCACTCCTGTGATGAACTGGTGACTTGTCCAAGGTGTACCTCACCTCTCGCCCAAAGCTAGCTGTGATTGGCTCCAGCCCCACCGTGACCCTGATAAGGATAAGCGAATATAAGAAAGTTAGAAAATGGGTGGGTGGATGTTTGATTGGAAACATTATTGTCCATACATGTTGAACTGTCACAATACAAACAATTTACTTATTTTTTCTATAAAAAACAACAAAATTAAATAGTTCTTGTGCGGAGACTTCTTGGCAGGGCCAGAACAGGACTGAAGAGTGGGTTAAATAATGCAGGATGCCCCCAGATGAAAGCTCAAGGTAGAACTTTATATTTAGGAGTTATCATTCATTTACTCCTTTACTGTAGACTTGGTTTGACTAAGTTTATTCACATTGGCCCACCACTCAGACATGAATGTGAAATAACTTAGGAATGAAACTGAATGAATTGAGCATATGAAGGTTTTCAAACAAGAGGAGATGATCTGACAGTGAAAATTACTTCCAATAACTGCTTCTTTGAAGAATTTTGTTGTCAGTTTCTCAAAATGGGACAGACTGAGGAAAATCACTCCACTGGAATCAAGAAAATTACAGTTGATTGTAGAAAATGATTAGAATTGTTAGAAGCAGGCTGAATTTATCTCATTGCAATAAATATTTATCTTTTTCAGAAAATTAGACAATTAGAAGTGAATAGTATTCAAAAATTACCTGATAAGATTCATGCAGTGCAGAATAAAAACATTTATATAATAAATAAGACTTACTATTTCATAGTCAAACACTGTCATTCAATTTTCCTAAATGCAGTCACACACATTTCATCATATGCTGAAGATGTTTTCTTCAGAGGTTATTCACTTTCCTTTTTAGTATCGCTGTCAAGTCGCTTTTATCGCAGCAATCTCTCTAAATCTTCGGTGCTCAGCTAAACAGGCACTTAGACGTACACTTCTTCAGACGTGGAGCAGTTTGAACATCCATGCATTTACATAACATTTATTGTATGACACTTCAGCACTGACTTTCTTGTGACCCTACTTGAGAAGCAGTTGTGAGGGTAATGATGATTACACAGCAATGTCAACTGTCTGGGCCCAGTACTTGACGCTGTGTAATCCAATCTCTCAGGCAACACAGCGCTTTCTTTCTGGGGAGGTGATAATTTACTGGAGAGGTGTGGGAAGCCTGGAGTGTGAGAATATCCTCGGAGTATTTGTGGAGGAACTGCGAGCAGGGCCAGCACAGACTGACGTATCTAGCACAGACAGATGCTGAATGTGGGCTCGGCTGCCACCGATTTGGGAATGTAGGCTACGGGGGAACACATGGCGGGGCAAAGGTAGCAGGGGACCCAGGGGAGGCAGGCAGATGGGCCTATATTAGACACCTCAGATAGCTCTGCTTCTCCCTGGACGCAGCCCAACACTGTCAGGTCAGAGAGTGAAGCATCGGCCTCTTCAGATCCAGGTGGCTTCATGTTTGACCTCACTTCTCCATTCATCTGCAGCCACGTGTTCGTGCCTCACTCTGCATTGCACTGATGAGCAAAAAGAAGAGACACCTGCTTTTTCTTCTTGCAGCAAAGGTAAGTGGTGCTGTAATGTATTCATTTCTGGATGCATTTTTTAACACGTAACAACTTAAAGTTAAAAGGACAATGGTAAATGCTAGTGCGAGTGCAGTGTAAGAGCAGCACAATTAGATCTATATAAAGTTGGCTAACATTGACCACCATAAGCTACTGGTCATAAAACCCAAGTGGCAACCTCCATGGCTGTGAAGTGAAGCCAACATGGAAGCGCCAAAAACTGCAAGCTTCCAATATACGGCTGGCTAAGGAACAAGTCAGTCTCCATAAGCCCCCATGTTAACACAACAACACGACATACACAACATTCTGACAACACAAAGGCTCTTCAGAAACCTGTACATGACACACAGAGACTATGTCCATGTTTTATACATTCTGTGGTCATACCAAACCAACTGTAGCAGCGAAAGTCCTGAGTGTATTTCATTGACTACAAGTCAAGTCCATTTTATACAGTTCAGTATTATCACAAATTTGCCTTAAGATGTTTTACGGAATACAACACTATCTACCCTCAGACCCTCAATTAGTAAAAGAAGAAGTCTCCGGCCGCAAACAGAGAAAAAAATGGAAGAAACCTCAGAATGGGTGACAGAAAAGGAATCGCTGTGCCAGGACAGACATCCATTCTTATCCGCTCTCATCCAAACAGACCAAAATCAATCATCAATCAGACAGAACATATACAAAGAATATGGATCTGAAAGGACATTAAACAACTTTCAGGCTCCGCCAAACAAACATGAGCCACACATCGTCTTTACTAGAAGATAGTCTGTTTTATTACCTCTGCCAATTAGGTCATTTATTTATTTTTCCTGTTAGCTATGTTGGCAGTCATGTCTAACAACTACACCATATCACTTTTAAAATGTGATAATATGTCAATGTTGTCTTTAAAACTTGTTTCTGCTGTCTCCAAGTGGCCAAAAAAATCAGTTATTGCAGGTTTAAGCATCAGCATGGTCACTCCTTAAAAGACTAAACCCCCATGAAATAGAGTAGATACACATGAAATCATAAAAACACTGTCAGAGCACTTGTTACATATAATGGATAGATTAGTGGATAATTAGATAAAGTCAAAAGTTCAAATGATGATTAAATCCCATAAAGTTCCTCCACAGTAAATACTTCCCATCTCTGTGTAATGTGAATTGATACATGGGGAAAAAAGGGTGATCCAGGAATTGCCCGCGGCTTGTATTCAATAACAATGCAATTTCAGAGCTGCTTGTATTATTTATTGAAGTGCTGTTGAGGGCACTGAACAAATTTTCTTTATTGTCCAAATGGCTCCTTGCAAATCCCGCTTCACTGTATTTTGGCGTGACAATTATTACCCCGGCTACAACGTCCTCTGCAAAGGACAAATAGACTTCTCGATGTAAGTGTACGCCGATACATATGTTAATACACTGTATCTCTTGTCATAAGCTTTTCAGAGCATTAGCAGTTTAATTTACAGGCCATCTGGGGAAGTGTATTGCAGATAGCCAGATTAGAATATATGGGCTTTGGATGCATACGTTAGCAACTCGCCTTCAAATAAACGTTTACTGCAGTGCAGCAAGGATTACTGGGAAAATGCATAGTCTAATGATACTTCACCTGTGCTAAATGTAAACTTGATTTTCAAAGGTGTGCAAGAACACAAGGATATAGCACTCTTTGCTAAAACTCAAAGCTGCATACGAATTGTGCAAAACAGTCTCTGAACAGGAAATCAATCCAGCGTCTTCTCCAGTGCAGGTTTTACTGTCAGCGTCCCTACTATGAGGCCAATTGGCCCCCATCAGATAAATATAGGTTTTTAGAATGGTCCTTTTAATTTTAGTAATGTATGTTATCCTGCAAAAACTGCTGTAGTGTAATCAATCAGACAAAGCCTCTTTCTGACACTCCGCTTGGTATGAGGCGAGGTGTTTCCCCTGGGTCCCGGTCTTAGCTCAGGGTAAGACTAATGACTCTCTGGCTTGAGTGGCCTGAGCCTTGCTGTGGCCCTTCCTTCTGGCTCCCAGCTGCTGCAGTGCTGACAAGAAGGCTCCTTCGCTCTGATCCAATCAGGTGAAGACTTGTGTTATCTGCTGCGAGTTCGCCCACGCCGCCAACCACCTGCAAGGGCCGCCTCACCCGGGGGCTGCAGCCTCCAGAGGCAGGAACAGGTCTTTCAAAGATTCTGTCCGCATTTTTCACAGCAGTTACTGCCGGGATTAGCTCTGAGCCGAGCTTCTAACATGGCCCTTTGAAATACCCTCCTACTTTGAAGAGGATCAGGATCAGTTATAGAAATTTAGGCTCTGTTGCTTCTGACCTTCAGAAAGAAAAATAAGTTGATAAAAAAAAGTAAGCAGAGAAATAACAAATAGGACTTTATATTTGCTGACACCAAAAAACAGCTATAATAAACCTGCAGAGAACAGAAGGGGGATTGAGCCCACAAATTCAACTCAGGAGAGGAGATTTTCAGTTGTCAAAACTCACTTTCTGTCCTTTACTCTCTCTGTTTCAGAGTAAAATGTCCTCCGGCGGTGGCACCCTTTGCACCTGACATTAACATGCCGCTCTGGTTTTATAGTTCATCTCTGGCATACACATTAAAATCCAATTTCTCTCTCCCTCACCAAAAATTTGTCATGCACAGCATCTCCCCCTCCAATATTTTCTTCCATTCTGCCAGAGCCAACAGTCCATCATCATCCAGTCCATCATTACAAATACATGTTGAGCACATAAGCATTGTTCCAACTTACAGAACTTTGTTTAAAATTCAAGACAAGATGCCAAGGTCTTATAAAGATACCGCATGTGGGGGAATGTGCATCCAATATGACATGTGGGACATTTTCATAATATGTAATGAGGCTTAGGTTTAAATGTTAAATTCGTTATCAGCATCATATATTATCAATTACACGTTGGAACAAACAGATACACAAAACATGATTTAATAACTTAAGAAGCTTTAAAAGCTATTTTATAACCACACTAATCAATATTCTTAATTAACATTGGATCGCATTACTATTACAGCAGTGTGTCTCCTAGTGAATAACCCACAGAGAATTAACACCAAACTCCAATACGACGAGGGTTTTAGCCTATTTTAGCTTGTTTTGGTTTGACAGCTCATCAGTGAAAGTTGCATGCGTAGCAGTTAAGTAAACAACACAGGTACCCTTTTATTTCTTGTTATTCGGGCAATCCTTTCCATCAACTCATTCAGTTATAGAAATCTTAGTCATCAAGTACCATATTTTTGGAATGCAACCATAGAATATGGTACAGGCCAAAAGAAAAAAGAAAAAAAGAAAAGAAGCTATGAACAATATAATTCTCGAACATGACATTTTTGTTAGCTGACCTAACTCGAGGAACAGGTGACCCACATTGAGAAGAGGACAGAGACTGACAAAACTACTGAGAATGTAGAGATGATGGCCATTGTGGTGAAAGGAGATACATCATAAAGTCATGCTGAGTTTCTGAAGCAGGATACTCAACCCAAGACAGCAGAGTATTCCAAAGTCCAATTTACTGAAGTATAATTAAATTAAATATACATTTTCCAACTAGTCAAACTTTAACCTTTCCAGAGGAATCAAAATAATAGTCGCCCTGGATTTTAAAATGTCTAGTGTCCTAGTTAGGCCTGTTATATGTTTCTTCTACTGGACACAATTTCAACTAAGAACCATCACAATCATGCTTTCTTCTTCTGTTACAGCGGTCTTCTTTTGTACTATAGAGCAATGACAACTCCAACACTGGCACGAGTATGTCGACAATAAATGTTCTGGAAGTTCATGTGTGGGTGGCTGCACGGCCAACTGCAAGTGAACTAATTGCGAGTGAATCACCACCACTTTTTTCTTGTTCCCGTGTGTCACAGTTGAAAGCCAGCAACTAGCATGTGTATATGAAACAGGCTGTTAATAAGGATCTGCGAGTTTGGTGAATCAAACTTGGAACACTCTTATGAGCAAAAGTCAAAAAAATATATAAAATGTATAAAAATGTACTTGCAAGAGGCCCAGTGGAGGGTGTCACATAAATGCCACCTGCTTATAGGATGGCGTGTTTTCACAAGAAGAAATTTCTGGTTCTTTTTTGGGCATCTTTCAAAGAATAAAATCAGTGCAATGCAGGTTACAGCAGATTTTGCCCTCATTTGAATAAAGGTAAAACCTTTAAACTTTCTACCGTTCGCTCTTCACTGGTCAGCCTTGCCTCACCTGGAAACCCACAAAGCCTTTGCGAAACAATTCCCTTGTGTTCCATAACAGAGGCAAACTTTGCATCCTGTCAAATTCAGTGATCGCTCATGTCACTCTGTCAGTTTCGACAGGCGCTATTTCTGGGTTAGAAAGGAGTTGCACAATAAAGTGATCATGGCAAGATCCACTGGTCTGGTTTATCCAGATTAATGGGGAAACAAAGTTTATGGAAAGAGATGTTGCTGCTTTTTTATGTCACTTTTACATCCATCAAATTTAAGTACATAAATCTCAAAATCTGTCTGCATGAATTAAACTCACAACAGGCATGATGTTGGGGGTAACCCAACCTTTAAACAGAAACCATGGGTTCAATTCATGATGAGTATTTTGTTACTTGAGTAGCTGTCTGTTTAATTATTCTGCATGCACTCTCTGTGAACATATTGTACATTTCCATTACAGTATCACTTTCTGTACCATCCTCTCTTACAAGTAGATCACCCACAGCGTGCAGCAATGACTGTGCCGTGTCCACAGTGAATCAGACTTTACACCGCAGTGGACATCATCCAACATTTCAAAAGAAGTCATAATGCACCATCGGTGCCACAGGAAAGATTATTTTCAGGATTTGTGACCTCGTTGACATTGATCGTCTCTGCATGCGAGGAGATGAAAGAAGCTAACAGGTGAAGCTTATCTGATGTTGGAGCAGATTATCTGATTTCATTGTCTAACTGACCGGAATCCTGCTGCTACTGTTTTGCGTCTGCAGAGCTCACATATCTTAACATGATCTCACTCCATAAATCAATTTGAGGCTTTGTGTTTATTTTTGTGCGTTGAGAATGTTCAAGAAAATGTAAAAGGTTAATCCATAAAAACCTAAACTTATGATGACAGAGTGGATATGACTTCACAGCCTCATCAGGTCAATAATATATGGTCCAAAACTAGGGATATTAAATATGAGAAAAGAAAAAGTATCATGCCACAAGACAAAATATTACAATGACTGCTTTGTTGTGAAAATCAAATAAAACACTTTCCTCCAAGAAAGATGAAGTTCCATCTCATTGGTGAGGTAATGGTGTATGCCATGGGTCAGGCAGGGAGAGGCGATAATGATGATAGTCATTTAACATATTTACTGGCGTACACTGGATTACCATCTGCAATTTTATGGTTGATTTAGAATCACTTTATCCTCTCTTTTATAGCCGAGATTTGGGATCAGCCATCCTTTTATCATCTCATGTTTGCTGAGCCAGCGAAGGCCAGTTTATTGTCATTGAAAAAAAAAGAGAGAATTTCATTACGTCTCCATACAAATGCTTTTATATCCGAGTCTGTTTCCAAAGAGAGCCCTGTTTCTCCTGCTGCTAGCTTCTTGACCAGAGCTTTTCTTTATTATTGAATGTGGTGTACAGTCACTAACAATCTGTGGTCGGACCATTTCATGCATACTGTATTAGAGATGTCCTGGTCAAGGTTTTTTTTAGCCCAGATCCTGATCCGAGTCCTTTATAAAGGATAACTACAGCCTCACATTCTGTATTAAACAGTCCTCTGTGAGCGACTCGAAGGGTCAGGGGGAACTGGAGGGACTGACTGACCACTGCTCATGGTCAGCAAAGTAGAGCTGGTAATAAGAGCTAACCAGCCAGCTGAACAGCTACTGTTGGACTCTGTGTGTGTGTGTGCTGGGGAAATAGGGAGCCTGGTGGTGCATTAGATGGACATTTATGGGGCTTTGAGAGAGCCACTTTGTGGGTGTTGTAGCAGTGCTCCCGCTGTGCGTGAGCCTGTGGGGTAGTGTCAGCGCCTGGCTGTAGCTGTGCTGTTTATAGCGGTTAACATATTCACTGCTTGCTGCATTTCCCAGGCTTGATAATGCAAACACAACCAGCAGCAACGTGTGACAGGAAATTTCACTGGAGCTATGGTCAGCCAGTGTTTTACTCTTGAGACCTACTGCAGCATCTGCTACCACAGTCGGTCCACATACTGAATATCATAGACCTCAGAGAGAGTCGACAGAAAATTTTGCTTGACCAAACCAAGCAGACACAGACAATCTAATTGTGTTAAGTTGAATGGCAGTGGACTCAAAAAGCAAACACAACCAGTTTAAACTACTAGACTAAACTAGAGGAAGCAGGTGCAGGGACGAGACAGACACTTACTACCACAAGGGCCACTGAACGATCAGGCAGAGCCTGGGAGGTTGAGCTGGTCTTTTATACAGGCCACGCCCAAAAAGTCACACAAAAGAAAACCCTAAATTCCTCTTTAAATTGAATATTTATGAAACATTTTTATTGATTTACATCTTCAGTGCAAGAACCAATGGGCTTGTTCAAAGACTAAAGGTTAGAGAATGTCACACAGTCTTTAATGGGAATCGTTTACAACAACAAAAATACAGAATAACTCTTGTTTTATCCTTTAAGATTTTTCATATAAAATGTCATGACACTCAACTCACACTTGTTTTCACCAACCATCACACATGAGCCAGCCTCATACAGGTGAAACGGCGAGATGAGGTTGTAATTGAACTTTGAGTTGCGCACATTTTGTTACACTTCGTGACTTTGCTTCACGTCCCTTCACTTGGCTCTAATTGGACATTTCATTTCAAAACCTGTTATGTAGTTACCTCTGACACCAATCATATTGATTATCATTATTGTTCAATAGCTTCTGTCTACAATAACATACTGTAGTATATGGCACAAAGAAGCAACTGGCCTGCAGGCTGTGAAGTTGTGGCGCGCTGCCAAACTTCACACCTTTCCCACCTGTCAAGTTATAAGCAGTGTGCACTCTGGTTGTCTTTGAAATTAACAAAAAATAAATTTGAGCAAACAGATGGGCAGCGGGAACGGTGTTTACCCAGATGGCGTTTGAATTGACAAAAGAGCAAATGCCGTAAGCAATGACAAATACTATGTTTGCTGTGAGATAAAGAATTTCTGTTGAGGAAGTGTGTGTTTCATTTCTCCTCTGATTTACACAGGAGCCTAATGCAATCATATAAAAACAAAAAGGTCATCATAAAGATGCCAAATTGCGTTAAAGGTTTGCCATGTTGATGGCAACCATGTCACGGCAGCACGATGGCTGCAACGCAAACTCAATGTATCCACAATATCACACTGTGCAATGCAGTGTGTGCCTGCTGGGCAAACACATGGCATTCTCCCTCGGACACTTTATAATTATTTTGATAATTATTATTATTTATGGAGCGCTTTTCAACATCCAAGTTTCACAAAAAATGTAAAATATAAATATTTTTAGTAAAAATCAGGTGATAAGTGTTTTAAGAAGGGATTTAAAGGAGATCACTGATTCAGATGACCTGATTTCCTTGGTCAGATTGTTCCACAGCCTCTGGGCCCTGACTGCAATCACTCTGTCCCCTTTAGTTTTCAGCCGGGCCTCTCGTAAATAATTTTTTACTTCCTGCCAGTTAGTGAAAATTGAATGTCGGGGTTCAAGGTGTTACTCTGGGAAATATATGCAGACATGAGTCATCTTCTACTGGATTACTGCTTTATGTAGGATTTAGATCAAGGTGGCAAAGACACACCACACATGTAACTGTATGAGTCACTACCAGCATGTGAAGCCATATGCTGTGGATTATTAGACCAGATATTCTAACAGAGGAGTGATATTTTAAACAATATTGGTCTCGGGAATAAACAAATTCAAGCTCCATCCCTGTACTGTAAGAGCAGGATAGATTAACTGTGCAGCAATACAGTTTCAGCTTTAAAGCTGCAGTGTACGTTTCACATAAACAGCTACCTGAATCCAGCAGGAATGGTGGACACCGCCACTCACAATAAAAGCTATTATATAGAGAAGTAATTACTTAATGCAAATACAAGGTCTGATATGAAAATCCCAAAGGGTCTTGCTGATGTGGTCCAGTAAATATGTCTTTATGTGTCCATAGCTAAAATGTTAAACCACCAAGATGACACCGTCCCACCTTCGCCCGGTAAACACGAGAGAAGTTTGTGAAATTGAAAAACATGAATTAAAAGTCAGATCCGTAGACAAAACAGCAGGATCCACCATTAAAAATCCCCAGTGAGGCTTGCAGGAAGTTTGCCCATTAGCTGCTACCATGAATGTCCCCGAATATAAAGATGAGGATGCCGAGGCCTGTCCCAGGTGTACGTTCCTGGGAGACCTGGAGCTGTGTTTCCCACATCAGCTCCATTTGCTTCTGTTGTAGATCCAGTTGCGTGCCATGAACTTTTAAATTTAGCACTTTTTGCGGGTGGACAACCCTCTTTGCATGACATGCAAATTCCACAAGGATAAATAGGGTGACTTTTATCATATACTATTGCTCTTTAATGGGATAATTACAGTCACTTACATGCCCCTCTGGGCCTGTTTTATGCTTCTTTATTCTCTCATCTTAGCCTTCTAATTTGTAATTGCTTTTATGTGCATGTTTATCATTTACTGGTGCCCTGTCCTTATGTAGTGTACCCTAGCTGATGTAACAAACCAAATCCCTTGTTGGGATTATTAAGGCATCCTGTTCTGTTCTGTCCCATAATGTCCTGTCCTGTCCTACAGAAGCTCCATAGCCCCCCTTGGTGATTTAGGCTAACAGGATGGGTGTAAAAGAGTAAGGTGAATGTTTTTACAGTGTTTTGTGTCTCTGAAAGCAAAGCAGTTTCAGGAGATAGAAAATAAAATTTTGTCAGGTTTGGTTGTGTCATTCAATGTATTATGTAAGTTTCCTTTTTTCATATACATTTTTTAATGCATTCAAGGGTGTTGTTTGAAAAATCCCTGAACACAAATGAATTTGCTCTTGATATAATATTAATTTGTTATATCATATTGGTATGAAAGATGAGTTGTGTCAGCACTGAGATTTTGCACATCTTGAACACTCTTTGAAAGCGCAAGGCTATGACTCAGAGGAGACAGAGGAGGGTTACCGTGAGTTTAGTAAAATGGAGGCTGTACGTTTTCACTTTGGTTTAGTGTCTTGACACCTCCATGACTGCATGCAGCACCTCTCTGTTCATCCCAAAGAATGTGGAGACATCAATATCACAGGCTTTATTTGAAAAGTGTAAAAACAGCATCGCTGCCAAACTTTCCTGCGTCACATCACTAAACCAGGACAAAAACTACATGACACAGGATGCTTGTATGTTAAAGGCTAAAACTGAGAACTTTTTGAGAGTGCACTCAAACTTAAAGCTACATTAATCAATATTCTTGTATGAACGACTATTGAAACAGCCACAGGCAGTAGGGAGATGCTTAAAAAATATTATTCTCCAAACAAGTTCTACAGACAAGATGGGTACAGATGGTGCTGCTAATGTGACAGTTTCTGTGCTTTCTCCTTTTACAACATTGTGATTTTTAAAGCTAATGAACACAGTGGAGCAAGATAAAGACCCAAATTGTTATGGTTCAGGAAACACAGGAATGGACCCAAAGTACAGATAAAGCATGCAGCAGAATGACCTTGATGGTTTATTTGAAGAATATCCCACAGGCAGACAGATAAAAGGCAGGGGCAGGTTACCAAAGCTTGAAAGCAAAACCAAAAGACAAGACAGGAAGATAGCAACTAGGACGAACTGTCGCTGAGACGAGGGAGCACAAAGACTAAATACACAAGAGAGGGTAAGAGGTGAAAACTAATCAGGGACAGGTGAAACTAATCAGGGCACATAATCAAAAATGGCGGGAAACACACAAAGACAGAAAGTGAAGCTACAGACATGAGAAAAGGGGAGAATTACAAAATAAAATGTGTAACACTAAACCCCAAGGCAAAACATGAATATTTCACCTTAGCACTAAATTTTCCTGGGCATGGCTCTGTGACGCTCTGTTTTAGTCTATTGGAGCGTTTGGCCTGCCAGACTTTGTTAACTTGGTCAGATTCACTTGGTCATTTTTACTTGGTTTATGTGATTCTACCATGAGTAAGTATTCTACGTAGTTAAATAATTTCCATGTGCTCTGTTTTTACAATTGGAAGACTGCAAAGGGTCTTTTATTTTGAAAATTGACTGGATTCTCTATGCTATGACTTCTGGGCAGCTCGATTTGCTCCGTGCTGATTGACGTGGCTGGTCGCAACATCCATCAACAATAGAACAGCCATTTGTTTTCTGGTGGCCACAATCAGCTCAGCCAACCCTGGCTCAGCCGAAATTCGTCATAGCCGAAATGCATCTAGGGTCAAGAGTTGATGGAGACCAAAATAGAGATCATGGTTTGCTAACAAGTTAGCTATATCAACTTTACAAGGCCATAATAACTGTGTACTGCTTAGCTTTTTGTCAAGTTTTACATCAGATATAAAAAAACCCAACCCAAACAACGATTAATCCTGCTTTAAAATTCCAGAGATGTAAAGTGAAAGTTAGCATAATAATAAGCTAAAGACTGTAGCACACGATAGCCTTTTATTAATTAACAGTACTGCCTTAATAACGTAACATAATAACAGGCTAATCTTTGTTTTTATTTAATTTGCTTGAAAAACTAAGAATGTAATTTTAAAATGGCTTCAGGCTTCAGAAGCTGCCTCTGAATACAATATTAGTCACATTAATGAAGCTCGTTGAATGCAAGCCTTGATTTTCTTATATTTCACAGAATCACTTAACTTAACAACGCGTTGTATACAAGCATTATGGTCTGTTATGGCTACAGTCTGTGGAGAAATTTCTATTTCTGTCTCTTAAATTGGGCAGCACGGCAGTGACCCATCTGCTGGTGTTCTCTGTAATTTTACCTGCAGTGATAGGACAACAATTTGTATATTCAACAGTTTTGTAAAAGAGCTTCATAGGGGAGAGCTTCAACACAGAAAACTGTCTTGTTTGGAAATGATAGCAGGGTGAAACCTCTTAGCATCCTCCAACACAAATACATTTTCTGCTTATTGTATTGCCAGTAGTCGCTGTATTATATATAGTAGAACTATTGTTCATGCTGGTTTTGTTCTTCATGTTGAAACAGATTTTCTCCAGCCTCGACTAAAACTGAGGCACACTCGTATCAGTGTCATGCTAATTTCTTTAAATTATAATTTGAGGGAAAATCATCATATTGCAATTTTATGCCTGGCGTATTTGAAGATAATGATATTGTTACAAATAACATAACTAGTTCTCATTTAAATGATAATTTTGTGTCTATTGTATATATTTCTTTTCTTCTGTGCATGCAGAGAGCCGGGACAGCGACGTGGGTCAAAGGATGCTCACTTTGGGACAACGCAACGGCTCTATTCAGTTTGGTCCAATTTAAGTCGAAAAGTCTTTCATGAGCTCTCGATTTGATGAATGAGGGAGCGGCTCGGGCTCTGTGCTCTACTGTACGCCGATGTGCCAATAGTGTGACAAATGGCTGTGGGCCTGGTGACTACAAAGCACAGTAAACAGAGCCGGAGCTGCCACCGCTTCACACAGCCGAACTTTCCACAGGGCTTCCTCACACATCATTCATCTCCTTCACGGTTTGATGAAACTGTAGAGAACGCACAATAAGGATGGCGTAATGGTTCATACTGTACGCCGGAGGACACAGTTGCCTTTTTTCTTTGCCTCAATTCTGAAATATGGCCCTCGTGCACAGCAGTTTCCTGCCTCAGATCAATACGGAGGCGTTCATATTATGTATGTTGTAGATTTTAAGCAAATAAACAGTTTTAAGGAGACATTTATTAAGATTTCTAACCAACATTGGACCAGAGAAAATATATTTTTGCTATTTTTGGCCTTTTTTAAAATGATTTTTATGTCATTCTTGCCTTTCTAAGAACTAATACCTCAGACAGATGTTTTAGTTTATTATTCTTTTATCATTAAAGTTTGAAAAAACATTGTGCTCAAGCAAAGACAAGAGAGAGAGAGAGAGGGACTAAAAAATACAAAAAAGTTCTGCAAACCCGACTCTATCAAATTACTTTTTTCATTTAATTCTCTGTTTTCAAAGTTTAACTTAGGGCAGCAAAAAACACTCATTTCCTTCTTCAGCGTGCAGCAGTCATTCAGCTTCAGGGCTGAGTCTTTTTAACCTTTCACCAATGATGAGTGCCAAATAAGCCGTCACTGCCAATTAAAAATTTGATTCTCTGAACATAAATGAGTCTTCAGATGATTAAAGAACGCAACAACAAGACAATTTTCACCTTTATTCTCCAGTTAATTTAAATGGTGGATCTATTTTTCTCATACCATATTTTCATTGTAACATACTGCACAGACACATGTTGTTTGTGTTCATTTTCCTAGTATAAATGATTTTTGTGAGTACATGTTTTGGTAGATTCAATGTGATGGTCCATGGGAAATTGGCAATAAGGCAATCCTGAAGACAACTTTTTTTTTGGTTGGGTTGGTTGACATTCATTGTTGGTGAAAAGGCCGTTAAAAACATGAAAGTGACGAGATACTGCACACTGAAAGAGCTGAAAGTTACATTTTCCTTCCCTGTGCCAAACTTTGAGGAAAACAGAACTGAAGGAGCAAATTGACAGATTTGGGTGCAAGCATGTTTTTTTTATTTATTATCACTGACACACACATGGCCAGTGCTGCCATTACTGTTCCACTTGAGAAAAATTAAAGTTATTTATGTGAGGTTAATAAGAAATACAGCCAGAAAACTGCAATATGAGTCAGAAAAATAACAGAAAGGTGAACGCCACATCTTCGTCCTCTGACAGAGTTCATTCTTATTTTGCACTCTTGCTTGTTTTTTGTTTTTTTTACCATTTGTTCCTGAAAGCAGCCTGAAAAACCTAAAAAAAACAGTAAACACACTAAATAAATTTGAGTTGATCGCAGCTATTGTTGCTAAGCAACATCCTTTTTTCCAAAGACCTCCACTGTTATACGTTGTACCCAAAAGAGACAAACAGACATGCAGAAGTTTGACTGAAACAAACTACGTAGTGCAACAACAAATATGGAAAAGTGTTGTGTGCTCTCCGTCGCAGCCGCTCTCCCAATGAAACGCTTTCCAGGAGGCTTAAGTCAACTCAGCTGGTAGCACAGATGCTGTCCATTCCCTTCAACACGGTCGCCAACGCAGGGAGTACCGAACCCTCTGTGAAGCCAATTTCAAATTGGAGAGCTATGATTTCAGCTCAGGCTCCTGCTCGACGGGTGAGAAGCCCCAAATGTGGCTCTACACAAACTCAGCAGAACCCATGTGATGGAAACTAAGGTTTTAGCCTTTTCATTTCACAACTTCTATTTCAGTCCCTCCGTACCTTTAAAGTGGACTCAGCTGCATTGTGTACAACATACAGAACACAATTTATCAAATCTAATGACATGTGGAATATCTCTGCGAGAATAACACATAATTATAAGCATAATTGCATCACTGCCTGAAGATGAGGCATAAAACAAAATAATACTTTTATAGAACGGCCATTAAACGGGTGTATTCACCAGATAATCACTGCCTGCAGGTTGAATGAAATGAGGTTAATTAGAAGCCACTAGAGAAGGGAAATATATTAAAATAATAGAAGTTGAGAAAAGTCATGATGTGTTGTTCAAACTGGGGATAATAGGAAATGTACTAACTTTGGATAAGCAATGAATTTGGTTATGTCTGTTGTTGTCTTTGTGGCTGTGCCTGTCTGCTGCTGCCTGTGAGCGAGTAACTGTTCTTTCCTTTTCAACTAGTTCTCATAATTGATGGTAAAATCAGTCTTTTGTCATTTGGTAATTTGAGATCTACTGCTTCGTCAGTAGAACAATGATACACTAAATCACTGTTAAGATTAGGGGAAAATCTTGGTCATGACATTGTGTTTAAGGACTAGTGTGATTTAAAAAACTGAAACTACTTTAAAAAATAGTAAGGGCACGGCTATTTCATTGTTAAAAGACTTCATTCAGTGTTTGTAAGAAATAGAGACATAAACCATGATCTCCAGTGTCAAGTCAAAGCTGTCAAGTGACATAATTCCATATTAATGTTTAGAATAAATATCTGACAGAGTTGTAACAGGATAAAGCAGCATGTGATCAAGGATATTTAAACCTGCAACAAGCAAATTCAGCATAAATGCACTTGTGGGTGAACAGATACCGTGTAGCCTCACTCTCACTAGACTGGACGCTGTCTCTTAGTTACTATTTAAAGTGAAGTAATATGTGTTTTTTTATGTCATTTTCTGCACCATTAATATGTCAAAGCCAGTTCTGCAGCTTCTCTAAACTTTAAGCTGAGGTGAAAACGTGACGTTTAGGTAGAAAACCATTTATACAGTATTTCTACAAAACAAACCCCTGTTGAAAGAAGCCAATGCAGCAGTGCCAAAAACTGCAGTTCCTTGAACTTGAGGCTGGCTCCAGAACAACTCAACCATCCGTAAGCTCCCTTATTAAAATGTCCAACTTCACAGCAGAAATAAACATGTTAACAGCCTGGTACAAAAAAACAATTTTGGTCTCTATAGCTAATTTCCTCGTTCTGTACTGGGGCTGAATTTCTATATAACTCACCTGTTCAAATTATACGTTAAAGTCATGCAAGTTAACAATGTGGCCGCTTTGAGTGACAGGTGGCTGGTTCACTGATGATTCACATCTTAATAGCTGGGAGGTGCCGAGGCAGGACTGCCAAGATGGTGACAATCAGAGACACTACATTCTGAACTTGTAACCTGTGGGTGAAACCTGTGTGTATACGATGGCTGCAGCATCAGTTGCTAACCAGACAGTAAGAAACTATTCATGCCTACAACAGGTGATTCTGCACCTCATGGGTTATGTCCACTGTTCACGATCACTGTCAATTCAGCATGTAGTAATGAGGCTGACATTAAAGATGTGAAGGAATATGTGGGAAGTCTTACTTTCATACAAGACACAAAAGTTTGCAGCCTAACTACACAGCATTGACAATAACCATTGACAACCTTTCCCAGATTTGAACCGTACTGTAGTTGCTGTGTGCAAACGTTGCCATTGGATGTAAAAATATTGTCACAGAGTTTTGCAGAAATTGTTGTCACACTATACTGTAGGACTGAACTTAATACAGTTAAAATTGACTTACCAAGCTTCTATAAATCAGTCCACTGTTCAAAGAAATTCCACCAAATCTATTTAATTTGGTGGGATTTCTATGATCAGTCCAAAATCAAGCTGTTATAATATCACATTTGATATTCTTGAATACAATCCAAGCATTATTTTCTCCACATTGTACTTGGAAAAGCCCAAGAACAAGCGTGTTTTGTGAGCCATTTTAAATCTTAAATAGAAACACTTCTTACTACGACATACATTCACTGAGAATGGCTTTGTGAAGTATCATCAAGAGTATAAAACACACCATTCCTGAGGACAAAATGTCTAAATAAACAATGCTTTGGAGAGAGCATGTCTATTTTTTCAGAGTGCTCAGCCTCCCCACAGTGTCATTTTTCATTTTTCTTATCTTCTGCACCTTGAAGGCTGCCACAGAGGAGAGGTCTGCAGCGCTGCGCTCCAGGAAGGCTTCAGTCTCCGGAGAGAAAGTCTTCGTTTAGTATTGAACAGTCCAGTAACCATGTCTTTGAGCTGTGTCTGAGGCCATTGCCTCCCCTCTGAAACTTCCAATTGCAAGTTTTCTGTTGTGGGGGAACACTATTGCATTTTCTCAAAATCTCTGCGGATATCAATGCTTTTTTTCACAACAGTGTCTGGGCTTTTGAATTGCTCGCCCACAAATGTCATAGAATTGAAATTCTTGAGGATCTGTTGACAGTTGATTTGAGGAAAGGGAAAAAAATGAAGAGGAGAATGATTCGTCAGGGCTGTTCACTGTTTTTATGCGACTGACACTGGGGAAATGGGAAACGCCTTATTTGCTGTGGGGTGGGATTTTGCTTTTGCTGACAATTTTCACAGTTTTGAGAGCTGCACATCTAAGTAAGCCTGAACCACTTGATAAAAGCAGAAAAAGCGATTGCCACTGTCATCTGCAAAATGGGATTCTGATATATAGGCAGCTATTTCTTTATCCACTGTGTCTTAACTTACAGTATGTCTAACAACACAGCCTGTTTCATCGCAGAATGAAGTCCACATACCCACATGGTTTTATCCTGTAAAAGCTGTTAGTTTTTCCAAATAATCAGATGACAGTTTCTATCAAGGTGTATGTAAAATGTAGTGTTTATATTACAGCTGTGCCTTGTGAAAAGCCCCAGTGGCTTTCTGCATTTTAATCTTGTCGTTCTTTCAGATGGCAGAAGGTAAGGGATGGTAGAACAAGGATCACCCTGAATCTACATTGTCCTTTCTTTGTACACTTTTGTCATCATGTGGTAGAAATGTATTCTTAATTTTTTAGAAGGAAGGACAGGAGTCAGACTGTCAGATCTTTTGAAGGACCAATTTCTTTAAAGGAGAACAGCCAGCTAATGCAACTTCTTTTGAAAAAGCTATATGTGTTATATGGAAGACACAGACAAACAACAAATTTTGTCAGTAAGAAATGTGGCACAGTCTCATGCCAAAGCTGCTGACCCACTAGAGGATGAAATGTTATTTTCATGTTCTGTCCCACCACTAGACGTGAAAAGGTGCAGTACCAACAGGTTACGTGACGTAACTTACAATGTTTTCCCAAACCCAACCAAGTAGCTTTTTGTGCATAAATCTAAACCAATCAGAGACCTCATCAAGCTTTTATTTTGAAAGTGTAACCAGCTGTTGCATATCATCTGTTTAATATTTCATCTGGCGTTACTTTATAAATGATTCTAATGACTTGAGGATGGTTTCCAGGCCTTGACTCTCCTGCTTATGTCAACCTCAGTTGGTAAACTATCAATATCAAGGCTGTCCTACATTATTCCACAGAGCACATTGGCCTAATGAAATCTGTTTGACTATTTTAGATTGAAATCAGATTAATGGCTGACACTGACGCGTGTGCTTCACTCATTTGTTCCGAGAGATCACAAATCCTTGAATCAAAAGTGAAAACATTAAGTATCCAAAGCTCTCCTCCTTCTATCTGTCCTACATACATGATGTAACAAAACATCTTTTCATTAGTCGATAAGATTCTAAATACATAGATACATGTTTTTATTTGACAGCATCAATATTAACTTGACTGCAGTGAGAATGTGATGGTGACATGACGCTGCCATGGTGGACCAGCGCGTCTATTACACACTTTGGTTTGATACCAGGTAGAGGTATGAGGACTTATCGTATAAACTATATACTGTATAAACACTTCTATTTATTTCCAAAATTAATCTTTGTTCCTCTTGTTGGATTTTGTCCAGGAAAGATGCTGGATGTTTACAACAACAAATGAAACCGTCCATGCTCAATCACTGTGGTGATGTATCATCCAACAGTGAAAAGGAGCAAAAACAACCACAGCTTTATTAACCGAGAACTGCATGGCCCCCTGGGCACATGTGTCAGAGCCTGCATTCAGTACACATAAATCCCAAACATCACTGACCTTGACCCTGTTCAGCAAAATGTTACTCATTGCTCATGATGTCAGTCAGAAATGTTTCTTGATGGAGTCCTTGGTGGCCAGAGGGGTCTCTGCTGGCAGCATGGCACACCACTGCTGTGTCAATAACAATCATTCACTCCCTACAGATCCTCAAATATCCATGGAAATATTAGTTATTGATGGACAGTGTGATCTTGGATCCTTCTTACCGGATATTAGCCCATTAAAGCTGCACTAATCAATATGTTATACTGACAATGGATCAAATTACAAAATATGATGTGAAAGGTGTGTGTGGTGACAAAGCCTTATGAGAATTACCATCAAACTTTGCAGCTCCGTCTAGCTTTACAAAGCTTATCTCAGTTCATTGTTTTGGTTTTATGGTCTGCAACTCAACTGTTTCACTCTCACAGGTCTCATCAACGTCACTGACAGCCTCAGACAGTTTTATAACCCCACCTGCCGAAAAAATCACTGTATACTTCTTATCCAATATCAAACATCTGACAGCACCTAACTGGTGGATCACGTAGCAGTTGAAGAGCCATATACATTAAAGTTGGTGGAGACCAAAGCAGAGCTAAAGTAAGAGTGAACATTGAACTTGTGCATTCATCAGTTGGTCAGAAACACAACTCCATGTCTGCCAGATGTGTTCTTGGCAATTGTTTGCTAATGTGTTAGCAACAACAACTTCATGAGCTGATAATATGTTATGTTTACAGCTTTTTCTGCTAATCCCAAGTGGCTGAAAACATGTTTAATGCAGATTTAATACACATTGCATGGTTTACTTTTCAGCCTCACATCCAGACAGGAAACATGGGGACAGACAGAGCTTCTTGACATGCAAAACAACGCCCCCCAGCATTAATCGATTGGGGGGTTGTTGTGGGTATAGAGGGTTTTCACGGTGCGTCGTCAACGCGTCATCAATCTGGCAGTCACCATATTGGAGGTACTTGGTAAGGTAAACAAAGCGCACGCACTGAAGTAGATCCCAAACGTCTTCGTGGAAAATGGTGAATTATTGCCGTGTTTTTGAGTTTTATAGACTGCCAAAGTAACAAATCAGGGAGAACAATGCCTAAAGTTATCAGAGGAAAGGAGCCGCTTGTGGTTAGCGAAGCTAAACCAGGATCTACAAGGCAAAAATCTGGACAATATCCAAATTTGTCAATAAAAATATCAATCAGTCTATGTCTGGACTATATTTATATAGCCTAAAATGATTTATAAATGGTTGTTAATTTACAGTCATTGTTAATGTATTGTTGTGGAAGAGAACACACAGCATAACACTATCATCAGAACACAGATTTATTAAAGGAAAACCACACAGTTATCAGAACACTTAGCTTATAAACATAAAATTTTGTATGTAATGTGAGTTTGACAACTTTTTTTGTCAGTATAGCATTACAAAATCTCACCAACTTGAAATCAAATGCTAAAAATATTTAAAGAAAATGTCACATTTTCAAAAAAGGTACACATTTCTAAATAAATTAAATATAATTTTAACCAACATTAAAACAAAGTGCCTGAAGTGCATAACTTCACAGCAGTCCACTAAAGAATAAAGTTTTGTTTTTTACTTCGGAGGTTTCTTTCCATTTTTGGCAGAAACTGAGGTAGCATTAGGCACTTTGTTTTAATGTAGTCCAGACATAGACTGATTGATATTTTTATTGACAAAGTGTATATATATATATATTAGTGCTGTCAATCGATTAAAATATTTAATCGCGATTAATCTCATGAATGTCATAGTTAACTCGCGATTAATCGCAAATTAATCGCACATTTTTATCTATTCTAAATGTCCCTTGAATTATCATTTTAATACTCTTATCAACATGGAAAAGTGGATAGGCTTGCTTTGTGCAAATGTTTTTTTATTGCAAACCACAACAACAACATGTAGTGTTACAGCCATTCACGTCTGAAGCAAAATCTCAAACAAAGCAACACTATCAATGACAAAATAAATACCTAGTCACAAAAACAGCCCCCTCAACAACCTTCAAAACAGGGTGATACAAAATAAATCCATCCATTGTCGCCTGGTTATGACGCGGAGGAGGCGGAGAATTTGAATTGCCGGTGTGTTTGGCCATCAAGTCGTATTTCAGACTGGATGTGCTACGATGATAACTTAGTTCACACCGACAATACACACAGATAACTTTTATCTAACGAACTTTTCCATTCATAATTTTGTTAGCAGCGTCCATTTCAGCATCTCGTGCTCGACATCCACACAATACGGTAGCGTGGGGCGCGCTTATTGTTTTGCTTCCGGTTTACAGCTGGATCCTGTAGTTTTTCTAACGTTACTAGCAGTGGCCACAGCTTATGAAAAAACTACAAGTTCACTAGGTCACAAAGAGCGTTAATCTCGCGATAAAAAAATTAACGGCGTTAAAATTGTTTTGCGTTAACGCGTTAATAACGCGATATTTTTGACAGCACTAATATATATATATATATATATAATATATATATATATATATATATATATATATATATATATTATATGTCCAGATTTGCCTTGTAGATCCTGGTTTAGCTTTGCTAACCACAAGCGCCTCCTTTCCTCTGATAACTTTAAGTTTTGGCATTGTTCTCCCTGATTTGTTATAACTTTTGGCAGTCTATAAAACTCAAAATGTTTTTCACGGTCTGACCGATTGGTACAGCCAAAAACACGGCAATAATTCACCATTTTCCACGAAGATGTTTGGGATCCACCTCAGTGCGTGCGCTTTGTTTACCTGCCGAGTACCTCCAATATGGCAACTGCCAGATTGATGACACGCTGATGAGGCATCGTGAAAACCCTCTATATGGTACGCATCTTAAACCATTAGGTCACTCTGGGATATGACTGATATTACTTCTTGACTACCATTAGAAAGCATCATTCATTGTATCTGAAAGTTACTCATAAATTGTGTAAATTCATTCAGCACCATTTTGTTGGTGGTGTGGAACATTGTACTGCAGATTTTGGATTTAATGAAGCACAAAGGAGGCAAAAGAAGGACAACGTGAAATGTTTTTTTATGAAGGTGGTTTGATAATGTCTCTATTGTACATTATGTTGAGTTCTCTGATCCATCAGTGTATGATTTGTACTTTACAGGTGTGTTTTAGTCAATGCAATGTCATTGGTCATTGACGTTAAGTGAATATTGTCACGAGGGGCCTGATCAGAATAAATTGTAGCTCAAGGGCACAAAACTTCAAGTAAGATATTTTGAAAAGTTCTGAACACAAACAACAAACTCAAAATCCTTTAAGGAACAGTTACTGTGTAAGCATTGTTTGCCTGTAATCCAGGGATCCCAGTATTTAAAGTACTAGTGTATAACACGTGTGTTACCACAGATTATTTATCAGATCATAGATTATAACTACAAATACCCACATGTTCATCAGCTGCATTTGGCAGGTGTTGATTTAATCCAGGGGTTTGTTTTAGGCTAGGGACCCCATGGTGCATATTAAACTGGGCCTACAATAATGTGTAGGACCACCTGTAGTGCTAACTCACGTGATGCATGAGTAGCCTATCATCAGTGCTGTGCAAACGATTTATTGATTGATCTACTAATAAGTTAGATTCATATTAATGTGTATTCTCACATGTTTGAAACCCAAACACACACAAATTATCAAATAACCATTTGGCAGCCCCCCTGCAGTCACTCTGAGGACCCCCTCAGGGTCACAGACCCCCTGTTGAAGACCCAGAATTTAATCTGTTTCCCTAATGACTACTACTCTACTCCCTTGTAGAATATCCAGAGTCAGAGAGAAGCTCAGAAGAGTCTTCACAACAAGTAGACTGTCTGTAATCAGTAAAATATTAATTATTTGCCAATTTACTGAAATCATTCATTCGTGTGATTTTTAGGGCTTTTTATTCTGCCTCAAATAACCATCAGGTCACACTGACACTTTGGTATAATTGGCATTAACATTTTATACCATTGCTGAGATTATTGGAGTATCATCCAACTCAACAGTGTTATGTTTTTTTCTTTTGCCTTTTGCCTTCTCAGTCAGCCATTAACACTGTTAAATGTAGTGTGGAGGAAAGTAGCAGACACCATGGTTTTGGGTGATGGTCCATTTGTATGGCACTGATAATAATGACTAAATAATGTTCCAGTGATACATTTATAGTTAAGTAGAAAAAGGGCAATTTTGATTTTCAAAGACATCTAACAACTTATTCAAAACAATGTTTGAAATCTGTCCAATTTTCTTCCATTTTTTTGTACTACTGTCATATGTTGGATATACAGTAGAAGTGTGTATGCAAGACTTGACTTCACTTTTCCCCAACATGAAATCCAGAATCAGTTGCTAAGAGAAAGGACCTCACTATACTGTACCTGACACAAAATAATGAGTCTCCAGTGGAGGAGCTCAGTTTACACTTTTTGTTTTACAGGATACAACACAGTGCTGTAAGATTATGAGTAAAAAAAAAAAAAAAAAAGATATTTGATCTCTGTCATATCGTTTACAAAGTGTCATCAGGTCATCCAGCCTGAACAGTAATCTGTTGTGTGTGTCTGGCATATGGTAATTTCAAAAACAGCCAATTTCACACCTACCAGCCTTCTACAAGTCAAATGTGTTTCTTTCAGGGATTTGTGTTATTGAAACTGTCAAATCCACACTTTCACCAGTTGTGGCAACACTGAAACCACCTGGGACACGGTTTTGGAAAACTGTTTATAGCTTTTGGAGTGTGTACAGGGACTGGCTGTCAAAATATAGGCCTAACACTTACTATCACATCATGTAGACCTAACTTTTGCATGAAAAACTTATTGTCATACAGAGAAGGTGCTCGGTGTGTATGGAAATTCTGCGTTGAAGGTTTTGAATACATTGCATCATGAAAGTGATGAAAATTATAGCGTGAGCTCTTATTGGCGCACAAGACTCGGCAGTGATTTGATGTCAGAAAGTGCCTGAGGTTTTGCTCAGATTGATGCTGCTGTTGTTTTTGTTTTTCATCTTTGAGCAAGCTCCAAGTTTGGAACTGTTGGTATGCAGTGAAAAATCAATGCAAACGGGTGATACATATTTTACCTGGACTTACCATACAGCCCCAAGACCAGAACTGAGCTCAGCTTGTCCATTTTTTAGAATAACAATGTGTTTGATGTTGTTTATGTAGTATCAAGTGTTAAAGTATTAAGTATAATCCCATTTTTTCCAACTTTTTATAGGTTTGTCCATTGTTTCTATTGATTCTGATAATATTTTACTCCTCAAAGTAGATGCTAATATCTATTAGATGATCAAACAGCTAATTACGAGCAGTCAAGTGAGACAAACTGTTCATGCTAGCTTCATTGTAATTCTGAGACATCATGAAGGAATGATTTGTTTGTTCGGTGTTCGGAAATAGTCATATGGTCCACCTTTAAGGCCCTGTCCACACGAATACGCGGCCTCACCGAATACGCTGTCATTTTGAAAAAGATCTCCGTAAACACGGCGTCGTTTCCAGAAATATCTGCGTCCACACGGATTCACTGGAAACCACCCAAAACGCTGTAGTACATATGCCAGGCCTGTATGTGGCGCTGTGACGCCGCCACACCAATACACTAAAATCGAAAGAGAAACCATGGAGCATGCATATAAAGGTCATGCGCTGTTTACAAACATGTTCTTTTGTTGCTCCTCGCAGTAATACAGAAGCAGAAAGTTTTGTTGTAGCAGCTGTAATAGACTGAGTAGTTTCTGTAGTACGAGCACAAGCCTGTAGTCTGTCATTGTTGTTGTAATGACGTGTCTAGCGGCGGCTGAGGTTAAAGGTTAGAGAGGCGGGGCTTATATGTCATTGTTTCTGTCCAGACGACTCCGGGCTATCCGGCGTTTTAGAATTTTCCCACTCTGGGACCCGTTCTCAAAAAATACCGGTTTCACACCTCGAAAAAGCCGGATCCGTCTGGACGCGAGGCCAAAACGATAAAGTATTTATGCGGATTCGACAAAAACGTACTCGTGTGGACGGGCCCTAAAGGCCCACTCACACAGGGGACGTAAGCGCCGCAGAACGGCTGCGCCGCGGTCACCGGAGCTGATCGTTGCCACTCTAATCAATGAAACCATTCACACAGGGCGCGCCGCGGAACATCTCAGCAGCGTCTCAGCAGCGTCCCAGCAGCGACTCTCCGCTCTGCAGCGCTATCATTCTGTAGCACTTCTATTTTTGTCGCGAGCCGTTGCTAAACCGCGTGAATCTCAACAGAGCACATTGCACCAGACAGGAAATCCAACACAGAATCAACGTAATACACTTCCGCCCCCTTTCAAAATAAAACACAATACGCAGTTCATGTAGCCTATCACAGCTTCACATCAACATTAAGTCATGACCGGTGGCACCAGGTCAGCAGTCAATCGATCAAAGGGTCTCAGCATGGACGACGAGAGACTAATTGTTGAAGTGGAACAACACACAATAATTTATGACACAACAGATCCTTTTTATAATCTCTTCCACGTCGGAGAAGCAAAGTAAGCTGTTTGTTGTTGTTGTTTCCTTTATACACAGTTTATCGCGGGGTCTCACGTACGTTCAGGATTCTCGCGTGATCTCGCGTGAATACGGCTGGCTCGCTACGCTGCCGTTACGCTGCCGACACGCGCCCAGTGTGAGTTGACGCCGGGCAGAGGACGGAGCAAAACCGCGGCGCAGCCGTTCCGCGGCGCTTACGTCCCCGGTGTGAATCCCCAGTAAGTCTGTCTATTTTATAGGCTACCAAACTAACTGCCATTCATATAAATGAAAGTATTACAACCTTAAACAATGATACAAACTCACTCGAGCACTGTGTGACAAAGTTTAGCCTGCTTTAAGCAGCTCGTGTAGTAATTTACCGCATCGTGTTTTCCCCTCGGGGATTATCGTAGCTCTAAGAACTCGCTGCTGAGACCATTCACGACAAACCTGTATACTCAACCTGACTGGGCTCTCGCACCGACTAGCTGTCCTCAACACTTCCTGTACATGCCAAACTGTAGCCTGTATGCCGAAGTCAGACAGTAGACTCAGTTTGTTAGCCGGTGGATACTATTCATAGCTCCCTACAACTGCTGCAGTTTGGTTGATATGGTTGATAGTTGATACTTTCAGTGCCTGTAAGTGTTAATAAGTGTTTTGTATTTTGATTTAAATACTATCATTGTCTCCAAGTTATTTCTTATTTCTGCAGCTGTCATGAAGCATGAAGCCTACAGCTTAATATTTGGAGAGACTAATGAACATTGCACATTGCTTTACTTCCACTTGATACCTGCATATCATTTTAGTAATACCTTGCCCTGCAGTCTTCAGGCATAAAAGGGTGCAACAACATCAAATACCTCCTGAAAACTTGGGATACATAATACATAATACATTATATTTAGATATTTAGAAATCCAGACTATGGTATACTGAGGCAACATAACACTCAAAACTTCCTGGGACTAGATGAAAACAACCAAATTAGGCTATTTATCTGCTGGGAATGGAGTGGGGACTAACCATCTTGGAATAAGCAGTGTTCCAACGTTGGAATAACATTATGCCATCAGATCGCAATGCTCTGTAAACTGTGATTTACACTGTTACACCACAACAACAGTGCGGGTAAAAATGTGCAAATTACCTCGATAAATACAATATTATAATGAGGTAGAGTTGGGCAAAGCTACTAAAAAAAGAAAATGGGTTGTAATAACCCGCAATTATTCTTCAAGTGCCTTCAGACTACAATTTATAATCAAAACCTGTGTTCTTGTGAAATCACTGTGATTGTTATCATCATGGTACATGTTATTGTACAAAACTCTCCTTGAAATGTTCACGTTTTTAGAAACTAAAGTTTCCCATTACATTTTCATGCTTATGACAAGATTAGTAGCAATATTAATTTTGACTATTTGGCTATAAACACTTTGAGATTACAATAGAGAGCATCATCTTCTACAGCACTGTGTGTTTGCAAACAGAAAACGAACGTCTCTTCCTTGCAATCACAAAGACAAATATTGTCATTTAAAGATATGAAATAAGAGTGAACTATGCACAGAGTAGCGAGTGTTTTTGATCAACACTTTTAAAGCATCATTAGCACTCTCATTACACAACACATACAGTAACATAGTCAAGCCACAGCTTCATCTACTTTAATTAGCATGACTGACCTCGTCATGTCGGCATCAGCTATGCCTGTACAGTGCAGCAAGTGATAACTAAAAGTCCATTGAATGTTCCACTCGTTTGTGCAAACATGCTCTACTAATATGTGAGTCTGTGGCTATTTAAAACAGTCCTTATCATGGCCAAACAATGCTGCAATCCCCTTCTATTTTGTTGCAGTCCATCCATCAGAGAGCACAACAGTCTTCATTTATAGGGCTGCAAGAAGGCAAGCCCAAGGTGAGTTCTCACAGTTTGAGACAGTCTGACCCTCATCAATGATTTGTGGCTGCTACACAGGCCACCATTTCCCCCTCCTCACCCCCTGCTTTGTTTAGAGGCCTTGGGTGGGTGCGTGGTGGCTGGAGGATCTGACGAGGTGGCGACAGCAGGAGTGATGGGCTACTCGTCCATGACGGGAATTAATGAAACATGCATGGGTAATAAGATTACAAAGCTTGTAGCAGGAAAAGCCAGAAAGGAGGATTACCAGGTACACGCTGTCACATCCGCAGAGCAGAGCAGGGGACGCGCTCCTGTTCGTACAACCCGACTAACATTCACAACAACGCCGGCGTGGACGGAGACATGGCAGCTGTGCGATCTCATTTGTCTGGGACTCCCACTACTCCCAGTGGCGTCAGGTTCATGGCAAGAAAAGACATCTGCCAAGCTGTCTCTTCATCTCCTGCGGGGTTTTCACTGAGTAGACAGAAGTACAGAAGTCTGTAGAAAAAAAAAAAATCTTTCAGATAGAGTAAAAATTATGAATCTTTAGTAACATGTGCATCCAAACTGTTCTGAGTAAAAGCATCTGCTAAATATCTAAGATGTACATCGGACGCTTGTGGTATATATCATTGTACATGGAGACACACTCTATGATGAATGAATGTGTGCAGAGACAATGGCCATGACCTTTACATATTGCATCATCAACGCATTAATAATGCATTCTGTAGCACTTTGCTCGGTGCCATTACTATGTTTCATATTGTGAGTCGAAAAAACAACAACAGTTCATTCTCCTGCTTTTGCTTTCCAGCTTTGTCTGTCAACCAGACCTTAAGGGCCTGTTTAAAAATTAATGAGCAGTGCTTACACTGTAAATAACTGCTGGTAATGCACCGTGGGTTATTTGAAATGTAAAACCTACTGTCATGCTTTGATTATCTATGTATCTGCCCTGAGCACGGATTCGAGCGCGGAAGCAGTGTTCCGTGCAGTCTGGTTTGCTGGCTGACTTATTAAGGCTCGCTGTCACTTGTGAACATGTTGAACAGTTCCCCTGAGTTGAGAAGCAATGGGGTTACTGCGACAGCATTTTGAGGGCGCTTCATGTGTATATATAATGTGATGTAATTCTGAAGAGGTAATTATTTTTCGGACTCCAAGGATTTACTCAAGCAACAGCATACCGCTGGAAATCTGTCACAGGGAGATTGTTGCTAAGGAATTGCAAACAACCATTCTTTAATTTTGCAGAAAAAACACTACAACCACGCTGACATTCACTCATTCTTCTTCTTATGTTGCTAATACTGGAAACGCCTTATCCAGACACATTTTCAGCAAAGAAACTACATGCAGAGGATAGACAAATAGCTCCAGGACTCTACCATCAATCAGTGTGTCAGTCCTCATTAGTTTTGTTCTGGATGTAGCCTTAAACAAGCCCAACCTCGTGTCTTTGTAATTGTGTGTCTAGCGACTGATACCAGGCTCCCGCCCAGTGAATAATTAATTTGGGTAAATTGTGCTGCTATAATTTGGATTCCTACTGTACTAGTCTCATGGTCACCCTTAGTCTATATCAGACTGGAAGTCTATTTTCTGCCCCATATCAATTTTTCATATGCAGCCATTTGTCCTTAGGGGACGAATGTCATCCCAACACTGGATACTGAGTTTTCACCTGTCCCCACGGCATTCCACTGCCATTTCCTGGACACTGAACGACGTGAGGGAAAAGACTTGGTTGTACTTATTCTTGCTTAAAAATCTCGTCCTACTTCTATCTGACATAGTCCTGTTTCTTTGAACAATTGGGCTGCTTTGAGTTCTCAAAAATATTTCACCCACACTGGGTTTTTTTTTTTAGAGCACACCCACCCTGCATAACAATCATATCAGAGCTTTTTTTCCCCCTTCATTTCATCCAGTTGCTACATTTCGCCAGCGGCCACAATTGACCCTATACAGAGCAACATGAATGAGTTTCGGTGGCACCTGATTATCAGCCTGCTTGATGAGTCTGGGCTCTGCCTCCCACCCATACGCAGTTTGGAAAAAACGAGTGAGGCTTGCTCCAGATGGTCATGCCCTTTAGAAGTCTCTCTCTTCCCTGTAATGGAGCGAGTTGGCTCTTACTCCCCAGACTCAGTACTGGGATCAGTCCAGGCGGCGGCTGTTAATGAGGTGTTCCCTCCTCTGTCATACTGGGGTTTCTGGCTCAGCGTATACCTTGCTTCTGTTTTATCTGCTGATGTTTCTGCATGGGATCAGAGAGGGAGAATTGGGAAGCAGGTTAGCACCGTGAAATCAGAAGCACAATAATGTTAAAATAAAACGTTAAACACTCACATTAACGACACCATCAGAATTCATCACAAGCTGTTGCCTAAGAGGGAAGAGTTTTCAAACTTCTTGGCCTCAGACTGTTTCTCTATCAGCAACATGCTGTGGCTACGTTAATAGGTTGGGTTGGATATACAGCTTGGGACCCTGCTGCCTCTCCCTGGGTTTGAGACTTTAAAGAGGCCTGTATCATTTGAGAGAACTGCTAGATCCAGCACTGTTAGGTCTGCAGAGCTGCCTGTCATCACCTTCATGATTACTGACCGTTCTGGGGTACTGGGTTAGGTGTCCCCCTAGGCTGGTGATGTATACTGGAGACTAAATGGGCACCTTCATCCTAGTGTGTCTAAGGATTACTGCCTGCTTCCATGCCCATCTATTCTAGTGTCATGTCGGTGTCATGGTAGAGGGTCCTTGCATTGAAGTTTGCACAGGCAAACTCTGATTGAAGCACTGATTGTCAAAGAAAGTACATGCAAATATCAGTGTGCTGAAGAATGGTTAACTAAATTGCTGGTCTACATACAGTTTCACTGGCAGTAAAAAAACATGACCTGTTTGGATGTTCACAGTCAGTAATCACCCCTTTTGAGGAGATGAGGATGAACATAGCGTATGATGAGTAGATGTTATTCAGTCTTAAAACACAAGTCTGTAATTGGTTATGACAATGACTTTAAAAATAAATATTTTTAATGTTATCACATTTGACTGCCCTTCACAGGATAACTGAATAAAAATCTGAAACATGAAAATTTAAAAGCAGAATTCTGTTCTTTGAGGTCAGGAACTGTGTGCAGAGAATTTAGTTAAAATGAAGCATGAGGTGGATATTAAATCAGTATTACAGTTGTTTGAAAAGTTACATTTGGTTGGTTGGCTGGTTGGTCCAAGTATTTAATGGATTGCCATGGAACTTTGTGTGGACATTTGATGGTCCACAGAGGCTGAAACCTATACCAGACTTTTCCTCTAGTGACATAATAATGAAAGATTTGGTCTTAAGCAAAATGTCTCAGCTATTGGATGGATTTTCTTGAACTTTTGCTGCTGGTATTACCTCATGATGAATTGTAACAACTTTGATCATGCCTTCACTTTCCAGATGGTGCCATTATCAGACGAGCAAGTGGTGTTTCAGTGGCATCTTGAGGAGGATGGCAGGTTCTTCTGCCTACATCTTTGACTTATCCTTCAGAGTTATTGGACACATTTTATCTGTTCTCAATGAGGGCTTAAAGGTCCAGTGTGTAAGACTGAGGGTGACTTATCAACATAATATTCATAAGAATATTTTGAATAGTGTATAATCACCTTACTGTGTTTTTGTTACCTTTGTAACTTCACCACGAGAGGCCACTAAATCCTACACACTGGTCTTTAAATGAGGCGCCATTATGAAAAGCTACTTTGCCCAGTTTGACATAAGACTTTATTATAATACATAAACATTATTTTTAAGACCATTACTTCGAAAAATGACATAGAAATACATTTATTATGGGCTTAAAAGTCACAAAGGACACCCTGCGATGCAAACCAAAAGGATAATTGACACTCGTGGCAAGTAACAGCCCACATGGTCAAATTTAGAATCCATTCAAAAAATCCAAATAACAATCATTGCACATTTAGAGCAATCACATGCTGTCAGTTCAAGGTTACATAAAATTGTTTTTCTCGTTGTTATATGCTTTTCCTCAGGCAGATTATCTCAGGACCCGATCACAGACGGTCAGTCACCTGTTTGTATTTAATGTAGATGCAGGAGAGGAGATCAGTCCGATGATCTATTGCTGTGCTTCAGAATCAACACCTAGAGAAAATCTCCCTCTCCCTGTGTGCTTTCACTCCTGCCCAGAGATGCCTCACTGATACTCTGGGGGTGGCATGTCAGACGAGATAGCAGAGACGCGTCACAAGGATAGCTTTTCATGAAAAAATGATGCATTGTCCATCACCTTTGAATCTGGAACAGAACAGACTGCACACTCCTACAAAGCTAGGAACTGCATATTGTGTCCCACTTGACACTTCCTCCACTGGCTTGGTTCACATAAAACAAGACATGAATATAAATGTACAGTGTACACGTAGGCTAGTATGTGTGACTCTAGAATAATGGAAATAAAATTTGTAGTTCAACTTCATTTTCACATGAATTAACACTGTTTGTGGATTTTTTTCCCAGTGAATTCAGACTATATGTATATAATATAAGAATGAATCACAGTTTAAAAACTATATTTCTTTCTGGCCAAACTAAAGGTGAATTATTTATATTTGTGCTATTACTATTCACTCTTACATTTTTTCCTCCAAGATGCTTAGAAATGAGTTTAGCTCTCCAAACGTTTATTTGCTAAATTACAAAATATTTTATGAATGATTTCGGCATTCCTGATCATAGAAACCAGATGTGACCATGCCAGCAAACAGCGCTTCTACTCACCAGGTCTCTTCAGTGGTCAGATAAAAGTGGGTCAAAAGCCATGTTTGCTCCTTTCCTTCACACATGAAGACCCCTCTCCCTGAAGAGACAATTAGAGGGAGAAACCTGTGTTGCCCCAGCAAGCAAATAAAATTGCAGAGATGTAATAAGACAGAAGTGTGACTTAAGGCAGTGGCAGCAGCCACCACAGACACAATACCAAATCGTTTTCTGATTAAAGCTGCAACCGCTGCTAATAATATGACACAGGGGTGTCATTACGGTCCCTTGGAGTTGCACAGCTGTTTCTATGAAAAGCATTCACGTGATCATCTTTAAATGTAGCTTTTATATTTGGGGGATGTGATATAAAGGCTGATAACAGCTTGAAGTTAAAGTATGAGAAGGCTCTGTCTCTACAGGTTTTATCTGCCAGAAAAGGAAAGGCCCTGCTTTGGTCCCCCGTGAAGCAATTTGTTGAGGCAGCACATAAATTACACAGCCAGGCTTGGCCGTCACTTATTACAGACAGGTCACATCCTGATTGAAAGGTCTAGATATAAAAAGCATCTCTGATTTGTCTCTTCCTCTGAAATGTTACTCACACTGAGTGGGTGGAAATGCTATGAATCATTATCAACAGCCACGGTGCATATGGCACAGAGGACTCTGGGTGTGTGCACCTCATCAGTGACTTCACAAAAGCAGGAGTCTGTAATAGTACACACACACAAAAAATAATAAATAGAGTTTGAAAATTTGGAACAGTCACAGAGATATATTTCTTGTATTTGACAAGAGGAAGGTGGCTGATCTTACTGCGCAGAAAACACTGTGAATGTTTACCCGCTATTGTCCAAGAAACTTTGAGTGAACAGGGTGTGTCCACTGTTCATGTAGTTTAGTATTTCTTCCATTGTAGTCAATTACTCATTAGCTAGCTAAGCTAGCTAAAAAGACAGTGTGTTAATAAGATAACTTTGGAGAAGACATATTCTTTTTTCATATATATATTTTATATATTATTATACATATATATATATTCATATTCTCTTATTACCTGCCACCACCAACCTGCAGCCTGAACCCGACTGTCCACTGACCAGCAAACAAGTCAACCCTCAAAATGTTGCAGAATGGGACTGATATAGAGTGATAAGTGATCTCAGAACCTTAATTTAGCTCCTGGAGGCAATGGCCTGCTTTGTGAGCTTCCGGTTTAGCCAGTGGATATTTGGAAAATGGATAACAGGTATCTGGAGACCAAAACTTCCACTGCAGTCTGATTATCAATTTGATATGCAAGGATGACAAGAAAGACAAAATCTGCATGAAAAGATAACCTAGAGATTCAGCATTCATATGCAGATATCTGTTTATAGAGATTACATTATTTACAACACACTAATACATTTCTGCCTAACACCATATACTATACTATAACACTATAATAAGAAGTCTTAAGAAAGAGTTGGAGTCATGGACCCAAAGCTTAGACAAAAAATTGCTAACAAGCTTGCAAGTACTTTTTAGTTGTTGTTTTTTTCTTCTCTTTTACTGTATTTTGTTGACATAACTAATGACACTAAACAGTATATGTATGACTTTAATGCTGCATTTTGCTATTTTTGGGCCGCTGGTCAGGCGTGGAACAAACTGAAAGCACAATACTGACATATTATTACCATATAAACTTGTTTACAAGTAGAAAATGATAGTGAACAGTTGCTTATTTAATACATTGAGCAAAGCAACATTAGCAGTCATTTTCTGTTTTCATGTTTCTGTCCACCTGATTAATGTTTTGGTCACCAACTCCTGAAAGAAATATCTGGCTCTTAAGCCAACTGAATGCTTAATTATGTTCAACAGATAGTCACTAAATTTATCTGTAGGCTGTTTTGTTGCTGGGCAGGAAACGTACAGCTAGTTATCAGAGCTTTGCCATTTTGCTGAAACAGCTACGAACAATACAATTTCAGGTGATAATTCTATGCAGCTTTAAAGAGTTTTTGTTATCTATTACAGCGACTGTAGTCATAGATATATTTTCTAAATAGAAGATGATAGATGAATAAATCATTAACAATTTTTGCTTGACAAAATCTTAACTAGGTGAGAAGATTAAAATACCTTAAATAATCATTAGAAATCTGTTGTAGAGTATACACAGTGAGGGTGATACAATGAAAAACTGGTTCTTCAGCAGTTCTTTGGGATGGTTAAGTAACTATATAGCACTGCTGCTGTACAAAGAACCTGTTCAGTTCCTGTATGGTTCTAAAGAATAAGAAAATCACAATAAAATATAGAATATTCCCAGAGAAAAACACATTAAGGCAGTGGTTCTCAACCTTTTTGCCCCCAAGGACCACTTATGTCTAAAAATATATTCCAGGGCCCCTAAAAAAGACATGCCCGCCTGTCATCGCCACGGCTCCATCTGCATCTAGTCCAGCTACTTCTATTTCAGAAAGGCATAGAAGTGACTGAGGAACCGTTTTTGCTATTTGGTCTTCAAATACTCACAAAGCAAAACATATTCTTTACTTCCTTAAATGTTCCAGTTAATGAGTTTGAGCTTCTTGTTATCAACCAACACTGAATTAAATATCTTCCATAAAAAGGATATCATTATATTCATATATTAACCACCTATCTTTAAAGGTTTTTTATAACGTGTTTAAAAATAGATGCTTTATAGAACCAAAAGCAGCTCCCCTATGATTATATGGCAAAGAACCACTTTTAGTACTATTTAGCACCATTTTCCTGTGTAGATGAGTCTGCACTTCACACATTATGTTTTCAGCACACAATAATCTAATAAATTACATGTTACATTGTGGTATGCTTCTTTGTTATGGAACAGTGAAAAAAAAACACAAAATGGTGTAGGCTTTTATTGTGGCTCACACATTAAAGTAGTTGAGGACACAGGTCTTTGCCCTTCATGTTTTCAGTTTAACCCTTGTTGAATGAATGTGATTATGCAAATGACAATAGCACATCAAAAAGCAGCTGCCTCATTTTCTCTTCACGGGCGATCGATGAGATTTGGTTGAAATTCAGGACTAAACCGTCACCTACATCGTAACAACAGCCGACTCAATGACAAGCTAGCTGTTTGGAATATAACAGGTCTCTGCCACTGCTGAAATAAAAGCTGATGTCTTACTCACAACAGCTCCAACAGCACATACACATAAATACAGACATCTCACAGTGTGTTGGTAGCATTACAGCAGTTTCAGTAGCAGAGCGGGTGACACTGAAGCATCTGGAGTTTTGAGTGTTTTTCTCAATGACACCAGTCAGCAGCAGTATATTAAGTCTTAAGGCACATTCACACCAAAGGTGTCACAAGAGAGAGAGAGAGAGAGAGAGAGAGAGAGAGAGAGATTTCTTTAAACTCAGCTGACTCCTTCAGATTGATTCATTTCAGTGGATGTTGAGTGTGATGTCTGAACATAGCAGCAAATAACAACAATGAGGTGACTAAGATGTGTCTCAATCCTCCTTCATGAGTCAATACCGCAGTTTATATTATAGTTACTTTTATACCCTGCTAAATGACTTTAAATTTTTGTTTTTTTAAAATGTTTAAAAAACATTTTAAATGTTTAAAAAACATTTTAGAGCAAACTTTATTGCTGTGTGTACTACACTCGCTGGCAATGTTAGTCCATGAAATGCTACATACAAAGCAGAGAACTCTGACGGTGTAGGCCAGACACAAAACCACAAATTATAAGAACGTTTGTGGTTCTAATTCAACACTGAAAAACAATTACAATTGTACACAAATCACTGTAAAATTACAGACCTTATCTGTAAATTAACAACCAAACTGTTTGAAGTAGTGTGCCATTAATGGATTTTGTGTTATTTATACATACACTTTCTGCTTTCGTAAATTACATACAAGTTAATGTAAAATGACAGTAATGACCTTTAATGTAATATGTGGCTTATTGTTTATTTCCATACCAACAATTTCAAAGTTTTCTTTCTAATTTTAAGGTTAATCTTGAAGTTGAAACTTTTTGATTTACTGCGCCCCCAGTCCAGCTGAAGTGTCCTTGAGCAAGACATTGAACCCCACAATGGCTGTGATGTCGGTGTGTTAATGTGCGGGTGTATGGGTAATTGTGCCCTGATAGTGTTTCCCCATCAGTATTGTCACTTTATTGAAGGTTTTTAAATGTAATAATTCATGGAAAAAATAAGTAAAACAAGTCTTTCTCTACAGAACTGAAATCAGTAAATGTATAGTTTAGACATTTATTTGAATAATGATATATATTTTAATGATTTAATGAGTGTGGCTAAGTCCCTGCAAAAGAAATAATAACAACTCCTAGCTTCTTTCACCAGATTAGTGTAAGGGTAACTCAGAGGTTGTTTCCTGTAGTGAAGGGGATTTTAAAAGCAACACCCAGATCGCGGAAGGGGAGTGCCCTGAAATATGTGGCCAATGGCGGGCTTATACCAATATATTATAGCGGTCAGTCAGACTAGTTTAATCCACCCAATCCATGTAAAACTGACAAGTTGCAAGGGTTACTATCTTTTGTTTCTTGGCCTGGAGCAATAACTTTCTGGAGTGTCAGCTGGTTGCCTGGCAACCTCATGGTGATCGCAATACAGCAAGATGCACCCGGTCAAGACATAGTCCCTTACATAACCCCTCTTAAACCTCTGTGTCAGTTTTCGAAATTATAGTAAAAAATTAAGGAAAAAAAAAAGGACAAGGCTGCTACAAAACTATTAATAAGAATAAAAAATAAGATCTTTATTGATCAAAACACATATGCAGCCATTCTGGATTTTGTCTAGATATTTTTTATTTTTTAATTGACAGAATGTCAATCCAAAAAAAAAAGTTTAGCAAAGAAGTTACACAAATGGCAATTATATATTTTTATCTTACACCACAGTTTATGTGGAGTTTATGTGGAGTGACAGGTTCCCGAAGCTCTTCCAAAAATAAGTTGTGAGATGTTTTTACAAGACCTGGTTTGCTTTTACTAGTGAACCTACGTGATAAAATATCTCACAATGAATCAACTATGATTAGGAACAAAGAAAACCTGCTGATTCTGCGTTAAGAAAGAAGAAGAAGTGAACATGCTTCTATGGAAACCATAACTGACAGGTGATAAAAAAGACTCAGTATAAAAGTCACTCTCTCACCCAAACGATTGAAACCGTCTAATAATACTGAGCTCTGCGACACTTGCCCAGGTTGTTCAATATCAGGAAGTTCATATTGTAACACTTGGTGTCCCACCGGATTAGGCAGTAATTACATGAAATGAATACTTTAATTATGTAGACGCTTCTGATAACTGCATATTTGCCCTTGGTGTAGTTTGTATTCCTGGATCCTGAGCACATTCTCCACAGATCATGAAACTGAAATCTACCCTCGCCACTTCCTTTCTATTTTGGAGGGTTGGAATTTCACAGGGGAGTTGATTATATTGATAATGATGTGCATACTGCTGGCGTACCTTCCTCTGGGATTTGTCCTTACATGAATTGCCCCTGGAGTTATCATCTGTAACGATAATGACTTCTCTCTCTCTCTTTTCTGCTGCGTTACCAGCCAAGGTCTTTAGAATGAGGGCAGAAACCAAATTCCCACTCTCTGTGGTCTGGACCAAGAGAAAGCCCCTGCAAAAATGTGTCACATTTGAGGTTTTTATCATTATTTTCTTCTTTGACCTGATGGTATTAGAGTAATAGAATTTGACTAATGCACCGTGGAGAGTGGATTTTGAGAGGACTGCTACATTTTCATTTAGAAGACAGTCCCATTGGTATTTATATGTACAGAGAGATATTCTGGTTTTATAACATCCTGAACATGAAACCTACCAAACCGAGAAATGCTCCATTCTCTCCCAGAAAGAGCTTAAATTTATCATTTGTTTACTATTTCAGAACTCGTATTTTGAATGTTAGCGCAGGGTTTCAAGGGCATCCTCTTCTCTCTCAGTTATTGTGTGTTTTTAATTATCTTGAGTGCTTTTAATTTGCTTACATTTATCTTTGTTTCTGTGTCATGTTGGGTTTTTTTCATTGTCAGAAACAGTTTTCTTGCCGGGAACTAAATTAAAAAAAAAATAGCTGAAGCTCAGAGTCATTACCTTGGTTGAATAGAAGAGAGGTACAAATAAATTAATCAAATTTAAACAGAGGGCAGGGATCTCTGAGAGCGTGACACCAGAGGATGATGTGCAGCACCCTCATTTTGATTTGAGTCCAAAGAGGAAGGATTGTCAGACAGACAGGAGGGTTTGAATATTTGTTGACTGATAATTTTGAGTTTGCATTTATTATTTCAGTTTTTTAGATATTTCAGCATTTCATATTTCTTTTATTGTGGCTCCCTTTTCAAGGTTCAGTGTGTAGGATTCAGTGCCATCTCACTTCACTCTCTCCTTCCTAGCGTGAGGGAGAAACTATGGTGGCCTTGAAACAGTCTTGTTTAGTTTGACCATTCGTAGCTACTGTAGAAACATGGCAGAGTCGATGGAAGAGGACATCCAGCGTCTGTAGATATAAAAGGCTCAAGGTAACAAAAACGATTCTTATTTCTGGGTGATGATACACTAATAAAAAATAGCAATGCAAATTATATTCAAATTCTGCCATATTCTCTGAATAGCACCACTTAAATCTGAGACACTGGGCATACAGACACTGTATGAGAATTAATGTTTTGTGTTTATTACCCAAATTTTCCACAAGAAACTGGTATGCATTTCCTATGAAAATATGATCTTTCCTCCTTATCAGTTACTTTGTCAGGTATATAGAGTGTTTAGTGTGGACCACATCTCAACTGATGATTCACATCAACGCACATCATTTTTTCATTTGATACTTGTACACGTGTGCACTCTATGTCTTAATGTGTTTAATGAATGATGAGTTTGATTTGTGACTCCTGGATGTGTAAATAACCAGCTGTTTACACATCCTGTTAAAAAGTGATATGTCAATGTTGTGTTCACAACTTGTTTTCACTGCCCCCACAGCTTTGGCAAAGGAATACATGAGCTGAATACATGATAGTTGAGACATTGTAGAGTTAAGGGAAAGTGGTAAGAAGAAGCTCACTATAGCGTACACTTAGGTGGGGCTTTTTTAAGTGGCTGTTGACTGAAGCCAATGTGGAAGTGCCAAAAAATGCAGTTCCTAGAACGGCCACTTGATGCTGGCTACAGAGCAAGTCAATCTCCATAAGCCTCCATGTTAAAATGTCCAACTTCATTGCAGAAATAAACATGTTTACAGCCTGGTACAAAAAAATGGTTTTGATTTGGTACCGTACTGAGTCTGCATTTCTATTTAACTTGCATGTTCACATTATATTAACGCTTAAAGTTATGCATAATTAACAGCAGATTGACAGGTGGATGCCATCACAGGTTACTTGTTTGAGCACCCAGGTGTCATTCAGCCCGCCTCCGCTCCACTTTGTCCATTTTTAGATTACCTGGGAGACGGCAGAGGTAGGACTGCCAAGATGGCCACCTCAGTCTGAGCTTCACAACAGCTCTTTGATACAACGTCCATGTTTGGACTGTCTAGAGCTAAAACACGTTTTTTCTGCTGACCCTCTCCACAGCAGTGCTTTGCTCTACTTCCATGCTGAGACTCAAGTCTGCTTCTTCAAACTTGGAGAACACAGACTCTGGGTAACATAAGTACCTCAAACAATCTCACTTAAGAAAGCCTGAACAATCTGAACTAGTGGTAAATAGTAGTAGCTAAGTTAGCTTGGCAGCTAGGCCTATGGCATAGCTTAGAGCAGTAGTTGTCAAACTGGGGAGGGCCATAGAGCCACTTCAGGCGGGGTGTGGATGACGAGGGTTGAATGAATATGACTTATGTCATATGTATTATGAAAATGAAGTTTTCCGATGCTACAGCGCTGACCTTTTTTATTAGTTGTTGATAAAAAATACTTATGAAGGGGGAGGTGCAGGACAAAGTTTGTGAACCAAACACAGAGATGGACTCCAGGTCATACTTTAAATACTGCTGGTGAAAAAATGATTCTGACTCATGGAGGAATTAACGAACAACCTGCATGTAAGGGTGAAAAAACAGATATGAGAGCTGGTGTGAAATCTCATCAATCTCATGTTGAGCACATTCACAATTCACATTTAACTGATGTTGAAAAAAAGACTGCTTTGTGTTCCCTTCATAAAACACACAGGCCACCAAATGCTATAACATGCATGAAAAATGATGTTTAAATGAGATGGAAGGTGATGAGGAGGAAACAGTTGGAAGTAGTTTGATAAAAGAGGGGGGTGGTCTGAATCTCCCTGTCCTTTATTGGCGTGGAGAAAAAACCCACACACACTCACTCACACACACACACACACACACACACACACACACACACACACACACACACACACACACACACACAGGCGCACTTTGGAGTTCACTGCTGGACGTGTAGCAGTCCTTTCATCCACAGTGCAGACTGTGTGGCTCGGCGCTCCACCCGACGTCCTCTCTCCTCTGCTTTACTGTCGTGTCTCCTCTCCTGAACAGGTAAGGCATCCGTCAAAGTTATTGTGCTATGCAATAGTGTGCGATCTTTGCGCAGTTCAGTGCGTACCCTGTCCAGCGCACAGATCATCCTCTTGCCTTTCCTTGACGTGCAGGTACCGTGTAACCGCGCGGGATGACATGATCCTATTTGATGCTTCAAATTAAGATTTGAAGCGTTTTTAAATAAAGTTCGAACAGGCAGCAAACAGTGCATTCAGCACATGGGGTGAAACATCGTGATCCTTTGCGCATTCTGCCGGGCTGCTGCGTACAATTATATATATATATATATATATATATATATATATATATATATATATATATATATATATATATATATATAAGAGCTTTTGCATTTTTAGCCAGCGTTGTGTGGAGAGAATCGGTCAGTTTGCAGGATGCACATGAGTTGTGCACGTATTTGTAGAGGACGGTGGTAAATATTGAAGTGAGGTGCGCCTTTTTCTTTTCCACCTTTCATCACTGTTTAGATGATGAGGTTGAAGACACCTGCAGCGAGAGATCAGAGATCGTGAACGGAGGCTGTGAGCGTGTTTTTCATGGACTGCTCAGGTATTTGTCTGGTGTTATTGTGAGACACACAGAGGTACATGCATTTATATCTCAGTGCACACTCGTTTGGGATCTAAGCAACCTAACTAAGTCTAAAACACACGTGATAAGTGATCGATCCTGATCATAAATTGTTTAAAACCTGAACCTGGAAAGGTGTGTGTGTGTTGCGGGGTTCTCTCTCTCTCTCTGTGCTCGTGTTTGTGTGTGTGTGTGTGTTCTGGATGTGTTTGCAGTTCAAGGATATTTATCTCATATTTGAAGTGCTGGAGCCAATAAGTCCCTCACCTCCTCCTTCAGATGTCTTCATCCATTCATGTTAGTTTGATTGTGTTTTTTCGTGCTGAGTTACAGGCATCATTAAAGGCAGAATTACACACACTCACACCCACACACTCACTCATCTCCTTTCCCACCCAGGAAGGTACTACAGCATAATAAATATGCCATTAGCCGTCTTCATTCAAATGCAGCCCCCCTCCCAAATTGTATTCAATGATCACACTCCTCTGTCACTTAGTCCAGTGGAATGATGATTAATATGCCACTTTGTGGCTTAATTTCTAAGCACTGACTTAATAAACCTGCCACGTTCATGTAGCCCTGTCGATTACTCTCAGGAGGGTCATCTAGAGAATACATATGGGCCCCTTCACATCCTCATCACCACATAACGACAGAGGAGAGGCTCACTTTGGCCAACAGCTTCCCTTCATTCAAAAAACAACAACAAACAGAAGCGATACAGTGCATAAACAAGTCACAGCAGTATGGTTTTATTCTTGTTCCACCAGGAATGCAGTGTAGTCTGCATAAAATACAGCTGATACACCAACATAAAGTTCAATCTGTCTGATAGTTTGTGTTCTCAGTGCCTGCAGAATGAACACGCACGCTTTGTTTCCCAATTTGGGGTCTAGGAACTTTCAGGTGTGCTTCGGGGTGTTTCTGGGGAACCTGAGCAAAGTGAGCACTGAACAGGTAAACACAATGACACATTTAAAGGTTTTAATGATGTGATTTTACACAGAAACTGCAATACTCTGAGTGATTTTGTGTTTATTTATTTTGAAGCACATGTCAGAGCATTCCCTCACATCTCAGAATATTAACCTTGTTTTTTTGGGGGGGAGGTGGTTATTATCTCGTTGCCTGGTCTCTCTGGGTTTTCGCTCAGCAGCGGCAGGCTGAACAGGTAGGTAGTGTGGGCTGAAGGCTAATCTTCACAGGGGTGATAGAGATAACAGTGATGTATGGAGCGGATGGGGTGGTTTAACACCCAGAGCTGACTGTTGTCTAGCAGGGTCAGGTCTATGATACCAGTGTAGTGCTTCAGCCAGCTCCTCTCATGCCTGGGATTTGGCAGTCTTAATAGCTGCAGGTGGATACAAGCGGAGGCTGCCTCTGTATTCACAGCCTGCAGAAGCCTTGATGAATGCTGTGTTGCTGCTCAGGCATCTGTCAGTCGCTTCTGCTCTCCAAGTAAAATACTTCCTTGGCTGCCAGCCAGACAGGCAGCCAGTGCATATTGTGACATGGTTAGGCTTCATTTTACTGTAACGTTTCACCCTAAAATGGATGGCTGTGTTTTTACTAAAGCAGAAGCTACACCTGAGAATTCTCTTAGTGGCACCAGCCGACCAAGCTGTACCTTGGTGTGAAGTAATTACATGACAACATGATGGAAAAATATATCATTTATGATCTTGCATGTGAATAAGCAGCCAGGCCTGGGCAATAACGTGATATCACAATGTTGCGCTAATCAATATTTTTATATTAACAATCGATTAGCTGTGTGTAATGTGAAAGGAGGCGCGGGTGGTGATGAGCAGGGAGGTAACAGAGAATTATCACCATCTCTGTATGCTCCTCTGCCCTACAGAGCCCTTTAGCATATTCTCGCAGATTGTTTTGGTTTTGGCTCCGTAGTCCAGTCTCACCGCTCTCATCAATCCAATATACAGGAAGGCAGTTTGTTTTTAACCAAACAGCTACAAAAGACAGAGAATCAAAGTTATAGTGACTAGCTTTTTAACATTTAGCACCTTAGCATTCAGTGGCTATAGAGCCAGGAGACTCAGAATAAATGCTGATGTTGTTCAATGACTGCTGGATGTATGAACTGTTTGCTAGCATGTTAGCCTTATCAACTTTAAAAGGTGATAATATGTAAATAAATAAATCAATAAGCATTATTATTATGCAGCATCATTTTTTTTTAAATCATGATTCATGATGTACCATCATGTATTTTAAATACTAAATGAACATATCATCATGACACAATTACACTTTAAGGTTAAAAGATTATCATTAAATACAAATTTAAATTATTTCCCATCCGTGCTACGTGAAACACACGTGAATCTACATTATGTGTTATGCATCTAATCATTGTGAAGATTAACAGTTTTATCCCTTATCGACTCATGCATATATATTTCATTTTTCTATTATATTTTCTCTGCCTTATATTGATTTGTCTATACTGTTGTTACTCTCTATGTTGTAGCTCTCTATTTTTAATATACATTCCGTTTGCCCCTGTTTAACCTCTATAAACATATCCGCACATTAATGCAGAATATGTAGGCGAGCAACCGAGAAACTTGTGGCTTCGAAAGTATTCTGGTTCCCGTTTGTAGTCTGAATCGCATTTGCCAGTTATGTTTGAGCTAGCTAGCTTTGCAACAATCCATGTGGAGAGTAAAAGAGTCTGAATGCATCGGCTGAAATGCAATCTCAGAACTCTTTTTTATTAGCTTTTATTAAAGTTATCTGCATTAATATGCTGATATATTTTCATAGAGATTAGCAGAGATGTGTCTTTCTCATCATTGTAGAGCATCGAGTTGCTAACTGATGGGTTCTGAGACTGGTTCCTGTTATATTTTGATTCTATATAAGTGGATGGATATAGTCTGTAAACTATTTTGTCCTATAGGGTCATATAGCTCTTTATTCATTCTCTTCTTTGACCCCATCATAAATAAATGCTGTTTCAGTGATTTTTCTGTTCCTCTGAGGAGTTTGCGCCCTTGTTTAACAGAGGTCATATAGTTGAATATATATGTACATTATGAAGGTTATTTGTATTATGTAATTGTTTTTTATGTGCTGTATATCTTCATTTATGAATCTGGATTGTATAGCTCTTTATTTATAGTTTGTTGCTATATGTTTCCAGGCTCGGGCGTTCAGTCATTTTCTTGTTTGTGGTCTCACCTCCTTCATTAGGAGAGGTGGTTTATTCACAGACTGATCAAATCGTGCATATTCTGTTTGCTGGTTGTTGTTTGAACCTCACCTGTTCATAATGGATATCTCTATGCTCATGATGGCTTATAGCTGAAACACGTTAAATTTTTGGCCATAATAAACAGGAAGCTATTTATCTGTGAGTGCCGGTATTCTGTTTGTCGGATATAATTATCTCCTGACTCTTGATAACATTTGATATCTGCAATATTCAAACAATCGCAAAGCATCATTTATTAGTTACATGTGGTCTTATGGATGCAGTGTGGAGTACAAATCAGCTGTCTTTGCTAACCTTGCTAACAAATTCTTCTGTCATTACTAGCTCTGCGTGGGCTTATTTACAATATTTAGAAAAATCTACATCTTTGTGTTTATTAAAGCTCCTTTTTCTCATTGTTTGTGTTGTTTGTAACAACATCAGATTGTTTCTGTGACATACTGTAGCCCAGAGGAAGGACCGGACGGGGAGATATCGATCAGTGTCACCAGATCACACCTAAGAGGCCCCACAGGCTCTAGATTAAAAATAATATTTCTTTATTAGAAATAACCTTTTGGTCAAGAGGGCTCTGGTTACTTAATGAAAGAATGCACACCAGAGACAGCATATATTATTTGATGTTGTCATTTCCTCTGATTGTTGTCAGTTTGAGATGAATCCAGAGAGGAAGAGTGATTATTAGGGTGTGATTATCGACTGTCTGCTCCCCATCCAATGTGTTAGAAGGTGTCATTTTAGAGGAATCAACCAGTTTTATGGGATTAGACAGACTGCAACCAATTTAAAAGACAAATTAAATCACATTTTTCACAGTTTTCATTAAATAAACTAATATCTGATATCTAGCATTTACTCTTGTCAGTCTTTACTGAGACGAAGGATTACTTCTAGGCCTGTATCAAATGACTATTTTCATTATCAATCAATTTGCCATTTTTATGCTTGATTAGTTAATGAATCATTTTATCTTTCGCAGAGACAAATATCCATTACAATTTCCCAGATCCCATGGGGACATCTTCAGATGTCTTGTTTTGTCAAACCAACAGTCCAAAGATTTAATTTACCACAATGAAAGGAGCAAATCCTCTTATTTAAGAGGCTGGAAAATGTTTGCCATTTTTTTTCTGATTAATCTAATTAAGTTAAATATTTAAAATGTTGTTAATTTCTGTCCATAATTCTCGCTAACAGCCAGTTTGACCAAAAAATGTAGTGATTTTTACATTGTATAGTCTTATTTTATTGTTTCTGCCCATATGTCTGTGAGCCGCTGACCTTAAAACACATTGATTTGTCTGTAACTCACTGGGGAGATTTTCAGACCATTAATGATCCAAAACTTGTTTCAGAGGGTTTTACAGCAGAAACACCAAATAAATGCGCCTGTAAGGTAGATAATCCCACATTAGTATCAGTATTGCCTTTAAAACCCTGCCTACCCTACATTAGTCTGGTCTAATAATATAGTTAACATTCTGTGAATAGTGACTGAGATAGACTCCAGTGTTTTCTGCTCTCCAGCCACAGTAGTCAGGTGAGATTCAAGGGGAGGCTGAAGTTGCAGTGCGAGGACATGTTGTGGGGCTGCAGGAGGCCAGGTAAGCAGGACAGAGTGGTGACCTTCACTCTCCGATGGAGACTGACAGAAGCCTGATGGAGTCTGTGCAGCCAGAGTCATGTCCAATTGTTTCTGACATGAAGCTGCAAGAAACCCTAAAGCCCAGGGAGGAGCATTTTACAGCATAGTATTGAAATTAATGAAAGAACCTGACCATCTGCTGTCTCAGATGTTGTACGGAAAGAAACCATTAGCTCTGTTGCTTGATACCAAAGTTCTGCTTGTCAGCTGTTGAGTCTGGCAGTATACGGCTAAGTCAACCTGTGCAGTGCAACATGTAAACTGTTCACACCTTGGTTTGATTTCTTATTTGCTTTTCTCAGCAGAATTGTTACCTTCGGGTGATCTGCCTTTGTCTAATGCTCTCTGGCAGAAGAAGCCCGGCTTATGAATAAATCAGAGCCCTCACTTTCTCTGCTTTGAAGGATAGCGAATGGAATTACCATGTACTGTACCATACTGAACTCGGAGCTACTTTCATCTTTTTTTGCCCTCCCCTGTGCTAAAAATAGTCCAACTGCAGCAAAGTGCTGTCTGTACATTGCAATGGTAAACGTATACAGAAATTCATAAATAATTCCTGCTCGTGTTGTTTTTTTCTCCCATAACAATAGTTTTTACAATCAATGATTCATATGAACCTGGCTATGAACCCATCGGTTACTGTCAGAATTTTGCACAACTTTAATTGCTTATCTCTTATGTAAGATGGCCACCTCCACTCGGTGGTCACTCATGATTTAAACCTAATCTTCTTAGCCATGCGATGTATTTGTCTTTGGAAAGCAGCAGATTATTGGTCTGTCAGATTTTCCCAATAAATATATCATCTGTCAGGAAGCAGATTGTAACTGTAACAGTCTTTGTGTTTGTGTTGATATTTTTGGCACCTCTGTACCAGTGCCAATATTTCAGATTTAGATTTTTATAGAAACGTCTAAGTCTATAGCTGCAGTCCAGCTGCGGATTACCAAAGCAATATTGAAAGTAAACAACTGCACGCTCACAAAAATAGGGAAAGAAGTGTTATCCGGCAGCCCAAATAAAGTACACTTGCTATCAGCACAAACCACCAATATGCCACAGTGAAGTTTGGAAATTTACAAACAGGCTTTTCAATCAGACTCTGAGGGAGAGATGACTGAGGATAATACCTTCAGAAAGGAGACGGGAGCCGGGCTTAGTTTCCTCTAACAAATCCTCTGTTGCCCTGGGATCACTAACACATTAGCGGTGGAGCATGCTTTCAAAAAAAAAAAAAAAAAACTCAGCTTCAAGTCGGGCAACACCTGCACGACACTGATAGAAAGTCTGCAATATGAGCCTGTCACACTTTTTGCAAAATTCTTCATAACAGGTGGAATATCAGCTCATCATTAGAATGGAAATCCAAAAAAAAAAAAAAAGGTTCCTGCCAAGTCTTCCAAATGCATGTTTTATAAATTGAGTGATGTGTGGGTTTTTGGAGGGTAACAAGCTAAAATAAGATTGCCAGTTGGTTTGTCAGATAAAACCTTGACTTGCATGAAGTGTTTCTGCAAACTGAGGACATGTTCTACTTGGTAGAGAATGCTGTGCAGTCTTTATAGCAGCTTTGTGCCTGTATGGACTTTACTATCTGGAATAGGAAGCTTCTGTCTGTGATGGGAGTGTATATTTTATCCCTTGATTTAACATTATTCTCCTGCCAATATATGCAGCTAATAGTTACCCATGCTGAATGTTATTCTAAGTACATACAGGGCCAATTTGACATCACAGCAGCAGCAGCAGCAGCAGCTATGAAGCATTGTTGGAATTCTTTTTCTTTTTTTATCTGTCATACAAAGCGAGTTACACGGTTGTCACATGAAAAAAAAAAAGACTATTGGAGTCATCAGCAGTGAAATATCTCACCGCACTCTTATTCACAAAGATGCCACTTTGCAGTAATTCTTATTCTTTATGGATCACATGTTATTGCAATTCAAAACTGAGATGAGCACAATGTCAGCCAGGAGTGCCCTGTGATTGAGAGGTCTTCCTGGAAAGACCAGGTTTGTGTTCGTCTCCATGAAACACTTTCATTGCTGCTCTACACCTTCACGTCACATCGCACAAACATGTGTTCCGCACAGCTGTCTGGTTGTCTGTTTCTTCTGTCATAACATACAATTCGCTGTTCATGTCGAAATTCAGAGATTTGATTGATTTTGAAACAGTGGCTCGCTGATTTAAAATGGAGGGGGACAAAAAGCCAATGATGCTGGCAGATTTCCTAATTTGTCTGGCTATCTTGCAGATTAAGCTAACTTTGGCTCCATGAACTGACAGAAAATAGTTCCTTATTAGTACTTATGATTATTGAGTACATAATTGTGTTCACACTGACAATTATGGCAAAATACTGTGTACCGTGAGTACTCAGATGGTGCACTAGTAACTGTCAAAGAGTTCACACACTTCCTACCCCAGATGGCCGCCGTTTTGGCTATGTAGTGTAAAGGGAGGGACCAAAATGGCAGCTGAGGAAGCTGCTGGAGCTGGAGTGGTGGTGGTGATACAGACAAACGCTGACTCCGCATGGTTGCAATTCAGCGAAGAAGAAGTGATAAAATGTTGTGATCGTCTTTTCCAGTATCTGCGCAGTGGTCGTACTTGAATTGAGACAACACAATCCTGTTGAAATTAGCACACTACACCAGAAGGTACAAGTGTACACAGTGTAATACATAGAAATGTATCCGAATTGAGACCCATCAACAGTCTCCATCTATGATAACTGTTTAAAAAATAAATATCCTGCTCAAGAAACATGTAAAACATGCACATCATGGTTACATATTCCATGCTAAAAGACTGTTGAATTCATATAGAAGACATGGAAATAAACAAACAGCATTATTATTGTGGGTTGTGTTGCTGCATTCAATATGAAAAAATGAGGAGCACCTTGTCAGTGGTCCCATGGGACACATATCAAGCGGGGTTCCTCCCTCATGAGATTTTGCATGTCAGATACTTCATTTGCTGCATTCTGATGAATTGTTTATGCACCAATCTGTGCTTTTTATGCATTCATTTCTAAGTCCTCCACCACCTTAAACATGCATGTAAATGAAATGTTGTGTCAATACGAGTAACATAGTTCCATGTTATATTAAGGATTGAAACAGCAGATCGTAGACAAGGACAAAATGTTTGGACTGTCAAAATAAAATATTCATTATATTTGGAAGAGGCAAGAACTCATGGATAAACTCACAGATAGACCACTGAGATGACTATGGTGGATGACTGAACAATACATTAGAGAAAATAAATTCCTTTTTTTGTTGCTTTCAAACTGAAAGAACAATTTTCCTCGATGTAGACACTGAAATAAAGATCAGCCTGTTCCACAGTGTCTAGTCGGACAGTCCACCATGGTCGACAGAAAATCCTTTATTTATATGTATTCCTGCTGACAGGACTGATCATTGTTCATCTGCCATTCAGATCTGTATTTAGACCGCCTCTTCTTACAGGTGGACTTGAGCTGGAGGTATTCACCAACATTTTAAAAATAAAACAGGTCTCCAATGACTCTCTCAAACCAGGGTAATGATGGTGCTGAGTGACATGCAACTTGCCTGTCATTCTTGTGTCACGCTCCTATATGAATTCTGGTTTAATACTTCTTGGCTCTTGAGACTCTTTTGGTTTTATTATTTCTCATGCCAATCCATGCATTTGAAAATGTAGCGTATGCATTAGAGTGTGCACGAAAGTCATTACAGGACAAATTGTGTTGATTCGGTAAGGGACAAAATGAGATGACCCTGAGGGCTGGCAACTGTACTTATAATCCGATCTTAAGAGTACAGGTGGTTAGTATGAAAATGTAAAGTTACATATAGGAAATTCAATTTTTTTCTATCATAACACTGTTTTGCTGCTTAGCTTATGTACTTGGACAGTGACAGTTCTGAAGGGGGATGGATGTAGCATGTCCAGTTGTTGGTAGTGCTAGGAGAGGAGGTACTCTCTGAAGAGCTGGGTCTTCAGGTTTTTTGAGGGTAGAGAGGGACTCCCCTGATCTGGTAGGAACTGGTAGTGTGTTCCACCAACGGGGGACAACAGACAGAGTCTGGATTGCCCTGGATATGCCTGTATAAGGATATTCAAGTAATAGCAGTGGGATGATGACTGCCCAATGTATACATTTCACTTGAGTGGTGTTGAGGGTTGCAAAGTTGTTGTGACAGATTGGTTGAAATTGTGTGTGGATTGTTTCATATATGATCTTCCAACTTGGGTGATGTCAGCTTAAGTTGCAAAATTTATTGATCCACATATGAAGTTTATTTATAATAAAGTAAGGAGGGAGTTTCATGGGAGAAACAACTAAACACGAATGTGCTGGAAGATGGCCTTGAGATACTGGAGAAACCTGGGAAAACAGAAACGTTGGCATTGATTTTAAATGAATTTCTTACACTTTGGCTCTGCTATTTTTTGCTTTGCCCTTGTACTGTATACACCAAATGTATATACTGCAGTAGTATATACTCCAATAATTTGACTGTAGCAGTATAGCACCCTGTTCACAGCTCAGCTTTCCTTTGCCTCTTCTTATTCACAGCAGCTAGAATAAGTTAGTGGAAATTACTTTCCCTCTGGCACCCCCATCCATCAAACCCTGTCTTAAGTCCTATCTGATGTTGACGAACAATGTGAGTTTGTGTGATGTTTCATGAATCCATGTGCTTCTTGATGCTCGACGCATACAGCCTAGCTATTTTTAATGTACTCCGCGTTCAGGCTCTGCTTGGATGGATAAGGTTGGTTATGATCAAGTTTGACAGTCTCCAAATGATCGTGATAGCTTTTGACAATTTCTTTGTGCACGGCTCATAACGGAAAACTATTTATCTAATAAGTAAGCATACGCTGAGGTAGGTGTATGTATGTGTGGGGTGCTTGGGGTGGGTGCTACGTGCATGCATTCGTGTGCTATTTTTTGCATGTGGGTTAATTCATATAACCTTTTTGTAACGCAATCTAATTTAGTGGTGTGGTAACATCACCTTAGCACTGAATGTAATGTCAGAACCCCACTCAGTGCAGCTCTGCAAGAAGAATGTAATTGAGAGAGAGCCCATGGGAGTTCGATGGGGAGATTGAAAATCTCATAATGATATCTATATCTATTGTACAGCAAGCTATTTCCACAAATGGCCCAGTAATATACCTTTAAACTTTTGGAAACGCAGTGCTTAGCTTGCAGAGAGGGCTGGATCTCATAAACAAGTCTGATTCTCTGCTGATTCTGTGCACACACTGTGCAGTATATAGTCAGTATCTTCTCCATCAAACCTCTTTGAGCATGTATGTAACAAGACACGCAACATTGGAAAAATGAATAAATGCAGAGAGCATAATGAGAGCTTCCTTGCTATTAAGCAAAATTTCCAACACCCCTCTCTTGTAATCTACACAGAAGCATAAATGGTGAACCTTGACAGCCTGCAGCATGATTAATGCACTGCACACTAAATGGATTTGCAATGAACCAATTGTGTGATGAGCTGCTTACACTCAATAAACTGGTACCTTGACAGTAGTGTGGCTCCTACTGCTCTTTTATGTCAGAATTTGCATGGCAAATAGCCACAGTAGCCTCATTCATGTGGATACGTGTGATCGGAGTGAATCATCCATCACAAACACAGGCCTTGGCTCTCTCTCACGGCCGTTTTTAGACCGCGTGATGCACTGCTTGCTCTCCGGAGCAGGTCAGCTGGTCAAAGGCGTGTTTGTCCGCTGTTGGGTGACTGTCCCCGCAGCCTGGCTGTGTTGATTTTGTCTCCTGTGGCATCGTCACTCATCTGGCCCTGCGACCTGCACCATTTCTCTCTGACTCACTGAGACAGTAGTCTCAGGCCCAGCCGTCTCTCAGCACGACTCTCCAACACATCATATTTCCGAAACGTCTCATATCCTTTCCACAGTGTAAAATAGCTCCTGACGTCTGTGATTATTCTAAACCTTTAAACTGTCTTTTCCTATTACACTTACTGTTGTTGTGATAGATTAAGCTTTATCTTCACGGCCACATTGCACCTCCTCTTTCTTTGCGCTGGATTGTTTATGTTTGTGTCTGTCCAGGAAAAGCCTCTCCTAGCAGGAATTCATCAATGGGCTTTGTCTTAATATCGGGGCAGCATAAAAACAGGCTGCAAGGTCTACTGGATTAAGACTGCGGCCATCCTTCAAACCCACCGCTGATTGTGCATTGTGATTTCATTACCCGCAGGAATGTTCTTACGCTTCTGTCTCAGAGCAAAATTGTGTTAAACTGAAATAGCCATTTCCTCTAAATAGAAAACATGTCCTGAAGATACAAGAGCATTATTGTGTATCTACTGTGCTGACATACCTTTATCAACAAATATAGATCGTTACCTGGACAAACAATAACCGGACTTGGGTTGTAGCAATTTGCAGTTGAATTTAAGCCTCAAGTGAATGAGCGACCAAAATGGAAAAGTCATAATATTTCTTATAGAAATACTGTTTCTGGAGTCGACCTGTATGACCATGATTGGATTAGATGGGGGGGGGGGGGGCTTCTTGTCAGGTGCTTTTGTTGGGGTTGGGTTGGGTGGAGGGGGGGGGCTGTGCCTGTGATGAGTGAAGCCATTGCCCTGTGTGGTGTGCTGGACGATGGATGGCCTCGGAGTACAAGGTCCAAGAGAAATGTGCCCACCGTGCCGTTAGGGAATAGGGAGGAGATGATTCATTTTCAGCATCACTTCACCCAGGATGATCTCATTACTTTGTGCAAGTGGACAGTCCCAGCGATGAGAAGTCGACAGGTCCGCAGAGCCTCCGCCCTGAGAGGCGTGTCGTATGAGGCATTACATGCTCCCTCCTCTGTTTGTGTATTGATTATGGAATATAATAGAAAGATAGGAACGAGCGCAGATTTATTCATGGTGTCCTTTCAGATGATTTTCTGCAGCTGTGGTAAAGATCGTGTGACTAAAATGTGAAAATAATAGTTCAATCCTTCCTGAAAAATATAGTTTTTTTTTGTGCCTATTTTTGATTCTGTTGAGATTATTGACGACACAAAATCAAAACTATTGAGCGAATGTTATTTGCAGTTTGCTTTTGATGCATTACAAAAACATTCAGTCGCTGAATCATGAATCTCAGCCCTGAATTGACGGGTGTTCATATTCATTGATCTTATTATTTATTACTTACACGCTTAGTTAGCATGTAGTGTGTGTGCATTATATTATCTTGTCAACAGATGCATAGCAATCTTCACGTTATTCATAGTTATTCCAACATGTGATCTAATTACTGTATAAATAGAAGATCAGATAACAATCAGAAAATCCGGAAGCGTCTGCGAGTTCTCAAAGCTTTGAACACGAAGAACGAAGCTTATCATACCGCTGTGTGCACTAATTAAAATGAGGTACGACTTCATATCTGAGTTGCACAGTGGAGCGCCTCATGTTTTAACAGTGTGCAGCGGGGCGAGAGCACAGCATCACACTATGGCTTGTTAAATGAAAAAGATTAAACGCAGATGTTATGGAGCATTTTAATGATTCACAGCTTCACTCTAACCTATAGGAATGTCACAGCTAGGAGGAGGAGGTTGCTCGTCTTCACTGTTAATTAGGATTTGAGCGCAGTGTTTTGAATGTCGTGGAAATAGATACTCTAACTGAGTAAAAGTAGACTTGACTAGTACTAGAAAAGGAGTGCATAGTTTTACATTCTGCAAGTACATGAGTATTGTAGCCAAAATATTTAAATAACAAACCTCGAAATACTTACTAACATTATGATTATATATTCTGTACTTTATTTGATTTTTTCCACAAAACGCTGAATTTAAGCACTACATTATGTTGATATTATTTTTACGATTTTACTTTTAGAATAGTTTGCAGTACAGCATGGGTGAGTATGCTATAATACATTGCAAAAGATTAGTACGTTACCCAAGTCATTCGTTATAATTTTATTGTGTCGTGTTATTTTGTGTTCTTCCCTTTTCCAAATCAACTTTCGGATTCTTCAGTTTAGACATCATTATATCAAAAGCACTATGTGTTTTATTTTTATTTTTTAGTATTACTTCAGCACACTGACCACTAACAACAACTATCAAAACTCATATCTTAAATAGTTCTATGGGTTTATTAGGCAAGAGAAATGTGCTTACTTTCTGCTGTTCAAATTATTTCATCTGTGTCTACACAAGATGCGTTCAGGTACATTACTGAGTGTAGGTCACATGTGTTTTGGCAGCGTTCTGTTCCCAACACATTACACATGATCCATGTCAGATGTGTCAAACTGAAGAAAATGGATTAGAAAGGTAAAAATATACTTTTTGTATGCGCGGATAGCTTGTAGTCTGTATTTTATCTAGATTATATGTAGATTGTGTCTGTTGCATCAGACGTGCGTAAGACGACTGAAAAACGCAAAGCTGTGCAGAGAAGTTGCTGTTTTCTGCATTACTGGGGCCGAGGTTGCTCAACTCTAACCTTGTGAGGCAGCTGGACTCGTGAAATCATGCAAGAATCCATCTGGCCAAAACAAGCTGGACCTCTGTTGTTCAGACCAATCAGCATTCTATGAGGAACCACTGGCACCTGCGGCCTGAGCTACAGCTGTGATTTAAGGCTACGTGTGTGACGGCGTGTGTGAGAAGTGACTCGAAAACAACAATGGCGGTTGTTAAAGGCCTTAGCATAGAGTTATACTAACTTGAGTTACATCAGAATGAAGGAGAGAAAAGAACAAAAGTGAAAGTTTTTCTTGATGGAAAAGACGTCTTCGCTCTTCTCTCGACTGATTCAGTAAGTTTCACTATGTCATATATGTCGTTGATCTGATTGGTTGAAGTTCAAACATGATGATCAGTTGGTCCATTTAATCACATGGCTTTTTTTTTTTTTTTTTTTTAAACCAATGCCTTTTTCTAAAACAATTTCCAATAATGATTTCCCAGAGGGTTGTGTGTTGCAAACCATCTGATGCAATCACGTTAGCTCGACTAGCCCTCTGAGAACTTCTCAGGAGGGTTACGAAAATCACTGAATTTTATTAATGAGAACATTTCTAGGTAACAAATCAAATCAAAATCCAGCCCACATCGTCAGCCGAGGCACAAGATAACATGTCGGTCAGCATCGGAAAAGATTCAACGGTGGGCTCGACTTGAATGTCTCTAGAAAGCTTGTTTGTTTCTAATATTTTCATGTCAAGTAAATCTTTTCAAATGTGAAAACTGTGGCAAACACTAACAAGATCCTCATTAGTTTTGGTTTTAGAATGAAATCCCAAAGTATTGATGTCTGCCAAGTGATGAACCTCGCAAACTGAAACACGACCACTGTGGTTTGTCTTGTTTACATAATGAAAGGAGATGTGTTTTGTCATTCTGTGTTTGTGATCTGAGTTAGTGCACAGACTTTATGTTGCGGCTCGCAGTCGCATTGTTCTGGTTTAAACTGTGCTGAATTTTAATGCGTTTCAAATGTGTTTTTCCTCACTGGGGAGACTGGACTTTAACGATTCCATGCCTGCAATGCAATGCATCACATTGTTAAGTTGCAGGTCATGTGGAATGATTTGTTATGTATTATGATAGCAGGGCGTTTGTCATTTTCAGTTTAGCGAAATAACGCCTCATTTGCTTTCTTGACATGCATCGTCGTGGCATTTGTGCAAAGTCAGACATGCTCTTGACCCGTAGTGAACCGTTTGCTGAGTGCAAGTCACCAAGTTTTGCTTCTAAATGAATTTCTTTTGTGGCGCACTTTTAGTATTAAACGCCACACAATAATTACAATTAGAGAGGAGGCAAAGAATGAACAGTCACGAAAAGTGACCTTGCAGCTCAGAGCAGCCAGATGGTTAGTGAAATAAACACACAGGGTCAGAACATTCTTAGACCTTGACCACATGGTATTCCAACACAGGAATAATGTTTAGAAAGACAGTTTTTTAATCATGATGAAAACAAGGACTGTAGGAGCATGTTTATTGGGAATGACATGTCGTGTATTCACGTCAGCGGTGACAACACTACCCTAAAAAGAGAGACACTGCGGGCGAGAGCGACAGAGGAGGGAAGAGGAGGATTTTTTAATAATGAATGTTCATTGACATCAGAAAACTAATGTTCACTGTCATTCAGTGAGTGCTGTGCAATTTCCTAAATTGATTGGGATACTTACTTTAATTTGTTTGCATTGTGCTCAGTGTAGTTCACGTGGACTAATACAAGCAGAGCCAGGAGATCTCAGTCAGCTGTTGTTTGCAGGTTGGATCAGTTCAGCAGCTGAAGGATGTTGACTTTGTCAAGGTTGACCTTAATGCATGTATGGTTTGATGGGGATGACATGCTCTCTGCTGACACTGCCTTTGATGTCTTTAAAGTGACATGAACTAGAAGTCAAGACTCAGCAGCCACTATAGTGATTCTGTTTAGGTAAGGCTGTCCTCCCTTAAAGGAACACCTACATTATCTCTGTATATTGGTTGTGTAAGTCAGGCTGGCTGTGATGAAGTTCATCTTGTTCACACATCTTGACATGTTAGATTAGGATAAGCACAGGTGGACAGTATACAATGACGTTAGTGATGGCATGACCCACTGGAACATTTAAATGGAACTGAGCTATCGTTTCAAATCATTCCATTTCTTTTTCCCAAACGCTTTTCCTTATCAGGTTGTGGGGGGGCTGGAGCCTATCCCAGTTGGCATTGGGCAAGAGGCATAATACACCCTGGACAAGTTGGCATTTCATCACAGGACTGACACATACAGGCCAATTAGAGTCATAGACTAAAATGCATTTCTTTGGACTATGGGAGGAAGCCGGACTAACAGTAGAGAACCCATACAGACACGTGGAGAACATGCAAACAGAAAGGTTTGAACCCAGAACTTTCACCACTGTGAACCACTGTGCCTCCGCGTTCCAAATCAAATGCTGTCAGATGTTATCAGTTTGTGTCGAGTGCTATAACAAGTAAGAGTGTCTGTTGTGAAAAATGCATGGCAAGCTTGTTTGTATAGCACCTTTCAAAAACTAGATAATTCAGAGTACTTTACATTAGACATAAAAAGACATTAAGATGAAATATAAAAGGCAATATAAAAAATAAGCTGCAGTTAAATCAAGTGTATGAATCTTTCTTGGAATTTCATGACCATAAAGAGTTGGAGACTGTATATAAAACACTTTTTGATAGTGTACTAACATTAAGTGTACGTTCTCCATAAATTTCATGCTACAGGTAGAATGTTGCTGCGGATGTTTACAACCGTGTGTCTATTTTTTGGAAAGTTCCTGCATGTTAAAAGTATAGTCGGTATAAAACATGGACACAGTATCCGCGACATCACCCGCAGGTTTTCTGAAGAGCAGTTGTAAAGCTCAGAGTGTGGTGGCTCTGGTCGCTGCCATCTTGACAGTCCTGCCTCTGCTGCCTCCTGCTGAATGATGCCTGGGTGCTCAAACAAGCCACTTGTAATGGCACCCACCTTTTAATCAAAGTGGCCACACTCTTAATTATGCATAACTTTAAGTCTGAATATAATTTCAACTGGTGAGTTATATTGAAATGTATCCAACGCATAGTGAACGGTGAAATTAGCTATAGAGACTGAAACAGTTTTTTGTACCAGGCTGTAAAAATGTTTATTTCTGCTCTGAAGTTGGACATTTTAACATGGAGGCTTATGGAGACTGATTCATTTTGTAGCCAGCCTCAAGTGGCCGTTGGTAGAACTGCAGTTTTTGACACTTCTGCATTGGCTTCACTTCACAACGGTTGCTGTCTGGTTAAGAACTGTTATTAATATGCTAAGCTGAACCTGTAAAAAGAAGTAAAGAATATGTACACGACACAAAATGAAATCACTTCTGTAACTCATGAACCATTGCAGTTTAGTACAGTGAGTAGTCACTCACGCCATAGTCAAATAAATGGGGTTATGTAAAAAGTACAGCTTTAGTTACTTGCAGATAAAGATTTTCCACATGATCATACATTGATCCAAATTAAACTACCAGGCAGTACAAATAATCGTTAGTCTAAATGCAGCTTCATGTATAGTTCTCACAGTAGTAGCACTGTAGTGCTTTTAAAAAAAGTGAACTTCGTAGTGATGTGCAGTTGTTGTCTCTGTACATACAAATTATGGATGTTTGACCAAGCTTGAAAGTTAAAAGGACAAGAGCTCAGAAGTGGTTAATAATCATCCGAATCTGCCTGATTGACATTCGTCTGTTATCAGCCTACTGAGTCAGTGAAAACAGCTTATTACACTGACAATCATGTGTTTGCTCAGCTATGTATTTTAAATTGTTTTGCATTTACAACTTTAGACTCACAGACTGAGGATGGCATATCTGGTTTCAGCTGACTGCATTTTCTATTTTATTCCAGCACAATCCTTTTTATCTTGAGTGTCAGGATTGACAGAGATTGTAATGTTTAAAGTTACCTGTCATAGCAGGTTGTTTTGTTTGTCTGTTACATGCCTTCGGTGCGCACGTGAAAACCAAAGGTTTGTCCAGGTGTGGAATGAAATCAGCTCAGCACCGGACAAAGATTCATCATATCAGAATTCTCTGATGCAGAGCTTTTTGCATAAGGCTCACATTGCTCACATTGCAGGTCAGCCTGTTTACAAATCACCAGCTTGACCACATAAATGCACCCTCACCTGAAACTAATGCCTCAATTCGAAGATGGTGAGGAAGAAAAATTTTAATACAGAAAGCGAGCGACGTGATTGCAGATGTCCAAAGGCCAGTTTATATTTGAATATGCACATATTGGACTCGGTGAGCCAGATGGGATGAGGTGGGATAACATCAAATGAGAAAGTGGTGAACTGGCTTAGCTTTCCCACAACACCGCTCCATTAATGCGAGCTGCTGTCGGTTCAGCACACTGAGATTAAAATGAATGTACCGGATGTGTAGGGAAGTCAAGGCAATACATTTGATCATCTCACAACGTTCGCAACGAGCCTCACCCTCTGTGCAAATGACAAGACAAAAAGAGGCTTACACACATAACATGACTTAATGATTTAAGTGTGCCAGTCATCTTAATGTCCCCATTCTTCTCTCTATGCCAGATCACTCCCTTCTGTGTTGTTTCTAGATGTTGATGCGTTCTTCTTGTGCTCTCAGAGATCACTTGACAAGTTCAATTTCATGCAATTGTGCAAATGTTACATCAAGAGAAATCAGCTATTTTGTTTCCCTTTTGCTGAAATGTCTGCTGCCCGTGGTCATTGCTGTGGCATTTTAATACTTCACCTCCCAGATATCCTCTGTAATTCAAATATGCTGTCGACTGCACCATCTGTTAGGTGTCCTTCCTTGGATTTTCTGTCGATGTGAAGTCTAAATTCTAGTTCAGTAGGCTAATAAGTATGCTGACTAAGTACTTCGGGAATGGCACAATGAAATTCATTTGTGTTTCCATGTGAAATAGGTAGTGTTGGAGGCTTAGTGGTGTCACTACTGGTGGGTAGTTCAGTTGCTGAAGGTTGCTCCAGGGTTTATTCGTGCCAAAATGGAGAGGAGGAAAGCAACATGCAAAGTTTCAAGTTCACCAAAGCTGACCTCTATGCAAAAATATCATAGAAAATGTACCTGACATCTGCCAGCAATTCCATTGTTCATTGTATCTCTACTCATTTCGGTCCAAACTTTTTCTTTCTGTGTTGTATGTATGTTAGTGACCAAGCCCTAAAGAAGTTTCTAGAGTCATCTGCCTCACATATCTGTCAGAACAGATACACTTTTATACTGTGCATGCTGTAAAAAGAACATTCATGTGCCCAACATTAAATCTCAGACAGATCCATTTTTGCTATTAATGCTATTGACACTAGTACAGTATCACTACTTTCAGCTACCAGCAATTTTTTCCTTCTGTTTTACATGCACAACTACAATAATTGCATGTTGGGCTCTGAGCACTGTCAAAGTGTAAGCAACCTAGCATTACCTTAGCAATATTGTGCCTGAACACTTCGTGTGTACACACTAGAGGTCGATTAATTCATCGGTTTGGCCAATTAACTGGCACTGATAGGATGTTTTGAGAACTTTATCATTATCAGAGGAAATTTTGCACCGACAAAGGCTGATGGCTGTGCAGGCTACGACAGTCACATTTGCTGAGTCACGAATGCTCAGTCAACTCCCGAGTAACTATGCTAGTGTTTTAAACCAAAAAGTTTGCATCTCCACACCAGAGAACGGGGCCCAGTACGTCCTGAGAGTGATTGTTGAATACCTTGCCAACCTTGGCAATAAGCCAAAAAGTCTGTAGTTCATTGTTGCCTGTTGGAAAGAATCTGATTGTTTTCTAAGTTCATCCTCTAACTTAATTACTCCACGGACCAACCATCAAACTGTCTGGCTCAGAGACTGGTCATTCCCTGAAGGCGACAGCAACATAGTGCAGACTGACTGGACTACAGGAGGTAACTAAGTCTGGAGTAGTCGAAGAATCACTAAATTTGTCTATTAGATATAAGAGATGTCACTTGGGTTTATGGCCGTATGTTTTAAGCTGAGTATTTTTGTTTACTTCCTGTGATCCCAAAGTTTGAGATAGAGACTTGTTCATTGTTAGTTGAACTGTGGGTCTTGTATCAAGCACTGACTGCATAATACACCATGGGCAGGGCTGACTGATAACTAAAATATTATCTTTGTCAGACTTGCACCCTGACTGGCACCCTGGCTCCTAATCGACCCAATAGTGCAGCCTACATCACTGTTTTGCATCCCATCATAATATCCAGCTGATGTCTGATGTTGTGTGATGCAGATTTAGTTATTTAGGTATTCATTACTTTGACTTCAGTGTTCAGTTCAACAGTTATTCAGTTTCTAATAAAGTTAACGCTTGGTGTGGGCATAATGACCACATGTGATCATTGGACTTGGATATCAGGATATCAGGTTTGGGCTATGGGTGTCAATCCATGTATCAACTTACACAAATGCGTGGTATGTGACGTGGTATGTGACTGCTACGTGAGGCTGTTGGTGTGGGTTTCAATTAATTCTCCTCATGCCCGACATTCTTTGATTTATTCTGAACAGAACAGCCACGATAAAGGCATCATTTCCTGTCTCCCAGAAGATTTCCCCCACGCTATCAGATTTTGAGTGTTTAAAACTGCAAATGTGAACACTTTTATGGACTCGGTGAAGGCCAAATAGAGGGTAACAAAACAGCAGAATGTCTCAGATTAGACCTTTTATGCCTGCTCTCTTTTATTGGCTGGGATGCTGTAATGCTGAACTCCTGTCCAGTGGGACAGACTCCGCCTCTGACCCTGTACGTTGTGATCTGGGCTTAGACAGCACCCAGACGTCTCCCCTCCCGAGCTCTGGGCAGAAACAGACGGCGAGTGTGATAGCAGAAGCAACTTTTGAGTGGTAGCCTATCAGAGGCACACTGGCTGTGAGAGCTGGATGGGATTTGAAGACCTGGCCCACCATTAATCATATTCAAATCAGCATCCCACTGAATGCCTCCCCGAAGCTCACCTCACTTTTCACTCAAGCTTATCTTAATATGGACAGATGAAGCCACAGTCTTGTTTGTCATTTCTATAGTCATTGTAATCATGCCTCCATCTGTCCTAATTGATGATGTCAAAATTCTTGATGACTTAAAGATGAGCAGTCGGTTTGTTTACCAACAGTTCATCAACTGTAACCAGCAGCAATCAACTCTAGCTTCACACTGATTTATATAATGTATGATTTTTAAATGAGCAGTTCTAATAGTCTTTTTGTTATGAATATTGTGCATCGTTTCTACTGACAAATGGCCTAAATGAACAAAAAGATAGTTCACTAACAACTCTGAGTCGATCTTTGTTGTCACATTTATTTCACATGCCAATCAGGATTTAGCTCCGTTTCAACCTTCCTCAGTTTCGGCATTAGTTAAAAATGACAAGCAGTTTTGATAGATCTATCTCAAATATACAGCTGGTCAAAGAACTCTTAATTCTACTGAGAGCTCGCTGAGATCTATGCATGTTTAGAAAGATAAGAATTTCATTATGCTCTCAAGGACTATAAATGTCGAATGGGAATTTGTCTCAGATGGTTTGTCTCTGTCTGCATCTCAATGATATTCAGCACAACACAGAGCTTTAAAAAAAAACAAAACAGATTTGCCTCTTGTTCCTATTTGTTCTGCATGAAAAATTATATTCAAAACAGCACTGCAGAGTCCATTCAAGTTTGACCTTCAGTACTTTGTTGAACATATGGACAGGCCATATCAAAGCAACTTTATTTGCATGTATGTAATGCACTGTACAGTCTGAACGCCGCGCGATGAAGTCCAGACTTATTACCAGCTGTAATCCGCCACTGTTTGCTGATAAATCTCTTTGTTGTTATTGTGGAGCATCATTTGCACTTGTTTCTGATGATGTACAAAATGATGTATTACATGTCCTTTCACGCTTCATGAATATAAATACAGACCCATTGATACCATCATATTGCTTGACACTCATCTTGAAATTTCATTAATTATATTTACATGCAAACAAATAATGCTGTTTTTGCTCCGGGTAAATATTATCGGATTAAGCTGTTTATGTTTGATGCTGGCAAGACTAATTACTATAATGTTCATATTTCCATTCAATACCTCATGCTGTAATCATTGACTGAACAGATAAAGCTCATTCTCACCTTACAGGCCCAAAGCTCTGTTGTTGTGATGTTATTACTGTTGTTGAAATGTTACAAGTCATAAAATACAGGTTGTAAAAAAAGATCCATTTATAAATATTGGCAATATGTGTACTGTGTATTTGATGAATTAAGAAATCTGTAATGAGCCTTGGATTATGTTCCACACCTGTGCACCAAAACATGACTATTCTACATCTATTACATCCCGAGCAGCACCAGGCAACCTCCCATTTTGGCAGCTCCAAATGTTAGCAAAAGGGAACAAAATGTACATTTCTAGAAGCTGAAATCCTGTAACGTGTTGTCAGAAAACTGCACACAGCACACTTATTTTCTCAGACTGCTCTGTGATGCTTCTCAGCAAAGAGAAGCACAAGATGTTAATGAGTGTTGCTTCCTCTGGACATCACTGTTGTTTACTGCTCTTGTTAGTTTGGAATTTTGCCTTTGCAGTAAGTTTTGATTTATTGTTCCTGTGGGCGAAAAACTAAACATACCTTACTTCAGGATTTGATTTAGATTAACAGGGTGAAAATGCAGGGTCTCTGCCGGTGGGTGTAGGACACTCTCTGCTGTTGCAGATTGTAAATTAAGATGTTAAGATGGGTAGGAGTGATGTAGTTTTTGCACAAAAATCTTGCATCGTGTATTTTTAACTGCGATAGAAGGAGTGTATTAGACCTGGGGGCAGCAGAAACAAGTTGTGAGCACAACACTGACATATCATCACCTTTTAAGTGAACTTAGTAAACAGTTGCTTATTTCCAGCAGTTACAGAGAAACCTTATTGTTCTTATCGAGTCGTGTCTCTGGCCACCTGGTGAATCTAAGTCCAATATTCACCAGCTCTGTTTGTGGTCTCCTAAATGCTAACAATGTACTGCAATGAGAGTGAACCAAAACAGTAAAGTTGTGGGACAGACAGCTCTTCTTATTGTTATTGTTATTATCATACCTAAGATAAGATAAAGTACCACACTTGTAATAAAGTAAATGTTACGCTGAAACCCCACTGCACACGTCTCTGGCACGTCGCGTACGCGCCGCGATTTTGGTCCGTCCTGCACGCGACTTCAAACCCCACCGGGAGCGTTTCAGAAGCGAGCGTTTAGCCCGCCAGACTTTGTTTACTTGCTCAGATTTGGCCATTTTTCTGGTGTATGTTCTTCTAAACATGCTTCTACATGTGTAAATATGCTATGTAGTTAATTAGTTTAGCTTTTGTCTGTTTTTAACGACCAGCAGTTTGCACGGGGTATTTTATTTTGAAAATCCACTGGATTCTCTTTGGTTTTTCTGTGTCTGGCTTCTGCCCGCCCGAGGTGGTGTGTGTAAATTGACGCGTGCTGCTCGCGTCAAGCGTCAAAAATAGAACAGACGCATAATTCACACATGGCCGAGCGTAGAGATGCTTCAGGGACGCGTCTCAAACAGCCAGTGGGGTTTGATACATTGACTAGAATGGCTGCGTATTACTCGCAATGACGCGACGCTCACGCAACGCGCCACGGACAGGCCCGGTGGGGTTTGGGCGTTAGGGTAGGAATGCAAAGGCTGATCATACTGGGTTAGGATTGGAACATCTGTTACATCCTAGGCATTAGTTGCTGCTTTCAGTATTTGAATGCATTGAATGAATCTGAATTCATTTGATGTCATTCACTAATGATAATGTGTTTATTAGCACTTTGTGATTATGTTGGTATGTATGTGGTTGGATTTTTAAATGGCTGCTGTTGCTACAGCATTGCAGCCAGTTCAAAATAAAGTGATGAATCGACCTCGGGTCAACGGGGTGACACTTACTATCAGATGAAACACAGTTATTAACTTAAGTAACACTGCCACTTTAAGTTTAAAACACTTCAACAAAATCAAGCAGTTCTCTGCTCTTGAATGTAATTGTATGCATCTTCACATCCTTTCTTACATCTGATGCATTGTGCTGTTTACTTGTGCTCATTTATTTAGGTCACTGCTCTCAACGCGTGAGCCTCCATCTCAAGGAGAAGGCCTGTTTGTTTGTTTTTTTTTTCCTTGTACCGACCACACGGAAGCTAGACTGATATTCACCGGTGTGGATCTCTCACAGTAATTCACTCTCTCTGTGTGAACAATGAACAGTATCCCATCACTAAGAAAAAAATAAAGAGCACACTGAGCACTGCATCTACAGCTATATCACATTAATTCACATTATTGACCAACACTGCTATTGATGAATCCTAATAATACACTGATAACAGCAAAATGAACATAAAGTATAAAAAGGACTCATGCTTAACACTATATAACTGTACTATATAATATACTGCAGTGAGTGACAAATAGAATATTTCTGTCTTAATTGTACAGTAGTTAAATGAAAATATAAAGTATCTGAATTGGAAGTACACACTTAAATAAGTAAGTGTACCTTCTCTATATCACACCACTGATCTTCAGGACCTGACTTTGAGAATGTGCTGTTGCAGGGATTGTTGAGGACTGAGGTGTACAGACTTATCTATCAATTATTCAGCTGGATAATGAAAACGTGACCTACCGCCTATCACCAAATGGCCACAGAGCTACATCACAGCGCCCCGGCTGACACCCCCAACAGACTGCTGAGCTGCTAACTCTGATTCCTGTAATAATTCAAAGAAGTGATAGGCGCTTTTGTACTTAAATCCAGTCCTGAGGACAACCCAAGTGGTAAATAATGAAGGTGAGTTTGCTGCCAGACACAGAGAGCAGACCAGCGGCGTTACTCTAGGACCTCCATGAGGTGATGGCTCGAACACTGCAGGGTGGATAACCTTTTGAAAAGGCTACAGGGTACATAACCTTTGGAAACATTTAAACATTCATGCGGTGGCCATTAACTGTGATGCATGTTAAATCCTCTTGAGCTGTGAGAGGTTGCCTGCTAGTTTTCGCAGCCACTGGACAGGCTTTAATAATTAATTTCCATAATGGCCCGAGAAATCCCTGAATACATATTCAGATTTTATAGAGAAAAGTCAGAGGATAAATCTAATTGACTCCTTAAATTCCAACCTTGCATAATGAATTGAAATCTAATTAGACAAAGTTCACAGAATAATAAACACAAAATATCACGCTTTGCTTTGGTGTCATTCCTTTTGAATGATGTCAGGTTCTTCTTGTAGTCACTTTGTCAGCTGTCAGTCACAAGGGGATGACCTTTTAGTTCACAAATGACTGAACTAACCTCTCAGGTGAGTTGTCATCTTACCTGTCATCAGACTGTCTGAGGACTTAAAGGTGTCAGGGGTTACAAGATCTCCAGTTTAAACAAGCTGGCTCACAGCAAAAGGTCACAGACACCTCAGTGCTACCAAATCCAATTACAGGACAGGACTGGCAATGGAATTTAAAACAACCCACACCTGCTTTCAGACCCAGTGCTTGCAAGCAAACAATATTGCTTGGAAAGAACAGGATAATTACGATAGCCTCCATCTATACATACAGTCTAAATTTACACCATGAGTTGTCTACATGTGGCTTCTTTTGAAGAGCAGTTTCTTTTAGCCTCTAAGTGAATATCAGCCCATTTCTGTGTGTGTAAAATTAAGCTCTATTTACAAAATTAAACAGATATGGAATATAATATGCCTAACAACTCTTGGGTCTATAGGGTCTTTCATGTTTTGGTATCGGAGTGTGAGTAGAGGAGGTTGCAATCAGCGCCTGCATCGCTAGACGTCACTAAATCCTACACACAAGTTATCTTGACATTGTATAAAACGTGAAAACGTGTGCGTGAACTTGAGATAGACTGGCACCCCATTGCATGCTGTGGAATGCAATGGGGTGTGGAAGCAATGCAGCATAAACAACAATGGCTAATTCATTGTTGTTTACATGTTCAGTTGTTCAGTTTCATGTTTGTACTTTGCTGCCAAAATGTTTGGTAATTCTGTCAAAGTGATTTATTTTTTCTCCAAAAATGAAAAACAACATTGATGATAGGCTCATGATGAGTCATTGTGCAATATATATATATATACATACACACACACTATATGTTCAGTCTTTATCATCTATTGCGACCAAAACGACCCCTGCCCTGGACCACACGTAAGCTGATATGCACAAAAGCCAACTTGAGTTTTGTGATGTTGTAACAGCCAGCCATTTAGGTTAATGTTTATGTTCTTGTTTTTACAAACCAGAGTATGACCTCCATCCTGTGAGGATTTTTGTATAGTTGTGGAACTCAACAACTGAATCTGCTGATTGGTGGAGCTTATTAAAATACCTGGTCTGACCACACATTAGAGAGTATTTTTAGGAACACTTAAAATGGGCCTTTGGCAAAGCAACAGTGGGCCAAGGTCAGGTGCGGCCAGTGGACGTTAAAGTCCAGGCCATCTTAGATTATCCAGTCCCCCAGACCCAGTGTGAGCCTTGCTGTTTCCTGGGGATGGCTTGCCTTTGCAGTTCCCCTGTCCTGTCAGCTCCAAACTTCACTCGCCCATACCCTCAAGGTATCAAACATCCCCTGTGTCATTTCTCAAAAAAGTTCAGCGTATATTAATAATGAAGATGAAGATTTATTTTATGAAAACACAGAAAAAACTCAGTTTCCTGACTGGGATTTTGCGGGGAGAGATTGGTGATATGTTTGGTATATCCCAGTTCACTGTTAGCCACATGCTCCCCAAAGTTCTCCACAGTACATTCAGTTTCCATATACCGCTGCTCAGCAGACCCAGATAAACTGACTGTACTCATATGCGCATGAAGGGGCAATCTCCAAATCTGTTCCCCTTCCTCAATAGAAAACAATTCCATTCAATCAACGTCCAATAATACGTGATGTGCACAACTGGTTGAGGGGAGCACACGACCTGGCTGCAGCTGACTGCACCGTGACAGAGAAATCTCTCCAATGATGGCTCCAGTGCCCATGTCTGAAACCTTTTCTTCTTGCTGTTCTTGGCCTTTCTTTTCCTTTTTCTTTCTTTTGTCTCAGTTTAACATTACCTGTCAAATGACCTATTGGTTATGCACATGGTACTTAAGTCTGCTGCCCTTATATGGATTTATTGGGTCCATTTTCATATGCTAATTTTCAATCCGAAATCAAACACAATTCATCACCATGCTCAGATGGGTAAGATCAGACTTGGCTGTCAGCGCACGTTTCATGAATCCCACATAGGCTTTTCCTCTTATTGCTTTGTGCAAGAACAAAACCAAGAGAAAGAAACATCTGGCCCGATGTCAGTCAATCATTCAATCAATCAAAATGTATGTATGTTTAATTACTGTAGCTAAAGCAACTACATGCTTCAGAGGTTGATTAGCAATCAGACCTAAAATAACATGTTGTTAGTCATTATGGTGATTGTTCAATATAAAGGTAGTATAAAAATATTATTTAATTTGAGCCCACCAACCATATTGCACATGTTCAGCATATGAACATGGTTAAAAACAGTGGCAGTGTTGTTGATAAATGTCAGAGCTTGCATTTCTTCGCAGTGCAGATTCTCAGAATATTTCTCAACATGACCAACAGTCTGCAAGAGAGAGTGAGACCATTTAGCAATAAAGTGTTCAGAGTAATACCATGGTGAGGCAGTGTTGTGAATCAAGCTTGTTTCATTTCTTCCTTGACGCTGTGCGACATGCGTTTGATTGACATTCCTTTTTACCAGGAAATGCTTTGGTACTTGTTCTGCATCGCGGCAGTTCCATTCCAATAAGTCCTGCCACCAAACTAATTGGGCTTGGTGTGAAAGCTCAAATTGTTCAACAGGCTCTGACAGGCAAGAGAAAACAGTGATTGGTACAGTTGCATGTGCTTTAATAAAAGCGTGTGTGGAGTTTAGCAGCATAGACTGTCACAGGTGCTGGAAAGAAAAAGAAAAAGAAAAACCTCTTTTACTGTTGTGTTTTTGACAGCTAGGAAAGCCACTGACAAGTTGCAGCCGTGTATTTTCTCAGACTCAGACAGGTTGTAACGCGCATATAATACATTATTTTAGGAAACAAATTATTTTCCTTGAACAACATCAACAAGGTCACTGACTGAATTATACTGTTAATTAAAAAACAGCAGCAACAACAAACAAGAATGACAAAAACTGTTATATTACATCTTTACGGGGTCATATGGGCCAGAATATGTGTGAAGAAATACCAGCCATTTACACTCAAAAAGATATATTACAGTGATTACAGTATATACAGTATTTCTGATACAATATCTATTCATCTCTTTTCTAAGCGATATCTCTGCGCATGGGTTAATACGAAAGACCCGTCCAGCCTGTGTCTTACCACCAGAGACCTTCATATTGTGGATCATATCTATTTTTCACCACTGTGCAATTGATCTTAGACTGTGAAAGGGAAACCTGCCAGCTTTACATAATTGGATTGCAAAAGATTGCTTCTCTCTTTGAGCCTCACATCAATCTCTGTACCTATTAGAAGGAATGAAGTAAATCTTATTGTCATTTCAATTGTCTTTTATTGAAGGTATGCATCAGAGGTGTGCATCCTATATGTCATGCTCCCTAGTATTACAGCCTCTCTCTAAAAAGAGTAACCAAATTCAACAGAACATCAGGGTGACTTATTGTTTCAAGGTGCCTGCAGCACAGAGGCGACATATGTTCTCTGATTACTGTTAGTGACATCCTCAAACACAAAGCCTGGTTCGGTGTGTAGTTGAATTAATGTTTTTTGAGGAATAAAGTGCATTAACTGTAGCAATAAAGTGAGAAGTTATTGACAGCTGGAGACGGTGTGCACATATGTGACTGTTTAGATTACACAAACATAAAAAAGACAAAAACAGCACCAAGCCTCCTCGCCCCTTTGCAAAAAATGTCACTCCACTCTCCGTCATGGCAGACTGTAGTGCGAGCTGTGATCATTCCCAGTTTCTGTGCGGTTGATAAAACCCTGCTCAGTTCATTATGGGTTGTCACAGGCTGCAAACGCCATGCTCAGTGGACAAAAGCTTTGCATACTAATTTCAGCCTCGCTACATTTTCCAAGCAGCAGCAGCAGCCGCCAGGTGTGGTCCTGGAGTGTGTTTTACCAAACTATCCTCGAGTCACTCCTCCACTTACTGCTGCTTCCCATTATTAAATCCTAAATGTTTGTCCTCACACAGAGGTGAAGCACAGCATTTAATTGCCTGCTATGATCGACCAGAACAGCTTGTATTAGAGCATGAGAGGGGGAGGGTGGCGGAGTGCTTGTGATCTGCTTTTGTCAAGATCAAACTGAGGTATGTATGTGCAAAAATGAGCCCCATACACTAACTTAAAACACTTTATTACATCTAGGCTTTTATTGTGTTAGCTTTACCTTTGTTTGTGTTAGTCGTGGTAATGTACTCACTCAAAGTATACGGCGAGATCTCTGAATATGGTGACATTGGAGCGCTGTATGCTTAGGAATTATGTCCTTATTGGAAGATTCTTACAATTGAAATGACAGGCCGACCTTCAGAGCATATGCAGGAAGTAGTGTGCCCCTTATGTAAAGTAAGGATGTAGAGGTCAGGGTGATGAATGGGTGTGTAGCACATCTGACTTTCATGCAGGAGACAGTTTGTGTCCTTTCACAGGCCTGTAATTAATGTCTGTCTTAACGGCTTTTTATCAATAGCAATATGGTATTCTTCTAACAGTCTTTTACTTGCCTATCCTCAACCATGACAGAGTTTATTTTTCCTAACTGTGGTCCTTCCTGTGCATATATTGTAGAAAGCAAGAATTATACAACATTGGCATTGGACTTTAAAAAAAGGTAATCACTGACCATATTAGTATTAATGTTCTTGTCTGGTGAGACAGAAGGTTAAGACAGGGTTGAGACATTGTTACAAGGAGGTCTGACAGGGCAAGAACAGGGACGGCCAATCAGACAGGTTGTGAACAAGATAACAAGATAACCTGATTATCTAAACCACTTCGGATCCACCTGGAGCGCTGGGTAGCTAATGCTAGTTAGCCAGCTGTCAGCAGATATCTGGCTGATGTCTTGTCAAGCGGCAGCAGATGAATTAGTGTGCTGACTTTAGATGTGTTCTCTACTGCCTCTGATATGAACGGTCCCATATCTGTGTGAGATTTATTATTAATATTGTTAACGATCAACTACTGTATTTCATTTTGTAGTTGCTGCAACACTTAGAACTTTTAATTGGCTTCAGTCTTGACAAAAGAAAAATGAAGATTTCATATTATTTTTAAATACCAAGTCTAACTGAAGATCACAGGTGAACCAAGAGGTGCATCTGTAAACTGTGACAGAAACTTTCAACAGACAGGTTGGGTCATAATTAGACAGTTCACACTGGTTTTCTCACTAAAATAAATGAGTTTTCTGCTCTGTTTTATTTCAGACTTCTTTGTAGTGACGTTGTCATGTTCTGAGATCTGGATTAACTTGGTTACTGCAGTGTTATTACCAATACATAACAACATACATTATTATAATATACATAATACCAATACATACGTATTACATGGCCATCTTGTAACATAACGTTATAAGATGGCCATGTAATACTTGGACACATTGTAACAGAAGAACCATGACCCAGGAATATATCATGGACTTTTTTTTTGTTTAATGCAACTCTTCAAGTGTTTTCAGTTGAGGAGTATCTTATTGTTATTGTCGTTATAACCACCTCAGTGTGTGAACGACGTGTGATCTATGATCAGACAGACAAACACATGACAGCAGGGGGTTTATGCCGTGTACACACTAACCATGTTGGAAGCTCCAACGCTGAAGCGTTTGCAGATTCAATTTGATTTATTTGATGGGAACAGTGCCGTTTGACTTTACATGGCACTGAATCTCAAACGTCATCCTCCAGGTGATCTGCTGCGAGGTTCATTAAGGAGAAAGACATAATTAGGCCAACGATAGCAAATGACCAAAAAGGCTGCAGGGAGGCTGGAGTAATAATCGTATCTAGTATTTCTTCACATACAGTTAGCAGAGTTTGTTGCAGTAAGTCAGTAATTTTAATTGTGAATTCTGTTTTTGACTAAAACCTCTTATTTTACAGATTATATAAAAAGAAATAGCTGAAGCTATTTCTCAGTCCATGTGACTTTTGTTTACAGTCTCTGGTTCTGTTGTACAACTGTGCATTTGGGAAATAAACAGAGCAAATACAAAGCTGGAACAAAGCAAACTTTACCACTGTGTAAGAAGGATCACAGCAAAGCAACACAACACTTACGGCACTGGCCCATGAGTCTTAGCGGAGAGAAGCAATACTTTAGAAAAGGAAGCTGGCTCGTACCAAAATGTGCTAAAACATATCCGCTCAAAATAGATTTAACTGCTTTACAATCGACTTGGCTCTGGTTCAGGTTATGCCTGCTCAAGTCTGTCTGTCAGCTTGTAAGTTGCATTTTTGTTCCCACAGCTGGAGTTCCTGCTGCGTTGTTGGAAACCCTGTGTGCGATGAAGCTTCGGCTTGTAAACTCAGCAGCCCTCTGCCTCTCAGAACATTTGTCTCTGAAATGCAAAAAAAAGCCTTTGTGGTATTTTGGAATAAGTTTGTAGTGCAGTTACCTTTTGGAGATTCGTCAAGACTTGGTATTTTTTGAGAGAGAGAGAGAGAGAGAGAGAGAGAGAGAGAGAGAGAGATTTTTTGGACCCTTTGAACGACTTTGGGTTGTTAGGTATCTAGTTGGGGAGGGCACTGAAATTGTGTTTGCATGAGCTGATCGCCGTCAGCTGCTCATTCACCAGCTGTTTGATTGCCCACTGACGAGTAATATCCAACATATTCATGCAGGTGTGTAGAACCTGACAGGTAACAATGTTACTCTGCTCCTGCCACTGTTGTTTGCAACTGCAGCTCCCTTCACCACCCCAGCTTTCTCCTTGAAATGAAATGTTTGTGTATGGACTAATAATGGTTCTTGATGTTTATCATTTTAATTCTAAAAGCATATCCTTAAATAAGTACTCATGTCATCAACATACAGCTCTTTTTAGCAAGTGTTAACAAGGTGTAAAAAGATGACGTATCATGCCAAAAACTATTGGCTTCACCTGTTTTTCAGTTAGTTCTGATCATCATGTCAAAAAAAACAACCAAAAAGTGAGAAGAAAAACTACGCAATTTACAGCGAGTCAATGTTGCTAAACACTAAAAGTGTTAAGTTGGATGGTAGCAGACACAAATGGCAAAACCAAGCCAGAGACCAGACTCAGTTTAAATTTTTTTTTTTTGAACCAGAGGAGAGAGAGTGCAGTGGCAAGATGGGATGTTGCAGTGAGGGGGTTCCAGGGCGGTGAAAAGCTGGTGGTGGCAAAACTCCAGGAGGCAGGTGCAAAGATGAGACAGAGCTGGACATGGCAGGGGAATGGTAAGCAGGATCACTGGAGCACAGGGACAGCAAGGTTAAGCAGGTATCACAACAAAGACTGGCAAAGTTAGGTCTAACACAACAAGGAAGACAGAGTTATCTTGTGGCTGTTGAGCCAGTCTTTTATACAGCTTAGGTTGACTGGCTGATAAGGAGCAGGTAGTGAGGTGACCGAGCAGTTGAGAGCGAAAACCAAAAGCCACGCCCAGAAACTCACCACACAACAGAGACAGACAGAAACAACCCATTATGACAAAAATATGAAAAGAGTATTTAGAAGTGTACTTTAAAATTCATTGGAGCACTAAAACGACACTAAATAAGATACTTAGCGGCACATCAATTAGTAGAATCTATTTGTAGGACTTATTTTGCTGTGAGCTGATAACAGCTACTAAGTTATGCATCATAAGTGCTAGACAAGAAAATAATGAAAAATCATGATTGAAACCACTGTAGAACTGATGAGTATTTCAACCCACGTACAGTTCTGCAAACAGACCCAAAACATCTCTGATCCAAAATGAAAACGTGACTCACGCCACATCAACTAGTTTATCAGAATATTGGATGAACACACTCATTGCCATGACAGCGCCAGACTGAACTGCATATTTAATCTGAATGAGAAAAGGTCTTTTTTTTTCTCACTGAATGGGTTTCCTTGCTTCCACTTACTCTCACACAGAGGGACTTGGCCTGCTGATGTGCAGCTGGCTCATTCAGTGTAGCTTTGAAGCCACTTGATGCCTTGGAGAGACATACGGCCTGTGTGACCTGACATCACCCTCCGTGTCCACCTGGCTGTAAAAGCTGACAACAGCGGTGAAGTCCTGGAACTAACGTGTTTCACTGTGTCTGCCAAAAGAGTCTGAAACACTACCCACCCCCTCCCTCACACGTTTAGCTCGAGTCCTACTCTGCTGCCTGTCTGTCAGTACTGTAGAAAAAGGGAGAGGCTTTCAAAATGTGAAAGTGTGTTCATTTTCTAGCCGTGCTAGCACCATGACTATGAATGGTGATGTCAGTAATGTCTTTTGGTTTTTTGACCGCTTTGGTTGAGACTAAAATATCACAGAAACCCAAACAGTCATGGTCCACAGTGGATGAATCCTAATGATTTTAATGTCTCCTGATATTTCGTGTAGCACCACCAGCAGGTAGTTTTCACTTTTACTGTCAAATACTTCAACATCTACTGATTGGTTGGCACACAGTTCGGTGAATTATATGCCAACCAATGACTTGGGTGACCCTCTGACTTTTCCTTTTGCTCCACAACAAAGGTGGTTTTGAGTGAAATGTTTCAAAAACTATTGGATGATTTGCCATTAACTTGGTACGAACATTTATGTCTCCCTCAAAATGAATGATAATAACTTCGGTAATCCTCTGACTTTTCATATAAGGTCATTGTCTTCATTATCCTTCATGCAATGCCTACCTTCTAAATGAAATGACATCCGACAGCCTCAGCTGGACTTTGTGTTTTCTTGTGTACAGCAAATGTTGGCATGCTAAAGATGCAAATTTGTTGTGTTCCACACTACATTATGGTATCATGGCCATGGAACAGACATCAACCTGAAGCCAGTACAGACAGTATAGAGCTGCAGACTTGCATGTAGACAGCGGACGTGCAAACACTTCTAGACATGCTACAATTGAGGGTGGGTGTACACAAGAACGAGAGAGCTCGTTGTTTGTTGTATTTGGCACAAGATGTTATGCTGACCCGCACGGACCCTTGCTAACCTACATGGACGTGGAAAATATGAATTGACTTAACAACGCACTCATGCAAGGTGAGTGAGAAAACCCCTAGGAGAGCTCTCTAGTGTTGAAGCCAGTAAAAACATTAACTGGTGCTAATTTCTGCCATCAGTCATGGTACAACAAAGACGACGTAGTAAGTAGCTTCCAGTCCTGATGTGAAGCTAAGGGTTTCCTGGTCACTGTTGGCAGATCTGCTCTTCAAGGCTCGTTGCACAGCTTGTTGCAGGTTTTACATTTTGGGCAAATTCCATATCCCGCTGGACAAGGGATCATATTATTAATGAACTGATTAACTCATGCATGCCAGTCTTTGTTTAAACTTTACACATAATTCAGTCAGTCACATCATTCTGGTAGGTTCTAAAACTGCCACTGTTTGTTTCCTGTAGATACAGTAGGTGTATATGATGAAATCAACCCCTTGGAAAAATGCTACCATCTGCATTATGGAGCTAACCCTTCCTGGGGTTTCTGTTCCTTTTCCTGCTGTGTGAGTAATTTTTCCCGTTTTTGCTCTCAGATCCATGATTATTTCTGGTGTTTCTTTCACTGAAATGCCCTGCCCCTGTCTGAATCTGTTAAGCCTTTTTGCAACTATGGATGATGTATCACATACAGGATGAGGCGATTCTCCACTTCCCCAGATAATATCCTCAATGAATTCGTCAAAGCGATCATGTGGGTCACTCCCCAGTGTTGCTCCCTACAGTGAACATCTCTTTTCACACAGTGTGCATAAAACCTAGCACACATTTCCCACTGGTGCTTGTGCGTGTGCAGCCACAAACCTCTGCAATTACATAATTGCAGTCCACAGACCCAACAAGTGCCTCATGAGATTTAAAACATTGTGGTCCACAGTCATGCTGAGCACATGTGGCACCTTATTGAAGATGGGTTCCTGGTATTCAGTGGTGACACAGGATTCTTTTGTCCTGGGAACACAATCTTGACATCACCTGCTTCTCAATTGGTGTCAGTCACTATCGGATAAAATACACTTCAAGATATATACTGGCTAAAGATACTGTATGATATGAACTGATACGATTAGATAAATTCTTCATCATGTATGTATATTTTTATCACCTCATGCTTATGACATACAGTAATTGTTTTACCTCATTATTGAAAATGATTGTTACATGTCAGTAGGCTGTAGATTAATGATGGCACAGCCTGATACCTCCTGCAGGACCGAATGATAGGTCAAAACATAATTTAACAAGAGTACCGGCCTTGTATAGGAATCCACACTCAACTTTTGGCACATTTGACTATGCACCTCACGATTTAAGTATAAAATTGTATCTCATTTTAATAGTGAGATGGAAAATAAGGGTGTGAAGGCCATGGTGCTGCCTTGGTCTCCAACAGTGAGTCTGCGACCCCTAGTGGGTCCTCAGAGTGACTGAAGGAGGTACACATACATACATACATACATATACTGTATATATATATTTCATAATAATAATTTACACAAAATTGATGATAGTCTATCCTCCTCCTCTGCCCTACACATTATGCTAGGCCTAGTTTAATATGCAACACAATTTTATGCAATATATGTAGTAGGGGGTCCCTGCTTCATCTCTCTACCAGCTACAGGCCCTGAAAACATTGAAGACCTCTGGTGTAGCATATCTGATTTTGATGTTGAAAACAACTCTTTTTTTTATATAACCTTTTCTTGAACTTAACCATACTGTGGTGGCCAAGGGGGGTATTGTAAAGAAGAAAGAAGAAAGAATGATGAAAATGTTGGCACTGCGGATTAAAAAACATTATAAACCTAATCTGCGGTTTTCTATGATCAGCCAGTATCAGTGTTATTGAGTACAGAGGTTCTGGTCTTGGGGACACTTACTGTGTATATGTGGAGAAAACCTGCATTGTACTTAAGCCACGAGATGATGATTGAGCAGTAAATGGACCTTTTATTTAGAACATTCTCCACTACACTCAACATACTTGTATGACAAAAGGGTTGAAAATCCTCAGATATGGCTATGGTCAATGTCATCTTTAAACTTTTAGTTTTTTACAATATTTGAAGTGCCCACCTCATTGGAAGCATAGTTAAATGAACAGATTAGTACTCTACAGATGATGATCATCTTTTTTCTCCTTCTCTTCTGTCTCTTTCTCTTATGACAAAATAACTACTGTTATTTTTGCATCATTAACCGATATCACAATTAATGACACATTTGGAGAAAATCCGGCATTCATTATCATTAATTGAGGTAAGAGGAAAGGCTCAGTGGATGATAAACGAGTCGAAACTCTCAACACAGAGCCACCTGCAGTCAGAAGTGTTCTGCGTTGTTAATGATCACCAGTGGCAATTTTGCCATCAATTAAAGTGACAAGAGGATGTTAAAGGTGTCTCCGCAGGAAGTCTCTCTTCTACCGTGTTAAAGCACCGACAGGGAAGTGAAAAAGAGCCGTATGGACTGCTGACTGCAGCAACACAGTTCCCCTGTATGTGCCAGATAGTGCCACTGCAATTAAGAGCCAAGTTTGTCTAATGGAGCAGCAACATGAAGAATATGTGGAGGCCACCAGTGTGAAAGCCTCCACCATCTGAGCTGTGAGGCCTCTGAGCCTCAAATAGACTTAGAGTAAACCTTGTCTTGAGTGATGGCTAGCAGATCAAAGTCACAGGAGTTTAGCATGGATAAAGAGCACAGGCGTTCAGGGGAGTTCAGGGGAATAATACTGGGCTTTCAGGGAATGTGGCTCTTAGACACAGAAACATCCATTTTCACACCGACCTGTAATCTCCACACTCAACAGCAGCACAAGCCCAGGAGCTGCACTGTTACTTAGCCGTGGCCTCATGTATAATGGATGATGAAATGTGTTGCATGACTTCAGCGACCTTTGCTCTTATGATTACTGCATGGAAATCACAGTGTGTTACCCTGCTGTTTGCTCATGCGTTTGCCACAGAAAACTTCCTCTTTCAGTGTTTCTTCCGTTTTGGTGTTTTTCCTTGTTTTCTTAGAGAGCTTGTGCAGGGTCAGGAACCTTCCATGTTGTGGGTTTGTAATGCGGACTGAGCCATTTTGGCATGACTGCTCTGCATTAGGAAAGTGCATTTTCAGTCTCCAAGGTCAACACCAGAGAGTGACGCTTGTGCACATCTCATTAGAAATCATAAACCATTACAGGTGAATTAATGTGTTGCTTTTAGCCACGCTGGCTGCATGGCAATGTTGGTCTTTCTGTCTGTCAGACAGACTAAAATATCTGAACAACTGCTGGATGAACTACCATCATTTTTTGACAGACATTCATGGTCCCCAGGGGATGGTGCCTACCAAACTCAGCTCAGCTTTAACTCGAGCACCACCATGAGATGACAGATTTGTGGTTTTGAATGAAATGTCTCAGCAACTATTGGATGGATTGCCATGAACTTGGTCAAACTTTTAATTTGTTCAATACTTAAGGAATACCCAGAGGAATGTGAGAGACTGTTGTGTCTTTGTTTTCACGGAAACATGGCTTAACAACACCTAATCGAAGGGGGTAAGACACGAGGGGGTGGGGCTCTGTGTTTACATCAATGACACCTGGTGTCGGGACGCTGTTGTGGTGAACAAGCACTGCTTGCCACTAGTGAAGCTCATGATCATGAAGTGTCGGCCATTCTACCTGCCGAGGGAATTTACGGCTGTTATGATCGCCGCGGTGTACATTCCTCCGAACTCCAACAACAACAGCAGGAGTGAGGCACTGAATGAACTCTACCACCACATCAGTGAACAGCAGACAGCCCACCCAGATGCTCTCCTCATCTTGGCCAGGGATTTTAACCATGCTAACCCCAAGACTGTGTTTCCAAAACTACAACAGCACATAGACTTTCCAACTTGGGGTAACAACACTCTGGATCATGTTTACACCTTCCAGAGAGGAGCTTACAAGGCTTTCCCCTTCCCCCACCTCGGTGCCTCAGATCACATCACTGTCATGCTATTGCCAGCATACAGACCACTGGTTAAAGACACCAAACCAGTTCGGAAAGAGGTGCAAGTGTGGCCAGAGGGGTCTGTAGAGGCACTAAAGGACTGCTTTAACACCACAGACTGGGAGGTGTTCAAGCAAGCTGCCTCCCACAACTCCACCACCGACCTCCAGGAATACACTGACACCGTCACTGCATACATCACCAAATGCATTGATGATGTAACTGTCCTCAAGACCGTCACTGTCCGGGCCAACCAGAAGCCATGGCTGACAGGGGAGGTCTACAGGCTAGTCATGGAGCACATCAAGTCTGTGCTCCCCCCCTCCCTAGACCCCTCCCAGTTCGCATACCGGTCAAATCACTCGACCGAGGATGCCATCGCCACCACCCTCCACCCAGCCCTCACACATCTGGACAATAAAGACTCTTATGTCAGAATGCTGTTCATTGACTTCAGTTCAGCATTTAACACAATCATCCCACAGCAGCTGATCATCAAACTTGACCAACTAGGACTGAACACCTCTCTGTGCAACTGGCTGCTGGACTTCCTGACAGGGAGACCACAGGCAGTGTGGGTCGGCAGCAGCACATCAAGCACTATCACCTTGAACATGGGGGCCCCCCAGGGATGTATGCTGAGCCCCCTCCTCTTCACCCTGCTGACCCACGACTGCACACCGCTGCACAACTCCAACCTCCTCATCAAGTTTGCGGACGACACAACCATGGTGGGTCTCATCAGCAAGAACGATGAGACAAACTACAGGAGTAAGGTGAGCCGTCTGACCTCATGGTGCGTGCACAACAATCTCTCCCTGAATGTGGAGAAGACAAAAGAGATTGTTGTGGACTTGTGCACACCCAACACCCCCCTCTGACCATCAACGGTGCTGCTGTGGAGAGGGTGAGCAGCACCAAGTTCCTGGGTGTGTGCGTCTCAGAGGATCTCTCCTGGACCACCAACACCTCATCACTGGCTAAAAAGGCTCAGCAACGCCTCCACTTCCTCCGCAAAATAAGAAGAGCTGGAGCCCCGCCCCCCATCATGTGCACCTTCTACAGGGGTACGATCGAGAGCATCCTATCAAGCTGCATCACGGTGTGGTATGGCGCCTGCACTGCATCATGCCGCAGGACCCTTCAAACGCATTGTGAGAGCAGCGGAGAATATCATAGGTAATTACAATTGTTAGCATTCTAAAACACTAAACTAAGATGGTGAACAGTATATCTGCTAAGCATAAATGTGTTGTTATTATTGCTATAGTGAACATGTTAACATGCAGCATTTTGTTTGCAGTACAACAGAGCCACTAGCTTTAGACTGCTGTAGATTATAGACATTTAAGTTGCTAAAACTATTGTTGTGCTAAAATGAGCTGTCTGAGAATTAGACCAAATGCAATTCACAGATGCAGTTAGACATCTTGTGGTGTGATGGCAAGCACAGCTACTTGCCTACTACGTGTTGCTGTTGAGATCTTAAGTGCAAATAAAAAAAGAAAGAATGAAAACTGCACAATTTTATGTTTATTGCAGTTTTCTGTTACTGTGTCTTCGAGTTTGCAGGTATTTGGATTGTTGCTGGAGTTTTGGTAATATGTGTTGCCCAAATCCTACTTGTCATGTGCGCTTCTCGAATGTGTGTCCTCACCTTAGCGGTACAACACTGAGGTTTGTTACATTCCCTCCCTCTGCAGGCACCCCTGTCGTGCATCGCTGTTTGAAAGAACGTGGCACTGTTTGCTTAAATAAGCATTAAATGCAGTCATGGCAGGGGAGGAATAAATGTCATCTTTTTTTGCGGTGAAACTACAACAAATGATTTTAAGATGCAGGGTTTCCTGAGAAATGGCTGCTTTTTTTTTGTTTGTTTTTTTCTTACACACATCACTTAACCAACCAGCTGTATAATTTTCATGAAACCTTTACCAATACTACTTTTACTTTTTGCTGCCAGATTGTTTGTGTCTATGATATTTTCTTAATAATACCATCCTTTCACCTTCATTCTCACAGCTTGACATATGTGTCCCTAGTTTAAATGACAGCCAGTTAGCTTGTTAGTGTCTGACGAAGGATCCAGGTGGCTCGCTAACCAAATATAGACCAATCACCCAGAAGTGCAAGGACACACTCATGCAACCTTCAGCACACCTCCATGTTCAGGGTGTACTCATGCACCTGTGCTAGAAAAACACACCATGCACGTTTCTCTGACCTGTTTTCTTTTTTTTTTTTTGTAATATTGCTGTATTCACCAGCTCCAATTTTTCATGTCAAATGGCAAATGTCATTGTAGATCTTCAATAATGAACACAGACGTCTTTGTATACAACTCTCATTCCAGATGTCGAGAATAGTGTTATTACCCTCTCAGTGTTAGAGCATTCCTTCCTCAGCCGTATAGTATAAATGGAGCTGGAGACCTGGCAGTAATGGGTGTCTTGTCTCCTGGGTTGATATTCTCAGGCTGAGACTCAGTGCGAGCCAAATTAATTGAAGCCGCTGAGGCTGTGAGATGTGAGTTTGGGGTGCATGAGAGGGCAAGGGTAAAGGAGACTGTAGGGGATACTGCTGTTTGGACTAGTCATTTTGAGATGGAGCAACCCAACTATTTATGAATATTTTGGAATATTTGTTGTTGCTGTTGAGTCTTCTTCTTTCAAAAAGCATATCTCATAAAAAAATAAAAAATAAATAAAAAAACATTCCAAATAGTGTAATATTCAAATTGTAACAGCTGTGATTTTAATCATAACTTGTATAATTAAAGGTGGGCTTGAAAGAACAGGCCGAGGCCTGCTGCTTTCTCCCTCTATAATAATAGTTGTCATGACTCAGTCATTACTTTCTGTGAGCTGATCAAACAATCTTACCCGTAGCTTAGATAATATCCTCTCTCCATGCAGTGTCTGTACATTAAAGTCAAAGATGGTTTGGCTGAAGACATAACACCACTCTGTATCATCAGACCAACAGAGCGGCACATCTTTTTCTGCAGAAATGATTTAAGTAAATGCATCACATCAATTTCAGGGCCATAACTAGCCATTAGCTTGGCAGCTGTCATGAGTAAATGACAGACAGCTGGTAAACAGAGTTGTCAGAATGTCAGAAAGAACATCAAGTCATGGTTTTAGGCTTAACTCCTTGGAAGCAGCTTATAATGTTCATCTGTAGGGTTAAGCAACCAGAAAGTGTTCAAGTATACCATGTAATATAGCAACTGAATTATTTCAGTCAATAAAGTATCTATCTATCTATCTATCTATCTATCTATCTATCTATCTATCTATCTATCTATCTATCTATCTATCTATCTATCTATCATAGGAATCAGCCTAAGCAGTGGTATGTGATGTCACTGCCGTGTTATGGACGTGCTTCTCTTGGTTATGTATAGATGTTCGCATATAGCGTTGGTGTCACCTATCCTGAAACGTTTTATTTCAGACTGCAGCAGAAAGCTCCGCTGTGCTTGAACTCAAGAAAAACTTGTTTGTTTTGACACTGCCGCACTACTTGATCAATAAAACAGCCAAGTGACTGAAATACTATTTCATTCAGAACACAGTGACGCTACTGAGAAATGTAGTTAAACTAGTATCGTTGCTACTTGTAGTGACACTTCTGCCCAACACTTCTCTTGGCTTTACTTTCCCTTTAACAGAGTCAGTATAGCTCACTGAAGTTTGACATTTCTATTGCCTCAGTTTGAGTTAATGCTCAGATGAGATTATGATATGGAGCCTTTTAAACCCTCGCTGTTTGAAACTGCAGCGTGTGCAGGGATTGTTTTGCTCTCCAGGAGGTGATCCTTATTTTTTGCAGTGCATGACCCTCGAGCTGCAGAAATCTCAAGCTATTTGCATTCTGAAATTGAAATGTCTCAGATTTCAAAACAGGTGCTGCGGTGTCCTCTATGGCTGTTTGTACACCCACTTTGTGTACAGAGCAATGTTGTCAGATTTTCAATCTATGTAGTTCTGTCGGACTCCTCCTTTCGGCCCGACAGGTGAGATTTGACACTCTGGACTAAAAAACACCTTGTATTTCACTCATTCCAACTTCAGGACTCTTCTGTGAACAGCGTCAGCAATCAAAAACTTCTGATGAGCTTTGACAGCAGGCCCTCACCACGCAAACAGGTCCTCCAGTATTAATAGAAATGAATGCGGGGGTTCTGATATATGGGGAATGATGAAGAAGCTGCTGAGACAATTGCTCCCCAGCGTTCATGAACAGAAGTCTGCTCCACGATTCAGCACCACAGTAATGAAAACAGAGAATAATATACTCCATTACCTAATTTCATCACCTAATTTCCCACAGAGATCAATATCAGAGTTTGATCTAATCTATCTTAACTTCTCATCCCGGATCTGAGGAAGTAAGTTAACTAAGCTTTTTGTGCCCGTGTTAAATGCACTTAATGTGGATGGGATGGTTTTTTTTTCAAAGGGGCACATCAAGTAGAGTGTCATGAGGTGTGTGAAGACATTTAAACCGTCCTCTGTGGCTCTCCTCCAATGCGAGAGTAAATAACCTGATGTCATTAGGGTTATCTCGACTTGTGCTTGGAGATTACAAAGCCTGCATTACATCTTGTCAGTGTGCAGTTTGACAAACGTAGCTGAACAGACAGGGAGGGCGTAACGGAAGAAGCCAGCAGCATTGTTGGAAATGTAGGATGGAGTGTTTTTGGGTCACACAGGGGTATAAACGTCTGGATATATGGGCCTCTGCTTCATTGATTTTAACCACTTTTAAAACCTTTCCCTCTGAATGTCTCTCAACTTTATGTAGCTTCTCTCTAACTCACTTGAATGTCCCTTTCAGCCATGTCAAAATATAGTTCTCTCGCTTTGAGATATTTCACAAAATACCACTGTCCCTTCCTCACTTTAATATGATATCAAATGAATGACACATTTGCTCGTTGCTCACCTTGCCATTCATCTTTTTTTTCTGTTTTCTAAAGGACAAATACAACACAAACAGCTTTCCAAGTAAAACAGACTAATTTTAATAAATTTGATAATTTATCTGTACATTATTTGTTCTAAGATGCTTTCCTCAGTCACCAGATAAGGCTAATGTGTTCACACTGTGGTGTCGAGTGTGTTGTGTTTGTCTTTGTGTGGGTGGATGAGGAGGGGGTTAAGCAGAAGGACCGCTATCAATTGATGTTGACTGTCTCTTAGACCCCTAAATCCATCCGCCTTTGTTGTGTTAAGGCCTCTTTATCCTTACAAATTAAATTTAGACTTGAGCTTCCTGCTCAGGTTGAAGGTCGTGATCTTTCCTTTTGACTATCTCTCTCTCTCTCTCTCTCTCTCTCTCTCTCTCTCTCTCCCTCTCTCAACAACTTCATATAAGCGAGGCCATTTGATCCATGCACTGAAGCAAGGACATGAAAGAGCCATTGTTAAAGATTGCACAACATCAGATGTAAATATAATCTATATGTTAGCTGGTGTCCTCCCTGCAGGCCCTCACTGAGACTGACATTTAAAATCTCCTGAGAACTGAGAGCACACTTCTCTCTTCATCAGCTTTCTTCCAAAGAAGCCGCCACCGGATCCTCTGAAGAGATTCAACCGTGGAAGCAACAAAATGGCATGAATTTTTTATGTAGTAACTGTATTGTGGGGTTTCTTCTTATGTTCTGTCACATTTCCTATTGAAGTCTCTCGCTGTGAGCCTCCCCAGCCCGTGCAAACTCCTCGCAGGCTCACTTTTAGGATGTCAGGGGGGATAATCAGACAGCCATGAACCTGATTTCTGCTACAGAGATGCTCAGTCAAAGCCTCGTCACAAAAAAGAAAAAGAAAGAAAGCAGCCACTGTTTATTTTCCACCTTTGCTAAAATTAGTCATTTGCTGTGTGACCTACTGGAGGAAAGATGATAAAATCCCTCTCTCTCGTCTGAAATACCACCGCTGTCTTCCACATTATTCAGGTGACTGACAGCTACAACTGCCCAGCCAGCAAGACGACCGGGGCAGTGTCGACAGAAGCCTGAGTAGCTGTGATGATACTGTATGGCGTGATGAAGCGGGTGTTACAGCGTCAGCAATGTATGATTGAGACTCTTTTTTTTTTTTTCAGCAAATTTTGTTTTGGTGCTTTTTATGTCACACACAGAGCTCTCATTGCATCGCACTGAAAGCTGTAATTTGGAGCGTTTTTCTTTTCTCAGCTTCTTTTTTATTTTTATTTTTCATGGATATAATATGCCCAGGCGCTCACCAAAAACACTCTTTTCATTTCGATTCGAGTGTGCTCAACTGAGGAAACAAAGATGGGTTGATTGGTTTTTGGTGACATTGTTATTCCACTTTCTTCCTTTGATTGCTTGACTTTTAAAATAGTGAAAGTGCTCTGAGTCAGCCTTACAAAGTCCTTGGTGTAATAGGAATATTTGCACAGAGACATTGTGGATTTATAATTTCCAGCCAGAGACGCAGTATTTTTGTCTACTATGTGATTGTCAGTTTCATTAAAGTGTAGCGCAATCATAGTCGGCGCAAGGGCCGTATGAGCGGTACGTCTGCACACGGCCTTGCGATGTTTGTTTTTCATTTTTTAAATTCAACATACTTTGAATTTCCTGTCTGTCTAGTAACAATAAAGATTATTACTTCCTGGGTTATGATCCAAGGTCCCAGATAAATTTTAAAATGCCCATTCGATCATATTTTTGAACTTTCGAACTGTGCATAACTGAAGATATTGATCTGCAACAGACTGAGTGAAGCACCGAGCACGACCAGATCTCAGGACATAAACACGCAGGGCCTGTTCAAAGAGCTGAGATTACTCAGAGATATAATTCCAAAGGGAACAACGACTACTCTTCAAATCCCCTGTTTCCTAAAATGCATCAGACAAACATTTCCCAACTGTGAGATTGGACTATTTGCATACATGAATGTCTCAGGACAGACTGCTTTCTATCCTATGAAAAGAAAAGTACGCTCTAGATGAATTACGGTACACACATTTTACTGCTGAGTTTGCTGCCAAGAAAGCAAGAAAATGTAATTCATTTTCCATGTATGATGAGTCTGTCTGATTTCTTTCTTCCAAGGGATAGTTCAGGTATTTTTAAATGAGGTTGTATGAGGTATTTATGCATAGTCAGTGTGTTACCTACAGTAGAGAGCGGTCAGTGCGTCCGCTGTTTGGAGAAGCACACAGGGATTCTGGCACTGAACCACCTCAAACAGATGAAATTGGGTCAGAAAGCTGCAAGATCAGACTGAAAGATTTTGAAAGTTTTCAAAGATCCAAAAAGCTTATCTGTGGCATAACACAGTGCACAGCACATAGCATAGGAAGACGGGAGTTCTACGTTTAGTGGAAAAGTTAGTGCCGTGATTTTTCTTTTTTTTCGCGGTGGGTAAATATGCAGCAGTGCACAACTCTGCCTCTGTGCCTGGATCCCTGTTTGCTTCTCCAAACTGGGGGCACACTGACCGCTGTTTACTACACACCGACGATGTATTAGTACCTCATACACCCCCACTTTGACATACCTGAACTATCCCTTTAACGTGACAGGATTTCTCATAGTGTGGCTGTACTACAATGCGCCAACATGGCTGTCAGAAAACTGTCTAAGAGGGGACGATAAAGGATGCTTCAGAGAGCTGAAGGGAACTGCAGAGTCAGGTCATAATTCTCTCTGGGTTTGTCGCTAGAAGTGAGTCCTTTCACTTTACACATTTTCCATTTGATTTATTGCCAGTATAGAATTATTCACGAGTAGAATTATTAATTTAGTATAACAACAACTTAATGATATGATAAGTCATAATTACAAATATCAGCCTTTGTTTGATGTGTTAGTTTGTTTTTGCTGTACTGATTTTAGACTGTCTAAATACGTTTTACCAACAAACAGGTCAAAAGGTTCTGGAGCCGATGAACCAACGATACAAAAATGAACGGAATGCAACAAGTTCAAGACTTATCTCTGGAGTTATCAGAAGCTGCGCTGTGAATCACAGAAACACACTGTCCAAAGTACACGGGAGGAAATGTACTTGACATGAAAGTCGTATTGATTACATAACTGAGAACATTATACAGTAAGATTACGATGTAAATTTAACAACTCCGCAGTGCCATTTAAACTGGTGATTTATTTGTAGCCTACAATAAATAATAAAATCCAAACCTAAAAAACACGAGCCTCTCAGGAAGGTGGGTGTTTATGCAGATTATGCGAGCAGGGTTCATAATGTCACATATCTGCAGGCCAGAGGGCAAATTATGAGCATAACAATGTCTCTTACAAGCAGCTCCAGGTGGAAACTCACTGACATGGATTCTTGTGGGTGGTTTATTCCTTGAAGCGATCTTCACTTTGAGTAGAATATTTATATAAAAGATTTATGACTGTAACACTACACTTAATATGAGTGACAAGTTTGACATGATTGACAAATAACAGAGTATCATATCTTTAAAACACAGCTTCAGCAAGCAGCAACACACACTTTAATGTGCTGCTTTTTTCTTTCACTTTCCATCATTTTCACACACGTGTGTCTTTTCTTCCCATTGAATGGCTTCAGATCTCTGACCAGCAAATACATCACTTGTACTGGAGGCAATCATTTGAAGAGGAAAGGCCTGATGCAACACAGTTGAATATTTGGAGGCCCGGAATTTGAAACCATGAATTATTCATTTGTGGCACTTTAATGAATGTGAAAAGAGTTTGCCTATCATTCATAATCTGCACAGCTGCTGTAATGTGACTCTCTTGCTGTGGGCACTTAGTGGGGTTTCCAACAGGCCATGTGATACCTTCGCATGTAGAGACGGGGTTGAAATAAATGTTCAGTGAATGCAGAGATACAGAAAAACCTGGAACTTTTGCAACATATATGGTACTATTTTAGGAACATTTCCCAAAAATTACACCGTGGGCAATAAAAAACATCTGAGGATTTTCATCTTAGTCTCCAAAATAAGAGTAATATATCAGCAACCCTCAGAGAAACAATATCCAGATTGTCTGGGAGCTCAGGAACAGGGAATCGTATAAGATTGTTTAAAGGTAATGTACACCTTAAGAGATATTGATAATTACCTGCTGGACACAAGGAAGGACACAGATGAATGATGACAGATTAATGCATCATGGTTCATATTCTGAATTTGTGCTAAGTTACAATGATATTGCTTTAATGGATTGCAATCTCCCGCTTTCAGGCACAAAACATACAATATATTTTATCTTGAGACATTAAACAGGTAATCTGAACTGTCCTTGATTTATGACTTGCATATTTATTAATCTATTTATGTGTTGCTTGGTCTTTGGGTTTTTGTCGTTGATGAAGTCTCTGTAGTCCTTGTCTGGGCAGCCCTGGTGGCTTGTTGTACATGTTAACTCAGGTCTTCTACTTATTCAAAACAAAGCCCTGTTGTTGCTGCCAGATACATAAAATGTGCTCCTTCCTCAGAGAATCTATATTCAGGTCGACCAGACATGCAGTGTTTTCAACAGCGGATGCAGAGTCTTTACTCTGACTCGACAATAGGTCGAATCTCCATAATGCTGTCGGACAGTGGGATGATGATTGCTTTGGTAGTTGTGATTGATAGTTGTAGATTTTTTTATGATTATTCAAATGCATTCTGACTTTCCATGAAAAACTGTTGATAAGTCAAAGTAAATGTATGCAGATCATGTTTTAGAGGCCAAGGACTCCAGTTTTATGAATCATAGTTTGGTTTAGGGTGCTAGTGACATGAGTGCTAAGCTGAAGACTTGTGCTGCTGTGACAGGAAAAAAAAAACAAGCAAGTTTTAACCATATTCTTTATTTCTTTATTCTTTATTTAAAAATATTTTTGCTATTGTGATCCCGAAGGTTCTGCATGTTGTGGTTTAGTCTTGTCATCCCATCTCTCTGTAGTCCTTAAGGTAGCCCCAAAAGGCAAGAGCATGTGTTCATCCATGTTCGTTAGTTAATGGACTAACTAGCTACCTAGTCGGTTTGTGCTAAATATAGCTGGGTACATTAAATAAACAAAGCCAGAATCCAGCAAGTATCAGAGTTTTGTCCATGAATTCACCTGAATAGTCTAAGTTTCAGTAACATTTCAAGCTGAATGTTTTTTTGAGTGTCTGATTGGTGGCTGATCTGGCTGCCTGTGCTCCCTAGCCTGCACCACCGAAGCCAGAACGCAGTACCTGCACTCAAACGAATGGAAAAACCTGCATTTCCCTGCAGCGCTGTATTGTGTATGAACACTGCCTTATTCTTCTTCTGGCATTTGTTTAGGTGTTACTGAATGTTTTAGTTCAGAAGTATTACCGCCACCTTTTGCACTCAGTCTGCACTCTATGATCAGGCAGAAAAGCACACCATTGTGTATGTGTAAGTCTAAACAGAAACAGTCTAAGTCTAAACAGGGCTTTTATTCAGGTATAGGACACCTGAAATGTGTATACATAAGGCCTAAGAAAACCTGAATAATTTTGGAAATCAGGAAGAATAACAACCAGGTTACTTTATAGCATAAAAACATCTTATGTCAATATGATCTAAACGATATACAGAATAGACCTTTTTTTTCTTTTCAGTCTGCCTGTTTTGCAGAGACATGAGGTAGAATCTGAAAATGTGACAGAAAAGTTTGGAGTGACCATCTGATATAAGGCTGAACATTTGAAAGATGTTGGAGATAGCCACTGCTGACTTGCTTCTCAATGATTTTCACTTGGAGACTGGCAGAGAGGAGGAAAAGAAAATTGTCACTGCAGAGACAGTGATGAAAGTGATGAAAGGTGTGGGTGAGACATCTTTTTTCATTGTACCAACTAACTAGCCTCTCCTGCCTATCACAGAAATAAATTAGTTGACCCGAGGTGTCTCAGTTAGCCTACAGTCTGTGTCGATGTGAATGAGTTTTCTGAATTCATCAAAGACGTTGAAGTTGACTGTTGATGGCCTTGTGTCATTGTATTAATACAGAATCAAAAGGTACTGTACCAATGTAGTAGACAGAAATGTACTTTATATATCTACCTTCTATCTACTTCTGGTTAGGAAAGGTTAGATTCACTCTAGTGCATATGCCAAGTAACATTTACATTATGCCTCCAGTTTCCAGAACAAATCCTATGACTGACTTACATGAAGGGAGTACAGCATCTTCTTGAATGTGTAAAAGAAAAAAAAAAGAGGCTCTGGTGTATTGACAGGGTCAAAGGTTTCAGATTTCAAATAAACAATATGCCCTTCAGTTTTGGTTAGAATCAATTTTGTTTTGAATAAGCGAACTATCATTTACCCCTGATGTGGCCATGGAGATGGTTTTAGGTTTTTTCTACTGAGGGTTTGACATGTCCACCTCTGAAACATCAATTCCACTGAGATGACTGGATTTTTTTTAGTGCTTCTCGCAGAACTGAAAAACTGTATTTTAAAATCCCAACAACAACAACAACACGTTTTTACAAGAACAATGTTACTCTGGGTAATCTGACCTCTCTGTCCAAGGTACTGTAAGACAGAGTCAAGACCAAGACCAAGACCAGACAGTATATAGCCTACTTAGGTAGCTATCACGAAAACTCTTTGGGTAAAGCGAGGTTGCTACATTGAGTCACATTATTGAGCCCGATCTCAAGACCAAGACCGATCTCGAGTATTACAACACTGCCGTCAGCCATATTTTATAGGCTCAGTGAAACACAGAAATAGAGAGGGATATAGAGTACTCCATGAAGTTGTTTTGGGTTAACATGTTGGCAAGAATTGTATTCATCGGTCACAGAACAACATTTGTCTCCATGTGGAGCTCAATACCTGTCCAGCTGAGTCTGCTTTTAGCTCCTTTTTGGTGTCTACGAAGCTGCAGACTTGATTAGCTCTTAGTCGGTGCATCACTGTGACTTTCTTAGTCACTTGATTCATTGTTAGTCTAAAAAATAATGATTGCTTTCCATGACGTCATGCTATGGAAAACCATTACGCATAAAATTTAAGCCGTCTTTGAAGAACTAAGAGGTGCATGCATGAAAAAGTAAATATAGTCTCCAAATATTTGACAAACAGAGCTGTAGTTTGCTGGAATGATTCAATTCAATAATGTAAGCAGCAACATTTTAAAATTTGCTTGTGCAGAACATTTCAGAACACGGTCTGGACATTAGTCTTGAATTTCAATGCATTTCATATCTTGAAAAGTTTCCACTCGTTTTTTCCTTGAGCACCTCTCTTACATAAGAGCTGTTAGCTATTTTCCAAAAAAAAAAAAAAAAAAAACCCTCCTTGGTGTAAAAATGTTGGCCATTTGCTTTTCTCAAGAAAAAGACACCCTTTCCTCTGATGTTTACAGTGCAATCTAGTGAATATAGAGTGTTTTTTTTTATTATGGCCAATGCAAGCAGGCCTCTATCCACCTGCAGAATCAATCAGTCTTTTTGTGATAGCTCTGCTGGAGTCTGTCTTGCTGGAAACCAAATTACACTGAGTAAATGGCCTCTATGGTGCCAGTGCAGACATTCAGGTCATTATGATTAGTTTTGGTGTCTGCAAGTACGTGTTTGTGATAACTGACTTTTTTCTCCTAATAAATGTAATCTCTTGTGGAAGCGCACTTTCATATTCAGAAAAGTGGGACTAATATTTGTTCCTACAGTACATGTCCTACATAATGTTACGGTTAATCCTCTGTATGGACTGTTTCATCTGAGGAGGGGGGTGCAGTTGCTTAGCACAGTAGCCTTCAGTCACAAGAAGGCCACTCCTTTGTATTGCTCATTCTTCGAAAGGAGGCAGCCCCAAAATGGGTCACAGCTGCTGACACAATGAAACCCAGTGATAAGGTAGGGTGTTTAATGGGAAGCTAGAAATCATTGTAAAGCTCTGCTTATTGGATCTAGATGATTTTCCAAATTGAAAGTGAGGGTAGGTAACGTTAGAGAAATGACTAAGAGACAGCTAGATATTTAAAATATTCAACTGGAAAAACTCCCACCTCCTCCCCTCAGGCCTCTCGTCAAAGCCCCAAAGCACATTTGCATTTGCAATGACAGCAGAATGCATGCAGGTAGGCAGGTAGGCCTATGTTTTCTCTCAGGGACTGGGCAGCACCATTGCTAACCTGGACTGTAAGCTCAGGACATCGGATCACTTTGTACCACAGGGGTTTTGGACTGCCAGGAAGAGGAGGTTTTCAGGTCTTCGGTGTGGGGGAATATAGACTGGTAGCAGAGCCAGTGTCGTGCCAGTACCGGAGCCAGGTGATTGGGCACATAACCAGGCTTAGCAGCTTTTATGGACATAACTAATGGTGAAGAGAGGAAATAGGATGCCCAAGGAGGTAGCTAAGAAGATATAGAGAGTGAATGAGCAAGAAGCCGCCAGACAAAAGTAAATCTGGGACTGACTGACTTTGTTAGCACAAGCTTGGTGAAATAAAAGGCTGAAAGACAGATGCTGAGCTGGGCTTCTTGCTGTTGGACTAGTAAGTAATATTAGCTGGCTGCTATGTCTCGTGTCTCGTGCAGAAATACAAATTTCTACGCAATGTCACTTATTTATTTGAGCCACCTTTCCTGGTAGCATTCGGGTAGCACATTGGTGGCCTTATCACTGCACATATATGCACGTGTATATACTGTATATATATATATATATATATATATATCTTTCTGCATGCACCATCGACCCCTTCATCTGGATGGACAGGCTATTATTTCAGCACTAAGTACTAGTACCAAGCGCACTTTTCCACATACAGACAAATCAGTGTTGAGTTCAGACCTGTGCATTGTTTGTGTTTTATTGTTATTATTGTTTATTGTATTGTTGGAACATTTGATTGTGAATCTTGAATGTTAAATGTTTACAGATATTTGTTGGAATTTGGGACAAACAAGGATACATGATCACCGTAGGGTAGATTTCTGAATCATGTTAAATTTCCAGTTATGACTATTGTTGAGATACTTGTTAGCTTACTTTCAAAAAAGTGTAGTGCTTCAGTAGCTTATAGCTTCCAATGAAGATTAGCTTATAGCTACAGTCTTAAAGTACCTTCCCCCATCACTGCTGTTTACCAATAAAGTTGAAAAGTGATTTTATTTTCATCCTTGTCTATTACTACTGTACAGTATCACATAGCCAGACCTATCTCCACAGTGTCAGGACTGGAGGAAGGTCTGGCTGCACCCACTATCATTCTGGCAAATGGGAAAAACACTGGCTTATTTGTATTCCTTTGAACTGATTACTATTGTCTTCGGTAGCATTAAGCACGGTGCATCGACAGTGCCCCTGCAAAATAGTGTTGGGGGGATCTTGTTTTGGTGGAACATTTGCATGTGGGGAGGCGAGTCCTGGCATTAAAATGAATAAATCCCAGCTGAAGCAAAGATAGCAGCGTCTATCTTGTTTACGTTCATACTGGTAGCGACCAGGTTAGGATTACGGTAACATGCCATTTTCAGTGTGTAGGTTGCTATCTGAGAGGTTGTTTACCGTAGTGACAGGGATTTTGAAATCCGTTAAACGCAGATAGCCGAAACAGAATGCTGAAATAGACGGAATGGATGGATTGTTCCAACAGCGAGACTACTGTCTGTCAAATATGAACTACTCCAGTAGTTTGATGGCAGGGTTGTTGTAATGACAGAGAGAGAATGGAAGAAATATTCTAACTAACAGAAATACTACTCAATCCTTGCAACTCATTAGTTTATGTGTGTACCAACCAAAGTATATGACCACCAACAACCACACTTTAACATTATTTTTCAGATCAGCATGCTTTCAGTTCACTCATGAGATCCATCAGTCACCAGGCAAAAAGAAAAAACATATATTTTACATGAGCAGTAATGTTGGGGGACCCACTTGGTCAACTTCTCTGAAAAATCAGCATTTCATCATGGCCATTTCTGCGCTATTATTTGTATTCTCTGAGTCACGCATCTGTCCTTGGAGCTCATGCATGAATAACTGATGAAGCACTTACAACTTGACCACATTCAATGAATGTTGCATTTATATGATATATGCAGCATATGTATGGACATTCAGAGAAATTCTGGTTGATCAACTCGGTATGTCATATTGAAGGTTGTTTGTCACAGTGGAGTGTTCAAACAGATGAGAACTGAGTCTGTTTGATCTCTTAATGCTTATTGAATGAGACCTTAAACTGAATTTTTGTTAAAGGACGAATTGTTGGTTTAACAGCGGTGTTGCCAGCGGTAAAATCATCATTTTAATGAAATATAATCATAACCCTATCCTACAGTACAGCCTTGTTTTACCTCAAGATTATTTCTGCAAATTTAAATATTTGCAAATCAAACCTGAGTTTGCATTAATTTTCATCACTGAGAACAATTGTTGTATATAATATTGTGTTGAAGGAGTGACCTGATGCGTCCTGTTGAATCCTTCCTGCTTCAATCTTCATGTCTTAATACTATTTTGAGGAATCTCAGTACTTTGTCTCTTCTCTCCCTCTCTCCTTTAGCTGGCCAAAGGGCTGATAGTGTCTTGGCTTTGGAGGAAAGAGCGAGCACACTCCACTTACACTGTGAGTACTCAATCAGTGGAAAACATGCTTGTCTGTTGGGCTTCTTGATTTATTACATGCTATAAATGACTGCGACCGGAGCTGTTTTTCCAGGTAAAGGAGCTTTTCTAGCATACAGTAATCTCCTCTTCTGTGAAATGTGTGTGTGAGCCGTCTGTTCTATTAATCCACAAGTGATTGTTGCTACAGCTATATGGAACCCCAAAGTGTTTACTATTAAATGAATAAAAAAGACGTGATGATAAATAGTAAATAATAATAACAAAAATCAAAATCAATTACGAAATAGTGTTACAGTGTTACAGAGAAAATGAGAATGATGAGATATCATTCCATTAATTCTTCTGATGTATTCAATATTGAATGCTCCTTACTGGTCTGTGGTCAGTCCAATAGAAGAAATATGAAGACAGAAGCAATACTAATCTGTCTAGACAGTACAGTTCTATCCCAGCATTGAGATAGATAGCTTTGATACATAGTTGATTTGTTAAATGGTCGATAGCCATTAATAGGGAGAAGTATAGAATTTTGCGCATCCCTGACTTATATATTTTTTGAGATTAAATCACTGAAGATGCTGATGAAATTATTGATCATCTTTTGTTTCATCATCAAACAGAAAAGTGTAAAAGTCAAAGCCAATCTTGTCAGGACCGTATCCACCTAATGTGTTTCAATCTAACACTGTGATGTGCAAAAAGAGTACTGGAATTTTGAACCAAATAATCATTTTAATATTATATAGTTGTTGTTTTTTTTAGATTCAAGAAGCAAACCATAAATGGCAATGTCTCTGGTTCAGTCTAACTCTGGTCCTTTGTTGCACCGCTCTCTCTCTCATTTCCTGTCATCTCTGCACCATTGCTGTCTAACAAAATATATATACATATTGACATTTGTGGTAAAGATCCCATAAATTTGGTTACCTTAACCAAATGAACTGACTGAATTAACTTTCTTGAGTCAGTGAACCGTCACTTTATTAGGTTGCATTGTCAATCTGTTGGACCCATATAGCTCTGCGTTTTGTCAAAAAAAAAAAAAAATCCAGATATTCAGTCCTTGTAGACCCCTGACAAAAATCTGTGAAATATTTATAGCGCTCCCTGTTATACCACATCCTTGAACTCCCTCATTAACCTCTAACCCCCCACACACCCACCTTCAGACATATAGAGACTGAGAGTACAACTGAGAGTTGAACTAGTCAAAATACTACAACAACTAGTAATTTACTGTGTTGATCAGTGTCATGTGTTTAGGGTAAATTTACACCTTCCCCTATTCTGTCTCTCTCCATCGCCTCCTGCATATCCTGAAGCCAGGCTAAGCTAAGGTATCAATTCAGAGAAGGTGGAGACTGGCTTTGAACACATGTTCAAGCTAAAAATGCATGCGACTGAGATATGTACAGAGCATGTGACATGTTACATGCTCTGTACATGCTCAGTCTCAATGTCCCCCCCCCCAAAAAAAGTCAGTGCCTGTGTCAGTGTTCATTCTGGCCAACACATGCAGAAACCAAAATATCAGCAATAAGCTCTTATCGATTACTAATTGAAAGCACTTTCATCAGATGAGTGCAGTAATAGGTAAGCACTGACAACGTGTGCCTCTAAAGAACAAAAGAAAATGGACAGTTTTATGTGTAAAAATACAAAACATACAATGCAGTTCTTGATTTCTTCAATGCAGGTCGTAACTTGGCTTAAGAGGTAATACTCTAACAGTGAAAGCTGAAAAAGCAGAAACTTCATGCGTAGTTCTGTTTGCTGAGTCTGTATTGAAGTGACAGGATGTTAGCTTTCAATATTCTTCTCCTCCTCTTAGTCGATGTGTAATATGCACTTGTACAATGAGTGACAGTTTGCCTACTGAGCTGCAGCACCGCTCATGCTCCCTTGAGGCTGACTGGATTAAAGATGGACTGTAACCTGAGATCAGGAGGACTTATTGAAGCTTGGCACCTTCTCTGATGAAACAAAGCCCCAATCCAAAGCATATACAGATAAAACATGTTTTAATTTGAGCATTTTGTTGAACAATTACTAAAACGAGCAAGGCTATATGTTTCGGGGCTCTGAGACATGATAATGTGGTGTCAGGTTGATGTCTTCATGGGCCCCTGCACGATGCTGAATGTCGCGTTTATCATGCTATGCCCCAAAAAAAGGGGCAGAAAAAAGCCTTAATTACCTCTCACAAGGCTGCCGAAGTTAATTTCTGTAGTCACGTGTTTAACCAATTACTCAGTGTGTAATGAAGTGGAACATGGCTCACCAGAGTTCTCAGGACACCCTCCACCTCCCTTTTTTTTTCTTAGCCTACTTTGGCTATTCCAGAGTGGGAAGCTAATCATCACTAAACATTAAAGCAGGCAATACTTCACTCGGGATACATACATTTATCCATGTCAATATCCATTCCTCGTTTAATCATTTCTCCACAGCTATCTCAATATCACGGGCTAGTGAGAGAGGCAGGGGGGGGAAGCACATTATCTATGCCGGGGTGTTACAGTATTAGGGATTATCCCTGACAGATAGTTTCCCTTCCAGGCACCATTAGCTTGGCCTCATCCCATTTGGTATTTCCAACACCTGCGACCACCATCCGCTGGGCACAAGAATTATTACCATTGTATTTTTTCTAGGGTATATAAATTAATCATGGGGATCACAAGCAACTACTTTAAATTTCTGGACTGTGACCAAGAAACACATTCTCCCCAAGGATGCCAAGGACCTATGCATCATTAAAACCGACTTGTGCTATCTGACAGAGGAACACTGCCAGCTCCCTCACTTATACACCTTACGGGATTGTGGCCTCTGCATTTCCACGTTATGCATAATAGCTACCTGTCTATGGCTAAATGCAATCAGGGTCCTTGAGTCTGACTTTGAATGCTAAATGAACGAGGGAGACACGTGTTTACGAATGGACAGAATAAAGTTGATCAGCTTGAAAGTGAAAGTGGACAGCTGACTGCAGCGAACATAAATTAACATCGATCACTGGGCAGAGCACGTGCGTTAATGACTCAAGGCTGCAGGGGCTTGTTAGACAACCTCTGCAATGGACTGTAATGGTTCCCATATCCTCACAATCCACTAAATACCAATGGCTGTAATTCCTCATTGAGCATCTTCGCATTGGCAAATGATCTATCTTTTATTCACATGCCTGAATGAATTATGTGGGTATGAATGTGTGATATTACAGTAATATATCAGTGAAGTTATGCATCAAATAGTGCAATTAGATCCACCTCATGTTGTGGAGAGGAGCAAGTGCTGCTCATTACAAAGCTACAATTTAAACTCAAATCCAGACTCAAACTGACCAAGACATAATGATTAAATCAGTTTGATCGATATGAAGCCTCACACTTTTTCATATGCATCAGTTTTTGAGGTAGCTGCTGGTCAAAATCATGAGACCACTTTCAAAGATTGTAGTATTTCCATCTGAGTCTAATCTGACTTGTTCTGAGTTCCTGGCTCACATGGTGCTCGGCAAGTGCATCTGAATTTTAAATCATATTGATTTGGAATTACTTACAGGCGCTGGCCTATAACCGTATTGATTGCAGATAGGCGTTTTGACAAAATGTCTGGAAAACATTTCACATTGATTTAAAGTTTCTCTGATCTCACAATAAAAGCTTTGCATCTAACTATACAATTATTGCCATACGCGGTTTTGTGTCATTCATTTAGACCCTATTCATACAGCAACTTAATCAACATATGATTACCTCTGACTCTAAAGTTTACTGAGAACAACACCAGTCTGAGAAGTCTATTGAAAGAAGAGAACATTTCACAGCTCAGAGTCCCACGTCGGTCAAAGAAATGCATCTTCTATTGTTAGATGGATAAAGTTTCTTCATTGGTTTTCTCCACAGGCGAATATATCAACCCAGTGAGTCTCATAAGGAAAGACATCAACCAAATCTCCCTTTATTGATCCATCCCTCCATACTTGATTGAGACTCATGACAAGACTGTGGGCAGGATGACAAACAAAAAGGCAGAAGGTTAAAAAAAAGTGGAAACCAAATCAATAATGATGACTGACAAGATGAAGCTTGGATGATCAGTATTGTGCCCTCTTAGAATAAATAATGGAGAGCAGAATAAATCTACTTCACTCCCTACACAGCTTTTCTCCCTTCTTCCCTTCATGATTAGTGATTTGTTCTCTTTTGCTCCATCCAATAATTAACGTCAGGAACTGAGACAGAAAAGGGCAAAGAAGAGCCATAGGACAGATGATTTTATGAGTGCTAGTTTGCACAGAAAAAAAAAAAATACATGATGACAAATGGGAAGACTTTTCTGATTAATATGTGGTAAACTTTAGCAAATAAATCTTTAGGAAAGCACGTGTTATTTTATAAGTGGGCAGTCATGACTTATGAATGTGCTTAGAAATCATAGAGATAATGCTCTTACAGCTTCAGAACTTTAGAACTATCATGTATTTAAGTTTAAATGTAATACAATGGGTACGTGCTAATAATGCTAATAATTTAGCATTCTTGCAATGATGCCCACTGGCCAAAATATAGGCAAGAGAGGGCCACAGTGTAACTCGGTTTATCCATGTCAAGAACTGTTGAAATCCCCTAAAGCATCATGGGAATTGCAGTTACAAAACTTAGAGCATGGTTATTACCCCCACGTTATGCAAAGAAATACAAAATACAAAATTAATATTAATTTTTCTTGCCAATCAATTTCCTTGACCCATTAACATGATACTTATATTCTGGGGAACACTGATATCTTTAACTACATTGGAGGTGTATCAAAGATACTGCTTTTGGATGAATACATGTACTGTTACCACATATGAGCTGTCAGTCAGGCCGTGTGGTTACTTGTCTTAAACCTGCATGGACTGAAAGAAACAAACTGATTTAAAGAGCTAAGGGGAAGTACAGAGTCAGGTAATAGTTCTCTGTGGTATCATCACAATAGACACTTTAAGCAGTGAATACAGAAGTATCAAACACACAGACAAAATATAATAAAGTGTGACCCTTGTAATGTTTTTTGACAAGGTTGCTTAAATAATAAAAGTTTGTTTTTGTAATTCTAAATCAATGGCAATAGTTCCTGGCATGGTGATCCATGGAAGATGTGCTGCCAGTCTGCATGTTTCGAAGTGGAATCACTTTACTCACAGAAGGATTTTTTTCCTGCTTCAGTTCAGTCCGTCTGCCTGCGTTCATTAGCATTCCCTGTGATATATACCGTACACTTAATGCATCACACATCTTGCTTGAGTAAATATGTTGAACCAACAGTTTTAGAAAGCTTACCATTACCTTTGGCAGCATGCTCTGCTCATCTGTTGCTGCTGCTGAGAGCGTTTTTTTTTCTTTTTTGCTTGAATTGCTTCTGGGGGTGTAGAAGCAGTATGTATACACTAAATATCAGCTCCCCACTATCAACTGTTAGCTGGCCCATCGGCATGGGATCTTGGCTTTGCTTATTTGGTTGAATGAATTATTAATGGCTCACCGATTTTCCACAAGTTCCAGCCTGTTTTTTTCTCTCCAGAAGGCTTGATGTAGACTGCATCTCCTCATCTCCACACTGCTCATTTGCCCTACTTTTCTTTCAGAGCCAAACAGAAGAGCGTTTGCCTAAGAAATATTCTTCATTCTCTGGCAACTGGATGGGAAGAAGGAAAATCTTTGACCTTGGAAAATGAAGATGTTGTTGCCATGGGAACTGTTAATCCTTCTGTCACTCAAAGAGTGCCTGGCTGGTGAGATGCCAAGTCAAGTCGCCTTTCATGACACACCTGATATGCATACATCTTTCACAGGGGGGGTTCATCTTTTTGTCATGCGTGTTTTGGTTTCATTTGATCACAGTATAAGAAGGGATCATAATTTGATAAGCTTTTATATCTGGGCAAAATCTACTACCACTTTAGTGAAAAAAATGCGTGGCCAAATCTGTAGATCCCGAGTTATAAAGGGCTTAGCGGAGCGTTTCAGGGCAAATACGAAGCACAGAGGCAGACAGTTGAATTTAGTGCTGTTTGTTTTTGTCATTTAACGGGATGAAGTTGTCAAGATTGACGGTTATGTTGAAATTCTCGAGCATTTCTGTTCAGATCACCTCTGATAAACGTGACTCAGTGTAAGATTTACATTTGAGTAGAGACTAATGTAGAGAAGGAGGAGAATTCTCTCTCACTGGTCTCTTTATGCCTTCCCAGTTTTATTATGCAATTTTCTTGCTTTATGTCCAACGGCTGCCACTTACATGAAATGTGGCAAGCACTATAAAAATCCACACTAACTCTTTTCTTAACACTAATTTATTCTGCACCCCGTTCTCAACATAGATCCCCACGGTGTGCAGAGGTTCTCCTCTCTGCTGAAAGAGTAGCACAGTAGCGTTAGCCTCCACTTCCCTAATAAGGGTATGAGCTACAGCTAAGGAGTTAAAATCCCAATAAGAGCTCTCACTTTATGTCTGAATACGGTAAACTGCGAAGCTTAGATAACCGGGTGAGATTTAATGTCCCCAGTCAGATTTGAGGGATATAAGCCAACCGTTTACAAGTCATCAAACAAATACATTTAAATTTATACAGCATATGGAGTGTGGTCTGTTGTAGTGTTATATATGCTTCCATTTCCATTGATTTAGCATCTCATCTCAAGTCAGCAGTTTCACTGGGGTGTATCTATGCAGCCTGCAAACACAGGAGAACGAGGGGTTGTGCGCAAATGTTAGCGAGTGCTGTACTGTGCATACTGTATACCTGCGACCAAGCTCACATTCCATGCATTCTCAGAAAAACTAATTAGGTGCAATTTGCATGTGTGTGTGTGTGCGCATGTGTGCTACTGGTCAGTCCAGTTGGTGTGTTTACAGGGCAAAGTCTGTTCTCAGGCATACACACAAACCACTGGATCATTTCCCAGGTGAAATAGCCCGGCTATTAAAGGTTCATTAATTTGTTTAATTTAAAGGACATCGCAACCAGGGTAAAAATGAAGCACCTCCCTCTGAGGCTGGGGAAACAAGGCCCTTACCTGAGGCAAAGACTCCCACTCTCATTAGTACGATGATGATGATGATGATGATGATGATGATGATGATGATGATGATGATGGGGGGGAGCTCTCTTTGTCCTGTTCAAGGTTAGGGACGTGTAAAAAAGCATCTCATCCTCTCAAGTGCACAAAAAGAAAAACGACCGGCGCGCAGCTTGGCGTATGACACACAGTGTCAGAGGAAAAGGGAGGGTGGACACCAGTGTTCCAGTACCTATTGAAGAAATGTTAGATTTCACGGGAGTAATTAGTGCAACATCGGTTAATTACTCCTGTGTATTGATCGTTTGGCTGGAGCTAACCAAAACAACAAGCTCGACTGAGCAGACACACATGCCCAAACAACATGCATATAGACAACAGCTTTGCAGACTCTCTAATAATTTGATTAGAACCAGAGTAAGGCAATACTCTGATATTGCAACTCTCATGTAAACGCCTTAACTGAATTATCCTACTTGCATTAAGATCGTAATGAAATCAAACATAACTCAATTAGCCATCTGGGTCACTTGTCAATCTTTCTAATCACTCCTGACATGTAATATTGCTTCGACTGGTTTCTGTGTGTGTTTTGATTCTGTGGATGTGTGTGACAGTTCTCACAGTGAACCAGATGCTACAGTAAGTCTGAGTTTCAGTAAAAAGTGGCAGAGCTAGTTCTCAGAGAAACGTCTTGGTAAAATTCAGTTGTATTTATATAGCACCAAATCATAACAGAAGATACCTCATGACACTTTTTATATAGAGGATGTCTAGATCAAATTCTTTATAATATTTACAGAGACTCAATAATTCCTACCATGAGCAAGCACTTGACGACAGTGGTAAAGAAAAAAATTTCCCTGTAAGAGGCAGAAACTTTGCCAACCATGAGCAGATCCCAGCTCATGGTTGGCAGCCATGACCATGATTGATTGAGTTTAGAGAGAGAGAGGATACTATATGAGACTATACTTACTATACAGTAGTAGTTAACTGCAAAAGTAATAAAGCTTGAGTTCAATGAATTGACTCCTCCACTAAACAGCAATTGTCCAATCACAACTTAGACACCATACATAGGCAGAGCAGGCCTGTCAAGCTTTGGATTTTCTCCACATGAAGAATGACACTGGGCTGCGATAAGAGCGATACTCTGTAGTTATAAAGAGTTTGGATAGTTGTCACTTCATATTAATCTCTCCATAACTAAAAACACAAGAGCAATAGTGTAAGGAATGGGCTAAATGTTATCTGCTCTAATGTAAGCTGCCGTCATTAGCATGTCTGACTAACTATTTTACTGACTATAGTAGCAACCTATCCCAGTGATACTTCCAAGGCCAAGGACAGAGCGTATCATCAACTACATTACCTAAAGGTTACCATAAATAAAAACATTAGCTTAATTAGTTAATTAGCTTCAGCTAGTGGACAACTAGGTACTGACAGTTGACATCGTATCCTTTTCATTGTAAGTCTAGATGGTAACCCTAGATTTACAAAATGCATGCAAGATTTGTTCTTTCTACTTTTCCAAAAATATTCTTGTCTCACCAAATTTGAACGGCATCTGCAGTTATAAGAGGAGAAAACCGAGATCAATTATGTTGTTTTAAAGCAATAACAAATTGTCAGGAAAAACTGAAGTTTAACAAAGCTTTTAAGGAAGATGTACTATAAATAATGCAAGTAAGGTTGTCTGAATGGATCACACACACACTTTCAGACTTTCACACAAAAAACCTGGGTTTTCTCTATATCCAGCATGAAACCAAAAGTTAATGTTGGCTTTTTTTTTTTTTTTAGACTTAGTTGACTTTTTTTTTTTTTTTATTTAGATTTTCAGTCGCAGTTTAGTCAGGTTACATCAACAAAGCACTTGGTTAGATTTAGGAAAAGATTGTGGTTTGGATTAAAATAACAAATCAATGTTGAGTTTTGGTTTCACATGGGACATGTATCGCAGCTTTCTGGGTTATTGATGAAAGTCAGCAAACCATGTACGCTTTAACTGAACTACTACCTTGATCTGCGTATTTACACTGGTACAACTACTTGTGTGAATGTACGCACCTGACATAGAATGAGAACAGAGAAAAAGCACAACTTCATGATTCGTGTCGAAGGCTGCATAAAATATGCCAGTTATCCAGCATGCTACAGGGTTATCTTTAGTTAATTGCTCTTTCATCGCAGTACATTATCTGCCTTGTGACATGTGCACAAGAGGGTTTATTAAATGCAGAATCCACTCAAAGAGCCACGTTGACAGCTAATTATATGGCTGTAGAGTTTATATACAGTTTTCTGAGTGCTGAGTGATTTATTTTTGCATTAATTCAGTGTCACTTGCTTAGCACCATTGTACAGCTAATGTGTTTTTTCAACACAGAGAATACACGCCATGGTCCTGTCTTCACCCAGGAGCCTAGTGACAGTATTTTCCCACTGAGCACTGATGATAAGCAGGTGTTTATTAATTGCAAAGCAAAAGGAAACCCTCCTCCGCATTATAGGTAAGTATTTTGCCTGCCCTTTGGCTGTCTTTAAGGTGAGACTAGAGTGTGTAGCGTCAGTGAATGTGTGGTACAAAGTGCACTGCTTAGCTGTAAATGATACTGAGCTGGGTTACTTTACTGGTTTCATTTTAATTTCAGTGGAATCATTTATTAGAAGTAGGAGAATAATTACATTTTTAACCATGTGTGTCCTCATGGGATGTTTTCTGGATTATTTCCAAAAATTCAAAGGAAAGATGAGAATGAAGTTTCCTTCACAGTATGAGCAGAATCCGAGCAGAATTGTGAAGTGACCCCTCTTCAAAAAACAGTAAGTGCTTCATGGTCTTATTTGTTGGTTTCATTCTGATCTACAGGTGGAAAGTGGACAGCAGAGACATTAACACAGAGTCAGATCCAAACTACAGCCTCGTAGAGGGGAACCTGTTGATCAATAATCCTCATGTCATCAATCATGGAGGAGTGTATCAGTGCATCGCCACCAACACATTCGGGACCGTTGTCAGCAGAGAGGCAAAGGTCCAGTTTGCTTGTGAGTTTATGCTGGGTTTTTTTGTATGTGCTGTGCATACTGTAAAAAATATGAAATTGCAATTTTTTCCTTTGCTTTGTTGTGATATTATGCACGACATAAAGGTCTGAAGCTAATGATCATTTCCAGAGTGAAACACCAGGATGCATTTGTCTCTCCACTGTTTGTATTTTGAGCTGTGGAAGCATATTAACATGCTAACATTTAGAAGCCAGCATGCTAATATGCTATCAATGAATTCAAAACTGGCATTCTAACATGCTACCTATTAGATTCATTTTGCTGGTAGCTCAGTTATAGATTTATAGCCTTGCTGAAACTTGTTGTAGATGTTGTTGTTTTTTTTGTTTTTTTTAAATCCAGCAGTTGGTAACAGACTGAGCTCTATTTTCAGATTGGTACAGGGAACACAGTGTTGCCAAGAGTGACTGTCTCGCGTACATGCTCAGAGGATGACAGCTAACAAGATTAAAATCATGACATCATATTTTGGGTAACTTTATTTGCTCTCTGAAATCCCAGAAACATTCTTGTTCGTGGTTTGTTAGTCTTTCAGTTTTTGTTCTACATATTTCAACCAGGGGCACAGTGATCACACTAGCTTTATTCTGATTATGATATCACTGCCAGCCAGACAGTATAAAGATTAATGAACGGTAGTAGGTAGTCTGTACTGAAGGCCTTTCCTTTACTCTGGTGACTCTTTTTACACCTGAAGGCAGCATGTATCTGCTCCATCTGCACTCTAACTGTAGTGGTGTTGCACATTATTAAGACACAAAGTGAATTAATACAACATGAACCAACTGGACAACATTTTTAATGTAGCTTTCATTTTCTTGAATGGTATTTGAATGCAGATGGTTATTACATGCATCAACATGATGACCAATGGATCTTCAGCATGTCCAAAAAACATGGATTCAGCTTAAAAAGACATCATCTGCTCGTGGCTGCTGTATATTCAAATATTCATGTTGAAGCTCTGCAGGTGACCAGATGACAATACGTCTCCTCTGAGGAAAAAACTCTCCATATGTTCCCCAAGTAGCCCTCTGTTTGAAGGGGATGAAAGTTGTGAATATTATTGTCACAACCTCTAACGCACCCACCTATAATGTATGACAATGTATTCTGTCTGATCCCACCCCGTATCCAAGTGTGCTACAGGTGAAGTCTGTCCACAGAAACACAAAAAAGTGCATTTGGCACACTGCCGACACACTGGGTAGGGCACACTTGACTGGGTTCCGTGCCGTGCCACATGGGTTCACAAATATAAAGCCCTGAGTGTACTCTTAAGCTCGCGTTTCTGTGTCAAAATCACATGTTCAGTGTACATTTCAACATGTTTGCTTTATGCATTTTGAGTGCTAATAATCACAATAAGATTGAAAAAAGTAGCTTCACAAAGATGTCTATAGTTTTCTCGCTGTTCATGTTCACATGCAGCCAGAGTTTATCTCTAATTTCCTCTGATGGAATGTCAGTCCTCATGTCAAAACCTTTTCTGTATCACCATCCGAGTGCATGAAGGACTGTATGTCTTGATTTTTTAATCAGTCTAGCTCTGATTTGACCACTGCTGATATTTGCTTGATCCCTCCTGGGACTCGGTTGGTATTTCTAAGACTTTGGGATTGATATGTCTCCCCACTGTTTATTCTCTCACACTGCACAGCAGCATTTAATTAAAGGTGAAAGTAATCTCTCGAGCTCGATTGGCGAGGAACACTACGGTGCACCCTCTATCCGATCTCCTGCGCGTACTGTAATATTAACAGGGGACTCTCGGGTTTGACTTGTAAGCAGCGTGAACAGACAGGGAAATATTCTGCAGAATGAAATGCCCTTCCCTGGATGTCACCTTTAGGTAAAAGTTATTACAGCTGTCAAACCCAGAAAAGTTGTGTTTCTTTTCTAAATTTTATTTTATATTCAACAGTTCTGCAGAACTTCAGCAGGAAGTCAAGGAACACGGTGTCGGTGAGAGAGGGTCAAGCCGTGGTTCTGCTCTGCGGCCCACCACCCCATTACGGAGGTACAGCGCTCTGTCCTAACTCTTCTGCATTGTCTGCTGTAGTCTCACACTCCTGCTTGCCTCAGCAATCTTTATTGTTCCTCACTCTGCTGCTTATTATCTCCCTGTAACACTGCTGTGTCTCTTTTGTTTTTATACCTCCCCACCTTCTCTTTTCTGCTGCTCTTGGTTTCGAACTCTGACACACTGTTTTCCCTCTCACTTCTCCTTATCTGTCAGACGGGGAACTTTTTTATGACCAGCCACCAGCTCTGCCTGCCCGGACCCGTGCCTTCACATCTATAGTTCATAGCCTCACACTTCTTAACCTTGAGCTCACTTTTCTCGCCCATATGATCTGTGACCATGCTGTCATCTATAAAGTCTCCAGTGCTCCACTTCCCCAACTGTCATTTTTTTCCCTTGATGCAGGCAGGTTATCTTTGGGTAATAAAGGCTGCTGGTGGCTGCTGTGGCCGGGGGAGCGTTTATCCCGTGGCACAGCTGCGAGTCGGCTCATGTGTCTGTGTGCTGCTGATTAGCAGACCCTCAAAGTGGTCCGCACTCCCGCAGCCATTCGGTGCCCACCAGCGCAATTTCACGCCAGTGTACCAGCCTTTCTATGCTCTCTGTTGCCAGCAGAATCCTGCGGCCACGTGGGGATTCCACACTTTAGCAATTTGCCCTCCAGCTTTCCCTCCTTTCCTCCCCCCTTTTTGTAAGAAGCCTCCATCTCTTTATTTTTCCTCTTAAACAGAGCATAGTCACACATTTGATGGGATTTACACTGCACGATAATGCTGGCTTGCGGTGTTTTAAAATTGAAAAGTGGTGCAAAAGGATGTTTTTTTTATTGCCGCGAGGTTTGAATTATGTCAGAGCTTCTTTAAAGCTTGTTGATGCGTCACTTGAGGACCTCAAGTGCACCTTATTAAAAGAGGAATCATCTGAAGCTTTTTTTGAGCAATCAATAGGTAAGTGGTCTAAAAGGAGCCGTGCTGAGAGTCAAACTCTGTCAGAGGACATGAGATTATGTGCCTGCAAGTCCTCTGTTGCTGTGAGACTGCAGCTCTTAAACAGAACCAGTCTCTGATAGTCCCTAATCATGAAAGGTCTGTCAGTTTCTGCCCTGACTTTCCCTGTAATGATTTTAATTCACTGTTTTCCCTCAAGGAAGCGAGTGGGACTTTTTACCGTCTGCCCAGTCAAAAGGGCTGACTGCAGAATGTCATGTGTCTGATACAGGAGGCCTGCAATAATAGCCAAGTTCACTCTGCAGTCCCTGCAGACCCCCCCCCCCCCCTTACTGTGTGTGTGTTTTACACTGGTGCATCGACATTCTTATCATTCTTTTCCATTCTGTATTTTGACATGAATCCTCCTTGTTAATCTGTGTGACAAGAGCTGCAGAACAACTAAAAATAGATACTTCCTGTAAAAACTATAAGACTACGATTAGGAACTAGTAAGCACATGTGTGACATCCATCTTCGCTTGCAGGAAAGCAGGAGTCAAATTGAGCATTCAGACTGAAAACTGCCCTGCATAAAAAAAAGCACAAGGGGCTGATTCTGTGTGTTGTTTCAGGTACCACTGAGACAATGAAATATGAGTTTAAAGGCTTATAAAATGCCAAAACAGTTTATGAAGACAGAGTTTATAACAACGCTGAGGTAAACAGCAAATTATGTTGCATTGCGTTGCTGCAAAAGTTGAGTCAGGTTCTGCTTCTATAAAGTACAATCCTGCATTCTTCGGCTGGAGCCCCGTGTGTCGACACCCCCGCCGAGCAACACAGAGGTCCAATTCAACAGCATGAGAGGGCTGTATTATATCACACAGTGTCTGTCTGAACTCGACCCTAGTCTGGCTCTCAATACATTCTGACATGCCTACACTGTCTGTGGAACTCAATTCATTCCCATTGAAGACATAAGTCAGAAAATGAAAATGAGACATACACTTTCATTTTTTGTTAAAGATAGTGTAGCTAGCATGTGTCAAGGCCTTACCGCAGCGACGCTGGTTCGATTCCAGCCTGGGTCCTTTGCTGCATTCCCTCTCCCTCTCTCTGAATTTCATGTCTATCTTTTCAAAGAAAAATCCCCCAAAATGTCTTTAAAAACAGCTGGACACTCTTCAAATGTTACTCAAACAAAAGTAGGCAGCACAATTGTTGTGGACTATTTTCAGATGTGGACTAATACACATTTTGTGGGCTCTACAGTAGCAGCATGAGGTGATTGACTCAAAAGAAACTACAGTGGCAATGTTCAGTGTAATAACGGAACATGTCACCCAGTGCAACAGTCCAATCAAATGTGATTTAGGGCAACCAGCTAACCCCGCACATAATAGACTAGAAAGCTGTGCTTGACCATTAGATTGTGGGTCGTAGTAGCTAGCAGAGTGAAATCATGAAGCTGGAGTGTTTGGATGTGAGTTGGCAAAAACTTTCTAAATGAGCACGGTCTATTAATGTGTTTATTTCTCTCTGTTCTCTGGGTTGGTGAGGGATGCCATGCAGCTTTCATTTCTCCACAGCGACATAGTTTGCCAAAGCCACACCCTTTTTTAAGCGTCCAGTCAAGGGTTAGGGTCCGATCAGCTTTTGTAATTAAAACCCTACCTACATATTGTGTAACTAAACAAGTTTGAACTTTTTGCTGAGCCTCTAAAGAGAAAATACTGTGCAATCAATTCATTGATGGTTTTGTCTTTTGTATGGGGTTTGTTGACCAAAAGAAAAGTATAAAATATCACCAGCCTTTTCCTTTAAAGTCATCTCATAGCTATTTTTTGGGGCAGAAATAGAATATCTCATCATTTATTTGTAATAATATCTCTTCCTATATATGTACTACAGGTCTTACTGTCCTGGTCATTTTTGGAATGTCAATGAAAGGTGCATCTGATTTTTTTTCTTCCACAGAGATCAAATATTCATGGGTTTTTAACGGACAGCGGAGCTTCCTGCAACAGGACCCCCGTCGTTTTATCTCTCAAAAGACGGGGAACTTGTATATAGCCAAAGTTGAGGCCTCAGATGCTGGGAACTACACCTGTGCGGTGAGAAACATGATGACCAATGCCACAGTGTTCAGCTCTCCAACCCCTGTGGTGGTGCGGAGGGACGGTAAGAATCCTCAGTTCGCCTCTGCTGCCTCCTGGTTATCTTGTGCACTGAACTGACACACGCTGTCGGAGGGAGGGCGAGCCTGGGAGATAAATCGCTTGTCTTGAGCGTGACACTGTTTTTGCTTTTGCTTAGGAGCGTTTTTTTTTTTTTTTATTGCACCACCCCAAAGCCTCTGAACTATACAGGGTTATGTATGCGAGAAACCCTCTCTGTCTGCATGAAGGCACATATTTACATAACCAGAAATGTAGTCTGCACCGACAAAAAAAAAAAAAAAAAGCATGCACGCAGGCTCACACAGAAGGAGCTTGCCACACATACTAAACCCCATCAGGACCGTTTATGTGAACCACTTCAGATTTGAGCGGAGGCAGATATCTAATCCAAAGTCATCCATCCGCAAAGCCAAACACTGTTGTATACGCCGTCAACACGCACACTCGCTCTCCGCCAGTGCCATTCGCGCCACAGCTCTTACATCCAAGATGAGTTATGGGAAGCAGCATGTCCACGTTTTGTGTTTTGACTGACATGATTTGCTTTTGTCCTCCACGCAGCGGTGATGGGTGAATACGAGCCAAAGATTGAGGTTCAGTTCCCTGACACTCTTCACGTCTCTAAAGGATCATCAGTGAAGCTGGAATGCTTTGCCTTAGGAAAGTAAGTGTCAGAAACATTAGCTCCACATTTCACATTGCGCTGAGGTGGCCAGACATCCTCTGTTACAACAAACATGGTGGCGGTCTGGTCAGTGTGAGTGAGGAGCATGTGGCCAACGTGACCTTTTTGTATGTAACCTCCACAGCCCCGTGCCTTCCATCTCATGGAGAAGAGCTGATGGAAATCCGCTCCCTGGAAAGATTAAAATCAACCACTCCAGTGGGGTTCTGGAAATTCCATATTTTCGCCCGGAGGATGCCGGTGTGTACGAGTGTGTAGCCGAAAACAGCAGAGGACGAAATGTTGCCAGAGGGCAACTTTTATTCCACAGTAAGAACCATGTATAATTTCGCTTCCTGTTTCATGGAGTTGGCAGCTAACCTTTTTCTACTTATCAGTACTACTTAATATCCAACACTTTACTGAATAATTATAAGCATTTCTTTCACAATTTATTTGTTGTAAAGCAAGGGAGTTATTTTCTCTGCATGAAATAACCTTATAATGTCAGAGTAATATGGATTTAATTTGAGCTCATTATCTCTTGTTTTTTGTGTGATCACGATGTTAAAGATCTCCCCCAGGGTACTGAATTTTTTTATGATTACTCATATGTCAAGATAAGTCTACCACCTCCATAGAATCAAAAGAAAGCAGCTGTCAAACTGCTCTGAAAGGAGTCATTTGCATGTCGTAGGAAAGCACCGTCGACTTCACTGAATATTCACAGCTGTCTTCTATAAGCAGAGATGTAAGTGAGGGTTTCCAATGTTCCTGTCTGCTGGGGGAAAAAAAGGTGGATATCAGTCTGTAAATAAGTTTGCAAATAAGTTTTTGGTGTTTTGTAGAACTTTTTCTCTTTTAATTCTAATGCATTTAGTTTGAGTGCTAAACATAAAGGTTTGGGAAGTTTATTTATGAAGCACATTTCATACATAAATGCATTTCAAGGTGTTTTATATAATGCATTCAGAGGTTGGTAGGCCATTAAAAACAATAAAGCACAAATGTGAAAGATAGAAACCATTTAAAAGAAATAAACAGATAAATTCAAGTGCTCGCTGGGAAGAATAATTAGAGCCGATGATTCAGTCAAAGTTTGCTTCAGGTCTGTGGTGCAAAGTAACTAAATGCTGCTTCTCAACGTTTAATTTAAACTTTTCAGCAGACTACACGAGGGGTCAAGGGGGTTCATTTGATAAAAGACGTGTTTAGGTCCTAAGCTGTGAGATTTATAGATGAGCAGCAGCAGTGACTCAAACTCTGTTTTACGACACACTCGAAGCCGAGCGGAGAAAGTCCTCCATGGACGTGAATCCTCCGATACTTTCTATGATACTGTGCAGGCTTGACTATTGATTTGATGTGGCTATCAAAGTCTCACCCTGACTCCATGATTACACCAAGATTGATTTTTTTTTTTGTTTATTTATTTAGATCCAAATTAGCTGTTACCAAGGCAACAGCTGAAAAGTAACATTTTTTTGTGATTATGTTAATCAGAAGAACCTAAATTTATATTACATATATGCCTTTATACATATACATCCTCAAAAAATAGTCAGTGAAAGAAAAGAAGCTGCATTACTAGTTTTTAATATAATTATTATGTAGCATACACCCTCGCCAGTCTACAAATACTGTGTAGAACAATACCCGTGTCGATATTTTTTCATCATCAACTATAAAACTCTGTATCAGTCAGAAGACCTGTGGCTCATTAGCAATCTCCTCACTTGCTTTTTAAGGGTAACCCTCTCAGGTAAAACTCTTTAATAAATGAGGGAAAATGACTCCACTGAATGGTACCAAACAGTTTAAGATAAAGAGCTACCTTATTCATTGTCAATAGTGCCTAATCTAAATAAAGGTTATTCACAAGGAAAGACAATTTAGCCTCTTTAAAACACATATTCCCCAGAAGAGACCACACATCAGCCTCTCTCCACCTTCAGCTAGGACAGAGCAGCATGCTTTCCCTCCACCCCCTCTCTGAATGAACGTGAAGCTCTGAAACTGCACACAGATGTGTGAGAACCGAGCGTTGTACAAGCGCCCTTAATGTGCTTGGAAATAGACACGAGTGAGACCTTTTCATTTGCAGATATCTCTCTGCCCATTATAGATTTATGAGTTATGACATTTTCTCATCAAGGGTAAGAACATGGCATGGTTGTTACCAGCCTGTAGCACACTCAGTGATCATTGATGGCAATTAATTCATTATACGTCAAACCTGTTTGCATGTGTGCCCCACTTGACCGGACTCTGTGCCACCGTGCCTTGATTTTGTAGAGCCCACAGTGTCTGTCCTTTTTGTTACAAAAAAATCTCAGTCGGTACAGCCTGTGAAGGGCAGATTTCTTTCCATATGTAGCTGCTCTCTTTGTCTCCAGTAAAGTGCACATCTCTCCTCAATGTCTAGACTATGCATACAAGGTCAGATCATGAAAAGAGCAGACAGAGTTACTTGTGTGTTGATTGTTCATTCAGACATGGAAAATGCATAATTTCTGAAGAATGATACGTTGAAATAAATAAATAAAGCTGCATTTAGAATGAGGTCGGAGTGGGAAAGAGAAACAGACAAAATAGAAATCTGTGATTAAGTAGTTGGCATAAGCAGATACATGAACAAAAATTTAAATAGATTCTTAGAAAGAAAAACAGGCCAGTGATAAAAAAATATCTTAAATATATTTTAGAACATCAAATAAGGAGGGGAAATGATATATGGTTATGTACTCATTAAACTTGAACTCACCGATCAGTGAAGTCTGAAATCGCTATAGGTAATTTTTTTTATTGTTGAGACAGTTTGAGTTTGGTTACCTCAGTGTTTCAGTGAGACAACTGTATTTTCTTTATTTTAGTACTATATTTGATTTATTGACCTCTGTTGCTTTCATAATGCATCAGTGCGGCTGACAGATCAGGCTATAATGTAAGTTTAGTGTTTGAAGCACAATACATTTTCATTTCTGTTCTGAACTCCGTGATCTCCAGTCTATGCTCCTGCAGGTCAGTCCCAGGCGCTGACTGCGTAATGAGTGACTGCTTCTATAAATCAGGAGCTAATTAGATGCAGATTACAAGTGCTAATTGAATGAAACAAGTAGTGAAAATTTGCCACGGCCTTTTCATGCATGTAAATCTGACCTGAAGACTGTAAAACCACACCAGTGGTCAAACTTTTGGAAACAACTAATAAAACTGACTGTTTACACAGTGCATATTGTTACAAAAAGTTGTCGCTAAACTCATCTGACAATTAAATAATGGTATATCTGCAATACAATGTTTGACATTTTGCCAATAAATATTCATATGTATTGGTATTTTTCACAGATGTTGAACATCTGCAGTGGGTCCAGACACTGAAAGATGCTCATATGGCAATTGATGCAAATCTGCAGTGGGAATGTAAAGCCATCGGTAAGCCCAGGCCTGCATACAGATGGTTGAAGAACGGTCAGCCGCTAACAGCAGAGGTAGGAGTAACACTGAGGTTTGATATTTATGAGAAAAGCTTCCATTCATCTCACGAAAAAGAGAAAAGTGTCCATAAATCATCATGAAAGATGCTATCAGACAGTTAATCAGCTGGCCTGATTTGCAGGGGAGGATCCATGTGGAAGCTGGTCGACTGACCATATCCAGGATTAGTCTGTTGGACTCTGGGATGTATCAGTGTGTGGCAGACAATGAACATGGAGCTGCCTATGCCAGCGCTGAGCTCAAGGTTGTAGGTAAGCATTTAGCGTTTTATCATTTACAGTGAAATGAACTGATGCCCCAGGCGAACTGTCCGTACATGGTGTTGTCAGTGGGATGAAAGTGCTTCCATTCTAAAAGTAAATGAATAAATAAAAAGCAGCTGGACTGACTCCTCGCTGAGCCCTGGCTTGCTCTTTCATTAACATAATTCTTTCATACAATAACCAAGTCTGCTGGTGAAATATAATTTCCGTAATTGCTAGTGATGCACTTGACATTTCTGCTGATGCACAGCTGTTGCCCCTCCACAAAGCGAGACAAATGGCCTTAACACGGGTCTGTTCCTCAGCCTCCCCACCTGACTTCACCCGGCGACCCGTGAAGAAGTCCACTGTGATCCAGAGAGGGGGCGAGGTGGTCTTAGAGTGTCGCCCTCACGCTTCGCCCAAGGCCACAATTTCGTGGTGGAAAGAAGGCGAGCCCCTGAAGGACAACAAGAGGTAGGGTATTGTATGCATCGCTGCTCATGCCACTGATGGCATCTGTTAAAGGGTTTTCTCATGTGGTCATTTTTATTTCTAGGACTCATTGTTATTTATGCCTCTGCTCAAGGGGACTTTGGAAGTTAGTGTTGAATAACGGACTTGTTTGGTACAAGAAAGTGTGTTTTATTTTTCAGATAGACACATTATTCTTCACAGAGAAATAGATGTTGGGTTTCTGTTGGCATAGTAGTTTTGACAGGTGCCTTTTGACTTGATGTAAGAGTGAGGCAGTGATAACTGCTCTATTCAGGTTTTTAACTTCTTCCTCCCTATAATAAACATTTTTGTATTTTGGGGGGGAGATTTGGGGGATTTTTAGGGGGTGACCAATTGATCAGGGGTAGGTCAGTAGTATACATCGATTATGGTATGCATCATCTGATAGCTGGAAACCTGAAGATTCATTCGAAATTTATCTTTGCACTGTGTTTGAAGTTTTTCTAATCATAAATCTGTAGTAAACATTGACACCACCCTCAAATATTGAAGGTTTATAAGTGTTACGGCCACCGCCGTCTCGCCCCATTCGTCTCTGGTGGGTTTTGTGTTGTAGGCAAATCCAGGGGTGCCGTTGCTATCTGGGGATTGGATCCCAGGTGAAGGGGTGTGATCTCAGGTGGCGCCGGTGACTGGAAGCTCGGAGGTCCGGGGTTGGTGCAGCATCCGTCACGCACCGCCAATCGTAAAGGCCCAATTGCCTGCATCACGATTATTTAAACGGCAGCCGCCAAAGCATCCAGGCGGCTTGTTGTGGTGTGTGTGAGCTCGCCTCATCGTACTCGAATTGTGTAAAGTTAACAGTGGTTAACTCGTTGGTGGAGGTTTGTTTTGTTTGTTACTGGGACTGGGCAGGGTTTAGTTTAATTTAGGATACTGATTACATTGAGGATATTTCTGTTAAATTCATTAGTTTAGGGGTGCTGTTTTCTATGTGTGTTTTGTTACTAAGTATTAGATTTAGCTAGTGAGGTTTCTGTTTCTCGTTTTGGTTTCACCTAAGAATAGCACAGGCTCTGTTTAGAGTCCTCTTTTGGTTATATTTATTTGTTATTTTGAACAGCACTCGCTCGCCCTTTGTTCCCTTTTGCCTCACTTCCTTTTTGTTAAGAACAATTTGAATTTTCATTTAATAAATACCTTTGTTTAACAACCTTAACACCTGATTTTATGTTACTCCCTCTACCCCTGAGCCGGTCGTAACAATAAGGGTTTAGTGCATTTTCATTCAAGTATATGATGGTGATTCCCATTCTTTGTTATGTCTCCTAAGTTGTCACAGCAGTTTTAAGGTTGATACCATTCGTTACAGAGATTTGGTGTAAAATGTTAACAATTTTAATCACTTGAAAATTGATCAAAGTGGTTAAATGTCCCTCCAAAACACCACATTAAGATTTGGGCGATTGGATGGTGAGCACTTCTCTTCTAGAAATTGCTGGAATGACTGCTGTGGATGTGGATTAACATCATCACACGTGAATACAGCTGGATTCATTGGATCCACGAGAGTCTCAGATTTCCTGTCATACCAAATTTATGCAATTCCAAGACTATAAATTAAATCTATGCTGCATGCAAAAAACTGCATGTTTTCCCCGCATGGCTGCATGGGATTATCATGAACTGGGTATGTCTTTAAGGGAGACTCATCAACCACCATCATCATCATCAATCACCATCACCATTTTCAAAGCCATGCCACTTTTTACATTGCTAAAATTTAGCCGAACTTTTGGATGTTATTTAGCTGCCTTCCCCACAAGATAGCATGGTGGGTACCAATATATGCCTTAGATTATCTAGTTTCATATGACCCCCCTTCCTTCTAAGAACGATTTTTAAAATATGACATTTATATATACTTAATCTTCACATAAAATTAGATGTTTGTTGTTTATTGACATATAGTAGTTTTGTCTGGTGCCTTTTGACATGATGTAAGAGTGAGGCCGTGATCCCCGACTCCATCCGTGTTTTTTAAGGCACAAAATGAAGAGTGCAATATGATTTAGCCATTTGAAACTTCAAAGCACCCAGGTTCCCTCAGTTTCACAGCTCTTCAAGGCAGTCAAAGCGCTGGATGTCGAACAGAGATCCTGCAGGAGCGCTCGCTGTGTGAAGACCACAGAGAAAAACAATCTGACTACATCCTTCAGTGAAAAACCACCTCAGGCTACATGATAAGCCACACCATGTCATGATTTGAGCTCTGAGGCAACACCTACAAGCTAACGGAAATAGTTTGCTTATGGCTTCAGCAGAGACTATACACACAATAAGAACCAACAGAGTTCAAACACAGTATGAGAACTGCATTCGTGTTTGGCGGAAGAGTGGGGGAAGAAAATGTTCATGTAGGTTCATGAAAAGAGGGTAAAAAAAAAAAGACTCAAACTGTTTCCAGAAAACGTCATAACAGTTTAGCAGTTGTCAACAATCAGTGAAAATCACCTTTCAGCATGAATCCACTTGCAGAACAGTGGGACTAAAAGCAGATCTGACCTCCCTCTACCAACTGTACTTCTACATCATTATTTTAGCTCAGTGACACACTATTGGAGCATTTCTTAAGGGAAGGAAGAAGTGACAGCTTCCTGGTGTTTTCCCCTTAAGCCATTGTTCAGCATGGTCATCAGGCACAAAACTAAAAGCATGTCTTTTGTGTAAAACACCATCAGAAAGCCTTGTCAATCTCAGGCTGTGTAATGAACTAAATAGCATCAATTTTCTACGAGAGCTTTGCATCCCTGTGAACTTTAGTGAAACTTTAGTAACTTGCAACACCTTACCTCAGTGAGAAACTGAGAGGAACAATGTATTCTCATTTCAGATTTCTGTCTTGTCAGAAAGTTGTACCTTTTGACCAATAATCTGTTTCAAAACGGGCAATTTAAATTGTCAGTGAAGTTATTTCGTCCTCCAATACTTTGAGTTTAACTGTAAGTTTTATTTATTTTGATTGTGTCCTCCGCTCTAAAAAGATGCTGACATAACTTTAAAATAGCATCATCCAATTAAAGGCATCACAGTGTACATTTGCAAATAAATCTTCTAATATGCACTAGCTTATGTTGAGCATTAGCTGTTAACTTAAAGACAGTTAGGACAAGGCTATAATTGGCAGTTCACAGCAGAATCACTGACACTTTGAAAATGTGAAATCTCAATGGCGACAGCTGTGAACATAGAGCGGGGGAGCTGCCCTCTTTTATTAAAGGTGGTAACCAACAAAAATAATACGATAGATATTAAAAAAGTTTAACATTTATTCTACTTTATTTAGGTTTTACTGTATACACAGTAATAATGATATTTGAAAAAGTATGTAAGCTAAGCAGCCAAACTGTGGCATATTTTTCCTTATTGTACTTTATATATAATAATATAATACTATAATACTATGACTAGGACTAACTAGCATTAGACTGCTGTACAATATACAATTCTGTTTCATGAATCATCTGCTGGTTAGGATGCAAGTGGACATTTGGGAAACTTTAAGAGAGTATTTTAATGAGTCTGCTGACCAACCAGCTTCACTGGCTTCCTACTTCGCATTTTCAAACGTAATTTTTTAATCACATTTTTTGCAGTTGTTTCAAAGCTATTCTTGCTCTTCAGTTGCAACAATATTTTGCTGACCACAGTGACATGATGGCATTCGTTTTATGGCAATCAAACCCTTTAAAGTTGAGTCGAGCGCTGCAATCGCTGAATTTGTTTTACTGCAAATGCTTTTGATGAATCTTAAAGGAAGCTCCCTGTGTAAATAATTAGCAGCTCACATACATTTACTGGCAGGAGATCTCAACAAATACAACAATCATCTTTCTGGTTAATACAGTTCACACATTCATTTCAATGCCAAGACACAAGTGAATGATCAGAAACATGAAGTAATAAAATCTACCTGTTACTTTATATGGATCGGTTGGATTTTACTCAGTTGATTCTGATTATTTCACTGAAGTAAAATATATTTTGTCCATTCTCTTTGGAAAAACATTATCTGATGTAACCAGAAACTGATTTATGAAAACAGCATTATGCAGAGGAACTGTAAAATCTGAAAGTGTAGCACTTTTGAGTATCAAATTTTCTCTGTCTATTAAAAAGCAAACTCGAGATGCTGAAAAAGATTGCAGAAAAGACAGAGTCATGACAATCTGACCAGAGTGCTGTTTAATTTTTTTATTTATTTTGTAGTAAAGTGTATAGCTGCTCTCTTTTTTTTCCCTCTCTTTTGTCTTTTCTTTTGGACTCTGGCTGCGATCAATACGTACAGCCATATTTCCATAGACTTTCCGTAACTCACTGGACACTGGCTCAACATGTGACCACTGGGATTGATTAGTTATCATGTTTTCCATGGCTTGGTCATGAGGAAAGAGAGAAAAATTACCCAGGCATTACCCAGACAGCCCATTTGGAAAAGAATAGAAATCAACAGCATGGAACGGAGTTTGTCTACAAAGCAGATAGTTCTTTACGTTTCTATTTGTTTTGCAGCTCATTGCCCCTCAGGTCATGTTCTCAGTGCGCCTCCATCACTCAGCGTTTGATATTTTTGTCAATAAATCAGCGCAAAGCACCCCGTGTCAGACATGCTCTCTGGGTCTGAGCTCGGCTCGAGTGAATACATATTTATTCTTGGGAGCCAATGTGAAATTGTTTGATTTCGGAGCTGTATGCTCACAGCATTTCTGTTTGATTTACTGAATCCAAAGGTCACGACAGGAGAACATTATCAGCCTCATTTATGCATATGTTTACATGATTTCAAACTTGTATGTGTAATGCTCACTTTTACTGTTTACTGTTAACGGTTGTCCTGCTACCATAGTCCAGATGAGAGTTGATAAAAAAAATGCTATTACTGTGCGCTTAAAGCAATGTGCTTAACAAGCAGCAGTTTATGGACTTTTTTGCCCTTTACTTTGCCTCCCAGACTACACACATGCTGCCCTACCTTAGTGCTGAAGGTTTCTGGGGCTGTATGCGGCCTTCAAACATGTTTTTCTGGTAATATTTTTATTCACAATTAATATTCACCTTAAAAAAAAACAAAAAAACAATTGAACATTAATTACAAGGACAGAGCTCTTTGCATCAGAAAGTATAAGAAACGAAAAAATGATTTTCATTGGGGTTAGTGCATTAATAATACAGTGGTTTAGAGGTTTGCAAAGCATTCATTTTTTTTTATTATGCTGCCATTATTATGGAAAGTATTCATTCATTCAGCTACATTATGTTCCATCCCCCCTACGAATCCACCGTACACACACTTCTGAAACCAAACTATAAAAATAGTATTTTCACACAAAATCTAATTTAATTGTCCACATAACAAAGGGAAATGTAGTTCATGAAAGTAAGTCACAAGCTGTTACACCCAGACTACAATGGGGTCACGGTTCCTCTGCGCACTTGTTGTTTTAGTCACGTTTTTCTTTCAAGCGCTTTCATCAGACTCCAGCTTTTATTTCTCCCACGAGACCAGCCTGACACTTTTTCCAAGTGAGACGCTCCTGTATGCATGTGTCCATGTCATTACTTCTCAGAAACGGCTTTTGGCAGGTAGATACTATCTCCACGTGTTGTGGAGCGATAAGGCTGCAGGTAAAGATCTCATTCAAATTGGCTCTCTTCACTGTTACTGTCCTCCTCCTATCGCCTCTTCCTGCCCGGCCCTGGTGACCTGTTGTGTATCCAATTAATATGTACATTTAAGCTACTGTGCTGTCAATACTATGCTGACCCTACAGCGAATCTGTTCTGCTTCAGCTAACATAATTGTTATCTTCTGAGGCGTGTAAATAGACTTTGAGAATAGATTCTGAAGCCTTCATTGAAAATGAAATAAATGAGGGAGAATAAAAAGTTCAAATGGCTTGAGAAGTCACAGCATATATCTCAGCCAGGAAGCAGCTAACGTGGATCGAATCATCGTTCCCCACTCAATTAAGAGCTTAAGAATGAGAGATGTGAAGTCATGACGGGCTGTTTCAGTTTTGTCACTCTCCTCAGACAGACTATCATGGAGGACGGGACTCTACGTGTCACCAACATCTCCAAAGCTGATGGAGGCAGGTACACGTGTGTGGCCAGAAACCATTTTGGAACCTCCAGCAGCACTGGGACGCTGATGGTGAAAGGTATTTTCTTTCTTTCTTTTTCCACAGGTTTTTTTTCACTACTGTACCTTTCAAGCCAAGGGTTTAAACTTTTGTTAAGGGGAGAAAAAATACCAGCTCAAGCATGAAATTGATAATGAAATATATAGCCGTTTTATGTTCCCGCAGGTTTGACAGACGTATAAGTCATCCATGGTTTTGTCAGCTGTGAGTTATTGTTCATGTAGCGGACTGGGGCAAACCACCATAGCCGTCTATAGCTGTGAGTGAGGAATATTTTGTCACCGACATTTAATTTAAAAAGAGCTGCTGTAGCATTTTCAGATTTGGGTTTTTAAATAATGATGATTATGGAGAGAGAGTTCTTTTTTTCTCTATCTAGTTGACATTGTGATTGCAGTGTGTTTAATTATTCATTACTGAGTTATGGGAGGCATTCGCTTCCTAAGTGAAGTTATTTAAGGTTACTTAATTACACTGATAGAGCTGAATCAGTCTCACTATTCTGGGCAAATTAAGCTTTATTACCTTCTTCGTTTGGCTAGATTTTATACAGATACAGTGCTACGTACAGCAACAAATGATTCTGCTCTTTTCCTCGCATAATACTGTAGAGCCCACCAGGATCGTAGTTCCTCCCTTGAGTTTGGACGCCACCGTGGGACAGAGCCTCGTGCTGCCGTGCGAGGTGTCCAGCGATTCCTCCCTGACTCCCGTCTTCAAGTGGTTTTTCAACGGGAAAGCCATTGATTTCAACAGGCAGGAGCACTTTGAGATGATTGGAGGGGTATGTATAATGTATAATCTGGGTGAACATTTGGTGCTTTTAGGCATAAAAAGATCAGTGTCAAGGATTTGACCTTCGTAACCTAGAGCTGATATTGAAGTCCCAGAGAGCTGTGAATCTGTAATAGTCTGTGAGATTCATATAAAAAAATCAATGAGTTTCACTGTGCATTAAATTTCCCTTGATGCTGCTCATCTAATTCATCAAAACCTGGATTAGAAATATATGTGTTTAATGGTGACAGGCTTTGTAATAGCAGGGGACCCACTGCAGCCATGATAGTTAAACATTACTTATGGCCTGCTATAGAGAACATGTCGGTCACGTGTCTGTGCAAGTATGGAGGCAATTAGCGTAGCTTAGCTTAAGGACTTAAAACAGAGGGGAACGGCTGACCTGGCTTTCTCCAAAGTTCAAAATTATGTCTACACTTTGAAAGCTCACCAATTGACTTTTATGAGATCCCTTTTTGTTTGATCAGCACAAAAAATTAACAACAATTTGTTTTTTTAGAGATGTTCTTGCGTCAAAATACCCACACTTGGTTTTTTTTTACGCTTGTGCATAGAAAGCCCACACAGTTGCAGCATCTTTACATATGTCATTGTGAATTTTCCCATGGCAGCGCATCAGTATACACTGGAAAATCATTGTAACCAGCCATTGTTCACTAAGAAATATAATAGCACGTAACTCTAAATTAACATGTTAAAGGAACAGTTGGACATTTAGGAAAATATGATTTTTGCTTTTCGGTGGAGGGTTAAGAGAGACAGACATAAGATCGATACCACTTTCATGTGTGTCTGTTAAAAGTCCACTATGTCAGATTTAGGGGGCTCTGTTTTCAGAATATGGCAGAAATAGAATATGCATAATTATGTTTTCATTAGTGTATAATCACCTGAAAATATGAATTATATGTTCCTTTTTTTACTTTGGAATGAGCCTAAAACAAACTAAATGCTGGCTTTAGATAGATTTTCTAGATAGGTTTTTCATGCATTTCACAGCCTAGTAAGGAGAGGAAGTTGCAATCAGGAGTACATTGCTAGATAACACTAAAACTGAACTTTTAAATATACTCTACTACTTTTTTGTATGGATTAAACAAACAAGATATTAGTGAGCTTTACAGTAATAAAAACGATGGGGGGAGGGTTATGTACAGGACTGCTTCTTGGCTCTGAGCATTCACTTCCAACTTCAGGAAGTTCCTGGTGGGTGGCTTTTGGCTCTAAGTGAATACATAGAATTCAGAGATGCCTGCAGATGCTACAGTGTGTTTGTGTCTGAGGGGAAAACCTGTAAACAGGGATGACATTTCTTCAGCCCAGAGGTGATTTCACTGTATGAGCAAATCAATCAATTTCTCCCTGAACAAAGGAGCCTACATTTTTGTAATCACAAGATTTATGCTCCCTTTGGTTGAGCACACCAGGCCCACTGAAGTCGCCTGTACAGCGCTGACATTTCCACAGTGAACATAATCACAACAGCTGTTTAACTTTCCTTCGCTTTTTAACTCAGAGGGACTGATTTTTGTATTCGCTGTATTTCGCTGAGAAAAACTTTTGAAATTTATATGTGTGTGTGTATGTGTGTGTGTGTGTGTGTGTGTGTGTGTGTGTGTGTGAGTGTGAGCAGCAGTAAAATGTGGTAAGCAGCTTTGAAAATTAGTTAGAGAGCCATTCATCTGAGCTGAAAGGGTAAAGTATAAACACTGATTCAAAGAGAAAAAACTGTTTCAAAACAAGTCATTTTTGTGGAGCCTTCCTTACAATGTAAAACGGAATTAATTTGTTTTGCTAGACTTTCATGTCATTTCTTTCCTCGAGTAGTCTTGTGGTGAATTCTTCCAGGATTCTTTTATGGAGGATTTATTGCATATGGCTGAGAAAGAAATTGTGTTCCAGGGATTTTCCATACTCCTGTTTTTTGACTTTGACTTTGCTACTTTTGGTGTTTTTACTTCCTCTCCAAGACTTTTATAGGAATGTGTCTTTGTCATTAGGGATTTGCAGGTGACCTGATGGTGAGGAACATTCAGCTAAAGCATTCTGGGAAGTATGTGTGTATGGTACACACTGAAGTTGACACTGTTTCAGCTGCAGCAGACTTAATTGTCAGAGGTATGCCTCTTCCTACTTTCTTATAGCGCTTGTCATTTTCTTGTACTCTCTATGGAGAGTGGGCTTATTTTTTTTGTTTTTTTTTGTGGGGTGTGTGTGCGTGTTGTGTGTGTGTGTGTGTGTGTGTGTGTGTGTGTGTGTGTGTGTGTGTGTGTTAAGTTTATGACACACATACCTCTCTGCCGTCAGACACGAGCTGTATCACCAAGATGACAGTTTCCAGAGATTCAGAGAAAAACAGCTTTAATAGACTTTCAGATTGATAACCCTGAACGTTTTTCAAATTAAAGTATTACTTTAATTTAAGAGATACAGGTTACCCAGAAAGCTTCAGGGCTCTCCGAAAAGATCAGAGACTAGATTCATACAAGAATAAAAAGACTCTCTAAAGCACACATATATAAGGTGGATGTGCTAAGCATCAGTGATTAAAGCAACATTACATAGCAATTGGTATTTTTTGTAAAAATGGACAGCTGCACACATGTATTTGCATGCAACAACAAAGTTGCAACTCTGTAGCAACTTTGCTAACAGCCAAACATCAAGCAAGGTCAACAACACAAGACATAGCAGCCAGCTTATATTACTTACTGGTCCAAGTCCAACAGCTCAGGGTCTTGTCCTTCAGCCTTTTATTTCACCAAGCTCTCTACAATGACTACAATAAAAGTCAGTCCCAGATTTACTCTTGTCACTCCCTCATTTTCTCTTCTTAGCCTCTTCCATCAGCGTTCTTTGCAGTCTCCTCTCCTCTGTCATTATGTTCATAGACTCTGGCTCTGCTTCCCGTCAGCATTCCCCCCCATGCCCCAAGCCTTAAAACCTCCTCTTGGTACAAACACTAACACTTCCCCAGTGCTCTGAGCTCACAGTCCGGACATCCTGGAAAACAAACTGAACTAACATTAGCTAACAGCAGCTACAGATGGCAGCAGTTTACTTCAGGGAACTCTGTAAATCACAAAGAATTGATGCAGAGCTGCCAGAGTACATCAGAGGGAAAGCAGAACAACATGAAATATCTCCATGAAATATGATCCTATTTCAGTGAAATATTTTGCAGTGTATGACTTAGTGTTTCAGATACGATCACCCACGAATAGTATGTAATGCTTTACGACACTAAGTGCATAGTGCAACAACAGGCATACAATGACAGAGACACCATTCACCTGATCACACATAAGTGTAGCATCAAAATAATTTGAATCTGTTATTTTATGATAGATAAATTACACAATATTGCTTTAATTTAATTCCAGGGTCCCATGTAACATTTGATACATCATTCTGGACTTGCAGCATCTTTCTAGTTTGGCAGTAACTAATTGGTTTTATGTGGTTATTGCTCAAACAGTTTATATACCTATTACTTGTTATACATGACTTATTATCACTTCTGTTTAATTGTGGTGCCACCCTTTAATGTGGAGACAAGCTAATGTTACTGTAAGGCAGTTGCATTTTACATGAAGTGCATTTCCATCCTGTTATTATGCGCATTTTCAATTTGAGCATGAAAAAATCCCAGAAAAGAACAAAACCAAAAAAAAAGTCAAAATATCACCAAAAATGTGTGCTGCTTGGCTGAGTTGGAAAAGTTGGTGTGTCGATAAAAACAACATGCGACAAAGTGTGATGGAAACAGACTTAGTGAAAAAATCCAGACTACTGTATATGAAGCATTTGATGTGTGATGTGAAGCCAACGCTCCGCTGAAGAGATGAAAACATCAGATCTGTGTGGAGCGATGAGGAGATGTCTTCAAATCACCACATGAAACAAACATAAACGCCATATTTGCGTCGTGTTTTCTACCTGGTGTTCCACTGTTTGAGGTCTGTAGCTCTTTTAATTGGATCATGTTATTCTGTAATTATATAAACTGACTGAAGAATCAATGCAGCCAAATGTTTACCTTGAATTCCCCAACTTCTAACACTGATATAACAGTTTTGGATGGAAACACACTATATCACTCTCTTTTGCATGTTTTCTGGAAATGTTAAAATGTGCACTACATACTGTATATGGATGGAAACTTGACTATATTCAACAAACACCTGACTTTATCTAGGTTTTTTTTTTTTTTTTCCCATGTATGGTGTTTCTGATTCTAAAACACTTTCAAACTTCACTTGTCAGTTGGTTTGGTGTCATGATTATCTTCTCAGCACAGCTCACACAGTTCAGTTCTCTCAGTTCAGTCAGCTTAGTTTAGTTTAGATTTTTTTAGATAGGGTAACAGGGCGTGCAATGAGCCAGAGAGGCAGTGCTTTTTAAGTAACACCGGCCACAAAAGTGCAAGGCACAGCCTGATGCATTTATACACTATCGAGTACATTTTGAAGTTGAATGAATGAATGAATCGTTATCTATTGAATAATGATTTACCTCGATTCAAATGGTCTAGACTCTAGAGAAACAGCCACAGCTCCCACTGAGGACACTGATTTGTCCTGTATTTCCTTCACATCTTTGCACCTACATCTGTTATTTAAAGTTACATAGCAGGATTTAATGGCGGATGCAGTATGTTGACTTGTGTTGTAATCACAAAGACAAGTCCTGAAAGTGGGAGGTAGGTCGCATATGCAAAGAAAGCATCCACATACAAGGACACCTGCTGTTTGCGTTCATAAAGGTGCAGTGCATTACATGCTTCAAAGAGGTCATGGAATATAAATTGAAGGGCATTGTTGTATTATGTTCTTAGCCAGTCACACTGTTGATCTAATCCTTTCCACAGCCAGGCACCCATGATCAAAAACCAAATAGCCAAATGGAGAGGAGAGTCCAGGCCAGCTCGCCAAATAGGATAGTAATACTTTTGTCTGGGAGGTTCAGATTGGCAAAGCATGGCATCAAGAGTCTGCAGCCAGAGTCAGATGGTGCAGCTTTTACATTCGGACAGCATGTTTCTGTATGCATAATCCAGGACCAAGTATTGTTGATACCCAGTGATCTTCTTCCAGCAGCAGGTAGTCCCGCAGAGGGCTCAGTGCTACTTTTGCAGATTTGTGAGCTTAGCAGGAAATCTCATGTCATTTATCCAAGTCCCAGCCTGTTTGTTTGATCTCAGGTTGCTGCTTTTCCAAATTTCAATGAGGTCCCATTTGAAAATCCAGCCTTGTTTTTGCAAATCCCTGGTCATTAATGGTCTCTGGTGTTATTGTTGATTAATGATCTTGCTCCTCTTGGTTAGATAGTTTGGGCAACCAGGTCCCGAAGCTTTCTGCTTCTGGATATTTTTGTTCCAGGAGCAAAATAGGTCAGAATTCTAAATGTTCCTCTCGCTTCACAGCACTTCATGATTCACCTGACCACTGTTTTTTTCTCATACTTAAAACATCATAGAACTTTTTTCATGACCAGGGAAACGCTAATGTATTATCACAAGCATAACTGCCCTCATATATACTGTAAGTAGGCCGGGACAGTCGATGGTCTAACTGTAGTTCCTAGTGAACTGCACTATTCAGTGTATTGATTAGACCTGCACTCCCAACAGAACCAATTATAGCTCTGCTAGCCTTGAATTGAGGTTGTTAGCTGGGTTATGAATCACTTAACACCTGTGGTGGGATCGGAGTCTGCCATGCCAACCTGAAATGATTTCATTTGTTTTGGCTGCTGTTGTTGCAGCAAGGCTGATGCAGGTGTCTGTCCTTGTTTCCAGGACCCCCTGGTGCCCCGGAGGGCCTGCTGGTGACTGACATTACTGACACCACTGTGCAACTGTCCTGGGGCTCTGGGCCTGACAACCACAGCCCTGTTACCATGTACATGGTGCAGGCCAGGACCCCCTTCTCTATAGGCTGGCAGACTGTGAGAACAGGTAACAGCTGCACCACATTCAGACACTTATTCTCAATTAATGTAAGTCAATACTGGGGAATTACAGTGTAATATGTGAGTCTATGGTCATTTAGAAAGCCTTACTCTCTTTCTCAGATGCATTGTTGTGACAGAGAAAATCTGGAAGCATTTCATAGATCTTCCTACGAATGAAAGTTCAAGTTTGTTTAGTGAGCAGTCATTAGAGAAGAAATTAGTTAAAAGGAAACTCATATGGATCTTATTGTTAAAGCTGTTCGCTTGAGGAACCTTTCTCCTCATTCTGAAGTTGACAAATAGTGCAGAGAAACAAAACCCAAATATGCAGCATGTTCAAACTAACCCAGACTGGATTTTTGAGTTCAATAACAAACATTTGGCTCACAAGGATCCCTTAAAAGGGCATGCCAGCAATTTATCATCGCAGTTCCATTAGGTTTGTGGGACTCACATGAGACATTACACAAAAGAATTTAATCAAAGCAGCAGAGGCTGAGATATCCTGACTGTAAGCACTGCAGTAATATCGGTCAAGCTCCAAAAGCACTGGATGCTACATTTCCCATAGTTAGGCCCTCTTTGCATGCTAAAGACCTAAATCTAAAGGCTCTAAACTCTATGCCCCAAGTACATGACTGAGTTTTCACATATTCACACAATCAGGGTTATTTTCTCAGACTTCAGAAGGTTCCCTTGATAGCCACAGATGCCATTATACAACTGTTGTCACAGCTACAGTAATCTTTGTGGCAACTGATATCGTAATTTTACATTTTACAGTTGAAAAATGTTCTTGTCAGTGCAGACAAGCTACGTCAGGGAGGCAGCGTTTCTAATATTCAGCAAACATATTTTGGGCATTTCACTAGTGTAATTTCTCATTACTCATCAGCTGGTGATGCAATAAGCTAATATAATATTGACTAGGCCAATTTATCTGTCAAACTCTTGTTCAAACAGCTACAGTATGTGTGCAGTTTGGTGGAAACATGTACCCGCCATGAGCGAACCTTTGTAAATACAAATGCTGCACAAAAATAGAAGTCATATTTGAGCATGTGCTGATGTTTGGTAGGCAGTCCTGGGCTAAATAACACACCATACTGTCACAGTGTAGGTAAAATACTTCAGTCAGGGACTAAATTACAGACACAATCAAGTATTTCAAATCAAGTAATGCCATTTGCTACAAGTGCCCTATAATAGACACTATGACAGAGAGGACTTCAACTTAGACTCAAATAAGCTGTTGCCTTATTTTGAAAGGTATTCGCAATATTATGCATCCCTTCATATATATATCATATATATATATAGAAGTATTAGAAACGTGCATTTCTATTTTCTTTTTAATAAAAGGAGAAATGTAGAATGAAATGTAGAAGCCTGTATTACATCTGCCTTTATGAGCTCTGACTATTTTTAACTTAATTGAGAATGTATCAGCCTTCTCTTACACTCATTACTCCTTACCAGAACATTTGGCAGAAATCACAGTTGAGGGCTGATTGAGTGAAATGGCTGTTTTTCATCACGACCTAAATGAATTTCATCCTTCCTCAACCTAAACCTCTGTTTATTTAAAATGAGTTTCCTCTGAATGGCGCTGATTTAAAATATTACAAGGTGATTACAGGAAGATGTTTAGCTAGCTCAGTAATGTCAGCCACGTTAAAGGAAGCGACCTCGTCTGACAGCCTATTAATTGCATTTATCTGTAAAATTGCATCGTGAGATACAATATCCACGTTAATTAAATGTGTAGAAATGGTGGACCGCTCACACCCTGAACGTCCTTTAACCAGAATCATATTAAAAGATTTACAAATGTCACCATGTCGTTTTGATGTGCTTCGCTGGTTTTGAAATGTTTTTATAAATGTGCATCAGTAAAACTAAATAAAAAAAACACATCTCAATTCTAAATTCTTTAATCCTAGTTCCTGATTCTGTGCCTGGACAGATGATGCATGCAACAGTGAAAGATTTGAACCCCTGGGTGGATTATGAATTCAGGGTGGTGGCAATCAACAGTGTTGGTGTTGGAGAACCCAGCACGCCATCAAAGCAGATTCGAACCGGAGCAGCAGGTATCCTCCCAATTTGTTGTTTCTCTTCATAACAAATTAATCAGTCCCACTTTTAAAATGTAATTTAACTGTTTCCTTTGGTGATTGTCCTCCCTGTGATGGTACTCATTTCATAGCTGTTGTTTGCTTCCATGCTAATACTTTGATTACACAGTAACATGCAAATAAGCGGCAAAAGGAAAGAAAAACACACTTTTAAACATTTAAGTGTCAACATTAAGCTCGTGTGCGTCAGCACTCTTGAACTTGTGTTAATTAAGTCCCATCAACAGAAAATATGACCTATCCACAAATGCCATGAGGCAAGGACATGAAAGTGTCTATTTTGAGCAGGTTGGCTGAGTAATTCCATCCCGCTGCTTGAATCACAAGGGAACAGTTTTCCCGCGGTGCCTTACACATGGGGCTGACATACGGTGCTCGACTAATAACGGCACAGTACACGAGCGGTAATGCCACTGTCAACAAAAACCTAATTCCTCTGCTGTGTGATGAACCCATTTTGTGTAAATAAGAAGCTCTAAGAGTGTCTGTGATCACCTCATTCAAAGCTGTGTTGTTTAATAGAATCCCCTGCACCTGCCTGAGACATAACAGTCCAAACCAAGGGATGATTAAGTTTCCTTTGTGCCTGTTTAGTTCCCAAGGTTGCACCAGTTAATGTGAGTGGTGGCGGAGGAGCTCGAGGAGAACTTGTCATCGTGTGGGAGGTAAGAGGATCATGGGCATTTTTGAGTGGGCATTCATTGTGATGGAGCTTTCTTTGAATCTTTTGACGGGAACGGACTCCTGGCAGAGTCAGTGTGTTTGCTGCAGCCCAGCTTCACTGGATTGGCTTTTAATTAACGGCAGAGCTTTTTTCTGATTTGCTGCCTGCCGGCTCTCCCTGTTGTGTAAATCAAAATGATGATACGGAGCCGGTGCAAATTTCATGTGTGTAAATCTAGAATTGGATGACAACTTTACTTTTTCTGGACGTGCTTCACATCACAGAAAGATGCTGTATTTGCTCAATAGTTTGTTAGACATAAAACTGTTTCTACTTTACTTTTTTATGACTCTCTAATTAAGTTCCTGCTCACAGTTGTTTGGGTCAAAGGCGTAACTTTTCTGTCCCCCTCTCAGCCAGTTCCTGAGGAACAGCAGAGCGGAGAGGACTTTGGCTATGTTGTGGCTTTCCGCCCACTTGGCAGCAGCACCTGGATCCAGACAGTGTTGGCATCACCTGACGCATCAAGATATATTTACAGAAACGACAGCATTGCACCGCTGTCCCAGTTTGAAGTGAAAGTGGGAGTCTACAACAGCATGGGAGAAGGCCGATTCAGCCGCATCGTCAGAGTTTTCTCTGCAGAAGAAGGTGAGAAATAAAGTTGATCATGTTAATTGAAGAAAACCTTTTACTCTACATTGCAAACATGCATAATTCATGATCTATCGTATTTAGAGCCCTCTGAGGCGCCATCAAGAGTATGGGCCCGCGCTGTGTCAGCCTCTGAGATTGAGGTGTACTGGGAACCAATTCCCCCCGGGTCCAGCAGCGAGAAGATCATTGCATATGAGGTATGAAAAGTTGAAATAATTGTGCTACAAGGAATATTCAAACAAGACGTAGACATTAATCCCTGAATGACTGACAGTACAATAAGCTGGCTTTCATTTGAATAGAACTGCCGATGGGGCCACGTGGAAATATTCTGACATTAAAATACTGCATGTGTCGGAGCAGCAGATTTCTCACAGGCTAATCCAGGGGATGGAGAGGTCTGTTGGCAGATGTCCCAGTCCCAAATTCAATACCAAGGCTGTCTGAGAGCTGCTATTCAAAAATAAATAAATAAATAAAAGAAAGTGTGAACATCATACATCACTATCCTGTACAACAAACACTCTCCTGGGATTTGGCTGTGGAAAAAAACCTAGATAAAAATAACATTCTGTCCTAAACCCCAGATATCTCGCATGGTAGACTATACCCAGGTGGCCCGACCTCTCCTGAGAAGCTTTGAGGGCATTGCCAGTGTTTGGTACACACCTTATTATAAGACAGGGGTTTGAAGCCCCATGATAACATGTTTGGGAGCCAGACACAGCATGAATATTCATGCTAAACATATTTTGCTCTGATCTAAAAATATACAGCTCCTCAGCTATATAATAAAACTTTTTAACGTTAAGAAAGATTGAATTTATCATTATTTGTTTTTCCTATCGAGAAAAGCAAAAGTATTAAATTATCTTTCACAACGTGTAGGTAGATATTTATTCAAATTCTCACAATGACAAACTTTTTCACTGGGTCCACTGAGTTTTTATGACATATATTGTAATTTATCTAATTTAGGCTCAAATTGCTTCTCAAATCATGTTTTAGTGGATGATTTGAATCACAGAGGCTGGGAGCAACGCCAACACGTGTATTGCACAAGGCTCCTACAACACCCAGACAGTTATGTTTCACTTTGGCTTTAATTGAGCAATATAGCAACTGCAAAACATGCAGTAATTATCAAATATTATATTCTGGATGAACAGATGCTGAATCTGCTTTTAGAAAGTGATTTATTTCATATTAAGTTTAGTTAGTTATTTATTTTCGAAAGTCTGCCACTGTTGAATGGCTAAAGAGTTTGACATTGACACACATAAAAGTTGTTTCAATACAGATCATTCAGTTTAAAAAAAAGTTAAAGTCATGGATCAGGTCAGTACTTTAGTCATCAGTCCATGTTCAAAAATATTGATTGATGATGTAAGATGTTGGTGGAGAGAAATGTGCTAATTGTAATATTTGTAATGGGTGACTACAACACAAATGTTGTAGTACTTGAGATCGGGCTTGGACTTTAGTCTTCTTCCTGATTGTAGAAGTTATCTGGGTGATTGGCATCCTTAAAGATTCTCCTAGCCTTATTTTTGCAGCATCTGGTGTAGATGTCTTTTAGGCAGGGTAGAGCCACAGCCACCCATAGTACGTCTAGTTGAACAAACCATTCTTGGCCTTGTTGTATTGTATTTAGTGTTGTTTCCATACCAGACAGTAATGCTCCCCATCAGGATGCTCCCTGTGGTGCAGAAGTAGAAATTCCTCAGAATTTGAGGGGATACTCTCTGAGGTGAAACAGGCTCGGACCTGTCTTTCTCACCAGAGTCAGTATGCAGTGTCCAAGTCAGGTCCTCGGTGATGTGGACACCGAGGTACCTGAAGTTGTCCACTCCCTCCTGCAATGACATGTTGATATTAAATCCTTTCCTGAAGGTAAAACACGGTAATTGCCAAAATAAACGATAGCTCTCAATACCAGTAACTTCAACTGGCTCTTGGTAAATAATTGTATCCATGAACGCAAGGAATGATTTGGCCTATTTTTGTCCAATTCTGCAAGCTAACACAATCATTTTTCACCACCACATCTGTGCCAAATATCGTTTTTTATTTTCTCACAAGGGCAGGTTCCTCACACATTCTAAAGTTGTGCCTGATTCCTGAAGACCTCTTCATCCCTCCAGTAGACTAGGTCCCTCATAGGGGCACTTGCAATTATTGTTGTTACTTGGTGGGCAGTGGAAACAAGTAAAAAACTGACATATTACCATTAACATGCCAATAGCAGTTTATTTACACATCTAGCAGTTACAGAGCAACATTATCAATTTATTATTCACTCTTCTTTTAGCTTTGTTTTTGGTCTCCACCAGGTACTGTGGGAAATATTTAGCTTTTTAGCTATTAAATGCTCCACTATGTTCACCAACTAATTGCTTACATTATTTGTCTGCAGATCGGTGCTAGGCAGGTCGTGTGCAGTGGGATTTTAGAAACGTTTTGTTGGAAACAGCTGCCTGCTGTGGCTAAAAACAACTCTAATGAGAGTAATGAGACTGAGAGCTGATAGAGTACAACACCTGTTGGGAACTTAGAACTTATTTTCTATTTTCAACTGTAAACTGCAATTGCATAAGGTAATGCCTCAACTAAACAGTGTCACATGAACCGAAAAGGTGTTTGTGGTCTACTTGGTCCATACTTCCTGGGCTGTGCTATTAAAATGAGGACATCTTCTGTGTGTTGAAGATGACTGCATTGGCTTTAACGCTGTATCGACACACTTTTAAATGGTGTGAGGGTACAGTGGGAACAGTAACCTAATGTTGTTAATCCATAAAAGGTAATGTGAAGAAATCAACAGCACACTGGACTAGTTGCGGTAGCCATTCATAGTAAACATGCAGAGCTGTCTCTGTATAATTCATTACGGATAAAGAATACCTGCTTTTCCAGAGTCCTAGAAAATAGCTGGAATTCAAACTTTTCTATCTGTATTCCTCTGGAAGAAGTCCAAAAATAAACTCGTTCTGTATTTGATCCTGAATGTCCCAGAGGAAGATGCCCACAACCTCATGAGAGGCCAGCCCCACACTGCAGCCAAAGGGGGAGGAAGACAGTGAAACTGGAGAGCGTAGCCCATTCATAATGTTCTGTTCCTACACTCTGCCAGAACACAGTGCTTCACCAAAATGTGGCCTATTTTATCAGAGTCCTTTAGTGGCATTATCTCTGTTTAGAACCAGTTGCAAATGATTTGTTTCTGGAGAATGAAGGCAGAGTGTTTAACTCAAACAGCAACTTAAGACTTAATAGATATACCCTACGTTTCTTTAATAAAACTGTATAGTTTTTGTTCAGCAGAAATTAGGATATGACCATAACACCTATATGTACTTTTTTTTTAAAGGATTTGTTAAAGAATCACATTAAAATAAGGCTGATATATAGAAAGAATATTACCATACAAACTGATAAAATACTTCATCAATGCCCCACCACCAGAGGCTGAGCAGCCAGCTGTGGAACACACAGCCTGGAGTAGGATAGATCAGGCCCAAAGAGCTCTCCATGCATGGTGGCCAGCAAATACCATTTAGGCTTTGGTAGCAGTGCCTTTCAGAAATTATGAAAAGTAACTTGAAACTTGATTGCAGATTTGAGGCGCTTTGCTGTCAAATCTTACTGCACCACTACACCTAAAAGCCTATTTTCTCCTTGAAGCCTCTGTGGCATTTTCATCACATGACATTTTGCTTGGAAAGACTGTTTGAAAGGTATAAGAGAAGTAATGTGACTGACTGAGAGGATAATGACTCATCACCACACCCTTCAGTTTTCTCCTACTTCACCCAACCTTTTAGTTCATAGCAATGTTTTACTTATATGAACAAAAATAGCGGGTGCACTTTGATACATTCACTGACTGAATGCCCAAGCACTGAATACAGCTCCAAGTGTTAACAGACTGAGAAACGATGAAATATTTAAGCAACACTTTGAACTGCAAACTTTTGAGGCTGTCTGCATCACTATCAAAACTATACACCACTATAAAAGCCTTCGACCACGGCTGGATCAACCTTCTAGTGCCCTGGGGCAAAAGTGTGCTGCCCTCCTGCCTCCATCAAGTCCATCACACACTGCAGACTACACACGGCAGCTTCATTATTTGCCCAACTAGCCTAAATGCTGCCAGAGCACTACATGGCCCCATATTCCCTGTGTCAGTTAAATGTGGTTATATGTGTGCACCGTCTGAGCACAATATACAGTAAAATAATAAAGACCTTAAAATTAGATTATGACACAGGGCCCTCTGCAAGACAGGACGACAAGATTATGTAATACGCAGGACACACCAGTTAGATAGTTTAGTTGGACTATAGTGCAGATATTCGCTACCAAGATTGCAATTATTCAAAATTGCCTGGTTGGCAATCCAGCCTTGCCTCTTACTGAGACTTGGGCAGTAATGGTTTAAATGTGAGTGAAGCATCCCTTCTTAACTTTTTTTGGCTAAACCTGAGAAGCTTTCCATTCTAGAAATGCAGAGTTTAGCAGTGACTACTGTGGCATTTTTACCACTCGAATTTCTTCGGTAACTTTTTGAACAGATTTCAGTCTGTAGACAAAAGGAGGCTTTTGGCTCTGTAGACAAAAGGAGGCTTTTGGCTTTTAGCCAGTGACCCTCTTTTTTGTTGAAATGATAACTGAGCAAAATTTAATTACATGTTGCAGTTGCAAATGTGAGATGGCTAGGTGAACATGTAGTTTTCAGTGTCCATCATCTTGGATTATGGATGTTATTGCTTCCTCTGTTACACTAATCATCGACTCAATGTCATTCTAAACCTCTGAACATACATTTTAGCTCATCTCACATGGACTTCCCTCCTGCTTTTTAGGTTTGCCATGTTGTTGTTTTTCCTTTTAGTTAGATTCTCTTAGGTTTTGCCTTTGGTGGATGAAATAAGTCTTAAGGCACGTGTTTTAAGTATGTACTGTGTGTTCTATCAGGTCGCAGTATATACACTTGTCAAACCTTTAACTTATCCGAACTGCGGTTATTGCAATGTTTTTGTTTTCAGGTCCTATTTGTGCATTGTTCTTTGATCAAATACAAGTCATTTTGTGCAAGAAATGTGTCTTTCTCTTATTGCCATATTAGCTTTCAGCAGTAAAATGTTGTATTTTTAAGATTTAACAAGGCCAGGTACATTGATGTACAGAATACATTAATCAGAAATCAGATTCTAAAAAGTGATCATAAAATTAGTAAACAAAACAACTCAGTGGCATGAGACCTACTTGAGATTAGATTGATTGAACATGAATACTGCGTATACAATGCATAAAGGAGTTGTGTTCAACTACACATCTGATCAGATCCACATCTACATGAAACTCAGTACAAGATACTTCACAGGTTGCATATTACCCCTGTTACCTTCAACAAAATCAACCATTCCCTTTCCTCTTTGTGTATTAAGTGCAATATACATATGGGGGCTTATTTCATTATTTCTAGAAATGTAAAGTAATTTCCAAAAACCTGGTGTTTTCCTCCTAGGCTTTCCCTCTAGGGACTTACATCTCTATGCATCCCATTATAAGCTTCTTGAAAAACTCCTTCTAGTCACGCGAAAGTGTATTCTGCAAAACTGGATCAAAACTTCTCCCAAAATGTTACCTTTGGTACAGGCAGATTTTTAATATCCTCCACATGAAAGGTTACAAGCTGCTGTGAGGGGTAGGGATGAGCTATTCCTGAATGTTTGGACAACCTTTTTAGACTACATACCTGCAGACCGGAAAAAATTGCTGCTAATAGGTAGGCAGTTTTCTGAGTGGAATAAGACCTCCAACCAACCAAACCCCAAATTGGAGGACGCAGAATATGATAGACTGCTGATGACTGGTTACTTTGAAGTCACACCTCTTTCTATGTATTTTGCTGTTTAGTGTCATATTTGTTACTATATCTATGTATGTAATATGTATTACTGGGTCGTTACTGTGTCTTGTACTATTTCTATGTTCTTAACCAAAAAAAACATCACATTAGTTTAACAGATAATATACTGGATGTATTAAAATACCTTTAAATTGACGTGAAAAGGTCATGTTAGTTTAACAAATAACAATTCAGTATATCGTACATAAATTAATCATTTTCAATAAACATGAATTTAACATGTGCAAGCTGTGTACATGTTTTTTTCATGTTAATCCAACAGATTGGAGAAATCACAAGCTTGACAAGCCTTCCATTCCTAGATACATTTGCTCAGCTATGTAATTATATATCAGCCACACACAAACATTGGTATTGTTTACACACTGGTGGTATGATGCACTTTCCTGCCTGTCTATAAGAGACTATAAGATGAAGGCCGACAGCCTAAGCCTCCTTAGATCCCTCTCTTTCATCCCTCTTTGAGTTTAGATTTTGAGCAGAGGTGGTGTTCAAACTGGAAACTTCTACTCAGGTTTTTTAGGTATTCACCTGTGCCTGTAAAACTGCTATAATTAAACCGCTGGAAAAGGGGGGAAAAAACCACTGTTGATGCATCTGTTATCAGCAACTCCAGGCCCTGTCGCTAATCTTCCTTTCTCAAGCAAGATCCCTGAAAACCCGTGTGCAGCCAATTGAATAAGTACCTACTCTCAAACCATCTGTTTGACATTTTCCTGTCTGGTTTTCCTGTCTCGTGTTAGGGTCATAAATGATCTCCCTATGAATACAGATTCTGACAAGCTTCTTATCCTTGCACTCCTCACTCCCAGACCTGTTTTTGGTATTGCTGATTGTCAGATACAGTATCACTTGGTAGTTTGGGTTGCCTCAGGACCTACAGTAGTTGATAGCATGGGACTGTTTTATTGTTCTCCTTTTAAATAAGGTCCTGTAGAAACACTGCTTCAGCATATTGAAGACTTAAACCTAAATGAACCCACATTTCTTAAAAATTAATGAAGTGAGAGGAGAAGCTCTATAATGAGGCGCCTTTAAAAGTAAATCTGCTGTCTGTATCTCCATATGTGTGTGCACTTTTATGCTCCGCTGTCATATACTGCATGTCAGCTGGCTCCATTTCAACCTACAGTATAGGTGTGTGTATATATATATATATATATATATATGTATATATACAGATTTGAAAACGGCTTAAAATTGGAAAAGACAAAAAGGCATAGAGAGCGTGGCTGGAGGTCTGTGCTAACCCTTGTGTCTTTGGTCTAGGTACTCTTCTGGGAGAAAGAATCTCAGCAGAGTGAAGCAGAGAGAGTGAGGGTTATCAACACCACAGCTCTGCTCTCTGGCTTGGAGGGCAGCACAGTTTATCTGATCTCAGTCAGAGCCCAAAACAGTGCGGGACTTGGACCCTGCAGCTCCGCTTTTAACATCACCACCAAGAGACCACGTGAGTCAACACAAACACACAGAACCCCCCCCAAAATGTGCTTTGTTTCATTGTTTGTTCAGCCTTCTACTTGATTCAGTTTTTATTCCTTTACCTGGTAGGTGTCTGTAGGTTGTAGCCCAAGAAAAGGATTGCTTTACTGCCAGTGTGGAGAGGTGGAACAACTGGAGCGACCAGTGTTTTAAGATAGACTTCTGAACCAAACCTTAACATCTTGTTTTGCTGCAGTCATGTGAAGACTTTCACAATAAATGTGCAACATACTGCATGACTAATTATGACTTATTAAAATGACAAATAATATTCAGCACAGTTTTTAAACCACACAAACTGTTTCCAACCACAAAACTGTAAATACATGTTCAAAAAACACAAAAATGGTACATCATATCATTAAGCTCAAAGACGAGATGAGGAAGACTATTAATATTCTTCTGTAAGATTCTTACAGTAAATTCCTGCACTGCTGTACTGATGAACAGTTTTAACTGTTTCCCCCCACCTTACAGTACATTCCCACACCCCTACACCACCAGCAGCGTGATGTGACTTCATACTGATTATACTGTCAGTCAGTGATGAGAAATACATTTCTGTTCATTAAGAGCAAGATTGAAAACAGAGGACTCTTATCCCATGTGCTAAACATTTTGCAAAACATGTGCCTAATGTGATAGTTGTGTGAAATCCAAAAGAACGGTGTAAAAACCAGAAATGATTAAAGAATATAATTTTGGCTTTGATATTGAAGAGATTTGACTCAGACTGCTATAGCAGGTAAACTTTGGAATACATTTCTGCACGAGACGAGGACTTTGGATTTTGTTTTCCATCAGTTCCACATAAAGCGCATTAGGAAGGGATCTCTTTGTTCAGACTGCAGGCAAATGAGATTTGTTTCCCAAATCAGATCTTTAAGACAGACACTATTATTTGCAAGGGATCAGATCAGATTCGTGTGCCAGTAACTACCTACGCAAAGGCAGGTTTGTCTGTACAGAAGCCTCCTTCAAAGTTCCAGTAGTTGATATATTTCAGCATCTGTTCACCGTTCTCTGTGTTGTCCTTCACACTGCTCTGCTAGTAGCAGCTCAGCCGCTCTGATGCACTTTGGTGACTCTGGATTTGACGTTGTTGTTGTTGGATATGGGCTGAACAAGGCTTTAGTGTCCATTGTAAACAGAAGGAATGATTACAGCAAGAAAACCTGTTCAAGTGTTCATATGAGCAGCTACTGCTCAAGACAGACTTGAAAAAGTCGGACTACTTCTAAGCAAGCATGCAAATTTCTCTGTCGACTTCAGCCTAAGTTGCATTTTCATGTTATAGTCTACTATAAGCACTCAAACCACTGAAGTTCTTTACTGCAGTGAAGACTTTTGTGCTGCTTCAGGGTGAACTCTTCATTTCATCCATATAAGCTGTTTTCGCACATAAATGAAAGGGTAATCAAAGAGCACGCATTCTCTTCTTTTTTCCTGACCTCCATTTTTGTCCAGTGTCTTCCATAAGATTGAAAAGTATATAGTATGAAATGCATTCTGCTGCAACACCAGATGATTACATCGAGGCGGACTGCAGAGTTAGAGCTTAGAGAATAGTATTGATGACTTTGGTTTATGCATTCATTTGTGAGCCTTTTGTCTATAATTACATATCTTGCAGCTCCAAGTCAGCCTCCAGGGAATATTGAGTGGAACCTGACCAACTCGAAGATCTTTCTAAATTGGGAACATGTCAAGGCAATGGAAAATGAGTCTGAGGTGACAGGATACAAGGTGAGTTTGTCAGAGTAATAGCAGAAACTCCAGAACTGGGGAAACAAACAGAGCCTCGGCAGCTGTCATCCCAATAAATGGCTTTCTCATTGCAGTGGAAAGATAGACCTCAGCACTCCAGTGTTACATTATGGATTGGCCCTGTCTGGCCTTTCAAAATTAAAAGATCTGTTCCAGGTGATAAAATGAAAGGCATGATGCCACAGAAGGAATTCAGCTTCTTCCAATGAGCACAACAATGAATCATATTTGAACACTTTGCATACTTGTGAAGAGAAAACACTGTTTTTGATAATGCTTTCCACAAATATATAGATATATATTTATTTATGTATTTATTCTCCAGAGATATGCAGCCGTGCTCATTTAATGATAAGTCTTTTGTGAAGCTCTGTTGTGAGGGAGCGTGCTTTGCATGTAGACAGGAATGGTTTAATAATTTGGCAGAGGCAATACTGTGCATTAAAAGTGAACGACTTAGATATTTTTATTGTTTTTCGAGCTATTTGACAGCTTAGCTGTCAGCGTCGCACGTTTTCTTTTGAACAATGAAATAAAACATTATGCTGCATTTTGATGAAGATGAAATGACATGACTAAATGTGTAAAAAGGGTATCTGAGGTCGTGTTTTGAAAGGGCTGTGCTCCTCCACATTGAGTCACCGGCGCCTCAAAGGGCATTTTGAATTCATTACCTCCTCTAGAGAGAGACTAGAACCAAAATCTGCACACACACTTCTCCTGCTTTTGGAGAATTGATTTGTTTTAACACGTATGTTGAATGAAGTCATGCAAGACGTCAAGCTGGTGTTTCATTTCTGACTGATGCAGACAGAAAGTGAAATGTTCACCCCAGGATCCCCAAACTCTACTGCAGGTCGTGTATCGTCAGAATTGGCACGGCAGGACTTCCATACTGGAGACCAATAAGACCAGTGTGGAGCTGCAAATCCCCTCTGGAGAGGACTACCTCATTGAGATCAAAGCTCTGACCGAAGGGGGCGATGGCACCAGCAGCGGCCCCATCCGCATACCAAAGATGTCCAGTAAGTTTCAAATACTCTGCAGCATGCAAATGATTGGAGTTGGAATTAAGCAGAGAGGCAGTGGGATGGGTGCACTCTGTGTAACTAATCCCATGTGTGACTGATACTGTTTATCAGCTTTACCGTAGCTTGAACAAGGCCTTCAGAATACACATAGAAATTGCAATAAGACTGCACCATACGACTAGGAAGAAGAAGCAGAGAATATATAAAGTATTCTCTGTGCACAATGTTGTGTTTTCAGTTCTTTTTGTCTGTCTGTTAAGGATTTTTTGAGATATTCTGCCAACACAGATTTCAGTGACCTGTGGCAAAAAGTTATGGGCCATGGGCCAAGGTAGAACATTGACAAAACACTTCTCCTGAAGTGAAATATGAGGCATCCGACAAAAAGTTTCTTAGTTTTAGCTCCTTTCTATCCAAAAACACCACGTCCATTTCCATCTACATATTGATATCAAAACTAGTTTTCACCACCAGTAATACATATGTCATCCAATTTTTAACAAATTTGGTACATATTTTCTTTGGGATGTAGCTATCCATCCATCCACTGCCTATCCTTATCAGGGTCGCAGGGGCAATAGGCAGGGTACACCCTGGACAAGTCGCTAGTTCATCACAGGGCTGGAACATAGAGACAAATAACCATCCACACTCACCACTTAACCTAAAAATCTGCATGTCTTTGGACTATGGGTGGAAGCCAGATTACCAAGAGAGAAACCACACAGACACAGGGAGAACCAGGGACCTTCTTGTTGTGAGGCGACAGCGCTAACAACTGCTAAAAACTGAAATGTTCAATATATTCAAGTTCCAAGTGACATCAGTTGCCTTCGAAAACCAATTGCATACATGTACATATGAACTCTGAGTGATGCCCTAAATTTTAGTGGCATTTAGTCTGTAGGTACAGCAACTTGACATTTGAATTACCATTAATCTGTGGTCACAAATCTTACATCCATGTTGCCCAAATACACCCAGGATGTAGGTGTTCCCCACAAATCTCATAATGTTTCCTTGGATGCACACTTTGTATTTAAAAAGACTGTCATGCAACCTTTGCAGAGGTATTGCTTGCTTACTCACTGCTACTGCTGCGTCAAGTTCTTTTAAATAGGCCAATATGCTTCTAATATACCTTTTCCTTTTTTTCTAGGTCTTAACTCAAAAGGATGTGTGTGTCAAGCTCCGGCGAAGATTTGCTGTTTCATGATGTTTTTTGTATTTTCAATGTTTTGTAGCTTCTAATGCCTTTATATTTAGCTCTGGACGTTAGAATGAATATAGTTCATTATTCTCTTCTATATGTCAGATTTGTGGAATAAGCAGCCAACTAAGAGAGTTTCTCAACCACTGGTTCGCAAGCCAAAACCAGATGATGGAAGCGTTCTGACAGGTTGTCAAATGCCCACAAATCTGTGGCTGGACTGTTACTCATCGGCAAAACAGCGTTAGATAGAAAACATTTTCATCTGCCTATTTTTCAGGATCACTGCAATCCTCCAGAACGCGTTTGATGAACATGGAAAGATACATTTCTTATCTGTCATTTTGAAATGAACCTCAGCACAGATTCATGTCCCAGTTTCCACAGTTTCCCCAGTTAAAGTCTGTTTTCAACCATTTTGCCTCAAAGGTTATGTTCTGGCTTGCTGGGACCTCTATGAATGTTACAAAAGGGACAAGTTTCACTCTTCACATCATTCAAAATAATCCAATATCTATTACCTTCATCATTTGCATTTAGAGTGTTAATCCTTCATATGAAAGCAAATTCAGTTGTAGCTATTTTTCATCGTTGGTGGAATCAGACTTACTCATGGACGTGTGGAAGATTTTACAAAATAACAAAACCTACATGGATAAAAAAAAAAAAATCACAATATAGTATATAGTCATAATTGACCTTGTTTGCAGTTCCTAGTGTCCTGTCACTAGTTTTACATGCATGTTTTGTAAGGGTGGTCTATGGAGAAAATGGTTTTAGGGCCATAGGGGAATTATTTGTTGTAATACCAAGTGGCAACTGGGCAAAATAGGACGAAAGCTGGGTCTTATGATACATTCATCGAATTACCTTTGAGTAGCCAACTAACAACAAATAATGGTTCATCCCTTGGTTTCATAGCACACAATACATATACCTGATGTTGCTATAGGCCCACACCCTTGTATGTAATGATTACATGTGTGCAAACATTTTTGTAAGTTTGTGCCTGACCATACAACCTACAACCCCATCACAGTTTGGTTTATTTTACCATTAAATCTTAGTTCTAAGTAGCATTAGCTCAGCTCTTTAAGCGGAATTCCCAAACACAGCAGGAGTGTTTGCCTTAAAAAGGTACTCCACTGAGTTTGCATCTTAAGTGTCACAACGGACAGCTGAAAAAAACAAGATGAAAATCGATGCAGCAGGACCAAACTGTTCAGTCAGAGATTTGGGTGTGTTATGCTAGCAGCTAATGCAACCTTGAGCCTCATGCAAAGAATCAGACTGGGCTAAAGAGGTCTGTTATGCTCACTTCTTTCTCCACACCAACAGGCAAGACTTTCAAGATGCGGAGAAGTATTTATAAAACTAATTTTTAACATATGCCAAAGAACTCCAAAGAGCTGTAACCATCTTTGATCTGTAAGACTAAGAGTTCTCCTTTAAATGTGCCAAACAATTTGGTCTTTCTAATAAAACTTTCACTTTTAGCTGCTTTTGTCTCAGCACTCGCCTAAAAAAAAGTTATTTTAGAAAACTGGAAAATAAAAGACCAGACTTTAGTCATTCTATTAATGACTGCATTTCATCTCCTGTAGATGTTCCAGTTCAGCCGTGGTATTGTGCATGCTGGCTCAATGGTAGTGCTGTTTGCTTCAACACCTAAATAGAGCAGAGTCCTCCTCAGTGTTATTTGTAACACCTGTGCTTGTCCTGCTGTAACAAGTCAAAATGTCTGCTGTGAAAAAAGCTGCTTGTTAAAGGAGCAGCTCAGCAAATATGTAGGAAGTTACATTACACTGTAATGGCTGATGCAGGCCAGAGCAGAGCCATTCGGTTATATTTTTCTACTCTTGGATTACGTAATAAAGTAGTCCTTGTTGTGCTCCATATTAGCCAACAATGCAGTCCGTGCTAGTGTAATTTGGGATTCATACTGCTGCCTCCACAGTGCACATTGCATGTTTCATGTTGCATGAAGCGGTTCAGGTCCATGTGTAACCTGAAGACCACCAGACACCACAGGTGTCGCCAAATCCACTATAAAAGACAACCTTTAGGATTAACACTTTAACACCAGACTCTATTCATCCACACAGCTGTTACTGTTTCCTGTGTTGATTTTACACTAGGAAACACTCGCTAATCCTATGATGCTTTTCAAACATGTATCAAGAAACACTTGAATTTGCTGCTTTAATGGGTTATATATCGGGAACAGATGCAGAGAAGATGAATTCTATCACAGGTGTGTAACAAAGCTGCTTTGCCTTATCAACTTTATGTTCCTCAAATCTGTCGTCCGCCTGTCTTTGAAACAAACAGATTGTAACTGTTTTGCAAAAAGGGCAAACTTGTCAAACACAGAATGTAAAATGATGTTTACTTTATTTGTAAAATTGTATTTTATGTCATTTTGTGTGTGGAAAAGGGAAATGAATTGTAGTTGGGAGATGACGACACAAGATAGGAAACTAAAAACACCTCCAATATAAATATTATTCACCTAAAGCTAATACAAAGTATAAAAACCCTCCAGAATCTCTTTTGTTGCCACTTCTTTAAGAATTATTTTGTGCATTTAGTACACTAACATTAGTATCCACCATACCCAAGTAAATACATACAGTCTTGTTGATCAAGGAAACATTTGTCTTTGAACAAATTCCATCTCACATGAGATTACAGCTCTCACATCTTGCTATTTAACTGTACTTATGTTCACAGGATATCACATTACAGTGCTGAATATTTTGCAGATCATTTACATTCAGCGTTATCTTATATGAAGAAGAAAACGTAATTGGTAAAATGACATTATCATATTTAAACCAACATGTATTTCCCTGATGCAAAGTAGATGAACATAATTTGTAGGAGAAAAGGATGGTTTCCTGTCACCTTTATCCAGATTGATTGACAGGTATAAGTTATTGAAAGGTGTAATAGACAAAGTTCACAAAGTTACAATAACGTTGCTGTGATGAAATAGATGTAAAGACGTACTATTGTAATATTTTAGATTTCACATTCGTTTGCTATGCATATATATTTGATGAAGCTGTTTTATAATGTTGTACATATACTCACTGGGTCTGTCAATTTCAACACATATGGAGGACAACACATTTTCTCATTAATATTTAACATACAGTATGTTGTGATCATGGAAATTGTTCACCCAACATCTGTCATTGTGTGTGTGTTTTTTGCTGGAAAGTGTATTTTGTCCTACGGAGATTACACAGGTGTTGAAATGGCAAACTTAAGAGTGTAGCCTCGTGTGTACCTCATGTTTATTTATGTGCATTTTTCTTTATTTTGATGTCTTAAGTACTAAAATATTATTTGTGTTTTATATGACTAGAAGATTCTACATGAATTTTACTTCAACCCAAACTTTGTTGCACTGATTTATTTTCTGCTGTTCCGTTACCTAAGACTTTAAATCCCTTTACATTTTCCTATTAAATGCTTTTATTAATTAATTTTTTGTATTGATTTATCTTTGCTAAAATATGCTGTTATGATGTCTCAAATTTGTATTTAAATTTTTTCCTCTTTCATTTCTGATTAATCTGCTTCTCTAACTGAGTCTGTAATTTGTTAATTCTGCAATGTAATACCATTGTATTAATAGAATAAGAGATCTCTGTGAGATGACAAGAAGACTCAATAAAATTTTCACATTGAAAAGCCTTTAATCAGAAGATGTGTTTTAGCTTGTGAGATTTATACACCTGACTGGGCGGTAGCAGATCTCGGTCTCAGGAGATTTCATGCTGTACTACAGTGTGTGCAGCGGGGAATCACAGCAAATATGGTGAGTAACTACACCGAAAGATCCTCATCCTGTGGGACTGAAACAGGTTGCAGGAGGTGGAGAGAAAGAGTTTTCCCTCAGGAGCGAGGAAAAATTAGCAAACGATTATTTTCCTGAAGTTGCCGCAGCAAAGACAGACATAAAGACAAAGACATAATTAACAATTTAATAATGGACTTGTGACAAGTCAATGACAAGTCTCTCTTCACTGTGAGACTGTGCACACACACACACACACACACACACACACAATATTATATATTATATTTCAAAGGTTATGCAAAAGCCACAGATAAATTAAAAGTAATTAGGCTTATGGTGAAATGGCTGTCCTACAGTTTAAGCAACAGAAATATATTTTACCTTGGTGATACTTGAGGCACTCTTGTCTCTGTAAATAATCAGTGTTGTGTCAGCTGCCCAACAGTTTGTACTATACATACAGTATTACCCTTCACAACAAAACCACCATCTTACCAAACAAAGTGCAGGTATTTTAAAAGAAAGAATAAAGAATATTTAATCAAAGTCATGTACATACTCTCATAAAGCTGATATCAGTAGCAAAGATCCTGGTTGAGGCAATTAAATATATGATGGATCAAGCAGTTTATCCCTGACATTAGACCTGGAAGATAAAATCAGCAACGATATGAGTTTCCGCAGGGCTTCTGATCTCAGCTCATGATCTCTGCGCCATAAAGAAATTGATTTACTGTAAATACGTTTAACATGGCGGAATATCTTTGGCTTTTTTAAAGACATACAGCTGCAAATTTACAAGAAGAAAGTTCAAGATAAACTCTGCATGCAAACATGCAAACATTTAAGATATGTATATTTAGTCCACCCTGTCTGACATTTAATTTAAACTGGAGACCTGATAACACATGTTGAGAATTTTGTGAACTTACATCAATATACTCATGCCAGACTCATTCCCACTTTCCAAAAACTGCTGCACAGCCTTCTTTGGCTTTAAGCCGCCTCTTCTGCTGGTGCGAAATTCAGCCTTAAATATGTAAAGCAACTGGAAGAACCAGAGCTTGACTCGCAGCTTGTAGCTAATCCTATATTCATGGAAATCTCCTGAGAATGGCAGCGTTCGAGGAGTGGCGTCTTTACCTTTGCTGTGCCATGCATGTTGTGCTGCTTTGAATCCACCTCCACTCATTATTATCAACATGTGACGCCTCGAGTGGGACAATCCTGAAGAAAGTGCTTGGGTCACCCGATAAGCACGGAGTGATCTGTCATGAACTAAACCCGGAGCTCTTATTTTTATTCTCCACATGGTTTCATCCACATCACACACACACTTTGAAGGAAAGTCAAAAATGGTGTGAATTGGTGTGGGGAGGTAGGCAGGAGGCTCTGTTCCTACATCCAGTTTCAAAATATGATTTGTTGTTCATATTGAAAGTGAGTTGGGGGTGGGCGGGGGGAGAAGCTGACAATATTTTCTGGCATTGTCGAGCTGTAGGCTGCGAGATATGTCAGAAAGTGACAGTGTGTGGACCTGAGCTGAGCTCTAAAGTAGGGATAAAGTGGTGTGATGGACAGAAGATTGGCTGGGAATTAAAAAGACCATGAGCCCTCTCCAAGCACCATGGGACAGCTGACAGGCAGCCAGTAGAGCTCTCCTCCCAGGTTCACAGGGAAAAGGCTCTGTGTGGACGACCAGTGCTGAAGGCTCAGACTATCACTTTCATTCTCCACTGTGGTTTGTGGATGCCAAACGATTTTTATAGAATCTTATTACACTCGATATTATGTTGAGACTGCAGAGAAAATAACCATAAATTCTAATTGAAATGATACCAAATGTTACTAAGTTCCATAGATGGAAACAAAGTCACTGTTGAACCAGAAAGGCCATATTTGGGAACTTGCTTAAGTAGAATTTCAATGTTATTTTGTCTTCTTTTTATAGCTTTGGCCATATTTCAGTCATGATAACATTGTACTCAGCAAAGCAGAGATCAGGGAACATGGTGACATTGACCGAATCCACCAGCAAGGTTGTACACAAGCCAGCTTGCCAGATTATCTAAACAGTTTTATTTGGAGATACAACTGAAAGTGCCACCAAAATGTCAGTAACAATCCTTCACTGGACAGAAAAGAAGTTGGGGGCTAGTCTGTAAATCGCGATGGATGCTTACGACGGGGAGTTTGGCCAATATAGTTCACCTTCCTTTTCTCTTCCAAATAAGTTAAGCTGACCTTGGAGTTTATATAAAAACCTGTTTCATCTTTTCTGTTTCATCGTTTCTTGCCCTGGTGGATTTTTTTGTTGTTGTTGTGGTTGTTGTCAGCTATCAACTTGGTCACTTCAGTCTTATTATTGCTGGTGGGAATGATGAGAGTGGTTGTAGCATGGACAGGATAGTTTATTCATAGAGCATTTTCCTTGATAAGACGACAACAAAGTCTACATTGCTTCAAATAGAAGATAAAAGAAAGGCACAATATTGACTTCATAAATTGATATAAGAATAAGTAATATGCACCATTCTCAGGGGGAAAAAACTAAATTAGTGTACTCAAAGAGGCTCAAATGGGCTTAGGGAAAATGCAAGGTTGGATGATAGTTCTGTTTATCACTTTGAATGATGATTCGATGCATTGTCAATATAACAATACTAGGGTCTACAGTTACCCTGTTGTCGCTCACAACAGGCATGTACAGCAATGCTTTGAGCTGAATGCTAATGTTAGCGTGTCAAAATGCTTGCAATTACAATGCTGACATGCTAATTGTTAGCAGGTACATGTTTACTTTAGAGTGTTAGCAGGCTAACACCAATCAGCAAGCATTTGCTAATTAGCACCATACACAGCCAAGTTTACCTAGGGCTGATTGACAAAATTCCTGCAAAACTCACCCAAAGTACTGGACAAATTAAATATCTGATCCGATGGTGGCGCTGGATGAAAATACAGAGGATCACCTGAGTTATTTCAGGTCCTCCTTGGGGGGGACGTGAAAGTGTGCTGCAAATGTCATGGCGATTCATCCAATAGTTGTCAAGACAGTTCAAACAGCAGGGGATCATAAAAGGCAGCTTCCATCCTCTGGGGACCATGAATGATATTGAATTTTATTTCAGTCCGTTTAATGAGATATTTTATTAGTCTGGTGGACTGACAGGCAGACAGACAGCCGGTAGCATGGATAAAAATATTAATTAGTGCAGCTTTAAATTTAATAGTAGAATGTTTAGATAGGGAACTATCCAAAGAAGGTGTTAGAGTGTTATGCCTTATATTATTTATCTAAGACTACTGTTTTCACTTTGGTACTGGGGATTTTCTTTGTCTTGAAGGACAACAGAAAATAACAGTGGAGAGAAAGTGGAATTCACGGCTTGACTGAGATTTGCGGAGAAGCCTCAACTCCAGTCAAAAATAGAGGCTAAGCATCAAAACCAAAGAGTGTTCAAAACAAGCTGCAGAAATGTGACACCTTTTGTTACTGTCATTCTTCACACAAGTCTTTTCAACATGGCTGTCGGTTCGTATTGGTGTCAGATATTGGTTACATCCTGGAATAGATATGAAGAAAACATTCAGAAAAAGTCAGATTTCAGCAGCGATTCAGAGCTGGATGAAGGTCTGACTCGTGAACGTGGCCTATTTCACACGTCTGTGAGAATGTCGCTGCTGCTGCTAACGACAATGATATCATCCTAATCTGCTGTCATACACTACGCCATTTCTCCCCTGCATTGTCGGAGTTCCTGGTAAGTATATTCATTACCTAGTATGTTGGCCATACATTATTGATTGAGCCGTGGGGCTGTAACACAAACAGCAAACAATCATCTCATGAATCCACCATCAAATGTCCTTTTTTACTTCAAGGAAATTTGACACGTTTTGCACACGTTTTTCTCATTTGACCAATGTAACCTTTACTGCACCCGAGGCAAACTGCTCGCTTTGTCATTCAGTAAAGTACAATGCTGTCTTCTTATCTGTTATACCCTGCCAAGCGACCTCTAGCATTTCAGCCCATTAATGCATGTATGCCATTAACCTCGGAAATCCCCAGGGATCTGCACGATGTCAATCACTCCTTTGTAAATTATTGATCAGTGAAACAAGAGTTTATATGCAATCATATTGCTTGTATATCATCTTACTTGTACAGGAGCATCCGACGCACACATATAAGAGCCAGCAGATTGGTATAGGCTGGAATAGACAGGCACATGGAGCTTCCTTCATTTTACATTGATTTATTAAACAATGGTTCCCAACCAGTCTCTTCTCTATTCTCTATTCAAGTCTGAAAATACACAATACGATAAATGCTTACATACTCTTACACACTATTTTTGTAAAAATTGATTCAAGGCTCATATCTTAAACATGTCAGTAGTGGGACTCTATCCTTTATGAACTGTTTTGGCTGAAAAAGATGAATTTACAGCATATTCAATCTACTCTGGAAATAGAAAGATACACTAGTTTGATGTAAGACTGCAGTGATATACTCAAAGACCTGTGCGTGATTTGATGTGTTTACTAAATATTTGTAGTCAATCAGGATGTGATTACTCAAGCTGATAACACTGTAGAGACGCAATTAAAAAAGGACTTGCCCAAAAGTGGAGCAAGCTACAGGAACCTCATGCAACTTACCAAGTAAACATGATTTTTATGTGAATCACTTCAAACTCTTTTCTCTGTGTTTGACTTAAAGCAGAGAGACTTGGTCCCCCTGTAATAGACATAGTGACCAACTCTGTGGTGGCTAAACATAGACTTAATTTAAGCCTTAATGTCAGTCTATGAAACGCTGAACACTGTTAACACAAGTGGAAATAACAGCATAATGGCTGAACGCTGAATTTCACTTTCATTTCAAGATTTGCTGTTCACTTTAAAAGACATCATCATTAGCGGACCTGACTAAGAGCAGGTGGAACCGGACCACAGAACTATAATGTGTTTTAAAACCATTCAAATGTTTATTTGTGAAAGCTAAAATGTGTAACTGGAGCACAAAAAGAGGATTAATAAAGGATTAATGAAGCCTGTAATAATTAAATATAATAATTTCAGTAACACACCAATATCTTAAGTATTCCAACATTCGCTAACATTAACGAGCATAAATTACTGCTCATACAAGGGTAAGGCTGTAGCAGCAGAAGCCCTGAGTACATTAGATTGAGCAGGGACATGTTTTGTACTGTACTGCTTATGGTTTCCACTTTTCATTTGGAAAAAGAAGAATGTACTGTTCTTTTTTAAAAAAACATTGTCCTGCTTTAATAAATGCCTTTTAAAGTATAAAGAAACTATTTCAGCTTGAGGCAGTTGTGTTGTTTGCCATAGCAACGGATACAAACCAGATGCTGGAACAGACTTGTGAGCAGTAGTGATAATATTTCGCTTACAGATCAGAGCGGATGAGAAATAGCAATTTCCAATGTTAATGATAATGTTCTGCATTGTTTTCTGTGGTTGCACCACAAATTGCCTGTTTTTCTTCTCCAGTCGTTGTATTCACTTTCTCAGCTATGGTTCTAAACTGCATTATTTTGTCAGAAAGATAACTGCACCCACCTGTTTATGGTTTCTTTCATGTATGCTTTCCTCCTGAACCTGAAGCTTCTTAGAGGAACATTTTTAATTCCACCTCTTCTTGTTTTCCTCTCCAGTTTCAGCATTGTTGAGTCCAGTTCAGTCACTCCTGTAGAAAAGTCTAGTACCTCTGCAATTAACAATATCCAGCTGTCTTAAAGTGATTCAGTGGAAGGTCTTAGTGAGTCATTTTCTTACTTTTCTTACGATCTGGTTCCTTAAATTGTAGCAAGTATTAGTTTAATGCACTTCACAATTGGCCTGCTGAGTTGGGTGAGACTCTGTGCCAAAAGCTTAGCTTAACATCTTTGTATACAAAAACTGGTAAATTCACATTTAAGGAAAAACAGTACAGACATATTTTTAAAGCTGCACTAATCAATATTCATATTTCAACTTTAATGTGAAAAGGGTTTCTCACTGTGACTAACCCACAGATAATATTCGCCCCAGCAAATAACCTCTACGGAATGTATAAGCATCTTTAAGCATCTCATGTTTTTGATTTATGGCCTGCAATTTTACAGTTCGACTTTACTGAATCGGTCTCAATGTGCTCATCAACCTTGATTCCAGCAGCAAGCAGCTGCTTTCAGAGAAAAAGACCTGATAAACGCAGGTCACACTACGTGCTCAGCAAGTGGCATGAATGTAGTGCATGCTTTTCCTGCTAAAGACGTGGTTATACTTGTCCAGACTTAGCTGAAGCCTAAAACAGAACTGGAAGGAGAGTGAATATTGGTTTTAAAGGGTAACATCAATATTTTTAATCTGCAAAATGGGCTACAATGCAATCCTTTCGGACAAATGTGCACCGTCAAAATATTTTCATTAAAACTGTTTTTTTTCACTGACTGACCCAGATTCTTATTATACCTATCCTACAATTTTTTTTTTAAACATTTTCTGTACCTTTCTCTTGATCTGGTCTGTGAAATCTCCTTTTAAAATCTTTTACAGAACACTAAGCTAAGCTTTCTGTACTCCAACACAACAAACTCTTTCTGGCCGGTGCTTCCTGGAACAAGTCATCTCACCACTCCAGATTTCTCCTTCAGTGAGACTTGGTTAGACACACAGTGTAAGGAATGGAAAGAGCTGCACTCTAACTCAATAGTAGACCAAATGTTGTCACTTTGACACACAAACATGGGAAAATAAGGTCCGGGTGAAAAGATACTGAAGTTAAGTGGCCAGAAACACAACGCCAAATTATACAACTACATCAGCATTGATAAGATGTGATAATATTTTGTGCAGGCGAAGGATGAAGGTAAAGAATAAACATGCTGAAAAAAATATGAAAGATGAGCTCAACAAGTCAGTTAAAGAAATGAGGTAAAGTATTGAGCTGGATTCCCCCAGCCTCTAACTCTAATAATTTTGATCCTGATGGGTCAATCATTGTGATGGGCCTGCCATACAATGACGCAGCAGAGCTGAATGAAAGAATGAGAAAGCTACTGGGGATTAGTCTGGAATACTGTTATACTGCATCAGAAACTGTAGAAAGTGCTGAGAATGCAAGAAAGAGGACCCGACCCAGGAGTGGTGAAAGCTGCCTTCAGGACGACGGAGGAGGAGAAGGCTGTACCTGAATCTGAAGAGTTACAACACATTTAAAAAGGTTTACTTGAGATCAGTCCTACACTGGTCGTCTCTGGTCCATTGGAAACTGAATGTCTGGACTAGCTGAATTGTAAACTCAGAACTTTATTATTGCAGACTGTAAACCCTGATATTGTTTCATTAAATGAAACATTTCCATGACATGATGATCAGATGGATTTTTCCAGCCTACTCCTGGTTTTGGTAACAATAAGAAGCTACATGTAAGAGCCAGAAAAAAACACAGGAAGAGTTAGAGAGAGGTGTCTTTTGGTTGTTGGAATATTTCAGAACAAACATGATGCGCTTGAAACTCTTCAAGCTGCACTCTTGCTATGTTTTCAGATTTACCACTGTAGAGGGATCTACAAGAGGACAGGAGTGATATTTGTGCTGCGGATAGCTATCAATATACCAGTGTATGGCCCAAACACGTCTGAACTGACATGTGTGCAAGAAACATCTCATGGATGCACTGGGACGCATCCTCAGTGATGTATCCTGGGATCATTAGGTGTTTCGGGTCTCGCAACATCATACACCCTCGTCCAGGCGACCCAGCTGGGGTTGATCAAGTCCCGACTTGCGTCCCAGTAGCAGTCCACGGATCAGCCCTCTTAATCCAAAGCCACCTTGTGGCCTTTCTGCGGCTTCGCTCGCGGATTGAATGGCCCTCTTCTTGGCCGCCCCTGTAACACTCAAACGACTGCCAGTCAGAGGCAGTGTGGAGGAGGCCTGTTGTTAGTTATGGGCGTGCCCGGGGTTTCTCTCCAGCTTTGATGAAGGGGACTGCCTTCTTTGGAGCATGATGGTGTTTGCTGGTGCTGATGGCTGAGGCTAAGCTCTCAGCAATTGCCTTAAGCACCTGGTCATGGCGCCAACGATAGCGACCATCAGCCAGAGCCTTTGGGCAGCAGCTGAGGAGATGTTCTAGGGAGCCTCTTCCAGAGCAAGGAGGCAGGAAGGTGTCTCGCTCTTCCCCCAGACATGGAGGTTCGCTGGGCTTGGCAGGGCATCGTAGACAGCTTGTACAAGGAAACAGACCCGATGGAAGTCTGCCTGCAAGATGTTTGTCCAGGTGATCCTGCTCTGCCACTGATCTTCCTTTCTAGGGACTCAACTGTTGTCATTGGGACTGCATAGACCAGCAGGGGCCACAGGACTCTGGGCAGGATGGAATGCTGGAAGATGCAGGCTTTAAATCTACCAGGCAGACCGGACTTGTCAACCTTGGTGAGCCAAGCTCCAAGCTCTTTGTTGGACTTCTGGATGGCGGCAGAGTCTTTCAGGCTGGAGTCAAAGAGCTTCCCCAAACTCTTGACAGGTTGCTCCATGATGGTTGGAATGACAGTTCCTGAGATGGAAAAACGGAACTTGTCAATCACTTTCCCCTTCTTCAGCACCATGGACCTTGACATTAGTATAGCAGAAGTTAAAAGACCTGAGCCGGAATAGAAGGTACTCTAAATGAAGCTTGATGTCATTTTTTAGTGGTTTACTTTTATCTTTTTAAGACATGCTTTGGATGTGGAACTATCCCGTCAGCATGGTGCAAGTCCATTATTAAACCTGTTCCAAAGCCAATGAAGAGAATCAAAGACTCCTTAATTATAAGGACATCAGCCTCCTTGGTGCAGAGCTCATATTGTATTCTTAAATACTGAACAATGGACTCACTTTTTTTTGATTTTCAAGAAGCTTTTGATTGCATTCATAAAGATTTGCCTGTCTTTAAAATTATAAAGCAATCCAGACTTTGTCAAGTTGCTTGTGTTGAGATCAATAATATGCTTCGATACACTTTTAAAGTAAAACAGGGTGATATCCTTTCTCTAACTCTTTTTGAATATGTATTAATGACTTCGCACTACAGATTAAGGAAGCTAATTAAAGCATATGCTTGGATGATGTTAAATTAGGTATTTTATTATACACGGATGATATAATCTTACTTGCTGAGTGTGATCGACAGAATATGTTAAATGTGATTAGTCTGTTGTCTCATAAGTGGAGATTAGCAAAAAATCAAAGCAGAACACAGATGATGCATTTCAGAAAGAAAAGTATGGAAGAAAGAAGCACACAGATACATTCTGGCTCAGTTGTTTTGGAATATGAATATAAATATTTGAGTTCTTCTCTTGATGAATTTATGACTTATAATGTTGGAATTGGGTCCTATGTTGACACTGCTGGGACAGCAGAGAACTTAACAGTGCATGTGTCCTTCCCTTACTGAACTATGCTGCAGGGGATCTCAAACAATTCACAGAGACATGGGCTGGTGCCAGGATCAGTCCAACAAAACCGTGAAATGATCCGATTGTGGAATTGACTAATCATGGCAGAGAAGTGTTTATGTAGTGTAAATGACAAAGTTCTCCATCATGTATAATTTGCAGTATACATGCAGGAATCATTTGTATTGTGACTTTAAATTTGTTAAATTAAACTTGTATTTAAATGTGAAGAAAAGTGGTTTGAAAATGCTGTGTCAAAGCCAAAATTAAGGACCTAATGAGCTAATCAAACAAACATTCATCCCTGAATCATGTTACAACACTTTTTTCTGACCAAATATCTTTGCACAGGTGGCTGGTCTATTTGAAAATATTGAGGAAGAGGACAGATAAGAATGTTTTCTTTTTTACTGTACAAATTATGATGTTTTAGGAGAGTTAATGTTCCATGAAACCTCTTGGCAAAAGCCTGAGATATTCTGGTGTAGCCTTTACATGAGCAAAAATTGGAATAGACTTAATTTTGATGTGTTTTTAGTTTAGCAACTTTGTCTCAAAAGCCTGGGGGGAAAAAAGGCAAGATAGATTGTGTAATTAGTATTTATTCAGATTTTTTCAGCGCTACATGTTAAATGCTTTATCAGTGATTTGTGAAATCTGTTGTTCTGTTGTTGTTACTCGATGATGGTGAGTGGATTTTTATTGTGAAAGATGCTTTAGCTTTTCTATTTCTGGACTTGTTTGAAAATGTGTATGCCGCACTCCGGTCCAGGCTTGTCTGAATTTATGGTGTCAGACTGGGCATAGTTATATGCATTACAAATATGTCATTCATTCATGCTAACACGTTAGCCATCTCAGTTTTGTAAGTCTGTAACATGTCAGACGTGTGCGTGCTGCATGTGGATGGACGATATATCTGTGCCTCGCTCACCGATACCTCCTCTGCACTGTCATCAATATAACTTCCATTCCATCATCTGTCATTGGAGAGTCTATACTGCTTTAATCATCCCATCCCGCCGTCGACTGCACACTTTTAATTACCAATCTGAGGACTGCCATTTGTGCTGTCTGTGAAGCAGTTCCCTTCAAAGATGTAATTACTGAGACAACCAATTGCTTCAACATCATTAAGATGCATAGATGTTGCAAAAACAACTAAGCTTGTTATATCACCAGACTCCCATTTGTTAACGATGAAGAAAAAAAAGGGGGCTTTGAAATGTTGGTTAGACCGGGTGAACACAAGCTTGTCAAACGGGAACAAACAAAACTGCCCTAATATCTAAATAATAAATAAATTAAATTAATTAATAAAGTTGACGAACAAAGAGATGCTGCAGTTTAAACACTCTGTATAACTTCACTAGTCTGTCTTTTCTTTTTCTGGATTTTGCTTTAGTGAAGGCATTTATTTTCATTGCTGACTTTGTCTCAGGCAGTCAGTGTGAGTACTGTGTAGACATCTGGACATTGTCAGCACTGGAGATGTAAGGCAGGCAGACCACAGGCTGTATCTTTCTTTGCTGCACACGTGTTTGTTTGGATGGGAGAACCGGAGAGTGACTGCAAAGCATCACTGACTATTGCCACCATATATAACAGGAACAATAGCTGCAGTATTTCTATTTGTCTGATAGTGTTCATAAATAGAAACTAGACTGATCTTATCACTTTATATTTGACCAGCTTTTTGTCTTAAACAATTCATTTATGTGTTTCAGTTAATCTGCTGTGTAAATTCCAGAGGTTTCTGTTTGAGGGATCGCACTATGGCATTAACCTGCTCAGTCAGGGATAGTGAAAACTGGTGTGCATCATTGTGTCGAGCAGTGAGTGATCGGCTGTTGTCAGGTTGTGAGAGAAAGGTTAAAACAGTAAATGACAGTTCAGTCAGGAAGCTCACGTTTGCAATGTTTCTTGCATCAGCAGAATGCGGTTAGAGTTTGGCATCTAGACTCCGACCTCATCACTCCCCCCTGCAGACACATAGAGATATTGAGGAGTAAATATCATAAATCCCCAGAGCCTACAGATGGGTGCAGGGGTGGTGGAGGGGCTGAAGAACGGGTGATGATGCTGATACATGAAAGCGATGGCATTGGCAGAGCAAGAGAGGAAATCTTTGTAGCTTGAATAGACCGCCAAAACGGGAAGGTTTGGATTTGGATTTTCATTGGATGATTGTGGATTGTGAGGCATATCATGTGTGTATATGCACTGCAGCACAAGTTGTGTCTGATCTAGCTCGCAGTCATTGCTCCATTTTGTTAAACTGTAATAATAGATTTTTTTGGCCACTCGGGGGCAGCAGAAACAACTTTTTTTCAACTGACATAGCAAACTGGTTGGCAAACAGTTGCTTATTTACACATCCTGCAATCCTGGACCAACATCTTTATTCATTTGGAGCTGTGTTTGTAGCCACCTGATGAAGTCCAACACACAGTATCCCTCTCTTTTAGCTCTGTTTTTGGTCTCTATATCTGGATCTTAAGCTGCTAGAGGCCCTATTTTGTTGACCAGCTTACCTCTAACTGTGCCTGTCTGTTTGCTGCTGAGCAGGTCGTGTACAGTGGGTTTTTAGAGCTTTTCCTCTGAAAACAGCAGCCTGCTGACGCCATGAGAGCAGTGACAATGAACCAAAATAATAAAATTGTAGACTGGACAGTTAAATAATGAAGCTCACTATAAAGCTCTGGAGGGTCACTTCAGATTCAGGTGATAATTCTGTGTATGTTTATATGAGTGACGCCTTCACATTGTGTTTTTTCTTTGAATATCAATCATAGCTGCTCTGAAGTTTCTGCACTGCGTTATCCGTAATAACTGAGAACACAAAATACAATAAAACTTGCTTTTCTTGTCATTGTGTACACTCAGATTAGCCTCTCTGTTATTAATGTTTTGTCAATAAACATCCTTTTTCTGCATGGATGTCTGCCTACAGTGCTACAGTGCTAGCTTTCAGTTTATTAAATGTCAGCTGTCTACTGCCCTTTATATGAGGTCATGGCCCAACAAGGCTATTAATATGCTGAATAAAATAGATAATACATTATTTTAAAAAAGGTACTTCACTGTGCTTTGATTCTCTTCATTGCCCTCAAAATGACCTAAAAAAAATACTTTTAAAAATACTAGGTTCTAAGCACACATGAAACAGGACATTTGGTGTGTGGAGACCTCTTTTGAAGGTAACCCTATTCCCTGGTCCCTACTGAAAAGTTGCTCCAACCATATGGTGAACATAAACAAGTGAAATATCTTCCTAAACCATTGGGGAGCATGTAGCTCTTACGAGCTGTGTTCATTAGCCCCAAATGAACTTTGAAGGTGAGAGGGAACGGTGAGGAAGACATCGCAGCTGTATGCAGGGTGTGATTTGTGTGTTACACAGTGTTGCAACCATGATTATCATGGAATTGAATAATTGTTTTTCTAATTATAGATGTTGTGAAGCCACAGTTAAGGCCACAGTCTGCTCCACACTCCTTGGAGAAAAAGGAGTAATTGAGTGTAGCGCACAACAGATTAATGACATGGTGTTTGCAACTTGGCAACTAGTACTTATTATTATTGGCGAAGGAGGAATACTACACATTATGTCTAAACACTGATATGATTTGATGAAATGATCCCAGTTTTCCCACTTCACTGCTAAGTCTCTGAAGAAAAATTGGCTCATTTGCACCTTTCTCCTGTGATCCTGTGGGCGAATCATCCTCCAAAGAAAATTACATAGAAAGGAGAGGATATCCCAGAGGTGCGACCCCAATTAACGTTGTCATCTTCTGTCTCTGAATAGTGCTCGACCTTTGGTGACCGCAAACATCCCGAAATCTGTTGTCTGTCCTGTCCTTCCTTTCTTCAGGGGACTGTCTCGCTCAATGATTTCCCCCCCGCTACAGTCTTTCTGTCAGCACTTCATCAGCAGCTGTTCGATGCATTGATATTTCAAGGACTCAGTCAGTCCATCCAGGTGAGCAGCACTGGCATGTTTAGATATTTCCCGCTAACGAGACTGCTTAAATCAGGGGTCTTTGTACTTAGATGTCGGGGTGCCATTGATTAGCCTTCAAAGCCGCTCAAAAATGATTCTTGAGTGACAGAATGAACTGCTGCTCTTGCACCGCCACAGGCTTGACAAAGTCTTATTTTGCATTTATCTTTGTGCTATTACAGCGTCTTACAGATCTTTCGAATGCGGTTTGATAGGGGGCGTTCTTTTTTTTTTTTTTTTTTTTTTCAAATTTTAGAGTACTCCACTCACCTCAGAAAACAGGTGCCAAGACTAGCTGGAATTAATGTTTACACTCCTGGCTTTTAAACACTCTCCTCCAAGAGGCTCATTTCCCAGTCTTGGCTCCAAGCTGTACTTTTAACAAAGCTGGCGCAGGAATCACATCTGCGACAGGCATGTGGGTACAGGAATACATGCAGTGTGTGAGAGTGCTGCATGTAAATACCGGTACACTTGCCTGCATACCTATGCAAGCAGCAGTACTGTTGCAAGATTCCAGCATATAAGATTCATGAGCTTCTTTGTGGTTGATTGAAGATGGAAATGCAGCGAGGCCTCCACGAGTCTTTGATTGACAGATGTTCCTCTGAGGCATCCGTCTCCTGAGAGCGACTGCTCAGTGGTCAGGAGAGCCTGGTAGCTTGACTTGATGATGATAGATGATGCCAATGGGACAAGCCTACCTCATGGATCAAACATAAAGAAATGTGACATTGAAAAATAGCTTGACTGAAAAGTTTCATTTGATCGAAATGGTCCTGGATTAGTCTCATCATCTCTCTCAAGGGGAAAAAAATCCACGAGGGTTGCTACATGACTGAGCTTCCTGACTTCACTAGAAATATCAAAGCTGAGATATAGGATGCAAAATACATAAACACAACTGATCACATCTTATTAACCCGAGGAGAGCGTCCACAGGCTGTTATATGAAGGCTTACATGCACTGACTTTTTCCTTCCTTGAATTGTAAAGTGTACTGAGTCATCTCTTGGTCTGATTTGCCATTGCTCTGGAGATAAATACTCCCCTCTTCCTGAGATATTTGTAACACAACTGAAGCCAATTCAGTGGGTTACAGTTAAAAGCAGCTCAGACTTGACTATGTTCCTCTAGGCTATAGGAGAGCAGCCATCTGCGAGGGTAGTAAATGCTAGTGAGGCATCACTGAGCAAATACATCCAAGTCAAGGCTATTTTATTCATGGAAATACAGTCCATGCTTCACTGACAATCCAACAATATACATGGTGGATCTGGGGATAGCAAAAGAAACAATCACAATGAAGTGTACTCTGTCCAATCTGTTCTGGCTGTTTGCACAGAAACTGAAGCCAATTGTAGCTCTGTAGCCACCCGATCTGACATTTCTGTTTGTATTTGTTGTCCAAATGATAACTGAATACATTTTTGAACACACTCAATCATGCAAAGAAGATTGGTGATCATTGACAACCGTGGGGGTTTATGGATCAATACATGTTACCTTCTCTGTAGCCCCACTGAGACCGACTCCTCCACTGTCGAGGAGGCTCTTTCAAAAATTGTGCAGCTTTCCTACTTTACCCAGTCTACACAGTGTGCATAGTGAAAGCAGCTAGCCATAGTACAAAATATAATGCTAAAATAACCACTATGTTTTGAATGTGGACAATATATTTCTGTTTGAAGTGAAAACATAAAATGTGTTGTGGGAGCTGTCAAGACATGTGTCCACACATGATGATGTGTGTTGTTATCGTGCTTTAATTGGTAGACAAAGTTGATTTTCTTTTAAAAATGCAAAATAACATTAATTTCAGACATTAAGTGTCAGATTTACACTGGATCAATACGGAGCCCCTAAGGTCTCACTGATAATCTTTTTTGGGGGTCGTTGAGAAAGCGTGCACTCACTTTGCAGAGCGTGCTCTCATTTAATTAAGTCGCGCGCTCGTTAAAATAGAGCGTGCCCTCGTTTACCTAAATCGTGGACTCGGTTTACCTAAATTGTGTGCTCGCAGTATAAAGTCGTGCCCTCGACTATCTAAAACGTGCTCTCGTTTTTAATTCGCTTAAAGTGTGCGTACGATTTTTGTATAAAACGTGCCCTCGTTTTGAGTCAATCATGTAAATTGAGAGCACGTTTTTTAAAAATAACGAGTGCGCGATTACTTATTTGAGTGCTCGTTTTGGTTACTTGTGCCCACGTTTAGTGCCCATAAATCGTGTGTGTCTCCCACTTCAAACTCTTTACACGAGGTCACGCAGCACAGCGAACTAACACGAGGAACAGAGAGTTCTTCCTTTTCATCCCGGTAGGCATTCGTATTTCTTAGGGTAGAGTAATCCTTCGTGAATGTTTGTGTCTGTATGAATCCTATTAACATAACGTCGTTACGTGTTTCAAGACAGTTATCATTTTCATGGCCGCTGACGGTAATGGAGCCGACAGCGATGAGACCGGGCAACCTGAGGGACTTCCTCAGTAACAGGGGTGTCGCCGACGAATTAATTGATAAATTGGAACAAGAAAAGGTAAGCGTTTTTGCTCTTGTGTCCATTTTTCACACAAGTTAGGATTAAGTTATAATTTTCTGTAGACTAGCCTGTTGTCCTGTTGTTACAGACGGCGCAATGCCCGTAATATGCTGGCCTGTTTGAAGCTGGGCTCTGTTTCAAAATAGAGTCATAACTTTAAGCATATGAGGACAGGCACGTCCTAATCATGCCCTAAATATGCACATAATGCTCCATCCTATTTCATTTTCAATGCGCCTTACTGCCACTGCCCTAGCGGTGTCTGAGGCAGCTGCCACGGACCTGCCGCGGCAGTTGCCGGTGTCTGAAGCAGCTGCAACTGCCGTAGCGGTGTCTGAGGCACGCTGCATGTAGCATTATTTGTTTGGCCGCTAGAGGGCTCCAGAGACCGTCATATCTCGGCTCCATAAGGGGTTGGGTTTTGTTAGACTGCTGCCAGCGTGATGTTATGTTGGTAGTAAGTGTGATAGAGGCAGTTATGCAATAGTCTAAATAGAGCCTTATTTTTCTTTTACAGACTGTATGTATTACCCATTGTCCTACTTGTCTACAATACAAATCCTTAAAAGCCCATTGTCTCGTCATCATTCCGGCCTTCCATTCTGACCAATGCACCATCTTGTTTGTGACTAAAACCTAAACAAATCAGACAAATCCTAAACTGTAATAATAATGTAAGTTAACCATCCCATAAATTGGTTAGCACCGGTAACAGTATTCACTTATTTGTACAGATAATAATGTGTAATTACTTAAACTGTGAATTTCAAATGAAATTTAAGCAGCATTAATAGACAAATGTTTTTGTCAACATTAATAGACAAAAAATGTTTGGCGTTTGGAATATGGGGGAGGGGTGCCACTATGTACCACTATGATCTTTGTACACCATGTGATTCCCAACCAGGGGTACACGTACCACAAGGGGTATACGAGCACACTGCACACTATCCCACTGTGATAATTACAGTAAATACAATTTGCTAAATTGCTAAAAAAAAAAAAAAAAAAAAAGGTCCGGCTCAGGTTCAGATGACTAAAGCTTCATGGGCTAATGAATGGAAAGTGAAGTTCCAGTTTACACTGTTAAATTGTGTGTCTTTTCTAGCTTTTGTTAACCTATACATTAATCATTTATTGAATTTTGCAGCACAGAGATGTCTACTAATTAAACATCTACTTTTAGAAAAATGTGATGTGTTGTTTGAAGACTTTGTTCTTTGTCAGTCCACTACTATAATTTACTTAACTTGCTTGCCATCTTTTTTTGTTATAGATTGATTCGTCTGTGATACCACTGATGAGTGACAGTGACTTGGCGAAATACATTCCCAAGTCAGGAGACAGGATAGCTGCAGTGGCCTTTTGTAGGTCCAACTTGGCTTGCAACATGGGTTGGGAATAGGAATGCTGAAAAAAAAGAAAGGAGGGTTGAGTTGGGATGGATGGACTTTGATTTGAAAAAAAAGCAATACAAGCAGGTGAAGGCCATTAAAGGAGGGGGAACAAGGCATTTAAGTATCGATAAAAACGCCACTGTGGGGGAAATAAGGGGTATATCCGAGAACATCTTTTTCCCTGATGGAACCTCCAGCAAGAAACAAAAATTGTCACATTTCAGCACTGAAATTCAGTCATCACAAATTGAGGTAGAAGATTCGAACACTGTTGAGCAACTGTACAGCAAGAGCAGAGTTCGCATATTAAGACTGTATCTCTGCACCAAGATAAAGGATGAAGACATGTCTGAAACAGAGGAAGAAACCTTTCCAGAAACCCATCCTACCTCATCTCCAGCACATGTTGCACAAAGTTCTCCCAAGACAAGACCACACATGCCTCAACCTGTCGATGTCAACCCTCCCACAAACATGGATCACATGGATGGTACTTTTCTGTTGCATGGAGATTTCACACTGACCAATGATGAGGGTGCCCCACTCACTGTGTCTGTTGTCTTACCATCTGTTAATTCTTTTCTGATAGACAATCCTGAACCCTCTCAACCTGGAATCCCTGAAGCTGACAAGGTTGATTTGGAGGAAACTGTGGGATCATCTCCTCAAGCAACTCAGGTCATTGACCTTACTGAAGAGTTACATCAGCAGACCCAAGGAAGACAGGAGTTGGAGTTTGAATTGGAGACCGACAGTGACAATGTGTCAAATGTCACATTGATAATACGAAGAGACCACTGTCTTACTGACCTTATCAAAGCATTCAAGGACCCTGATATATTGGGGTCTGACATCTGCATCAAAATGCGGTTGCCTAATGGTGAGCTGGAGGAAGGCGAAGGAATCGGAGTATTTAGGGACTGCATAACAGAATTTTGGACAGAGTTTTACGAGAGATGCACAGTTGGGAACGACGCAAAGGTGCCTTTCATAAGGCATGACTTCCAGCTTGAGGAATGGCAGGCCGTGGCAAGAATCATGACTGTGGGATGGAAACGGGCTGAATACTTCCCTGTTCAGCTGGCAGCCCCTTTCCTTGAAGAAGTACTGTATGGAAGTACAACCAGCAGCTGCAAAGATGCATTCCTACAGTATGTATCAGACCAGGAGAGACAAGTTTTTCTACGAGCTCTAGAGAAATTTGAATCGGTTGAAATGGAAGCCTTGATTGACATACTTGATGTGCATGAATGCTACCAGCTTCCTACCAAAGACAATCTTGTCCCATTACTGTCACAGCTGGGTCACAAGTGCTTAATCCAAGCACCCCAATACATCCACAAATGCTGGCGGCCCATTGTTCATGCCATAATGTACACACTCCCTATTGAAGCACTGCACCAGCTATTAAGGGAGAAAACCCCTACCTCAAAGGCAGTGAAAGACCTTCTCCAGTTCCCAGAGGAGATGACGGCGGCACATCACGCAGTTGTCCGCTACCTCAAGCGCTACATTGTTGAGGCTGATCAACAAACTCTTCAGAACTTCTTGAGATTTTGCACTGGATCGAATTTGGTGGGAGATGCCATCCGAGTGGAATTCATTGATACATCAGAGTTCCAGCGCAGGCCACAAGCTCACACATGTGGATGTGTTTTGAAATTGCCTGTGGGTTACTACAATTACCCAGACCTCAGAAATGATTTCAATAGTGTGCTAACAAGTGCTGTGTGGGTAATGGATATAGTGTAGATTTAAACCCATCTAAATGGGCAGTTAACTCAAGTTAAAGTAAACTGTAAATGCAAGACTTTCCACTTCACTGGCTCAAATATTCCTAGATGAATCCGTAACTTTATTTCTTCAAACAGGCAACAAGGGAATAATTCATTTTCTTATGCATTTTTTGGTCATCTTTATGCAGATGTGTAATGTTTCGTATTTTAGGTTTAAGACTATTATGTTTATTAATTACAGTATATGTTTATGCATCTGCATAGATACTGAAGAAAAAAAAGTGGACCTGTGTGTTTGAAATTGCCTGTGGGTTGCTACAATTACCCATACTTCAAAAAGTTTAAGCGTGTTTAATTTTTGTATGGGTAAACAATATAGTTTAGATTTAACCCCATCTAAATGGGCAGTTAACTCAGGTTAAAAACTTTAAATGCAAGAGTTTCCCCCTTCACTGGCTCAAATATTGCTAGGTTTCTTTCACTTAACAGGCAACAAAGGAATGATTCATTTTTGTGATTAGAGTGTTAAGTTCTGTGCGGGTAAATGTTTAGAATTAACCCCATCTAAATATGCAGTTGACTCATATTCAGGGTCTGTAAATGCAAGACCCTTTTACTGACTCAAATATTGCTAGGTTTAACTGCTGTTAACTTTCTTCCCCTGAACAGGCAACAAAAGCATACTTCATTTTGTTATACATTTTTTTTTGCTATCTTTATGCAGATGTATAATGTTGCATCTGTTAAGTTTAAGAATATTTATTAATTTGAAATGTATGCTCATTTCTATGCAGTTAAATATTGAGGCAAAAATAAAAGTGGGCCTGCATGTTTTAAATTTCCAGTGGATTACAATTGCCCATACCTCAGACGTGATAGTGCTGGGTAATAGATAGTTTAGCTGTTTTTATTGGCTTGTTGGGTTTAGTTTTGAGCTGTTGCATAATTCCTTATGGCATAATAAGACTTGTGCTAAAGAACTTTGGTTGAAGTAAACCGAAAAGTAGTGTTTTTTTCCCTTTACTGGCAAAATATTTCTAAATTAAACTGGTGTTCACTTTCTTTCAATGAACAGGCAACAAGGAAATGATTGATTTATGATTGATTATTTTTATTTTATTTTTAAAATTATTTTTACAGTATTTAACATGGAGCACCTTTTCAGTTTAACACTTTCAGTTTAACACCAAGTTTATGCTCATTGCTCATCAGTAACAAAAAAAGTGCCAGCGTGTTTGAAACAGACCCATAATGTTTTACAAAGGTCACTTCAAAATAAACATGTTAAGACTTTTCCTGCGTCTTGCTCTTTAATCTGTTCTAAAGTTGCTTGAAATAGAACAGTTTTATGTATTGTGCTATTGAAATGTGTGTGGTGTTCTATCTAAACAATTATTAGAGGACGAACAATGTCCCTTAATGTAATATATAATTCAAGTGCTTGGTGTGGACAGTTGGTCAACTGCATTCCTCGTTCGTGCATTATGCTTGTGCAAAAATCAAATACATCAATGTCGCATGGTATGGAGTCGAGGAAGGTGCAGTTGTGTTTGCAGACGGCCAGATCAGCCTCATTAAGAGGGAAGAGATGATCTTCAGCCCCCCACAGATGCGGTGCCAGGTACATGACGTCAGGTATTCCAGCCGGAACACCTGGATTTGTGGACGGGCGGATGCGATGCGCATTCCATGTCTCTTGAATGCTGTTCAATTCATCCTACAAGAAAAATGTATTAGGTAGTGAACAAATAAATACAAACAAATGCTTTGGGACAAATTTATTGTGTTAGTGTGTGTGTGTGTGTGGGCACTTTCTCACTGAACCCCGGACATTGGCACCTTGCATGGCAGCCTCGAACTGCGGTCAAGCCAGATCTCTTATTACCGACCTTTATGGCAAATACTTCCCAGAAAACTGGGAAAGTCAGCGCTAGCTTACTGCAGCGTGTGGACACTTCCGGTTTTCAAAATAAGACATGGGTGTTTAATGTATTAAACGTTTATTTATAAAATATGAAGAAGGTTAAGATTTGATTTTTTTTTAAAGTGTGTCTCATGAAACAAGTATAATCCTGCACTGCTTTAATGCTCATTTACATTATGTATTAAGTATTGTATAGTATATGTATTAAGAATGTATTAAGAATTAATAAGAAAATTATGAGAAGTGTTAAAATGCTATAAAAAGAGGTGTGTCTCATACAGCAAGTGTAAATCCACTGTTCTACACTGGTTCTGAGCCAATAGGTCACATGACCTGGAAGCTATTGAACTTTAATTCTCATATTTACATTATGAAATATATTAAAAATTCATAAAAAAAATATGACAGGTGTTAAAATGGTATAAAAGCATTCAGCTATTGAGCTTTAAAGCTCAATAGCTTCCAGGTCATGTGACCTATTGGCTGAAAATCAGTGTAGAACAGTGGATTTACACTTGCTGTATGAGACACACCTCTTTTTATAGCATTTTAACACTTCTCATATTTTTCTTATTAATTCTTAATACATTCTTAATACATATACTATACAATACTTAATACATTTCATAATGTAAATATGAAAAAAATCAAATCTTAACCTCCTTCATATTTTATAAATAAACGTTTAATACATTTAACACCCACTTAAAAGCGCACTTAAAAATATTGGAGCGGCTGACTTGACCACACGAAAACGAGAGACGGCTGGCTTGACCGCAGTAGCCTCGAGCCGGTGTGTGAATGTGGGTGTGTGAATACAAAGCACTTTTAGTCAACTTTGTAGTTGTGATATTGTGCTATATAAATAAATGTTGATTGATTTGATTGATTTGAAATTACAGTATGTGATTAGGTTCACTGTGTTTAAGATAGACAAAAACACATCTAGGATGAATAATGCATTTAGGGTTTGTACATCCTCCTGAATAAAAACATTGGTCGAGATGGCCCACCTGGATAGGTCCCATGAAACACAGCTGGATCAATGCCTTGTCCAAGAAGTCACCGGCGAAAAAACCCTCGTCTTTCAGCTCTCCAAATATCTGGATGTAGTGCTCAATTCCTTCTCTCCTCATTACACCCCACCAACTCTCTATTCTCTGATTGGCACTACTTCTCCCTATCAAAAAGCTTGACTGGCCCGCTCGGCAGTCTTCATCGTTTTGCCGCAAGTACACTTGCATGTCGCGCAGGACCACATTCTCCGTCCCCATGTCTGTACGCATCAGCGTCGGGTACCCACCAAATCTCTCCATGGCTTCTGCATAATAGCCCCCAATAACACACGGGTCACTATTTGTGAATGCAGCTCTGAGCCAAATCACTTTCCTACTAAATCCGTCTATGCACCCGTTTATGCATATTCCATATGGGCTCAATTTATCGTATGAGTCGACGTGCCATATGAAATTAGGACCACGGGAGAAGTACTGTCTCCTTCTCAGGCGTCTCCGGCGGCGATACTGGGACGCTTCGGGATCGAGCGCACTAAGGATGATGCGCACATCTTCTTTCTTTACCCGCAACCCGTTCCTTACACATTTCGTGTACATCCACCGATACCCATGAAACCTCCCTGGGCCTTGGAGTTGGTTCAAAATGAAATCAATCACGGAACCCAAATCATCATACATCCGGCGGCGAAGACCGATTGCCCTCAGCTTTCTTTTCAACGTGCTTAGACTCATGATAATACCATGTCGGGACGCTAAGGCTGAAAGTATGTTCTTGTACTCCATACCTAGCCCATGGTAAACCCTGATTACGTCCATTGCAAAATGGCAAAGAACCCCATCTGACTTACTAGTAAATTGGGCTCATGATGTTATGAGCACGTTATGGGAACCGTGGCCACGCTTTAGTAAATTGTGCTCACGAGGTATATAATGTGGGTACGACTGAATTGCAGCGAGTACACGACTTTAGTAAGACGAGTCCACAATTTAGGTAAACGGGCGCACGCTCTATTTTAACGAACGCACGACTTGGTTAAATGAGAGCACACTTTGCAAAGTGAACACACGCTTTAGTAAATTGTGCTCACGAGGTATATAACGTGGGTACAACCGAATTGCCGCGAGCACACGATTTAAGTAAACCGAGTCCACGATTTAGGTAAACGAGGGCACGCTCTATTTTAACGAGCACGCGTCTTAATTAAATGAGAGCACGCTCTGCAAAGTGAGCGCACGCTTTCTCAACACCCCCAAAAAAGATTATCAGTGAGACCTTAGGGGCTCCGTAGATCAAAGTACATATTATTGAAAATGAAGTTGTTTTGAATCCAGTGATACCAGTCATTTGATATACTGGACCGCCATTTCTGTATCATACTATATTTAGTAATTAATCACTAGGGGTTACTTATTTTATGACAAGAATACTTTATATAATGTAGATCTACAAAAATGTCAATACTGGACCAAGAAAATGCAACATATTTTCATTTGAATCTATAGTGTAACAGTCCAGAATATGTACAGTATGTATCAAAAAATGTACTGTACCTCTGAAATTCCTAACATATTCGTCCAAAGGAGTTTCCTGGGAAATATATGAACTGGCAATCCTTAAACTGACTAAATAGACTATAGACTAATGACTAAATAAAGCATGTTAAAAAAACATGGCTGTAGTCTCTCTACTTTGACTGATTCAAAATTCAAATTCGAATTTTTTCAATTCAAAAATTCAAATGAATTAGTGCTTTGTGATCTGTTTAATTGTATGTTATAGTGAGCATATTACCACTACTTTACCTTGGCGTCAGATCTGTGGCAATACGCATGCGTGGCACAGTTGGGTTTAGGTGTAGGAATACGTAACCTCTACGGTTGAGAAAATGTAGTGCCAAGGGAAAGGGCTGTGTGACGGCAAGATAAAGTGGTGAGAATAAGCTCACTATAGCGGACACTTAAACGGATATTGATTTTTTTTGGCAGGCTTTTTTTTTTTTATTTGGCTATAATATGTTTTTCTGCTGACCCTGTCCACAGCAGTGCTTTGCTCTCCTTCCATGCCACTTCTACTTTGTCTGCTTCTCCAAACTGCGAACGTGCTGACCACTGTCTACTGTAGGCAACACACTGACTATGCAAAATAACCTTATACAACACTACTCCAAAAACCCCAAACTGTACATTTTAATGCTGTGAAGGAAATTTTTAAATTCCACTGCGGACATTAATGGGTTAACTGAGGTAAGTACGTATGTAAGTATGTCACCCGAGTTTTGGCAGTACTCAGAACACATAACCAAGACACGAAGTGTAAAAATATCTTATCTTACATTATTATAGCATGAATGAAACAAGCTCTATTTATTTAAAACTCAGAAGGCAACTTACTGACGGTCATCAGCTTCCAGCCTATAAGCTATTGTCATGATTTTGGGTTTCTTGTTTAGTGTTTCCTGTTTTATTTTGTAATTCTCCCCTCTCCTTGGATCTGTAACTTCCCTTCCTGTCCTCATTGTGTTTCCCGCCAATTTTGATTGCCTCTTCCTTCCTGATTAGTTCCACCTGTGTCTTGTTGTCCTGCCTTCACTTGTGTGTTTAGTCGTGTGTTCCTTGGTTTCAGTGTCAGTTTGTCATCGTACTGTGTCAAGCGTTCAGCCCTGTGTGTTTTTGCCCTTTGTGTTTTTCTTTGATTTTCTGGACCTTACCTTTTCATTTGGACTTTTTGACCCTTCCCTGCCTCACCGTGCTGTAAGTCTTGTGTTTTGTGTTATTTAATGATTTTTGGACTGAACAGGCCTCCTGTAGTATCTGTATTCAGGCCTTTCCTCTTGAGTTACCTTGCTTGCACAGACTGTTCCCCCATGTGCTTCGTCATCAACCCTGTATCATCTTTTTACCTTGTGCATCACTCAACACCTCCACATCACAAGTAGCACACATCATCCACGTGTTGAATTCATGGCAAACATTGCTGATTTCCACACCCCGTAGTCTGTTTTGTATTAACTTCAGTTTGAATTGAACATTTCTTTTTCAAACACCCTCCTCATCAGTTTGTGACAGCGGAAGTGTACCTGTTCCGTCAGGCGACTGAAAAAAAAAAAAAAAAAAAAAAAAGCAGCTGAGACGCGACACTTACTGGTGTGCATGTGTGTTTGCTACTGGCAGTCAGTGATGGCCACGGCTCAGTCACAAAACCCGAGCACCACAGCGACTTCATGATCAAACTCTCATAGTCTCTGTTCCATGTGAAAACACAATCTGAATCACAAATTGTAACATCGAGACACATTTCTTCCGTCTTAAGTGCAACCCTGTCAATTAATCACATTTCCCTACATTTAACTAGTGGAAGCGCACTGAGAGGAAAGGTTCTCACCACCACGTGAGTGATACATGGAGGTGTTTCTTCACATCCAACATCGCCTCCTAAAATGAAGTTTAGCTCTGAGGAGGATGAAGTTTACTGACTGACAGATTAGTAGTTCCTGTAGTCAACTGGCGGTGCATTTAATGCTCCAATCTATGTAAAAGAAAACAATTTTAAGCCATTATGAGGTTAATTGTGCTCAAAATGCAGCCACTTCACTGTAGAGATTTAGGTTGCATTGTCATCTGCGGGTGTACTCCAGTACACTTGAGGGCTAAAATCAGGTCAGGCGGTTAAAACGCGGCCCTTCAGTACAAGGGCACTCAAGCTGCAATGGGATCTGCCTATATTATATCCTGATTGTCCATTTTCTCCAGCTTACTCATATAGCAACACTACTGTTTCAACAGGTTACGCTGCTCACGTGCTGGGAAGCTAAATACATATAATGTACTGATCCACTTGGAAAATCCACCCACACTATCCTCTGGGCACTCCTCCAGTCCATATAATGCAACAGGCGCTTTTCCGTCTCTTCATGAACATCACATCAAAGCACCAGAGCTCTGGGTGCCAGCAGCCACATCTAACAACTGAAGGAAGTCACTGATAAAATGTATCTAAAATGGTCTTCTATTCATTTTGACCTTCACACCCTTATAGATAATCTTTATATAGTGAAGGAAGCAGGTCTAAAGTGACTATTTGAGGAAAGGTGAGGAAGTGGCTTCATGACTACATTACTCTGGTCATTATTCAGCTGTTCTCTTGTAGGTGAATCACTTGGGGAAAATGAGGCTTATGCTCTCTTTCCTTTGCATCAGGAACATTGGTTGAGGCACTAGGAATGGCCAAGTGGCAATCCCTGTGCCTGTGAAGTGAAGCTAATGCGGAAGTGCCAAAAAAACTGCAGCTCCTCGAACAGCCACTTGTGGCTGGTTACATAATATGCCAGTCTCCATAAGCAGCCATATTAAAATGTCCAACTTCACAGCAGAAATAAACATGTTTACAGCTTGGTACAAAAAAGTGTTTTGGTCTCTATAGCTAATTTCCCCGTTTATGACAACTGTACTGAGGGTGAATTTGTTTTTTTACGGGATCAGCTGGACAAGATGGCGGCTTAGGTCGAATCCGCTCAACCCGGCATTGTTATTTCTATTGATTTTCACCGTTACGACAACTATTACTTTTCTCTTTTGAATGCACCATTGACTGTAAATACGCCATGACCGATTCGAGCAAGAAATTTGAGCCAGGCCTTGCTGTAAAGACGAGAGGGAAGTCCGACATGGAAGCCATAGCGGAAGCTGTACTTGAAAAACAACGCGGCTACCTGGAGACACGCTTCGATAAACTTCAGCAGATGGGAGAAGACACAGAGGCAAAATTAGGAGCCATTCAAGCTGATTTGTTTTCTTTAACCGAGAGTATCGGCTCCGTCAATGTGGAACTGGACAAAATACGGTCGGATGTTGAAAGTAACCGTGGGAGGCTAGCTAGCCATGAGGCTACGTTGGAGACGATGCAACTTAAGCTAGCGGACATGGAGGATCGGAGCAGGCGCTGCAACGTCCGCGCCATCGGGTTACCAGAAGGGATCGAAGGGTCCAACGCGGTCCAGTTCCTCACAAATTTGCTACCGAAGTGGTTCCCCACCCTGGGCAATCTAGAGGGCGAAATCATGCGTGCTCACCGTGTGTACACTGACAACAACAGAAAGAAATCCGGCCCCCGTACCCTAATCTTTAATACGCTCCGGTACACTACACGCCAACTCATCCTTCGCGCCTCAAAGAAATCCCCGCTCATGATGAATGGACGGTCGGTTCGCTTTACACCCGACTACAGCGGCTACACTGTCAAGCGGCGACAAGCTTTCACCCAAGCTATGAACATGGCCCGAGCTAAAGGAGTGGAGGCTTTCCAGTCCGCGGAGGAGGCTGAGGATTTCATCAGCTCTCTCCCGGCGTCGCAAGTCCAATCTGCGGCTGGGAATGAGGGCTCGGAGCCCGGTCAATCAGATGAAGCTACTGGCTAACCATGTCTAGTTGGAACTGAATCATCCTACATGGTGCCTGGATTCAAGTGCTGATCATCACTCGGAGCTCTTGCCACAGTACTGGTCTTTTCCTTTCATGTTTAGCGAGATGTGACTTCTCTAGCCTGGCCTAGCAGGTAATTTACAATCCTTTTGGTCCGTTATTAATTAATTAATTATCTATTTTTATTTGTTGATGTTTAAGCAGCCAGGCTCTTATTTTCCTTTTCTAAGAACAGTACAGGGCATGCAACCACTTTATTATTGTGTCCTGTCTCGGACATAGAGTTTATTTGATGCTCATATACTTGGTTAGCCAGTTAATCACTGCCAGCAGGAATGATGAGGACAATCTTATTAGACTAACCGTCGCACTTGGTCATTGCGGATAAATCGAAATTTGAGATTTGGATTTTTGCCGGGAATTTCGCCGGGAAAAAACCTTAAAGTTGTTTGCCAAACACCATTTAGACAAAGAATAATAAAGAAAATGTCCGCTAAAGAGAACTACGAGGCAGAAAGAAGAAGGAGGCTTTTTATTCCCTCATGGACTCAACAGTATACATGGCTAAAACTTAGCGAAGGAGGTGAAATGTTCTGTTGTGTTTGTCGGCAATTTCCAGCGAAGGCTGACCGGGCGGGGGCGTTTTTTTAAAGGTACCGAAAATTTCAGGAAGCATGCCATCGATGCTCATGATAAGAGTAGAAATCATTTGCTGTGTATGGTGGCTAAGCGGGTGGCGGACAACCTGGCTGCCGGTCCGCTGAACGTTTGGGTGAGACGGGCTACCACTGAGCGTCAGCAGCAGGTGACTAAACTGATCAACGCTGCCTACCACACAATTAAATCGGAGCAGCCCTTCGTGTCTTTCGAAAAGACGGTCGCTCTTCTAAAGAAGAACGGTGTCGACGTCGGGTCCCAATATTGCTCCGATGTGGCATGTCGAAGGTGAGTTAAAGTTCAAAACTAAAAGTTACAAATTTGTAGTGTGTAAATTTGCTCATACAGTTTCATAGTGCTCATACTGAGGACCAGCGTCCTTACTCTTTTGCATCGGCGGAAAATTGACCTGGCTCTCCTACAGGAGACGCACTTGTTAAGTAGAGACTCTGGTCGCATGGCCAACAGATTTTACCACACAATTGCTTCCTCTTCAGCTGAATCAAAAAGTAAAGGAGTGGCTATTGTTTGTAAACGTAATCTCAAAATTAAGGTGCTGGATGTATGGGCGGACACTGCAAGAAGGATAGCAGTAGCCAAGGTTGAACTGTATGGGAGGAAGGTAGCTGTTATCTCTGCTTATGCGCCAAACAAATTCGATAAGACTTTCTATGATACGCTTGCACAGAAAATGCTAGAACTATCTGAATATTCTTTCATCGTGGGGGCAGATATGAATGCGGTGTGGCATACAGACGATCGGTCTAGTTTGAGCGCCTCTAAAGATCAGCAGCTAGCAACTGCAGCTTTACAGTCATGGGCCAAGACCCTTGGCCTAATAGATGTATGGCGTTCCTTTAACCCAACAGTGAAAGATTACTCCTTTTTTTCAGCCAGACATAAATCATTCTCACGGATAGATTTTCTTTTCACTTCACCACAACTTTTTCAAAAAATCAATAATGCTGCCTTGCTACCTATTGCTTTATCAGACCACAAAGGAGTATTTTGTTGTGCAACCTTTGGCTGCCTTTCCAAACGCGCTGCTAGGTGGCGCTTTAATACCACATTGTTAAAAAATGATGATTATAGATCCCAGTTTTTGTCCCAACTAAAGGCCCCAGGATTTTATGGGATGCGGTCAAAGGGTTTATACGAAGCAACGCCATCCGTTTCGCCTCAAATCTGCGTAAGGATAGCTAAACAGCTAACAGCTAAATTACAAGCTTTGGAAGCTGACTTGGCTAGAATAGATTTGACCTTACAAAATAACTATTCCCAACAGGTTGAATTACAACGGGAAATCATTAAAAAAGAAATTAATAATATTTTAAAACAACAGTCAGAATTCTTGATACATAGGACTAGCGTTACTATTTACAGGGGTCTAGACCCAGCCACCTCCTCGCCTCCAAAATAAGGACCAACGAGTATTTTGCTGACATTCCTTCTATCAGGTCTATAACAGGCCAAATTCGGACTGACCCTAAGCAGGTGAATGATACCTTTCGCACATATTATTCTAATTTATACCAATCAGAGATACAGTTGGATAGAGATAAATGTCAGAACTTTCTTGGTCAATTAGATCAACCACAATTGGCAGTAGCTGACTCTATGCGACTTGATGCACCCTTATCGCTGGAAGAACTTAAGGCAGCAGTTCTCGACATGCAAAGAAACAGATCTCCAGGGTTTGATGGAATACCTCCAGAGGTATATGTGGAATTCTGGGACATGTTGGGCCCGCTACTTCTAGACATGATAATGACATCTATAAACAAAGGCAGTTTTTCAAGAGACGTCAATATAGCTCTAATATCCTTACTCATAAAGAAAGACAAGGACCCTACAGACTGCAGTAGTTATAGACCTCTGTTTATTAAATGCAGATCTTAAAATATATGCAAAGGTGCTGGCCAGACGCATCCAGAGTCACATGCCGACATTAGTCAGTTGTGATCAGACTGGATTTATAAAGTCTAGGCTAGCTGCAGACAATGTCAGACGACTTCTCCATATAGTCGATGTAGCAGTAGACAAATCAGCACCAGTTGCAGTGCTATCCCTTGACGCTATGAAAGCCTTCGATAGGTTGGAGTGGTCCTTTTTGTGGGCGGTTTTAGAAAAAATGGGTTTCGGAAAAAACTTTATTCATATGATAAAGGTCCTTTATTCAAATCCCTCAGCTCTGGTACTCACTGGCCAACTCTCCTCTGCGCTGTTCCCTGTCACCAGATCATCCCGACAGGGCTATCCCCTGTCCCCGGCACTTTTTGCACTTTCTCTTGAGCCACTTGCTCAGATGATTCGTCAGTCCCCCACTGTGCATCCTATTTCAGTTTGTGACACTCATCACCACCTATCATTATATGCTGATGACGTGTTAGTCTTTATGGAGAAGCCACTACAATCTATACCTAACTTATTATCCATTTGTGAAGAATTTAGCTGTCTCTCAGGTTTTAAGATCAATTGGACCAAATCTGCGTTACTCCCCCTGAATGATTCAGCTAAAGGGTTGAAATTTTCAGCTGGCATCCCAGTTGTCCAGGATTTTAAGTATCTCGGAATACAAATCTTCCCATCCTTGAACTGCACTGTAACGCACAACTATTCAAAAACACTAAATAAAGTCAAAGCAGATTTGGATAGGTGGATTAGTCTCCCCAACTCTCTCAGAGCTTGTGTCTCTATAGTCAAAATTAACATTTTGCCCAGGATAAATTTTGTCAGTTCAATGATTCCTCTCTCTCCTCCTGTCAATTATTGGAACAACATACATTCTAGTGTGTCTCAATTTATTTGGAACGGAAAGCGCCCGCGCCTCAAACTGTCCACCACACAAAGAGGAGTGGCCAGTGGTGGCTTATCTGTACCAAACTTTAAGTTTTATTTCTGGTCATTCGTACTTAGGCCATTACTTGTGTGGCGTGACTCTGATGCCTTAGTTTCCTGGCGCAGGCTAGAAGAAAATTGTGTGAGACCCTGGAACTTGCAGGAGGTTCTCTTTGCTAACATATCCATTAAACAATGTCGGTTACGTTTTGGCCCAATAGTTTCACAACTTATCCAGTCATGGCGTGCGGCTGAGCTTCAATGTAAAGTCTCCTGTAAGTGGCACACGCTTACACCGATCTTTAACAACCATGGTCTATTAATCGGGGGGAGACCCATCTCATGCTCTGCCTGGAGTAACAGTAATATTTGCACTTTAGACAAGGTGTATAGTGACACTGGGCTGCGCACCTTTCAAGACATTAGAGACAGGTATAATTTGCCTGCAAACTCATTCTTTTTCTATCTGCAACTTAGATCATCTTTACAGGCGCATGGTGCTCCGGACACCAACCGTTACCTGTTCACCCACTGTACAAACTACTTGCCACTCGAATTAAAAAGAAAGGTATAGTATCCGCACTTTATCATTTCCTCCTTGAGGCCTCCTATAATGTACTACCACTTGACAGAATATGGAGATATGACTGCCCCAATTTGATTTGATTGGTCACAGGTCTGGGCAAATATTAGAGAGGCTTCCCACAACCCCGACCACCAGCAGATCCACTTTAACTATGTACATAGAACATATTTGACCCCTCGCAAACTCCATTGTATGAAGATGATAACTGATCCCTTGTGTAGCCTATGCTCTATGAAGGCCACTGGTACTTTTTTGCATATGATGTGGAATTGTCCTCCAGTCTCACAGTTCTGGTCCAAGGTAGCAGCTAAGATTTCTGATTTAGTATCAGTGACCATACCAGTGACTATACCTGTCCTTTTGCTAATTGATCTGTCAGAGGTTAATATTACTAAACTTAAAAAGCGCACTGTACTAGCTGGCCTGACAGCTGCCAAGAAGGTGATAGCCTTGCGATGGAAACCTCCCCATTCTCTTACCATCAGACACTGGGCACTTACTTTCCTAGATGTAATTTATCTCTTCCCTCACTTAATGCCTTTTTGTGAGACTTTTAACTTCCTTGTTTCCCTTGATTAAGTTTGTGTGTGTGTGTGTGTGTGTGTGTGTGTGTGTACGCACACATCAGATAGATATACTCCATAGGATGTCAGTAGACCTGAGAGAGCGTACCAGTGTGAGTGTGGTGCTGTGGTGGGGGGTGGTGCCCTTATGGTTTGGTTTGGTTTTGCTTACATCTTATTGAGGTGTAAGGTTATCATTATTGTTATTATTATTTTATTATTGTTTAGTTGTTACAGTCAATTTTGTACTGTCTCTATTGTCCATTAATGAGTCATGTTTTTTTTGGTTGTAACTTGTATTTTTGTTTAAATAAAAACATTTGATCACAAAAAAAAAAACTAACCCATTCAAATTATATTAAAGGTTAAAGTTATGCATAATTAATAACATAGCTGCTTTGACAGGTAGGTGCAGTTACAGATGGCTTGATTGAGTACTGTAACGGCTACTGCCGTGCAGGTTTTGGTTTATTGCAGCCTACGTGTATATGTGTATGTGTGTTCTGTGCCCTGTCTCATCCAGTAGGACCGAGTTGGCTGCCAGTCCCTGATTGGCTCAAGAACAGGCAGGATCACGGCAGCGACGCTGCACAGGGAGGTGCAGTTCCGAGGTTGGCGGAGTTCGTTTCCACGCACGGCGAATCAGAGGGCCCCACGAGTCACATGAGGGCTATTTAAATGCGGAGCGCGGCGCAGTCTGGAGACTGGTGTTCCCTTTGTGTGGATCTTGACTCTTTGCTTACGTCTATATCGAATGTTAACTGTGGTTAACGTGTTTGTGGTTGGTGGAGGTAATTTTCGTTGTTTTTGGGACTGGGCAGGGATTAGGTTAGATCTTAGCACTGATTGCTCCCGTAGATAATTTCTGTTGTATTCACTAGGTTAGGGGTGCTGTTCCTGATGTTTTTTGTTATTGGAAAAATGTAGTTAGACAGTGAGGTTTTTGTTTCTCATTTTGGTTTTCAATTTAGATACATAGACAGGCTCTTTTTAGAGTTCTCTTTTGGTTATATTTATTTGTTATTTTGAACAGCACTCGCTCGCCCTTTGTTCCCTTTTGCCTCACCTCCTTTTGTTAAGAACAATTTGAATTTTCATTTAATAAATACCTTTGTTTAACAACCTTAACACCTGGTTTTATGTTACTTCCTCTACCCCTAAGCCGGTCGTAACAAGTACCCGTGCATCATTCCTCCTGCCTCAGGCCACCGATGATTCACGTCTTTGATTTTTAGGTTAGCTGGGAGGTGGCAGAGGCAGGACTGCCAAGATGGCGGCAGCCAGTGCCGCATGTATTGAGCTACCAAACGGCTCTTCATAAACTTGTGGGTGACACCACACATACACTGTCCATTCTTTATGCGGTCAGCAGTCAGACTGAGGGCATCATTCCACCAAGTGAAATATTTCAACATCTACTGGATGGATTAGCATAAAATCTTTGTACCAACATTCATAATTCTGACATGAATAATTCCATTGACTTTAATGATCTATTCCCTCGAGCGCCACCATGAGGATGACATTTGTGGAAGTGGAATGTGTGAAATGTCTCGACGTTTGCTGGATGATCGCCGTGACATTTGGTACAAACATTGACGGCTGGTTGCCAGGATGAATTGTAATCACTTTGGTCATAACTTACAAGTGCCACCATCAGGCTTCAGCTGTAAACAAAGTAAACAAATACATAAATAATATTTACATCAAAATGGCATGTGTGTGTGTGCCAAGGCTCATAAAGATTGAGAGGCTTTGGCCACATACAGAGGACAACAATCCGGTCTCGGTTTCAGGGCTCAGCTTCAAGGAGCAGAAGAGAAGTGGATGTTTATAGGTTCTCTCATTAATAGTTGAATGCTATCTCTCAACAGAGTGCATCAGTTGCCAACAGCTGCTCCTGCCGTCATTTCTTTCTCCATCTTAACAGAAAACACAACAAGTAAATATGGCTGTGATGTGTAGCTGGATAGTGTTTCACTGTCTTCAAGGTGTTGTATGGACAGAGCTTTTGTTTGTCATCCTAACCTGCCACAAAAATGAAATATTCTCCAATTCCAGCAAAGAGTTTACATATTCAATTACTATTCCCTTTGGACTACAAGTGAATATTTACCCTTATTAAATAAACATCACAAAACACAATTTAAATGCAAATAATGGATAATATAACATATCTAAAATCAAAAGAATAATGTACACAGCCATGAGATGTTTCCACTTAAGTTGCACTTTACATCAGTCTTAGGTCATATCTGCAGACCTTTTTATAAAGAGTCCACACACACTCAGAATAAATAATATATACATCTAATAATGTCCATCTGTTTATTTCTGCCTATAAGTCCAATTTTAGACTGGGCTACAGTAAAATGTCAAAACAGCCTTTCAAGATCAGCATCACAACTTTTTCTACTATTGGATGAATTAACACAAAAGAACTCAAGTGAGGCAGTTTACAGTTTGAAACATTGATATATGTGCAGTGTGTGCTAGTTCTGCAGCTGCTTGCATACCTGCGGTTTATATTATTAAACTCCACGGTTCTGCTCCTGAAGGATACACAGTTATAGATAATGGATATGCATGTTTGAAAAGCCTAATATGTCCAATAAACATAAACTAACCTATCTATCCAACCTTAAATAAAGAATCACAAAGATGTGTCTGCACACTTTGAGAATGTTGAGAATGTCAACTAGACGTGTATGCTGGAGCTTGATGTGATTCATCCAAAATACAGAAGCAAAACAAAACAAAAAAAGGAAACTGGACCAAAATAAGAGGAAGAGTTCAGTCAGAGGTCGAACTTAATACAAACATACATGCTCTTGTCCACCGTAGTACATTGGCTGCTTGGGGTGAATAAACACAGTTTACAGTCCGGTGGTTGAATTGTACAAATAATGCAAGGCTGACCTGTCTGAACACACCTTTACTTTTGCACTGAATAGATTGTAGAAGTGAGGAGTATAGATGGTCAATAATTCTTTCGAAAATGTGCCATCTATCACCAAAAAGAAGTAGTAGTAGTAAATATGTGGCTAACTTTTTGACTAAATTTGAAGTCTTCAAGAATACTTTATTCGTAATTGTAGACCCATTTATCAAACTCTACAGCAGCATAAATCTTAAAGGTTATACAGAACTATGGAGATCCTCCACCCAGCCAGTATTCACCCAGGGCACAATATAACATTTTGCAGAGATGAGTCTTTTGACACAGTGGGAGTGAGAGCAAAACAACGCCGGCTTCACAGGTAAAAACAAGGTACAACGGGGAATAGCAGAGTTGAAAACTTGAAAAATACAATCCAAATTAGTCTAACAAGATCCTCTGTGATGGCCACCTCTGTGCAGCATGTCTTAAGTCTCACACGCTCACATGGTTACCGTTTTTCTTCTTGCATGAAGTCAAACTGCAAATTAATAGGAAGTGCATGCGACTGGCCTCATTATGTCATTAAATTCACAGTGTTTGAGTGTTCCTCTGGCATTCTCCAGGGCATCTATCTGTTTTATTGGGGCTTCTCTCTTTGCAATCCCACACAGGGAACCACCACTTTGGTTTGTTTGAGTATCACAGCCCATTGTCAGACTTACGACCAGGGAGTCATCACGCCCTCGCAGCCTCACTGTCTGCTGCACGAGAGGCGAATACTGGGCAGAGGAAGCAGGGGGCAATTTCTGGGATGTAGCTCTCAGAAGAAATCTACACTTCCAAAGCCACGGGATGTAGTGAGGCATTTTTATTCACCTTAACACCTCCAGAATGTTGTAGCTCGATGTTGCTGAGGCATGTGTTTCTTTACCCAGTGATTGCATTAAGTGCTGTTGTGAGCCATGTTTACCCTTAGCCTTTGAGGATGCCTTGTAGGTGGTGTCTGCATCTCTCGTGGCAATATACGAGAGGTGGAGGTGGATGGGGGGGGTGGTAGAGTGCCTGTCTGAATGAAAGAACAGGCCAGGGAGGTTTATAAATAAAATTGACAGCAGGCACCTTACTGAACCATGACTTGAATGTTTAAAGGGTGGCAGCGTTTTTTTTTGTGGGAGGCTCGGGAAATCTCTCGCTCAAAAGCGCAGCGAAGTACACCATCGCCTCACTAGGTATAAATATGAAATAGGCCATTCCCTTTGGAGGGGCACTCGGTGGAATTACGTGATGTTGTTATAGTTTGTGTCAAAGGTGTGGCGGATGCTGAGGGAGGGACCGGGGTCGGGGTGGGGGTGTGCATTTGGAAGGCACAATTGTTGAGGATATGCTGATTTGTTGGATTAATTTCGTTAGCTCAAACCAGAACTCAACTTCAGCAGAAATGCTCTTTGGAGGATAGCGACGAGAGGCAAACTTAACTTGTGAGCTACTGAGACTGGAAAAAGGGGAGGAAATTGCATAGGTATCAAAGCGTAATTAATCTTCAGCTCCAGAGGTGCACTTGATTTTCCAGACTCTTTTCACCTCTCATTTTTGAGCGTCTCGTGATGGATAGCCTTATCTCAAACAAATAACGGCGATGTCAAAGACTTTTGATGTACCGTATGTAGTAGGGCCTCATATTACTTGCGTAAATCAATACTTATCAAATCCTGTTATCACCTTGAGACCCCCGTATGAAATGTTTCTGTGTGTGTTTCATTAAATGCAGAGTGAATCTGCTGCCCGGGCACATTTCAACACAGGAATTATATTTAGAAGACAGATCAGGCTGCTGCTTTTCATCAACAACAATGCCCGAGGTCACCAGGTTAGTGTAAGCAGGGGCCGTGTGTTTGGAGGTAGTGCAGCTGCAGGATTCTAACATTACATGGAGAATTTACACAGCGTTTTTAATTTGAACATGTTTTTTCCTGTCTCACTGTGACATCTGCGAAGTAATGAAGTCCCCTCCCTCAGGGATGTTCCTCTCCTGAGATTGCTTCGAATTAGACTCTAAGAAACATTTTCAATAGTGAAAATTGCAAAGTAGGTATATTTTCTAATGGATACTATCATTAGGCATGTTTTTTACACAGTAAACCACAGCACAGTGTATTAATATAAACCTGTAATAACAATGTTTCTATTTATTTTTTGCCCCTTGGGGACAGTGAAACAAGTAGTGAACACTACAATGACACACCATTATCCTTTAATATGTAAACAAACAGCCGCTTATTTAAACATACAGCAGTTACAGAGCAACATTATCGTTTACTTGGAGTCGTGTTTGAGGCCACTTTGTAAATCTAAGTCCAATATTTACTGTCTTTTAGCTCTGTTTTGGTCTCTACAGAGCTCCTGAGGAAAATATCTGGCTCCTTTGCTGCTAAATACTCCACTATGTTCACCAGCTAGTCTCGGACTGGGTCTATCTGCTGTACACAGCCATGTACAGTGCGTTTTTAGAGCTGCATGCTATGAGATTGACACTATACGAGGGGTTGAAGCATAAGCAAAACCGTTAAATTGCAGCTGGACAGCTAAACAATGAGCTGGAACTCACAGATTCAGGTGACAGTTCTGTGTAGGTTCTTCTTATGAGAGATCCATTTCATCGTGTCACATTATCATTTGATAAATTATAAAAATATCAAAGTCAAAATGTTAACAAGTGAAACGTACTCAGTATTAAATTTAAAATGTATTTTAAGGGCTGGATAACATGTAAAGGCAATAGACTGTTATTGTTCGTAAAATTCCCTCCAAAACCTGACAGAACAAATATTTTAAGTGACAAGTAATGGCAGCAGTAATTATCATCACGTCAAAACAAAAGTTTTGTTTTTTGACGTTACAACAAATGAGGACGCAGGTAATTAAATGAGTTACATTTCACAGTCAGTCATTCTCACTCACAGACACTTACTGACTGTCACTTACAGACAGTAACTCAAACATCAAATTACTTAGACCAAAAATATAGAATATTAATACTAACAAAAGTTAAAATTCATACCTTCCATATCACATTAGTTTAGTTTAACCATGCTTACCTATTGTTTGTTTTAACCATAGTTTAATGGGTAATCGCCAATATACAGATACAGACTATACCGGATTTGTTTGTTGTATTATGTTTGGTTAAATCTCACATTTCAACATCTTTAGTTAAAATAAATACCGATATATTGTTAAATTTAGTTACAGTTTATTGGTTTCTTTCTGGTCACAATTAGTAAAATGTTTGGTTACTTACCATGCCCACCATGTGGTCTAGTGACAAAAGAATGGTAAATGGTAAATGGACTGTACTTACATAGCGCCTTTCTAGTCTTCCGACCACTCAAAGCGCTTTACAGGACATATCTCATTCACCCATTCACACACATTCATACACTGATGGCATTAGCTGCCATGCAAGGTGCCAACTGCTCATCAGTTTGAGGAGCTAACCATTCATACACATTCACACACCGATGGCACAGCCTTCGGGAGCAATTTGGGGTTCAGTATCTTGCCCAAGGACACTTCGACATGCAGACTGGAGGGGATTGAACCGGGGATCGAACCGCTGATTTTCTGATTAGTGGACGACCCGCTCTACCTCCGAGCCACAGCCGCCCCAAGAAGAAGCGCTCCCACACTTCCTGTATTTATAACCTGGCTGACATAGTTGATGATGTCACTGGACTAGTCCAAGTATGTGGTGGGGGGGGGGGGTTAACTAGTTTAGGAGTTATTTAGATTTATTTGTGATTTGATTTACATATGGTTACTCTGTAGATTAAGGGTAAACAAGTAAAAGTGTTTCTATTAAGTATGCAAAACCAGAACTTTGTGAAGTCCCTGTATTATGAGATCCAGTGGTGTGACCTCTACTAATAGTACAGTCGAAGAGTTGAGGCCAGGTGAACAGAGTTTATTTAAGCAGTTGTTTTTTGTCTGTTGAAGGGGGAACAAAGTGTTTTATCAGGTGTAGCTATGTGCATGTGCATGTGATATTTGGTTGTAATTTGTTACACGAGTAGCCTGGCTGACTTTTTGTAAATATTTGCGAGTCTGCCTCCTACTTCTGCCGCTCTGGCCAAGCTTCCCGACAACAGGTAAACAGGTTTTTTTTATTGTTGTTGATGTTTTTAAATCAGGCTTACAGTCATGCTATCATGTCAGCAATGATGCTAACACGCTGATGATAAACAGATGTGATGCTTTAGCTTAGCATCTTTCACTTTAGCATGTTGGCATACTAGCATTTGCTATAAGCTCTAAACCCAAAATACAGCTGAGGCGGGAGTGTCTTTAGTTTTATAGATATTTGATATCAGATATTTGCTCATCAACCAAAGAATTAGAATATTTAAATTTGAAGTGATGACACCAGATGAAAAGTCAGCGGCTCCATCCAATCCAAGGGTTGAGACTCAAAACCTCAAAAGTCATGGTGGCACTACAGGAAAGTCAAAGAATCATAAGAGTCATTACTACTCATCCTCTTGGCACAATGAATCTGTCCAAAACTTCATCACATTTCACCCACCAGCTGTTGAGATACTTCAGTCCATTACCAGCAACAGCATCAGTATTCAATGTCTCCAGCCGACTTTCTTTCTTTAAAAAATGTTTTACCTCAGTACCTGAACTTCTTTGTTCCAGCATGCAGAGCAGGAATGAGGTTTAGAAATCCGGTCAGTGCAGAAATGTTAACATTTAAGCGAACCCCCCAGAGATAAAGTAATAGTGCTGCCCATTCCCTGTCTGCTAAAGACACAGCAGTATTACTCAGAGGGACCTACATGCTGCCTCTTTTCCTAGGACACCAGAGGTCAAAGTAGTCCTCCTTTTAAAATTGTCTATCCTTCTTTTCCTTTTGTTACTGTCAAATGATTAGTACATAGTGTCTCAGCCCACTTATTACACTGCCAGCCGGAGGGATACGCTCCAATAATTCCTCAGTAGGAAATGGGTGAGTCTTGTGCATTCCAGCCACCTCTGCTTTTCTTCTTAGTGTGCCTTTCTGCGTTCACAAAAAGGACACGTTAATTTGGAAATATGAGCTGAGTGCATCCACTTTGGGATTTTGCTTCAAGGCAATTGAAAGCCTAAAAATGGATCCGCAAACCTTAGGTCATTTATTTGATTGACACAATACAGCGACATACAAAGTGTACTCTTTCAAGAAAAATGAAATTCCATCCATGTTTGCAAGTTTGAGAATATAGTTTTAGGGGACATAAGTGGCGGAAGAAAGCACTTCTGTTAAACAGAGTCAATAACTTGCACAACTGCTATGGCACCTTAGGGTAATATCACACCACCTGAAAAAACATAAGTGGATATTTATTGAATAGCTGTCATAGGCTCCTATTTCTATTGAAAGTATAATGGAAAGCATAAAAAAACCATCAAAATTACAGAAAGATATGTATCCGTCCAAAGCAGACTGCAGATTACTAATCAGAAGCTTGTACAGAACATTGCAGTCACAACTTTTTTTTTTTTTGAGCAAACTGAAAATAATAAAAACCTGAATGTCATCCATACAAACAGCATCATCTCCACAGAAACCTGATCTCTCGAGGGAGCTGATTAGGTGAGAGTTGAGAAGAGTTGCTCACCTGGTTCCCAGTTGGGGGAACACTTACTCTGACCATAATGAATAGAGCCGGACAGGATATTTGAATGTCATCTCTACCTCCTGAGACAACTTCCAATTTGGCACTGTGTAATAATAATGTCAGGGAAGAGCCATGAACCCGGGGTGTGTTATCACAAGGAAGGCAGCGTAGGATTTTTATACATCTCTGGGGCAAAAAGAAAAGAATGAGAGAGAAAACTACAGAGTTTTTTTTTTTCTTTCACTGCCAAGAAAGTCGTGTCAAATACACCAATTTCAGGAAATAGTCAACACTCTTTGTCTTCAACTTTATCTCCCTGGAGGAGGTTTAAATAAGCACATGGACCCTGGTTTTAGACCCCCTAAAACCTCAGATTTACATTATTTTCCAGGAAGAAGGCAGTTTGTGCACCTCCATGGCATCTTATTTGGCTCTGCTCTGCTGACAGGCAGGGGCTCATTGGCAGTCAGGCAGTCTATTGTCAAAGATATCATTAGGGATCCTCTTTTGAGCCCTGACAAGTCCTCCATTATAGATTTCAGCCCCCTGATGCAGGGAAGAATGTGGCCCTGTCACCTGAGGCCAATCTCGCAGCCGGTCAACTTTTTAGTCCATGTCACTGTGCAGCATTGACCTGTTAATGGCTTTTCTGCTCGTATACAGAATGTGGGAAGGCCCGTTAACAATATGACAACTTGATGGCCCGAAGTTTTTCTTCTCAGGCAGGTACAATAACACAATTATATGTGGCTGCTTCCTGATTCTGAGCTGGAGGATTATATTAAGTTGTGAGGGAAGTGTTATTGGGGAATAAATGTATTGAATGCACTAAAGCATGGCAAAAAATGGACTCGGGGTGTGATATGGATGAAGTTGCACGTGGATGAAGTTATTTCATCTTTTCACAAGCTAAAAAAAGTCCAGCATGTGACCGCCTGAGTCTCTTTCCGCACATTTCTCACCCATGCTGGATGGCAGGTCGGGGCAACATGATCTATAGCCTGACTGTCTCAAAGAAAGCCTTGCTAGGACCACAAGAGTGTTATTGCACAGGAATCCTGTAACCGAGAAACGTCATTTTATTTGGTGTGAATAATGTTCTGCAGACAAATTTTGACATATCTTACTTGTAGTAGTTAGTGGCTGAAAATAAATGATGAAATAATGTTTCATAATCACTTATTTCTTGTAATTTGTCATTTTTTTATTCATTTAATATTGGTGTATTGGTCTTTGGTGTTTCCAAACATATGCCTCTTTTAGGGATGCACCGATGCATCAGCTGAACATCGGCATCGGCCTCCTTAACTCCTTAACTGCCATCGGCCATCGGCAAATAAAGATGACATTCACCGATGGCAGTGGCCGATGATTATATGTCGATTTACATGTCGCATGAACGCTGTGCTGAGGAGAAACCTTTCTTTTTTCCTTTTTTGGAGGCTCCGAAACCCCACTGCACACGTCTCTGGCACGTCGCGTATGCGCCACGGTTTTGGTCCGTCCTGCACGCGACTTCAAACCCCACCGGGAGAGTTTCAGAAGCGAGTGTTTAGCCCGCCAGACTTTGTTTACTTGCTCAGATTTGGCCATTTTCCCGGTGTATGTTCTTCTAAATATGCTTCTACATGTGTAAATATGCTACATAGTTACTTAGTTTCGCTTTTGTCTGTTTTTACGACCGGCAGTTTGCACGGGGTATTTTATTCTGAAAATCCACCAGATTCTCTTTGCTTTTTCTGTGTCTGGCTTCTGCCCGCTCGAGGTGCTCTGTGTTAAATTGACGCGTGCTGCTCGTGTCAAGCGTAAAAAATAGAACAGACGCGTATTCAGCGCGTAGCCGAGCATAGAGGCGCTTCTGGGATGCTTCGAGAAAGATCCACGTTATGCAGTTTGCAATACATCATGCAAAACATCGCCATCGCCATCGGCCAAGTTGTTATTTTAAACATCGGTATTGGTATCGGCCCAGAATTTCACAATCGGTGCACCCCTAGCCTCTTTGTATACCTCTACAGTAGTATTCACTCACTTGCAGTCTTCTTCTTCACTGCATTAGCTTGCACTGCTAAATCTCTACCACCCATTAAGAGTATTCTGAAACCAATGGCAGGACTGTGTATTCACCACTCATCCACGTACGTGTTTGTCCCCAAGACAAACAAAATGTGGGCCCATTCATAAGTGCTATTGCTAGAGGTCTAAAACTCCACAGGTTACCTTTTTTAGGAAGGGTGGGGATCACAGCTGAAAGAAACCAGTATTGGCTGTTGGTAGGAAATGGGAAACACAATGTGGTCCCCCATGTCAAACTCAAAGGCAGTTTTAATAACAATGTTGCGCTACGTTGCCCTGAAGGAGGAAACTATCAGAACGTACTGTATGTGGCCACTAGTGGCTCTTTCTGGCTGAATGTAAGCATAGGTTATATTAGGCATTTAACTTCCAAATAGATTTTTTTTTCTTGGGATGACAAATGTGATGTTCACAGAAAGGAAAAAAAACAAATCAGCAGCATCATGTCTTTCCATCTCTGAACAATCCACAGAGCTCACTACGATCACTTTCCACTTTAATTATTTTGTGTCAAGGATAGCAGTCCCCAAGAAGTCTGTGGATTGGTAATGGACACAAGGTCTCCAAAATATGTTACTTTTGATTTTTTTTTTTTAGAAAGTGTAAGATTTAGTGTGCTCTCTCTACAGATTATGGCATACATACTGTGATTTCATTAGTGTATAACCACCTGAAAATGGTTTGTTATATTGTTGTTACCTTAGGATGAACCTTTTATATCTACAGACACTGCAAGTCCTCTTCTATGTCGAACCGCCATGTTTCTACAGAAGCCCAAAATGGACAAACCAAACACTGACTTCTGTTGTGTGGCCACTGTAGTTTCTCGCTTGCTTCACGCTCGGAAGGAGAGGACAGCGAGATTCCACCTACACACAGTTCCTTTTAAACCTAATATTTAAATGGTGTAAGCACCATGAACAAAAATTCCATTCAGCTTCATTGTATCTGAATGGTGGCACCCAAACTAACTGCATGGCCAGACACCACCAGAGAGAAAAAGTTTTCTCATAATTTCTGTGAATGGACTCTTTAAACGAGAGTGCAGCATTCCTACCCACATACCATCCCAATAAATCATTTATGACAGAGTCAGAGCAGCTGTAAAATCCAGGGTGCAGCCCGGGCTTTGGCTTACCTGACCACTTCACACCAAGTCAAACATGAAGCGAGCATAATACAATTTCAGATATAATATTTGTTTGCATGCTAACTGGAGTATAATTTTCACTGATTCTCGGTCATCTATTTCAGTCTGAACGAAATTGTGAATTGACACAGTGTGATATTGTCAGATGTGCCTATTAGCGAGCACTCGTGGTTCATCTATCTTTCACCTTCACGCATACAGTATATTCAAGTTGATGCACTCTGATTCACACTTTCCGTTAACTGTGAAAATACAGCCTTTTAAAGATGTCTTGCATTGTCAGCAGCAGCCCAAACCAACAAGCTGACTGAACCTTCACAAATTAAGGAACAAAGATTTCAATATTGTTTTAGGGACACTGCAGCTTTGGAGCGAGTGACATTAAAAGTTTCAACATCTCAAGCTGTAATTAAATCTTTGTGTGGAATTCGTATAACTTGACGTGGAATACAATGATGTTATGTTGATGCAAAATATATAAAAACAATCTGTAGTAATGTGCAAATTAACCGCACAGCTTCTTTTACAATACACGTTACATTTTAATGGAGCCTGTTAGGCATAAATGCTTTTCCCTTAATTTCGCAGCACGCGCTCTAAACAAGAATCCAAATAGTGTTTTCTGTTCATTATCTTTATTTCAAAGAAATGGTGTTCTTATCATGCTCAGACCATTTTCAGAGTCTCTTAATTAGACCACCTGTTTCATTTCATCTAGTCCATATTCAAATTTAGCTCCTCATGATAATAAGACTAATGTTATATATATCCTCCAATTTAACTTTAATGAATTAGTTTTTCTCCACATTGATTGACATTCTGATGGCGTAATGCTTTTTCAGTTTTCTTTTTCCCTTTGGAGAAATCCAAGCAAAAGGTGGAACAGGAATATTTGTAAAATCAATTCTGTGCACATTTCCACTTTCCTTTGGTCTGTCTTCAGCTTTTAAAGCTGCATTGATGCATTTTATTGCAAAAACCTGAAATATTACCACCTTATGAATGTGGTGCAGTGAACATGATAGCAAACCATGGCCTTTAACATGCCCAGCAGCTGTGCCGCTTATACCAAATCTATTTTGCATCAAGTGTTAGAAGCAGCAACCATTAAATAAAATGAACAAATGCATTCATTATTAAGTAATTTATTATAAATAGCATAATTACTTTTATATTACTGTGCTGTAAGTAATTAAGTCAATTATCTATTATTTTGTGACATAATTTATCACACCACAAAAGTTAAAGCTGCCCTGTGACTTTTTTCTTGTAAACAAAAAGTTCAGTTTTACTCAGCAAAATGCATTGTCGTCTTACAGATGTTCTGAATACATTTTCTTTCTCATAAAACTGTGGCAGTGCTAGACCGGTGGAATAATGTGAAAGCGTTGGCAGGAATGTGTGCTCAGCCTCTCTGAAAGCAAAACACTACCTGTTCTCATAGAAATATCAACTTTAACCTAATTCTTAGATGCAAACATTTACATAATAAATATAAATAGTCATAGTATAAATAGTCACGTTTTAGCTCCATAGAGCTGAGCGGAGCTGCGGTGTTGTGTGATAATTCTCTGCAGGTTTGTTACTGAGCTGCTCCATTTACATAACACAAAGACTTTAATATTTGCACCACTGCCAAATGCATATTATGGTTCAAGTGACATTACATAGAAATTGGTATTTTTGTGATTTCGTAAGTCTAAACTTTGCTAACAGCCAAACATCAAGACAGTGCAACAACACAGCCAGCTAATATTACTTACTAGTCCGACCGCAGTCAGCCCCTGGCGTCTGTCTTTCAGCCTTTTACTGTATTTCACCAAGCTCTCACTAACAACTAAAAGTCAGTCCAATATTTACTCTTGCCCTGTGGATTCTTCTAGGCCACACTTTTAATTTCTCTTCAGCCTCCAACCCTCTGCCATGCTCTGCCTCTGCTGATCCTAGTTAAGTTACATGCTCTGGTTTGGGTTCTCATTCCGGCGTTGCTCCCTGTCTGCATCCCCGCTCCCTGGGCCTGAAATCCTCCTCTTCCTGGGAGTCCAAAAACGCTTGTGATGAAAAGAAACTCTAACAGTCCCACGATGCTCTGAACTTACACTTTGGAGAGCCTGGCTAACTGCTGCAAACTATAGTTGCTGTTAGCTCATGGTGGCTCACTTCACTCTGTACGTCACTGAGAGTTGATGCGAAGGGAAAACCAGAAAACAATTTGTGCATGAAATATGTTCCAGTTCTACCAAATATGTGTGACTTGGTGTCATAAAGTGTTACACACTTCTCGTTACATAGTGCTGAAGCAGTTCACCTGATTACACGGTATAGCGTCAAAATGATTTAAAATCTGTTATTTCATGTATAAAGTTACACAATGTTGCTTAAAAATTCAACAATGGAATTCTACAATGGTGTCACTTTAATGTTCAGCATGAACAGAGGCAAAGCCCTAACTGATGTTCAGCAGATTGAAAAACAATACTGCTTACATGGTCAAACAAGTACTGTGCACAAGTTGATCTGGAGCAATATGGCAAACACTGCATGGGCAACTGTCAATGATGCAGAGCCACTGCTTTCAAGATATGCCATCCCATCGGAGCCACCTTACAGACCATGCTGCCTCCTTTCAACTTATTCAATATAAGATAAGAGCCTATCTCCACACAGCAGATACACAAGTAATTTAACCAACAAGGAAGGAAGTAAAAGAGATTTCTTGTCTACTGGATCATTGAGGTAGAAAAATATGGATTTCAGTGTTTGTTTCTCCAGCATCACAGGTTTTCAGTGTGGGCATATTGTACATGTCTTAAAATATCTCCGCAGAGTTATATTCAAAGCATCCATTAGCAGGGCTTGTGCTGTGCAGTCCCAGTATGACCTTAAGATCTGAATTCACTTAGCACTGACTCATTGCTTTTAGCATTGCAACGTTGAGAGAGTAATGCAAACGATGAAGGGTTCAATCTGACCCATTCAATGACTTTCTAGGTTTCATCTACACTATCTCTTTTGGTTATACAGACTCCAATTTTGTTATTGTATCTTCAACAATGCATCGCAGCCTTGTGTTGGTACAAAGGTATGACGTTAGTCATGTAGAATTAGTGTAGCTTTTTAGATTTACTTTTTCTGTGCTTGCATTGGAAAAAAAAAACAGAGCAATAAAGAAACATCGTGGCAAAGAAAGACTGCAAGTGAACATTGGCAAAAGGACTGCCAAGACGGTGGCGGCTAGAAGCACCACAATCAGTTTCACATACGGCTCTTCAGAAACTTGTGGGTGGTGTCCACATCCATTCTTTATACTGTCTATGTGTGTTAAAAACTTCAGGTGATAATATGATGTTCTGCCCTCCAGTAGTCAGCAGTCAGCAAAAAAACAAAAAAAATGTTTAAATTTTTTTTAATGCATTTGTAGTGAAGATTCGTCATATCATGAACCTGTTTCTGTTAGGAATGTAGAAGTAGTAGCACAACTTTTTATTACAGTCATGTTTTTGTGCTTTGAACAGTAGAAACTTGGATCTAAAAAAAAAACAAAGTATGATAGGTGACTGTGGAGTGCATTAACACTCCTTTCTTCAGACACTCAGTCACTGCTATTCTGCTGGCATCTGTGGAGCTCTAAAGGTATATACTTAGACAGTGTTGGCAGCTGTTGGCCTTAATGCTGCCTGGCTCACAGTGGTATAGATTTTCCTCTCTAAAACGAAGTATTCCACTTGATCTTTTCTTTCTTGTTTTCTAACCATTTTAATTTGGCACATTTAACCATCATGTTCAGGTTGAGTCTTAAGCAAAGAGCCCCGAGGGCTATTGTTTCCATGGGTACAATTTCCAAATTGGCCTTGTAGAACTGTTTTCCAATTCCCCACGGATTCAGACAAAATGATTTATGGCATGCAGACCAAAAGAGTTCATATTTTTCAGGCAAAGTTTCACAGTGAGTAGTACCTTAGCCAGTTAAAAAGAAGCAAGAGGAGGTTTTTCTTTTTTGTGCCTGATACTGCTGCAGGAGTTCAGCAAAGAGAAAAAGGAAAGAATTGACTAAAGAACCAAAAAAAAGAAGGTAAAACTAAAAGGGGCAGTGTTAAAACACTGGCTTAGTCAACCTTGGTCAGTCATTCAACAGATGGACAGAGTGGTGGGATTTGAAAGGATTCCAAATGGATCCTGAATTGGCCCTCTTCCTCCTGGACAGGTATGTAATATGTCTGCCTACAGCTGTTAATTTGCATCTTAGCATTTAATACAAATGATTGTGTACAGCATGGTGGCACAGGTCATAGTGGATATTACTATAATTAGGGATGTTCCTGGTTACTAATTTCAAAGCTAATTAAAGGAAAATGTAAATGTAGACGCTCATAAAAACTGAGCAAAAGTTTATAACTCACACAAACACCCAAACCGCACACAGCCTGCTTTCACAAGTTAATCTGACACAGGTTTGTTAAATTATCTGCATTTAAATGTCGGTAAACGCATTAGGATAGTACTGTAATGGGAAAGTAATGGATAATATCTTCCTTCCGAACAACGTGAATGATCATGAAGAAAATGAAGACTTTGTCCACGTTATTAGATGATCACGCCTGCTCGATTGTTGTGGGATAACTTCATACAATATGCATCCCGCACCCTCCACCCCACCCACTACTGGCTAGATTAACTTTGTAATGTAGAAAAAATGCTGAATATAACTTAATTGGCAATACCAAAATATCACAGCTCAAGACCTTTGATTTCTCTGGCAAAATACCCTATTTCCCTTGACTTTAGGAGACCCACACACAAAGTTGCAGACCTGTGTGTTGCAGTGTGGATGACAAAATCCTCAGCGGTTACACAGAAAGTCCAACTCACGGTTTGCCATCAGTCCAGGTAAAACAGTTCTGGAAGAGTTAAGAGATGAAACAAGACAGTAGTGGAGGTGAAGTCAGGAAACACAAAACAGTCTTATCTGGGCAGCAATGGCGTCCTGTGGTCCAACGACTAGCTGACTTTAGCTTAGTTAGCACAGACATGTACAAAACTTGCGCTGTTATCAACTGTAATGAAGCACAAAGGGTGCATTACTGTCTCAGCTACAGTTTCCTTCTGTTTCCACAAACATTCAGCAGGTTATCTGCTTTAAACCAATGACAGTAAAAAGAATGGACAGAGCACTGGATGCTGCCATGTTGGTTGTACTGCTTCTTCCGCCTCCTGGATAATCTAAATATCAACAAAGAGTTGGATCATCGGCTGACATTCGGCTGGTGCTCTAATAAGCCATCTATAATGGCACTTACCTGTCAATCAAAGTGGCCATGCTGGTAATTATGCAAAACCTAAGCCTTAATATAATCTGAATGGGTGAGTTAAAAAAAAATCACCTCCTGTACAGTTGTCATGAACAGGGAGATTAGCTGTAGAGACCAAAACTGTTTTTTGTACCAGGCTGTAAACATGTTTATTTCTGCTGTGAAGTTGGACATTTTAACACGGTTGATGGAGGCTGACTCATTTCTGCAGCTTGTCTCAAGTGGCCCCTCAAGGAATTACAGTTTTTAGCACTTCCACATTGGCTTCATTTTCCAGCACCAAAGGTTGCCGCTTGCTTTAAACTTTTTAGTGTTTCTCTTTTTCCCCTCATGTTTCTTCCCTTCTGGTTGCATCTTTCTTCCGTGTTTTTTCTTTCGTCTGGTCTCCTAACCTTTACTTCGTACCTACGGCCAATTACCACATTACCAATTACCCTTTTATTGTCTTCAGTATTGTTTAAAAACTGAAAAAACTATTTTACTTATTCAACAACTTACATCCTTATATTTGTCTTAATTATGTATCTCTCAATTTATTAATTAAATAATTTTTTTGTTTAATTTCCCTACAGAATTATTTTCATCTTACCTTATTTAGGATCTAACTTGTTTTAATAGACTAGACCTACACCTGTAACATACGTAGTGCTAAAACCAAATTTACTTTACTTTACTTTACTTGCTTCACAGTCATCACATTAAAGTGACCTCTATGCATCCTGCAAACAGCTGTTTGAAAAAGACAAATGGTGTTAAATTGAGGTTACATCTTTTTTTCTCTCTCTCTTCCAAAACAAATGCTCTAACCAGATGAAGAACACAACTGCTTTTGTTCACTATATGTTTTAAAGAATACCAGTCTGTGTGAGTGTTTTTAAGGAACTGCATAATTCCCATTATAACATATTATGTCTGTTGTGTAAATGAAAAGTTGAATTAATCAAAAAAACATTGCAGGCTTACTGAGACTAATACACTCAGGGTTTTGCTGCTACAACCCTTCTTGGAAATTACATAGCAATTAGCTTGTAGATAATCTGCTTTTTGGTTGTTGTTTTTTTTTGCTATTGCTCACCTTTAATAGTGCTACTGTTACAATATGTTTTGCCCATTTACTGTAATCTTGTAATTATTACTTGTTGCCATGGTTGCTGATGTTCAGAAAAAATTGCCTAGTTTCATTTTAAAGCTGCCAATTTCAACTGACTTTGTTTTTGCAGGTGTACCAGTACTCCTTCCCAGGGAGTCCTAGATGCAAATATTAATTAAAAATATCCAAATATATTAAAAAAAACCCACTATGAAACCTAGTGGTTAAAAGAATAGCAATTATATAGATGTTGCTCTTAGTGTTGTTCCACATTAAAACTTGCATGTCCTTGTCTCTGCTGTGTTTAACTAAATAATACACTCTTATCTGTTAGAAAGAGCACTCACAAAAGACAGTGAATGACATGAAGCTGCAGACAACAAAGACCAAACTAAAAATATAACTGCTGCACTTAAAGGTGAGTGGGTGCCTAAAGGTGGATGACTATTGTTGAAAAATATTAAAATAATATTTTTATTTTCAATGAATAGAGGGCACTTTATACAATGAAAAGCTAATATATGTAGTCTTCGTGTGCTGACTGCTGGGATAAAGTGGTCTTTGGGAATTGGTGTAAGAATATTGTCTCAGACAGGTCTTCCATCTTGGAGATCAGCCGGGTGGAGAGGCCGATCGCCCACGGGGTTGGTCATTTATTTGGTAAGGTGTTACTACTACAATTGTGGCAGTATGTGGAGGTCACGTTCCATGATGTCACATGACTTACTGGGGGTGACCATGAGCCTACACAGGCTAGGAACCAGGTGGTCTCAACACTAACTGGCTCCCTATGTAGTAATGTTGTTATCCTGGGGTTATCACAAGGTTTGGCAGGGATACCATCAAACTCAGATTCATATGTGGATTTGCAATTTTGTTTCAAAATAACATTTTTATATAATACCATATCAAACCATGGTTCTAGACTAATATAGGCTAATCCTGGCCAGTTTGCATCAACATTAATGATCATTTTGGCAGCATCACATGATGTTTGGGACTTCCTATTGATGGAGGTCTGATAAGAATGCAGGCACTGTCATGCAGTGCATCTTAATAAGAAAACTGACCTATAAACACCTCAAGACTAAAGTCTCAAGACTAAAGATTTTCTAAGTTCTTGTTGAAACGCCTGCAGTTCTGTTCTTGTTCATGCTTGCGACCTGGAAATGCCACAATCGAATCATTCAACCAGAAACATTTCAGAAAAATGGAAACTTTAAGTTGCTCCAAAGAAACAATTGCCTTGCTAGTGTGCTCAGCATCACTAATCTTATGAAGCCACGATAAAAACTTGCAAAAACTTTAAAAGTTCAGAGTGTAAGTTGGTAATATATTATTAATGTAGTCTGGGTTCTTGGAACAGGAAGGCCTGGGTTTGTGTTTTAACTCTGGGCTAATAAACTCAGCTTCCTCTATGTTGTAAGTGTTTGAGGAATGAAAATTTGCCCCTGTAAGCTAAATTGTGATAAATTGTCAGATTTGCTACACACCCATCTATTATCCCGACCCTAACATTATTTCCTGACCCACATACATATTTTCATATATATTTTTCATCAACTCCATCTCCTGTAGCATTGCCACCAGATGGCAAATGTTATCCAAGGAGGTCCATCTATAAGGGTTTTGCCATGTTTGGATAGAGCCATCATGGGCCATTGACATAACGGAGATTTGTGTTTAAAGGCCCATAAGCCATTACTTTCATACATGGGATCTGTCTGGCTGTTAAAGAGCTTTGCATGTTAAATAAAACTGCATATTTACTGATCCACTATGCATACACAATGAGTCTATTTGTGCTTAAACGTGTTGTTTTGTGTAAATATGGAGATCATGTTTGAATTTTCATCTAAGTCTGCCTGATATTGCATTTGCTTGGAATTGCTCATCCTGTAATGAACTCTGACTTACAGCCCTGTGTTTCTCGCATTGTTTTATTAATAGTCCTACCTCACTATCACTGAATTTAAAATTTCTATTGCGTACTGGTTGATAGCTCCATCTTGTATAAATTCTAGCGGTGGGAGAAAAAATCGAATCACATAAGCATCGGAATTTTTTGTTTTACAATTTTTAAATCGATTTTTTTGTTCAAAAATCTTTTTTTTTCCAAATTTAAATGCTTCATTTTAGTTTATTTAGGGCGAAATGTTTTACTTCGACTACCTAGTAACGTGACGTCATATCCGTAAAAACCTAAACAGAAAGCGAAGAAGAAGAAAAAACAGAAAGCGGAGAATGGCGGACAACTTGCAAAAATGCAGTGATAAAACCTCCACCAGCACATTTTGGATTTTTTGCTTTGAAGGGAAAAGCAGAATTGGACATGTCGAAAGCTATTTGTAAACTCTGTAATGCACACGTCGCGTAGTGCGGAAACACGACAAACGTTATTGCCCACCTGGCAAGACACCATCCTGAGGTAAATGCAGCCAAATGTTCCGCAGCAGCAAGCCAGCAGACACAAAGCAGCATTGTACATCCACTGACTGAGCAGGAACAGCTAAATAAGCTAAATAAATACTTGAGAAAAACATTTTTTTTATATTGTGTTTGGCTTTGAAAAGAGGGGTCCATGCCTATGTTCCCACAGCCCTATGTTCCCACAGCCTTATGTTCCCACAGTCCTATATTCCCACATTTGGGATTTATCACAAGGTGCATGTTCTTCTGCGATGACACTTCCGTGTAAACACGTGTGGAAAGATGTCTATGGGTGGGTTAGGGTTAACCCTAACACTAACCCTAACCCTTATATTGTTATTATTAGTACTTGCAACTGGATACTGGATAAAAGCTTTGGTATAATTGGCTACCAAATAGGGAGAAAGGGGATTAAATCAGTCTCAAATTCATGAGAAAGGAAATATGGGAACATAGGGCCTAATTTTGAAAATAAATATGATGTGGTAACATAGGGCTGTGGGAACACAGGGCCTAATTTTCAGTGAAAAAGTACATGTTAGAAATGTGGGAACATAGGGCTGTGGGAACATAGGGCTGTGGGAACATAGGAATGACCCCGAAAAAGAGAGTTTAAGTTCACTTTATTATTATTATGTAGTATGTAAAGGCTCCTATTTGTGTTGTGTGTGATAAATGGAGCAGTTTACATCAGAAAGTCTATACTTTTAATTCATTCTGTTAGAAAGGTTTCAGATGTGGAGAGTTTTTTTACCTCTTTTATATGCAGTCCAGACTTTTGAAAAGAGAGTGTAAGTTCAAATGTAGCAGTTAAAATGGTTCAAATATATTGCTGCTAAATAAATCTTAAAAACTGACTCACATGTGATGTGCATTTTTGGGGGAAATATGACTCCTGATATAGTCTGTAGACATCATCATCATTCAACTCTTTCACATGGTTTGGTGTTAAAAAAGCAAACTAAAAATCGCAAAAATCTGCAATATCGAAGAATCGCAATTTAAATCGAATCGGCACCCAAAAAATCGTAAAAGGATTGAATCGGGAGAAAAGCATATCGTCCCAGCCCTAATAAATTCCATGAAAATGATTGCTCACTCGTGCTGAATCCACCTGGTTCACCTCTTGCTCAACATCAGCTGGGATTGGCTGCAGCCTCCCCACCACTCTGTGAAAGGATAAGCGGTTATACATAGTAGACGATGGGTGGGTTGATGTATTTTATTGCACACAAACACTCTTGAGAGCTGTGGCATACAGCATGACATGGTTATGATTGTTTTCTGTCCTGATGAGTGTTCTTTGTTAATTGTTTCAGTTAGTACATTATGATTTCAAGCATTTTATTCATGTATCCTGTGGGTTTTGTTGCAATGTTTTGTTGCAATTTAGTGAAAAACAATACAATGTTCATCGTGATCATTGTGCTTGTGTCCCAAATGGACGCATGTGTGAGCTGACTGGGTGACTGATTGTCTTATGCAAAACACAATTTAGCAAGCCACAGGTGCTACTGAGGACTCGTGTATCTTCTACTTGCAATGTGTGAATCCTTTGTGTCTTGTCACCTCCCCTCACTCCAACATAGTGCCACTTTTCACCACGAATTGTCAAATAAAGAAGAATCTCTAAAAATAACCTTTCAAAAGGCTCGTTTCCCTGAATGCCAGGGGCGTTCCTGGGGCATGAAGCTCCTCTGGGAGAACGTTTTTGAAAATCTACTTTGCTTTTTTATGAGTTTTGAACAGTGACATGTAGATACTCTTCTAGGACAAAAAATAACTACTGTTTAACCTGAAAAGAAACTCTAAAATGCTATATAAATTGTTTAGCAAGGTGAGTATAAAAAATAAATGACTTGGTTTATATAAAAGCATTCATATACAGTTATTGATATTGCACCTTCTTTGGTAAGTTTGACTTCTCCATCGCTTCTCTTTTTGTCCTCGTATGAAAAAGAGATACGTGTCTGCAGGCCGACGGTTTATATGTTTTTATACTCAGGTTTGGGTGTGATTTTGTGGAATTGTGGACTATTTGTAGAAAAAACGGGAAGAAATTGGCATCCCTAGTTGTTTGCCAACAGCAAGTGGACCAATCGTAAACCCAGCTGGGTATCTCTTGAAAACCGTCCTCACTAGAAAAACAACGGCATTGGCGCCAAATGTGTTATTTCCCTGGGGATGCCAGACATAGATGACCCCTCCCAGAACCAATTAGGTCAGACAGCAGTAGTTCACAAGTTCATTAGTGATGTGAAAGTGCAGAATGATGTACTAATGAAACCACGAGTGGTCAAAACCTACAGGGAACTGTCAGGACAGCAAGAAAGTTGAACCAAGGAATGTCCTTAACTTAAGCTCAGAGTGAAAACTTTGCTTTGCCTTTTATATGATATGCCCTGTTTTCTAGCTCTGGTCACCTCATTTCCACATGCATGTAGAATGCAGAATTGACATTTATGGCATTGGTTGTTTTGTCGAAATAATAAATGTATGTTTTCCTACCAGCTACCTCTTGTGGTAATAATTTTCTCAGATAAAGTTGCAAGTAGTGTGAAGTCATCACACCATATAAACGTCTACCATGCTCTGCCTCTGCTGTTCCCGGCTATGATGCCCACTTGCCCAACCCTGGTTCTGTTGCCCATTCTAGTGTTGCTCCTTATCTGCATTTCACTGTGCCCTGGGCCTGAAAACCTCCTCTTCCTGCTGGTACAAAACACCTGTGTACAGACAATAACACTCATCCCTGTGTTCTGAGCTCACAGTCCCAGGCAGCCCAGCTAACAGACTGAGCTAACAGCAGCTACAGTTCATAGTACTTTATTTTGGAGTACATCAGGAAACTCTGTAAATCAGAGAGTTGATGCAGGGCAACCAGACGACATCAGAGGGAAAACCAGAAAACATTTTCTCCATATAATATGATCCATTCTCACCGAAATAAATGAAATAGTTGGTGGTGTGTGACTTAGTGCCATAAACCATTACATACCTCCCAGGAGATCCTACCTGAAATGTTTTAAAAAGCTGTTATTTTATGGCAGAAATGTTACATAATGTTGCTTTTAAAGGCACTGGCCACAGCTTTGTATCAGCTTTGCCTATGATAAGCTTCAAATCAAAGGGACCCATTTTTAAGAACATTGGAGCCACAATCCCCTCCCATCAAGAAGTCCACTATAAGAAATGGTAATAGCTGATGGATATTTCCATAAAGTGATTATTGTAGCACAAGCCACTGCCTCTTTGCCCTCTTTGGCAAAAAACTGCCTTTCTTGAACCAAACCATGATATACCGGCATGGGTTGTTGTTGTTGTTGTTGTTGTTGCCACTAGGAGATGGGTACATTCCTGTTCCTCTTCAATGAGTAATGACTTTATTGTCTTCAGAGTCGACATGTCTTTCTTTCTTTCATTGACTTTGGATTTGGATGAAATCCAAATGAGTTGACAATTAGTCATATGCATCTCCATTAGTCAGATCACAAATCTGATTGCAATCCTTCTTAGTTTTACAGTATGACATGCAAAGAAGGGTGAGTCACACTGCAGTCCTGATAGAGGTGATAGAGAAATATGCCTGGAACTCTTGGTAACTGCCAAAAATGAGGAGAATAACGTGAACCTTGTGTAACTTTAGCTGCTGTTATCAAATGGGACCATGAATGTACTAAGAAAATCTGATCCTAGACAGCCCCTGTAGAGGCTATTGACTAAGCCTAAATTGAGTCTTTATCTGAGTATATAAATGAACTCATTGTACAGTATTCTTTATCATAAGTGGGTTATTCAGCAGTTATGGTTGCTTGCCTGAAACTAAACATGACTTTTTTTGTTCTTAATAGTTTCTCATTAATCGCTTAATTAACATAAAGAAAGACACATGGAGGCTATGTTTTTCGTTATGTGATAAGTGTGTGTATTCATCTGTTATCCAACCCGTTTTGCTCTTCACATAACAGTTTGACCTCAAACACATGAAATTGTATTTCCCAACAAGGTCAAATAGTGTCTTCTCAATGCGATTCAGCAACTCTCACAATTGTATGGATTATGTGGCCATAAAACCTGAATGTTGACCAGTGAAAGCTCCTGTAGAAAGCTAAGATCTCTGCTGGGATTTAATAGTCTACATATAGAGGAAATATTGAGCTATAAATGCCTGTCAGACTGTTTATAAACCCTGCGTGTCTACTAAGATGATCACTGTTAGCATTAAAATCTACAGTTTGACCATGTAAAGGTTAACGGGACGCAAAGGGCAGAGGTACACACTTGCAAAATCTTTATACCCAAATACAAGTTTCAGTTTGTGCTAGACTTTGACATTACATTCTCTGCTACATAAAGACAGTCTCTCAGATCGAGAGCAACGTCCTGTGGTATAGCTCTTGGCCAGAGAAGCATAAATGTTTGATTTGAACGTTATTAAGCTGGAAATTCTATATTATTGAGTGGTTTCGGGGCCGACTAACAGTTTTTTTTCTCCTGTTAGAGATTTTTGTCCTCCTGTTTTCCGGATACAGTACAGAGCAGGTTCTTGTTGAATCATTGCTGATGTTTTCTGAGCTTCCAACTCACACATGGCATAATGATTGGCAGCATTGTTGAACTCTCACTGTTAAAACAGACTATGTCAACTTATTAACACAGAGAGCAAGGTATAATAGAGCATAAGGGGTACTTATTTCTTTGCTGCCTCGCAGTCTAACTCCTGTTTTATATAATGGTACACTATTATACTGGTCATGATGTTTTGTTTTTTTTTAGTTATTGTAACTTTACAGTAGGAAAAAATTCTGTCATATGCAAAGTGTGGCTTCATACCGGTTTAGTAAACGAAGACCTGTTCAAACAATGCCTAATGAGGCAGCACTGTTTGTCTGGCCTTCTCATCCAGGCATTTATGTGTCTATTTTATTGCCTCTTCCTCTTCCTGTACACGCATTTCCATATTATGCACTTCAATAGGAAAAAGATTGATTAGGATGTGGCCAGGGCACGAGTCAATTCCATTTGCTCTTCAGCAACGGTAATGCCTACAATAGTCTATGGTTGACTGTGGGTCTTTGTGTATGGACGATTTGTACTCTAAATTGTCTCTGTGGAACATTCACTGGTGTGTGCTTAATGGACCATGATGACAGTCACTTATCATCCTCGGCAGACACTTGTGATATGTTTAAAATAGGTATCCAGTGATTGAGAGAGTTAGTGTCTCCTCTGAGTCTGCATTTTGAAGAGATAACAAAACACTGTGCTGTTATGGTTCTGTAATATGTGGTAACAAATAACGGCCACATTGAAGGTTACCCCCCCCCCCCCCCCATCCTGCAAAGGATTACATTACATTGATATACCAGATGACAGAATATTCTTGTCCACAAACGGTAAAAAACGGCTTACCTCTAACACGGAGAAAATGCAACATTTCCGGGTGCCAGGTTTATGAATCATGCCGTTTCCCACACAAGAGGGAAATGTTTGCACTGGAAAATATTTGCATCCTCACGACATGTGAGGAGAGAAGTTCGGTGACAAAACATCAGATTCTCACCAGAGGTCTGCAAATGGTAAAAGTAGCACTAAAGTGTGAAAGAGAGAGAGTAAGCGTGAAGGAAATTAGGATTTGACACATTTGTAAAGTAAAGAGCAAGACACTATACGCAACTAATCGAGCCATAAATAACTTTTTAAATTTACTTTCACATTTATAAAGCTGTGTGCAGATCCAATAAGTACCGGAGAGTAAAGAATAAGTAGAAAAACAGTAGGGACAAATTGAAGACAGTGGGATAGTGATATAATACAATATGTAGTGAAATTGCAAACAAAATAGCAACAAATAAATGGAATACATAAAAATATAACAGATCAGTAATATGCATATCCCCAATTGAGATAAACGCCAGATGATTTAATACTTACTTTATACTTGTCCAGGCTTTTTTTTATTTGCCTGTGTTTATTTCCTTTCAGTGTATTCTGAGACGTGAAGCACTTTTTTAACTCTCTTTTATAAGTTCCATAAACTAAACCGTTGGTTACCTTTCTGATGTATTATGCCCTAAGAATTAGCAAAGCTATGAAATGATTTAAAGTCTATTCAAAAAGTCTGCCTCTATACGTGAGTGTATGAATGTGAGAGACCTGCACTATTTCATCAATGATAAATTGTGTCTCTCTCAACAAAGCCAGCAAGAGCTTCCTCTCTTCTTTGTAATGTATCGCTGCATCACTCATCTCTTTTCTTTACAGACTTGTGAACACTCTTCATGAACTTGAAAGAATAAAGTTCTGGATGTAAAACTTTCTCCTTCTAACTCAGTTGCCATCAGAACCGGAGATATATGGCCTGAAATTTGTCATTAACACTTGAGTCTATACAGCAGCTTGAATGAAGTGGCAGGAGGAGCCAGCGATCACATAAGCAATGTATTTATTGATATTAAAAGAACCAAATGGCAGAGCAGATTTACTGGCAGAGGGGCCATCTATTCAATTCATGTTTCATCACTGGAGCCAGAGCGTACAGGATCACATTATAATTGTCTTTTAAAGTAAGGAGACGCAGCAGGAACATTTGCAGAGGCTTCAGCTCTTTGCACTTACATGTATCAGATTTGGATCAATATTTCGCAGTTGTCTGTGACAGAAAATCTGGCACAGAACTACCTCAGCTGACACTGCAGAATATATTTTAAGAAATCAAATAAAGTATCTTAAGAACATTCATTAAACCCTTTTGAAAGATGAATATTGTTAACAGATGGGTTTCTATAAATGTTTTAGTTTTGATCTATGTAGTCAGATGACCTCTTTACATGTAGCTAATCAAAACATTTAGTTTTAAAGTGGATTAGTGTAGTCTCCATTATGAAACTGCAGCATGCAGTTCTTTAGCTAATGTTTCCCGTCTTCCTACAAACAAGACACATGGCTGCTATGGCTGCTGTAGGCACTACAGGCACATTTTAGAGGTTGCTGCTGAAACGACATTTCTTCAATTTAGGCATCATAAGAAAATGTTGTGTCGGGAGGATTATTACTGAATCCTTATGAAGTGTATGACCACACTGTTTTTCTCACAGGATCTACAATATCTTTATAGACATTTTGGATTATGAAAATGTGTCTTGATATGATTAACTGAATGCAACCTTTTAAATTAACTTTAACTTTGAAAGGAAATAATCAGTATAATGTAAGCACATTTTCAGCAACAGTAACCCAAATTATCTTTATATTCGCAAGAAAAGCAGTTTCAGTCTCTCCAAAAAATCAAATCAAAAATCAAAATCATCTGCCCTTGAAAGATAACGTAACATAAAGTTTATGATAACCATCCATAATATTACTATTTTATTAACATAGAGCTAGTATACAATAATATATGAATCTTGGGGTACTGCATGTTTTTGCCAGGAGTTTTTTCCAAGAGAGTTTTCTCCAGAAAGCAGTGTGGACTCTCCTCTTGGCTCATTACTAAATTTGCTTTGAAAGGATTAACGAGGATGTTGTGACATAGCAATTTTATAATTTTTAATAAATGGTTTAGTTTATTTCAGATTGAGGTTATCAGGCAGGGGTGAGGGCTAGAACTGCCTGGGACACACACTTCCTTAGCAAACACACCCACATCTTCTGCTGTAAAATGCAATCTGTAATGCTAGTTTGCAGACTAGTTAGCTTGTTATGTTCAAACAATGTACAGCTACTAACCTTACTGCCTATTTACTCGGATGAAAAGTGCTCACAGAGCACATACACCCAAAAAAAAAAGTTCTCTTGCTTTTGCATCATGCAGCTCACTGCACATGCTAATTACTGTTTCTCCGTCTGGCTCCGCCCACATAGTCCTGCTCTCCAGGAGACTTTACATCATGATGATGTCACATACTTTGTAAAACTTTGCCAGAGAAACTAATTTTGAATATAATAAACTGCCACATACTGTATGTAAAAACTCACACAAGAAAAGTTCTAATTTAATAGAAGGGTAATACTTTCTTTGCAGTTCGTGTTGTCCTGCCAACAGTTTTGCAGGCGTTATTCTTTTTTATAATGATGGTCTATAGGGGAAATGCTTTTTGGGCCACAGGGGATGTTTTTCGTTGCAGGGTTGCACATTAGCGTCAAGGCTGAGTGGTGGTGATGTATCCAGCTCTATTATTACATCCTTGTCACTGGCTCATAAACTACAGGCATCAGTACAGCTGTCACTCAAAACACACACACCCATGTTTCAAATATGCTGAGCTGTCCCTTTCAAAAAATAAAAACAGATACAAAATAAACACAAAATATGACAACCAATTTGACCTGAGTTTTGACTGACTTGAAATCTGAATCTAAATATATGAAACTATAAGTTTTAATCAGCCTTTGAAACTTTCTCTGTCCTTGATATCAAACAAAAATTCTGAAGTGACCCAAACTGCTAATAACTCCTATTTTCTTTTACAGTTTGTGCTTCCATCGTCCATTTGACACTCTTCAGTCCAACATGCAAAGAGAACAAAAATCAATACACTTGAGGAGTGGTTGGAGGGCCTTTATCTTTTGTGGCGGATGATTTGGCTGTGTGAATTATTCATCAGCAGAAAGCTATGGCCTGTGCTGGTGAGCACAGGGGATAGGAATAACAGCTTTTCCTTATCACTCTTAATCTTAGAAGCTGCAGTAATGCAATTCCTAACATTTAGCACTTAATGGTGTGTCAGAGAGGGAACATGATCTAAGACCATTAGAGCTGTTTTGTGCTGAGGTTCAAAACAGGCTTTTCGCCTCTTATCTCTGCCAATGAGCTGAGTAGGGAGGCGGAAAACCATGAAAGGTGTGAGGAAAGTCACATTTTGGGATTCAGACAGGCTATCAAATGGAGTTCCTCTGCCCTTTTCCTTTACCCCGATTTGGTATCTTTGCATACAACATTACAATACTATCTTGTAAATACTATTGACCTTTACAGCTCCTCTAGATTTCTTGTGAAACTTGTGAAACGTTCCTGAAAGAAGTCTTTACGTGTGTGTTTATAACTATTTTACAGATTATGTTTCTTTGTGTATGTATTCATTTAGTCAACAAAACCTATGATGAGAAATATTTGCTGTCACACAAAGAGAAGAAAACAAGCCAAAAACTAAATAAAAAAGTAACTTCTGAAAACAAACCTCTGACAAAATGTATTGCAACAAATGCAAAAATAATATTGTGAGAGACAAATGATCTAATTACCATTTAAATGCAAAGTCATTTTTAACAACCTGCCTACATGTGTGGAATTATTATGCTCCTGTCAGGTTTAACAGTATTTTCCAACAACAAAAGTTTGATTTAAAGCGACAGTGTAAGCTCACATTACAGTGTCTTGGAACAGTAAAACAGTAAAGACAACAACAACAGACAGCAAGAACAAACCACAAGCACACAAGGATGCTAATGTTTAAAAGTAAGCTAACATCTATCTTTTCCCCCTACAAGCGATCTGTAGGAATGGGCACCGTATTTATATAGGCTGTCAACAAAATCATCCTCTAGGTGTTTGTTAAAGGAATGTAACAACATTAATATTAGCCAATATTTTCAATGGGTCAAAGTGCTCCATTCACTACAGCACAAAATGTTTGCCTCCTGGAAGAATCCAGCAGTCAGAAGGACATTTTACTGTGGAAATATACCAAGAGTGTAACAAGACAAAAAACTTTAGTAGCATAAAGTCTCAGTGTAGCAGAGCTGAGATGCTGTGGCGTCTTAATGTGGCAGGACTCAGCACTTCTGCTAAGTCGTCAGTCAGCCTCAGAATAAATCCTTTGTAAACAAATGACTGACGATGTCCTCACTGTAAATTTCCAACAGGTTACTGCGCTCTTTAAAACTCTTTACCTTCTCATTCCACAACATTGTTAGAAAACCACAAATTATGAGCCATGATTTTCTCTTTTTCACGTCCGCTATTCAGCCGGTGTCACTGACTGTTGGCTTTTAGTTTAGAGTTTGTCAGACGTAGATTGGCTGCTTTAATAGCTTAATAATTTTAAGCCTAAACTGTCTTAACTTGTGTCAGACTGATCTAAGGCATTGTAAAATAGCTTTGTGAAAGTGGCCCTAGGTTTAAACAGGTTACGAGATCAACATCTGCAACCATGAGAGCTGTACACATTAAAGATGGCACGGAATGCATGAATGAGACTAATTTCCGATGAGCTCAAGCTATGAAAATAATGTGGCTAAGTCTAATATATATTTTCATCAGAAGAAACAAAATTATGTGTTAGAATCAGCAATACTCCAAGTATAGATGAATACGCACTAAGACCACGATGGCAGACTGTAAGAACTGAATTTCAGCTTCGTGCACAGACACCATGTACCGTGGGCGATGACATAAATAACAATGCATCCAACAGTTTTCATCTTCACAAGTAACATGAGTTAAAAATCAAGATTTTTTTTATCCCCTATAGCAAAAATCTACTTCAAAAATAAACGTCCCAAAATTGAAACATTGCTCGCCGAGTCGCTGCACTTTACTGCTCTCAAAGCTCACTTCTCATACAAAACAAAAGTCTCTATCTGCTGTAATGTCAGGATGCAACACCCCCTCCCACCCTTTTCACATTTTCAGCTGCTCCACAATAGAAGATGGTGCTACAAGTGAGCGACTGGCGTACAGAGACATTTCATTGTCAAACCAACAAATACAAATGACAAAGAACTATTCTTGCAGTACTCAGTACATGCTGTAAAACCCATTCACTAGATGCTGCTGTTGGATCTCTGTCCTAATTAGCTTAGCTTAATTGATTGTTTGTGCTCAAGTGAATGTGTTGGAGAAGGGTGATGTTGGTGGTGTGCCAGAGGACTTCAGAAGTTGACAGGAGTGAAAGGTAAATTGGAATAGACTCCAATCATTGTGCATTGTGTTTGTTTGTTTTTTTTTTTTTAAAGTTTGTGGTGCTGTAATGCTCGTGGCTGCTTCACACTGTGCATGAAATGATCTATGATTTCTTGTGCTGAATGCATCCCAAATCGCGCAAAATAACAACCCTGTCTTCTATCTACGGCTAAATGTTTTGCCAAATGGGCTTCGGAGAAAACATAATTGCTGCAAGGATTGTGGCAGCATTTTTCTGCGTGCTACATCCTTTCTCATAAGGTTTCATGTTTCATGCCCTGGGTCCCATGCGTGGTTGGGTTAAGGCTTTTAAAACACTTTAAGGTGATGGAAAGATCATGGTGAGGAAACCGCTAATTCTTCTTAAATATGCTTTAACCTTCAGCCTATGTTCAGTGTAGCATTTTTCTCATGAATGTAGTCTTTAAGAGACTGGGTTTGAACATAATGCCTTTAATACCATAAATGATGTTTACTGGGCTACACTGGATACTTTGAAGCAGATGTTGCTCCCTCACCCTTTATTTCTGAAGATCGTTCACAGTGGTGTGGACTTTGCAGCTGGTGCTGTATAATAAATATTAGAATTAAGAACAATTAAGAACATCCAGTGTAGATTAACATGAACGTGATACATGATATTAATTTGAGGAAATTCATATCTGGGGAGGAAATGGAGGAAATTAGATTTTTTTCTACATATGTAATATTCATATTCACTAACATATGGTCAGCATTTCAAATCTTCTTGACCAATAAACAGATGTTTTGTGAGATCATGTATGTATTATAGATACAAAGGGGATAGCTTTGGATAAATAACGTTTGAGTTTTGATTCAAGGATAGAAAACAGCTGTTATTTTTCTGAACTGAGTCAGACTGATTCACCTGGGTTAACCCGAATTACACTGATTTCAATCTTAAATAATAAAATAGCTTTGATTAGGCCAATGTGCTCCGTGGAAACACGTAGGACAGCCCTGATGGCTTACCAAGCTGAGGTGGACATAAACAGGAGAGTCGAGGCTCGGAACCACCCGCTCGTTGTTAGAGCCATTTCATCCACTTTCACTCACAATCCACGTAAATCCATTTAAAATATTAAATGGTTCACTGATGACACATGACTCATGATGATCATTTCTGCTAAATTGTGTCTCATTACAGTGTTTTAGGTTTATTTTGTAAGCTAGTTATCCTCCTGAAAAATCTGATTTTTGGACATATGTTGTTATCATTGGACAGCGACGACAAAGTCAATTGGTTCATCTCTGTATTTGAGCCTAATGTGATTTTTATAAAGTTTACCCAAACAATGCTTCTGTATTTTGATGTTGTTCTCTCCACACTGGAAATATCTATAAATCTTGGTCATGAGTCCCATGTTTGGTACATCCTTTTCCCAAATAATTAGGTACAGTATCTCAGCAGTCAGACATCTATATGCTCACAGAAACTAAAAGGAAATTATTACTGTTGCTACTGTCACTACAACTATAAGACATGTGGAAGACGAAACATCCAATATAAGTACTCAGAACAAGAGACACTCCTTTAAGGACACGGTGTACGGTTAAAGAGAAAAGTGAAGGAGGTCATCCATGTCAAACTGGAATAATCTTTCCTGAAGAGGGCGGGGGGTAGCCGTGTGACGAGGCCGCCTGTAGTGCCAGTCTGACAGCACTTCCCAGGAAGTTTCACACTAATTCACACCCAAATTCACGAGTCTCACATGACAGCAACGTGACCTCAACAATCCTCCTGTGACAACAAATGTGTGAGCAGACCAACTGCCAGCTGAGTGCCCACCCATCAGCTGATGTGACTGACTTACTTAGATATCCAGAGTATGTTTCTACTAGTTGGTTTGTGCAATTGCATCGAATTAGTTTTTCTGTGCAACCACGGCAACCAAGTCATTTCAACCATTATTTTGTTGTGCCCTGCAAACAACCTGCAGATGAGAACGTGTATTTTTATCACACAGTAGAAACCTGTTCATTTTCAGTAGTTCTTCATGTATATTCTATTCTGTTATTTTTAGTGTGAATGTTATGTATAATTAATATATAGAAATGCTATTTTTTGCTAACATCAGTAAATCATTGAAGATGTGGTTAATGATAATAATTGCTCAGAATGTGTTCAGGCGGTATTCAACATCAACGTAGTCTCATCTTCATTATACAACAACGGGTTTAAATTAATGTATATTAGATATTAGACAGATCTCTTAGCATGTGTTCTCACCATTATTGAGGCTGTTGTACTGTAAATTATGCAGAAATTATGTCAGAAAAAGTGTGTTCACTAGGATTCAATTTATCATTTTATCAGTTTTTAGTCAATACAATTATGAAGGCTGTTTAAAATTCCTATTAATTCCAATCTAGATTTTAAAAAAAAGTCACTGCATCTCATGAACAGCAAAAATCAAGAGGGACTGAATCCTGATGTATATGACAACCACGCTGTCCCTAACACAGTTACAGATGTTAAGAATCTGACATTGTGTTAGCACAAATAATCCGTAAAATTGAGATGTCTGATAGCTATTCCTTTAAATGTGCTAGCAGCTCTTGTGGTCCAACACAATCACTTAATTAGTCCACAAAATCAGATTGATCAACAAATTTACGAATTTCCAAAAAAGAAACACACAAAAAAAACAGAACTAAATCCATTTTATTGTGGCCTGGAGAAATGGTGTTACTTGCCAAACAAAGCAGTAATTTCTGGCTCAATCACTGGAACCCCATAAACACACAATAAACAACCTGTTACAGAGAATTATAACCAGACTGCAGTTTACCTAATCTCTATGGAGTATTTTAGCATCTTTCAGCTCATTGTTTTGGTGTTGCAACTTAACACTTCACAGTGCCCATCAACCTCAGTTTCAACAACAGCAGCATGTTTTGGTTTTCACTAAAAAAGCTCTAGCTTCTAGTTTTTCAAGTTATTCCAAGTAGGAATAAATGGCAAACATTCTCGTATTACAGCTAAGCGGTACACTAAAATATGTTTCTGAAAACATTTGAGCTCTGCCTAGTTTGACAGTTTAATTATGAGTTTGTGAGCCCAGTGTGTTGTGCTGGTTGGACTCACTGAGAGTCTGTCACAAGGTATCCATGCCCTGAAGCATATCCTGCTTTATCATCTATTTTACTCAAAATGGGACCATAATTTACAAAAATGAACATCATACTGTATGGAGGAAGACTTGAATCCACCAAATGAGACCATGAACTCATTAGAAAACTGTTTACTGAAGTAATTAATCAATGGGGGAAGTAGCGTAATTTCCCCATTGAGCTCAATACTATTGGTCTTTATTGCTGCAGCCATTATAGTTGCCCCCAGCTGGCCATTAGAAAGAATGAAGGTTTGAGACATCTTGGCTCTGTCCACTAATCATACTGTGAATAGCTGATCAATGTCAGCTCATTATTTATATATGCAACTGCCATCATATGTCCAGGTTAACGGCTTGTTGTGTTGCCCTTAAGTGGTCAAAGGATTAATGCAAGTTTACTTACTTTCAAATGAAACCAACAGCTAAAATGGTGACACTTGTGGTGCAGATATGAAGGCAGACATTACTTTCCCTGCGTATGAATCAGATTTCTTCTTGAGTCCTTGATAAGCACGGTGTGTGGTATTTGTTGAGGTATGACGTAACTTTAAATGGCTCACCAGGCATTCTGTTTTTTTTTGTTTGTTTTTTACCTCTGTGATTTTTGTTAATTGACTCTATACAATTATCTCTTTCCTGCCATTTTCCATCCACAGAGTAGAAGTTGACCATAGTGTTCACAGTGATGATAGCACTGACTATACAGCTACACTGGAATTATATGGTGGCCCTGAGATTTCCCCCCTGGGATTATTAAATTATTTCTGATTATAGAAAAGCATAAATTCATTGTCCACTCAAAATCATATATACAGTATGGGTGAACACTTCAAGTGTATGTGACTGAGCTTAACTTGATCTTAAAGTCTAACTAGGTCCCACATTATCACATGTCCCCGCTGTGAGCACAGTGCACCCTCCACGTACCCTTGTTAGCATGTCCTCGAGCAGCTCAGCACGCCCAGCTGACACCAGGGAAATGCTCAAAAGACTTCCACCTGGAAAGGTGTGATGAGATGAGATGTGCTACAGTGAGCAGGGAAATGACGATCAGTGCATCACTCGTGGGTGATGAAGTGGCACGCTTTAAAACACTCCACTTCTCCCTCTGCCTCCTTACACTCTACACCTCTGTTTATGATCTTTTTCCAATCTGGGAAATCTCTGTGTTCATTGGATCGACATAGGTGTATCCAGGGTATACGCTGCTGTCTTTTTTCTCCAGCTCTGCGTTCAGAGGCTTTAATCTTAAAATCGTGTGCTTGCATTGCCTGGAAATAGCTTGGGAGAAAATTATACAGCAACACATCCTTTTCCAGTGCACATTCTCCTCTAACTTCCATTTTCATTTGCACATGACAGAGGTAATTAATCTGCTGCACTTTGACCTGTGCAGCCTCTGTTTGAGTGCCTGTCTAATTGTTTGTCTGTAATATCCCTGCTCATTCCGCCACTGTTCATTAACAGTTAATGAACACTGATCTGGGATAGCAAGAGCTTAACAAGTAGTCATATCCACTCAAAGGTGTTACTACAAGGATGCTTATTTTTAACCGAGAAAAATGCTCCTTCATTTGGAAAAAACACACGATGACAAGGCCAGTCAAACATTGTTGCACCTGAGCTTTCTCCTGATGTGAGATTAGGTTGTTTCTTTTCTGTGGGTGGATAAAGATTGCACTGAAGTCTGGAGTCCGCGAGAAGAAAAATATATCAGTTATTTTTCTTACATACAGTTCAGCTACTGCAGTGAACATTACAGCAACTTTTTAATGCTTGTTTTCAAGCAGTGTTCTGCAGTGTCTGCCTAACCCAGAGGCTTCAAGACTTCTGAGGGTGTCATGTCTTCATTCACTTCATATTTTCCTATTCTGACAAAACAGCTCCCTGTCTGGATTTTAAAGAGAAACGCTGACATTCAGAATTTTTCAAGTTGTTTGTTTCTTCTTACCAGGCACATGTCAGTGTGTGAAAGTTAGTTCTATAATAAAGCAAGTTAAAAATCTGATTTACTGGTGTCACATGGAAGAAGTTGGAGAGAACAGTTTGAGATTAGATTGATACCACTCTCATGATTTCAATTAATTTATTCATATAGCGCCAAACCATAACATAATCTGGCTCATGGTGGGGTCCATCTGCCACTTCCGGTAACTATAACATAACCGGTAATTGTAACCTAACTGTACGTTAAATATGAAGCTACAGCCAGTGCACTATAAGCTTGTATGTAAGATATAAGTCCAATATTCACTCTGTTTTAACTCTGATTTTGGTCTCCTCCAGCGTCTGAGGGGAATATCTGATTCTTTAGATGCTAAATGCTCCTCTATGTATACCAGCTAGTCTCTAACTATGCTGTCTGCTGTTTGGTGCTGACCATGTAACGCACAGTGAGTTTTTCTGTGAAAACGCCAGTGGCAAGAGTGGCGTGAAGCAAAGCAGTAACGTTCTGGACCGCTGAAATGAGCCGAACCTCACTAAAGAGGACAGCCACAGAGTCCATTGATAATTCTCTGTAGGTTCATCACTACGAATGACTCCTTTTGAAATACAGATTATTGTTGCTTTAAAGAAAGCATACAGTCATGATGACTAACAAATCCTTTAGGGATTCTCCTGCAAGGCTCTCCAAGACATCTGCCCTGTTTAAAGTTTGAATTAGTAATTAAATGTTAATATGCACCATCAAAATGAATTGATTTGGATGATCTAACCTAATTTAAACCCAAAACAGTGACTGATCAATTACAGTTTAGATTATTTTAGGCCCAAGGACCTTATATAGTGTTGCGTAGTATCCATAATTTTAAAATATATTGTGTTGAAGTGAGTAAGTGCTTCTACTATGTAATGAAAAGCCATTAATTAGCACATAGCATGGCTGGAAGCATAATATACATCACACCATCATATTAGATTAAGACAATTAAAACTAAAATGATACCTAATTATAGTAATGATTAGTAATATAACAATAATATACACAAATGAATACTGGCAGAATGCAGATGAGGAATGCGTAAGGTCTCTGCCAGATGCAATCAACTCTTGAAATGTTGTGATGACATCATGTATTTTTTAGATTTATATATTGTGTATATATGTAACATTCTCATGGATATTGTCACCCTTACCTAAATTACTAGTGGTATTATGCTTCATGTGTGCAATAACAGTATATTTATGTTTAACCAAACGTTTACAGTATGTACTCAGACCAGAACAGTTTAGTGTATGGAAATGTCTAAGTATTTTCCACTCAGAGCCTCCTCCTGTGTTTAAGTATCTGACAAGGAAAAGCTTCTACCGAGAAAAATGCACAGTATTGGTCACAAGAGGGCATGTCACCCTATAAAACAAGCAAGTTGCTAATGACTTTTTCAGGAACTAATTTTCTGCTTTGTGGCGCAGCCCATAAAACAAGGTTATTCTCCTCCATCAAGGGATGAATAGAGATTTAACTGTCTTCTCTGTTTATTGTCTCACAGCAACATTTACACGTTGCTTATGCCACAAATTGAAGAGGGTCTCTGTTGACTTTGTCACTTGTTTCACACGTTTTTTTTTTATCCATTAAGAGCAAGGGTAAAAGCATTGATCCATCCTGCATGTTGACAACAATCTCTTCTGTGTATGCCATAGATGTTTAACAAGCGCCTATGTGTCGTGCCATTTCACCTCCCTGCTTTTGCATATTCTGCATATTCGTTTCATTATTTCTTTTTTAAACAGTCAAAACACGGGATTGCAGTAGCAGAAATCACTGTGACAGTAATGCTGAAATTAGCTTTAAAATGCTGAGCTCTCACTATTAAGCTACAAGCCACCCCATGCACTGTAATTCTCCCACCTGCTAGCGCTCCCATAACTCTGATCCAAACCCCAGGGGTTGGATACATGATGACTCGGGTGTACGAGGTGACAGCGTGATTTTAATATATGTGGAAGGGTTCGGGGTTTTGTTAAACACATACACCGGGGCTCCACAAATCACGCAACTGCGTGTGACCACTCAATTAACACAATGTCCCCTGACAAGGCGTCATAAAAAAAAGACAAAGAGGCTTCAGTGATATTGAAATTCTGCTATTTAGAAAAGCAGGCCATGAGGGCGTTCACAGCTTTCAGTCAAACTATAACCTTACTGATGAATGACTGCAGCACTATGACTTAATTATGACTGCACAGGAAATACTGTCCATCCCTAGTAATGACCCCGATGGCCATCGATAAAAAGGCCTGATAAACGCAGACTTCCTGAGCATGGATGGATAAATACGGCCTGAGTAATGAGACCCGGGCTGCCGAGGATGACAGCTCTGCTCTATATCATATGCTGCTCTGTGGTTCTGAAGAGGTGGGTGGGGGGTGGGTGGGTGGAGGTAGGTGGGATTTCACATTGAAGGCTTTGAAACCTCAGTGTGAGCTCTCTCATTCGCAGGCTGGCTTTCAGACACAAAGGTTGTGTTCTCTGAGAGAAAATCACCTGAGATATCAGAGAGACAGTAATGAGAAATTCCATTTTCAGTCATCTGGTTCTATCTGTGCAACTCTCTAGTGCACTCTCAAGTGAAAAGCAATTGCATCAATCTTACACAATACAGTCTTCTGGGATGAATCTTTTAAGTGCTGTTCACAATGGTTCTAAGCATACATAAAAAAATACAACAAAAAGACATCTATGTTTCAAATTAAGTCCATCCTTCACTCACTGCGCTGATTAACACAGGAATTGATTAATCCATTACTTGATTTTTGTTGTTAGTCCAGCTGAAGCTAATGGACATTCGATAAACTGGCCTTTTTCATTGTGAGAGAAAAATAGCATTCATTGCTGAGAAAAAAAATCTGGCTCTATTTCATGGTTCAGAAGCTTTACTATCCTGTAGAGAAAAGACAGATCTTAGACGTTAGCAAAGCGGTCATTAGCAGGCTGAGAAGTAGACACAAAACAGCAACAACGCCTCGTTTTTCCCAGCAAGAGAACGTCGTGAAACGGCTCTTCTGCTTTGTGGAGATGGTGGGATGGGAGATGATGATGATCTGGAGTCAGATTAACACCTGCGATGCTTTCGGTACGCAGTAGGACGTATGTTTTTAGCTAACTGACCAACCAGAGCATCGGCGGGGGTTTCATTCAGCTATTATTGAGTCCGGCATGTGGTGAGGTTTCCCTGGGTAATACTGAGGGTTGTTTTTTTTTCCACCGAGTTAAGATCATCTCTCTTTTTCCGCTCTTTTGCAGGTCAGCTAGGAATATCCTCCATACATTATTGCTAATTACCACTGGTCTTGCATATAAATTGATTTTTTTTAAGGAGTAGATCTTCTTAAATCCCTCTCACTATAATTAAGGCTTATATCGGGATAATGGAAAAATGGTGGATCAAAGGTTGAATTAATTGCAGACTTGAGCATGTAATTCAGGTACAGAGAGTGAAGACATGTCTTTCAGGGAAAGAAACCCTGAGACGGACACAAGTTGGTTGACAGGAATTGATACAAATACACAGGTTAGATACAGAATACTTGTAAAACTTGTAATTTTGTAAATGTAGGAACTTCCCTAATGGTGATTGCCACCCTGTGGTGTCTCTCTCCAAGGTTATAGCACAAACATACAAAATATTTATAAAAGCCTGAAATTAAACATTGATACTTTTTACCTGTAATTTTCACAGGCATTGCACAGTGTGCGACAAGTGAGAGAGAACACAATATAAATGTTAATGTCATAACACTCTCTCTCTTATAGACCAACCAGCATAACAAACACATAAAAACATCAAATCTCTGAATTAGCACATATGTTGGCAATATGATACACCACGTGATGCAACACCTGCATCTTGAAAAGTAACACTGTTTTAATCTGTTTTCAGATGACAATCGACTTGATTAGATTAGATAACTTTTTAATTTCCGGATAAATGAAACATACTGACAGCACCCCAGCTAACACATTTTCCAGAAGGATGTTGTCTAGCTCATTTGCCTGCTCAGTCACTTAATTAAAAATCATCATTTTGAATCAATCAGTGAATTAAAGCCTGATCAAAAGAAACATACTTAAAGATAAATAGGGGTTAAATTGGGATTTGGGAGGTGAGGGAACACTAAGATTCAATGTAACCCTCTGAGCTATGGCACGTTTCCTTTCAGTGTTTTAGGGTTTATTCACTGCTGGTCAGACAAAATAAGTAATTTGAAGAGCTCGGTAACTGACATACTGTAATGTAATAAATACTTTCTCAGATGAGTTCGAAATATCACTAATACTGTTCATTTCTCTTGTTTGATCAACAACTAGTTGATCAAACAAATGAAAAATAAATAAAAAATCAAGTCTTATTTTTAATTCCTTCCCTCCTGTTTATTTGGTCTTGGCACATATTTAATTAATTATCTATTTCCCCCAAACAACATTTCTCATTTTCCTCTTCATATTTCATCAGACTGCGCGGCTACCTCAGTAGCACATCGAGCAGCAACCATTTTAGCAGCTCCCTCACTGAAGCTAGCTTTGTGATAAAACGACACCAGTGCAGTTCATATTAACAATCCATATACTCACTATGTTATACATCATTGCAGTTAGAGTAATATAAGGAGTTGTTGTCCACCTGTTATCTTCACTTCACCTGTCTCTCCTCTGCTCCACTGGACCATGTGTGAAGGGTTAAACCCAGTGAAACACAGTGAGAGAAGGGGGGGGGAGACGGGGGGTACCAGACACGGCAAAACATGTGAAAGCTTAAAGATGAAAAACCTTAAAGATGAATGCTTGTAGCAGCAGTACAGAAATCAGGCAAATATCACAACAAATGTGAGCAAAACAGACATTTACATGACATGTCCACAGACATGACCTTGGTCCCCTGCGTTGACATTTGAAATTTGCAATATCAACAACTATTGGATGGACTGCCTTGAAATGTCTGATGCAGGATGAATTATAATAACTCTGATGATTTCCCTTTATATCTTTATATCCAGCACTATCATCTGGTTGTCCAGTACTTTACCAGATGCTTTCAAGACTGACTAACTGTTAAACAGTATGTCTTTATTGCTACTTAGTATGCTCAGATACTAAATTAAGATGACGAAACATTATCAGCATGTTAGAATAGTGTTAATTCTGTTTTCATCATTGCTGGTGTGTTGTTACATCATCAGCATAAAATAAGACACTTGCCACAAAACTCGACAGTTAGAATAGCTCTGTCCAAATTGAACAAAGTCAGCCTACCGGCACCTACAAAGCTCGTTAGCACATTTACAAAAACCAAAGTGTGAAATTGACACTTTGCGGACTACTACTTCACATTACTTGCCCTTTTTGCAGTCTTCATGCTAAGCTAGGCTAATTGGTTGCTTGCAGTAACTTCAAATTTACTGTACAGACATGATAGAGGTGTCATTCTTTTCATCCATCATCTAATTTAAATTATAGTATTTCCAGGAGATCCGTGATTGTCATTGTGTATCGTGTTCATTATAGAGGCACCTCTGTGTTTAACAGCTTCACTTTTTACAACTTTTACAAATCCTCTGATATAAACGTATAATCTTCCCCTACTTTTTGAAAGCCTGAAACCTTAACAAGATGTGTTGTTGCGTGATGTGCCGCTTAAAACCCAGGCAGTCATAAATATATTTATTATAAGCCGGGTAAATGAGGAAGGTGAAATCATTATAAATATACTTTCCTTGGGGAATAAATTATGGCACGGTGAGACAACTTTCCCGCAAAGTCACACCTCTGAAATAAGCATGGAGCTGCCAAATAGGGTTTCAGGGTTGTTGTTTTTTTATTTGCTTCTTTCTGTGTATGTGTATGTGTGATTATTTGTGTGTGGTATGCACAATGTTACATTCTGGGACAAGTTTTGGACTTTAAACCAGCCAAAAGTTGGACAGTGCATCTAATTAGGGACATAATAGCTGTCTGCAACTGCATTTAGCTTTGGCTAAAAAGTTTTATGCCTCCAAGGAGGGTATGGTTAAGGTCTGGGAATCATTCTGGGAATTAATATGCAAATCAATGAATTATTCCCAAAACTGATATAAACAAACAAACAGTGTTAGACTGTATGTGCGTGTGAATAAGAAAGAAAAAAAAAAAAGTATTTTTGCGCACATCCGTGTTTTGAAACACACAGATGTCCAGTGGAAGTTATGATTCAGCATTAAATTGTTACCAAATGCAACCCAAAAAAAGTGCTGAATGATGGTCCGAGCTTCATCAGGAGGCAGGAAATGACCTGTCAGATCTGCTGAGCATCATCCCCTTAAAGCTTTTGGCACATTTTAAGCCGAACTTCACTGAGACTCCCTCACGCTGACACTTAGATACCCTGCTGATACACAGCACTTTGTTTAGCTCTGACAGCCTGTGTGATTATGTAAATGTCTGTGGTTGAGCCTTCACACACACACACACACACACACACACACACACACACACACAGACCACACGGTAACAACGCATCATGCAGTGTGGGCTGGAATCAGTGAATAGGTGAAGATGCAGAGAGGTTATGGACCTGTTTGACCTCCTGCCCCTGCCGGTGGCAAATATTGATCCTTTCAGGCAATCCGGCTTAATTGAAGGGAGCCCTTTCTTTCTATTGAATGTTCAGAGAATGAGATGAATGATGGTGAGGTGATTAATTTTTTTTTTTTCCCACATGAAGGAGAGAAATAGGTGATTAGCCGGCGTTGCTTGTAGGAAAACTACACTTGCTGCATGTTCTTTAGTCATGGTAATGAGAACATTGGGTGGTACTGGGCTATGAGGAATCACTACAGAGACTTTTTGTACCTGTAGCACTCAAGAGTGAGGTCATTGTGACTTTACTGCTGTTCATTGTGTCAATATAACCCACATAATAATAGCTGAACTTTTTCTGTCTTCGTGAAAGCCTTTAGATCATCATCAAATAGCAGATTTTTTTTTTTTTTTTTTTCTTTTTCAAATTTACATCCTGAATGCCGGTGCTAGGAATGCAGTAGCTCTTTTTCTTCAAGGCATATACAAATTATTCTCTTGGTCCTGCGGGTGGTCTCTGAGTTTTCTCAAAAACCCAAGCATGAGTAAGTTACTTGAATGACTCCTGTACTGGGAGAAGTGCACCTCTGAATCCAAACTGATGTGAGCACAGGAGAGATTGTTATTTTTTTTTAAAAAAGAGACATTTGCAGACTGGTTACTAAAGTGTAGGTAAAAGGAAGTTTTCTTTTTTTTTCTTTCAGTCTATCCTTGGCTTTTGTTTAACAGATATAGGCATCACACTACAGGCCTGCCTCATTTGATAAGATTTTGTCCCACATATCTGTGAGGGTGTTTGTTGTTAGATATGACCTAGAAAAAGGAGTGAATCACTGCTCCTTTTAGAGCTACAGTGGGGCGAAGAAAAAAAAAACTTGTCAAGCATTTAAAAAACAAAATTGAGGTAACTCTGCGACAAATACACCTGTTTAGAAAAGCAGATGCTCCTTTGTAAAAAACAACAATTATTCTGCATCATTTCAAGAGAGTGACACTGTAATTGTGAAGACCTGTGAAGCAAAGTGAATTATTGAAAGTGATGAGACTACACAAGGACACACCCTGGAATGATAATAACCCCTGTGTTTTGTTGACTTTGGCTTTACCTCCTGGGAGGTGAGGTGGGTTGCCGTGGGCGTGTCTATACCTGCTGAATGTAACAGCTGTGAAACAATCAGGAAATAACTTTTTATTTCTCTGATTAATGACAGCTTTATCGAGGCCGGCGCTCGCTCTCTGTTGTGTTATGTCTCTCTACCAAAGCTCTCTCTCTCTCTCTCTCTCTCTCTCTAATCATCGGACACAAATCAAATTAAACTTCTTTGTGTCATTATATTTTGCGGCGTAAATTGTGAGTCAGACTCAGATTTAGAAGCTGGTACATGAAATAAACAAAGTGAGAACACACACACAGGTAGATTATCAGAGTTTAGTCCACCGGTATCGGGAGGGAAAAAATGGTATCGGAACTTCTCTACATGCTGTAAATGTATTTGTATCAGTCAGTATCAGCAGTTAGTCACAAAGCATCAAGGTGATAAAATAATGTTAAAATTAACATTGCACTCCTGTCGGACACTTTTTAAATAATCGATTTAAATTTTTTATTCCATGTACTCACCTTTCCACAAACCTGGTGCCTACATTCCCCACAATGCAGCTCGACCACGGACAGCGTGGTCAGAGATTCGGGTGTGTTGTGCTGGGAGTGGCTAACGTAGCCTCAAGCAGAGATGAGGAGCGGGCTACAGAGGTCTGGTAATCTTACTTCTGATTTTGAACTCCACGCTGACTCAAGTGACATCACTTGAGGCATAAATCAGAGTTCAAGCAGCTTTCTCTCTGGAGCCACAAAAGGCTGAATGCAACTTTTTCCCCCTCCTTTTTACATGTGCAGTAACACTCTTTTAACACCTGTAAACAGACCTTCATGTGTAAAATTGGTGGAGTTTCCCTTTAAGTTTTTTTCTCCTCTGTTTTTAAAGAGGTCTCAGGGTACCATCAGTAGCTACATTAACCAAAAATGTAACCACATTTTACCCTCAGAATTCTGCACATTTCATATCACTGCATGCTGTCTCAAAAACAACTTAAGGAGTGTCCTTCCAACTGTTCACTACAGTAGGCTATAACAAGCTGAAAGGTGCAGTGTATGCTCCATCAACATCCCAGAGTGTTTGGACATCCCAGCAGGAGCAGCAGAGGAGAAGGAGGAGGAGGAGGAGGAGGTGAGGAAGGAGTAGTAGTAGTCGGAGGAGGGAGACTGTTCCGCTTGGATGGCCGGAGCAGTGAGGAGGCTGGTAAGAGGGGGTGGGTGAAGACAGACAAGACAACGCTCTCTCTCTCTCTCTCTCTCTCTCTCTCTCTCTCTCTCTCTCTCTCTCTCCACACACACCGCGTGTGCGTGCGTCCCGCTCCGCTCCAGCACGGTTCGAAGAAGGGAGGGGAGGGAGAGACACTTGACGCATCGGAGTGAGTGAGCTTCACTTTCCAATATGCAACCTGCGAGACGCCACGCCGTCAGCTACTTGTGCTACTGACACTGAGAGAGAGAGAGAGAGAGAGAGAGAGAGAGAGAGAGAGGCGGGGATGGAGGTACAGTAGTGGAGCCGCGCACAGCAGCACAGCACGGCACGGCACGGCACGGCACAGCTCGTGAATGTAGCGCTGCACAAAAGAAAGAGCAGCATCTTTGCGCACAAGTCAGACGGATATTTTTTTGGCCCGGAGCGACGCCGCGACTCGACAGTGATGTCTGTGTGCCAAATTCTGTTTAGTGACAAAATACGGATTAATCTGAGGCTGTGAATTCACTGCTGTGAGGACAGGTAAGATTATTATAATTATTGTTATTATTTATTATTAAACCATACAGTAACTTCAGCACCTCTCAAGTTAAACCTCCATCAGCTCCGCTCAGCAGCTCTGGTGTCAGCTCAGACACAAATAACAGCTCCAGTCTGCAGCCCAACTTTTCACAGATTACATTCAGACCCCGGCGCCGTGTTTGAGGGGGGATTGCCTTCTCTGAATTTCACCCTCTGCTGATCTCTGTTTTCCTGCGTCTACTTTGTTGTGGGACTATCATGATGGAAGCAAAGTAATCTGCGACTGTGTGTGTGTGTGTGTGTGTGTGTGTGTGTGCGTGCGTGCGTGCTATGTGTGTATGTGTGAGGGTCTCTCAGATCAGTGCAGATGTTTAGTAATCCTCCGGCGTTGACCCTCCTATGAATAATCCCTGCGGATTTTATTTTGCCGATTATACCGCCGCTTTTTTTTTTTTTTTTTTTTTTGACCACCTTCCACCCGTCTAGTCCCGGATACGGCGGGAAAACTTGATTTCCGACCCCAGCACAGCATGCATGCATCTTTAAAATTCAGTCTTGAACAGTAGCAGCTTGAATCCTCCTTTATTTATGCACTTTTAGGGATTAAAGTAACCCCAAACTGATTGGTGAGCATTAAAAATGTAAATTGTGGGTTTGTTTGTTTGGGTAGTTTGTGAAGTGGAGATCAGAATGAATCAGCCTGTGTGTCACTGTATCACTGCTCTCATGGTGTTTCTCAGTGCATCTGTGAGTCACTAAGGTGGTTGGGCCTGGAGTCTGATGACCAGCAAATAAGCCTACTGTAATATGTTAATGGATACAAGCATCTGTGCAGCTTCAGCACATCGGATGTGCCAACTTCTCCTGAAGCTGCCAAACGATAATTCAAAGTGATTCACTGTAGAATGTCTCCACTCAGGAAACATAAAGTAAAGCTTGTGAGTGCAGGTAGTCACAGTGTGTGTGATGACAATGGCTGTCAGAGAAGCACTTCTCCTCTGACGAACCATCATCTATCTGATCGGGTACGTACATTGCTCAGTCACCATTAGGTCTGACTGAGGAGCAGCTCTGCATGTGATCTTTTGGATTGGCTTCTCATCTGACAACAGCTGAACTTATTCTAAAGGTTAGAGCCGGGAGAGAGAAAAAAAATAGAGAAGACTTCACCTTTAAAGGAGCAGAGGGAGATTATTCTACAGCTCGGTTTTGATTTGTGAACATGAGCGTACGATAGCTCTCCAAAAGCCTGAGACAAGAGAGTACAGAGACTCTCGAGATTTAAGCATTTAAATATTTAAGAGGTTTTTTTTTTTATATGGCTGAATTAATGTCTGGGGAGTGGAGAGTACTACTATCTAAAATGTCCTACACAGAGAAGTATAAACAAGATACAGACACCAACCTGAGCTCATTTAACTGCATGTTGACCAGCCTCCGATGGTTTGCGATGGCTCAGTGATGATGCGGTCCAGGCTGCCCAGATGCTACCTCACTGGAACGCAGCCCTTTAATGGTCGGCGACATCCCGGTCTGGAAGCCAACAGGCCTGTCAGAAGTGACGGAGCGCAGAAGTGACATTAAAAATATCCTGGGATAGATGCATTTAGAGGTGCGCCATAAAAAATTCATGGCGTGGTTTTCCGCAGGAAGTATCGAAGCAACGTGTCATCCGGGTCATTTTTATTTCATAGCTCTCCAGGAAAAAGCTAAGTGTTTGAATGTGTGTGTGAGATACGATGGAGAACTTTACGTGTGTGGCCGGACTACTCTTCACATTAATCTTAATAGTTTTTACAGCAGTGTGGCAGCTGTTTGAATCGTATGAGGCAGGCTGGGAGCTGGGGAGGGAGGGGGGCAATAAGACTTGTTGCTTCTTCTTTCACCTTTGGGGATCCTCACTAATGGACTGTTGTGAATGAGTTCTGTGTAGCAGTAGCTCATACATGTTTTCTTTTGTGTAGAATCACCTGAAAACAGGGACAAACTAAACATTGGCTCTAGATGTCACGTTTATTGTGACCTCTGGTATTCCATCACATTAGGAAGGAGACAGTGACGCAATGGGGGTTACAATCAACAACTACACTGCTGGATGCCACTAAAAGCCCCTCACCACAGAGCAGTTCACCCTTTTCCTGCTCTACTCATTTTAGTGGCCTGAAACTGTTGGTTTTCAACAGAAAATGATTATTTTTCAAACAGAAATGACAAAACTTCTCTGGTTTCAGCTACTTAAGGAAATATATATATGAATAACATACAGGATAATTGATGTAATGATTCATTGTTTGGAGTATAAAATGTCAGATGACTGTAAAGTCAAAATCACAATTTACAACGCTCGTAGTGATGTTCAAATATCATGGTTTGTTGGACCAACAGTTCAAAAGCCAAATATGTTAATTTCACTAGAAATTGAGACGAGAAAAAAAAGCAGCAAATTGTCACATTTGAAAAGTTGGCACTGTGAAATGTTCTGTTTAAAAAATGAAGTAAACATTGAACAGATTTCCAAAATAGATGCTGACTCATTTCTCGCTGATGAACTCATTCATTAGGCGACTAATTGTTTCAGCCATAATTTGAACACGTCATTTGTATCTCTGGTAATCGCGATGGACATTTTTCACTATTTTTTGTCATTTAATAGACAAAATGATGAACTGATTGACAGAAAATAATCAGCAGATGAATCTGGATGGTATTTTACAAGAAAAAAAAAAGAATAGATGACGGAAAAGTTTGTACAATTGATTATTTTCTTCCTACCCGAACATCTTGTGATCCATGTCACGACCCCCAGGTTAGGAACCACTTCTGTCCATTCTCTGTCATCTTTGCATACAGTCTAATAGACAGTGTAACTTCTGAGTTGTGTGTAATTTTTTGTCCATCTTGCTGATGTTGAAATCGCTCCTGGCAGCAAATAAAAACAAATGTCTGTCTTCTCTCTTTTGGCTTCATTCTGATGGATTTTCAAAGTAAACCTGCGCTGTGAGATTTTCCACAACACCATAATGGATGAGGAAGCTGCAGGCCCCTGATGCTACTTTACAGGAGTGCAGTGTGGTTTTTATGTGTGCCATGCGTTACTCGTTTGAATCTGGCATAATGGAGTTGTTTGACAAGCTGAGCTGCAAGTTGGAGAAGAAATTTTTGCCCATCGAGCAGGATGCTGGAAAATTACATGATTATTCTGATGCCAAACTCTAAAAACAGGTACGCTTGTGATGATTTGGATGTGTTCCAAAGGCAGCACACCATCGTGCAGATATAGAAAAGATGAATTTTGTTTATTAGTCAGCATGGAAGGAAAAAGTAATGTAAAGAACTCGCTGTAGTTGATACAATTTTGTGAAGGTAGGTTTCTTTTTTTTCGGAACTATATCTGCTAAAAAAAAAAAAAGAAATACAATTACTGCAGAAAAACTCTTCAAAAGGCTGTTTCTCTAAACGAATTGCCTTCAGTTTGATGCTCTCCTGTACAGAGCAGACTGGATTTCATTGAAACAAATCTTTTATCTGCATGAGTCTGCATACAAAATCCTCCACCCACTGCACTTCACTTCTAAGAGGCTGAGGAATTGTTGCCCAATTCAGTCAAAGGAAGGTCATGAGTGTAATTTACACAAAAATACGTCACATCTTCAACATCAAAAGCGATTGTGTATGCACTGCTGTGAGTTGGAAGCCCACGACTGTCAGGGATAAGTACTCTAGACGATAATATAGCAGAGCCTCCTCAGCGTTGTCTACCTAGTCCCATCTCTCTGTTCATTTTTAATATTCAGATTGAAGGGGGGGAAAGAAGATCCAAGATGGCTCATTGAGACAGCTCCATTTCCTGCTCTATTCATCCAGTCTCATTGGTTCTTTAAATGCCCTATTTGTAATCCAATCATATTAGAATAATTTATCTGCTTTAGCAATGTTTTATGATGCTCCGTCACTTCCAGGCCTTTGGTTTCAAGGCACCACACTCCTTTGGGGTATGTCTTCACAGACTGTCTGAGCCCGCAACGGTTTTCTAATTCAAACATTGTTGCACACGGCCTCTCCTTGGGACTGGCTTTAATTGAGTGCTTAATAAGAGCAATGCCACACAGCAACCAACTTCAGGGGGGATCTGAGCTCTGGGAATGCTGCATTATTAAATGTACTTATATAAGGCCTGCAAACATCTTCTTTCCATGAGCTCAGGTTTATGATTCTTCTTGCTAGTACAACTCATTTATTTTTATTTTTCTCTCCTGAAGATCCACAAACAAAACAGTTCCAGAGGTGTATTGTGCCCCACTGGGTGTGGCTGTTGTAAGAGCCATCTTTTCCCTCTCATTTAGTACAATATAAGCGCTCGATAAACGCGCGTTCCCCACAGGGCATTGTTCTTTTCTTTGTCTGAATCAAGATTAAAGTGACTGAATAGGGCGGCTGTGATGACTCAGTAGAATGTTACAAACATACACTGAACACCGTGCTGCATTCTGTTGATAACTGTCGATAAAATATAAGCAGCAACACACTTTGTTCCCGATTCTGTCACAGGCTTCGGATCATTTTGTGGGTTGTTTGGGGGAGAATTTTTCATACTTGTAAAATACGAATGGGCTGTCATGACTGACAACTTTGTGGCCGTCTCCTTTAAAGAAGTTTAAACGTTCTAGCTCGCTCGTACAATGCTCTGTGGAGAACTGTATGTTCCTGTGGCATTATACATCGACTTACACGACACAAGAGCTTCGAAATAACACTTGAAATGTCGCATTAAAAAAAAGCAAGACATTTGTTTGTCCTTGTATTTCTTCTAAAACTACAAAATCGTCCTCGTCAGGAGCTTAGTGGGGCACACAGAGGCTTTATGGAGCATCAGACTAAGCAGTGCGTCTTGATTATGTTCGAAGAAGAGGATTATTTTGAGTCAAAAGAGTAAATTAGGACAAGAGATGGAAATGAAGGTATAGCAGCGAGGTCATATTATCCATGGTGCTTAAACAAGTTTTCTGGCGGGAAACTATTCTCAATAGATTTTTTTTTTTTTAGATTTAACAAAATAGCACAAGTAACTTTGGAATTATAGAAATCAACACCTCTTGATCAAATGGCATTTTGAATAGCTGGTACTGTACAATAGAATGCCGTACAGGCAGCAGAGGTGCAATTTTCAGTGAATAGCTAATTCATTAATTCATCCAGTCCAGAAGCTTTAAGGTGTACTCAGCGGATTTTACACGTGAAGTTCAACTTAATTGTCATGAGGAGAAGTACTCCGTCTGTGAACACGGGTGTGTAATGTCCTTTGTAGCTCTAACAGTACCTTTCAGAGTTTGAAAAAAAAAAGGGTCCACTTTATTAGCTTTTCCATTCATATTTATCTCACGACCTTCATCAGGGGATGGAGTTTGCTCAGTTGTCATCACATTCATTGGACAAAATGTAATAATAATAAGGGAGATATTTCAACACTTCCTTAAAGTATTATATTAGAATAGAATAGAATAGAAAATACTTTATTAATCCCAAACTGGGAAATTGCATAAACTGGGAAATTGCATATTGTTATTATTATTATATATTATTATTATTATTATTATTATTATTATTATTATTATTATATTGTTGCCAGAAATGACATACAACCATTAAACTCACTGTGAAGCCACTAAACATTAGCAGACATGCTCAGGACACAGGGATGTTACAGGCCTTGAAATGATAAAACAGGTGAATGAGTGCTCTGATTTTTGTGTTTGTTTCACGACTTAGCTTTTCCCACCCGCATTCATTTTTCACACAGTTCTGTTTAATACATCTACGACTGCCTTAATGAAGCACATTAGACAGAATCAATAACAAATATTACATTTGGGCTTGTTATTGCAGACTTGTTGTGATTGTTTGAATTTGTTAACTTGTTACTGTCATACCACATTGCCGTCAAACTTGATGCCTAAAGCATTAATCTGTTTAATCATCCAGAGAGTCTCTTGATGAAAACATCCACATTTTTACTCATGTCTCCAAAAATAAAGTGAAGTTCCTGAGTATTATGTTTCACACACAAACTGTGAGCTGCTGAGTACCTCTACAGTCTGAAGTGTCTCACTTAAGGGCACCTTCACGGTACCTCTGGAGAATATTTGAAGACAACCTGAAGGACATATTTAGGTGCCAGCGTGCACTTTATCTATGTAAACTATAAAAATGGCTTCAGTTGGTGTTAAATTATGATGCTCTTTTCACCACATTCACAAACAGTATAGTATATTTCCTAAAACCCTTTCTGCAAAACAGATTTTGAATATGAATTTGGTAATATGCCAATTAGTTCAGGGACACGTTGCAGCTGCTCGATGGATGTTTTCTAATTGTTAAATGAGGAAATGATGATGTGGCGTGTCTGGTCATCGTCATTGCTTACATTTTGTTGCTGATTGAGTTGCTGAGTTGTGGTTGCTGATTGAAAAAGTCTTGAAAAGACATTTTTGGTTTTGTATCCAGAAACGAAAAACTCCCCTAATGATTTTTTACATTTCGGAAGAACATCGTGTTCATGTGAAGTAGTGAGAACTGCAGCAAAGTACAGGTATTCCAAATCTCATCTGTTTCTCAAATGAAATAATTAGCATTCCAGGAAGGCACTGTTTGTTTAGCGGACCATTTCAGATGTCTGCGGTTCAGATAAATGAGATTTTATAGCCATTGTATCAAGCGCAATTAGTTGGTTCATCCATTCAAACCAGGGACAATAAGAGAAAAAGAACAACATAATACCTATTTCTATTTTCTGTAGAATAGATGCAGATCCATTCAACGTCAAAACAGTTAATTTGTATCAGATAATCATATGGTAAAAACTATAGCTCTATAGGGACAGTCAATCAATGACTCTTCTTAGGCTTTATGTGGTCATTATGCCATCGGTGGCTGTATCATCGAAGCTGGAAACGTTAAATATATACACAGTATGGCTGTGTGATAACACCCCAATTCCTCGTTTGGACTCAGTTGAGTTATTCTGAAAAACTGGTTCATGTCATTTCTGTCTGAAGGTGTCACCAAATACTGGAGGAGGGCAGCATTTCACCTCCTTCCACCCATGATGAGATGACTCTATTAAAGACAGTTTACAGGGCACAGAATGACAGAATGGTAGAGGAAAAGAAATTAAAAGCCCTTTGCCTTTTTTTTATCAACTGATTAAAGCTAATATTTTTGGCTTGTGCTCTATAGACATCTTCAAATTACTTGTTTGCCCAACCAATAATCTAAACCCCCAAAACATTCTATATAAGGTTACATAACATGATCTAAAAAAAAAGGAAACTAGATGTGGCCCTCACCTTCATCGCCATTGCATTGAGTTACACCTACTGTATCACCTACCATCTTGGCAATATAGCAAACTTTCCAAACTCCCAACACTTTGGAAAGTTTGACATACTTTTATTGCCAGCTGGTTAGAATATGACCATGGGATCTTTTGTATGAGTAACTATGAAACACACAAACAACAACAGAAAAACAGATTTTCTATGTTTTGAATGCAATAAATGGATCAAAATGATGCTTAAATAGCCACTTGATGCCACACTGTGACGGCAATTTGCAAAAAGTCTGAATTCATACTTTGTCTGTCTGCAAACAACTTTGGAAATACTTGTTTTTGGATCAATGAGGGCTATCTTAGTTAATAATAAAGTAAATCTGGAAGTAACAGACATATTTTCAGCATTTTCCAGGTAGTCCAACTTCCTTGCTTACTTTTCTCCAGGCAATTGCTTTTCTTGTTCACTTTCTGTATAAATATGAAGTAGTATCATAGAGCTCTGGGTGTCCGCAGACAGCTACAATAACAATGTGGATGTCTGCTTCAGACATGTTGAGAAGCGAGAGTGAAGATAAATCTACTTTTTAATCCCAAAAGTTAAAAAAGTAAAGTTTGAGCTCTCCTCCCACCTGCCGGTAAACTGCTCCAGAGCAGAGCAGAATCTGAAATGACTCCGGGTCTTTGTTCCTCAAAAACACTCCAGCTCTGCTCCTGCCATCTCTACTGTCAGCTAGCAGCAGCAGCTCTGCCCCTCCACTCCGCCCTGTTCTGTACTTCTTCGTCCTCATGTTGTACTGAGGAAAGATTGGACACTACAGTGACTCACTACTGCCTCTTGAGGCAAAGGTGGTATTACAAGAAAGTGCAGGCAGGAGCCTAGGGGCAACCTCCGTGGCTATGAAGTGAAGCCCATGCGGAAGTGCCAAAAACTGCAGTTCCTCAAAAGGCCACTTGGAGCTGGCTACAGAGTGAGTCAATCTCCATAAGCCCACATGTTAAAATGTCCAACTTCACAGCAGAAATAAAAGTGAATTTTAATACAACTCATCTGTTCAAATTATATTAAGGCTTAAGGTTATGAAGAATTAAGAGCGTGTCCTCTTTGACTGACCGTGCCGTTACAGGTGACTTATTTGAGCAACCAGGCTTTATTTAGCCCGCCGCATCTCCACCCATGTTCCATGTCTTTGCCAATTTTTGGATTAGTGAGGAGTTGATGGACTGCCAAGATGGTGGTGGCCAGAACTCCGAGCTTCACAACGGCTCCTCGCAAACCTGTGGGTGATGTCGCAGATAATATGTTCATGTTTTATACTGTCTATGGCTGAAGCTAGCTGGATAGCATGCTAATTTCAATGACAACGTAACTCCATAGCTGTTATCTCTTCACATTGTCAATTCATTTTTTTGAATGTTTAAACACTTTTGAGCTATAATTCTGGCCAAAACTTACACATTGGCCCTTTAAGGCGTGACTTTATTAGTTTTTTAGTGATGTACTGGGCATATCTAATAAAAACATACAGTAGACACAAACATGTTTTACTAATAAAACCCATGCCTTATGTCAAAATGTATTAGAGCAGCTGTGCTGTTTCTTGAGCTCTTACATGTTTTGTTTGAGCTACTGCACAACATCAGATTTAGATAATTAAGTAAAATAAGTCATGTACAGTATCCAACTTTCAGTCAACACAGCATGTTTGTATTGGGGGCTGCACTCAGATTCACTGCAGTGTTTTGTTATAATATAATAATGCCATTGAAAGTCTGTGTGTGTCATTTCTCTGAAGGAAATGGATTTGACACTGTCCTCACCCAGAAAAAGAAAATGCTGAACATATATATCTGCTTTTCCTCGAGTTTCTCCACAGTGGTCAAGAGTCCCAATTCCAAATTCAAGTGAAGGATTCCTTAGCTCCAGCTTAAGATCAGTTTTTCTTTGATTAGTTCTCAACATTGGTCTTTGCACTTGAGATGTGGCAGGGCCAAATTCAGAAATGTCCGAATGTGCCAGCCACATCAACACTGATGTGGATACACAGCAGAAAGCTGTCACAGTAGACTACCCCCGCTTGCACAGGGACCCAGGGTGTATGATATTACTGATTATCTCTCTGATTTGAATGGTTCAAAACTGCCTAATATGATAGTTCTGTACCCATGAGTATAGTTTTATTTGCATTGATGAAATGATGTAGTCAGGCGTTGCTATTATGCTTCGGACACTAAAATGCTAGGAGACAAATATGATCAGCCTTTGTTACCTGAAATTTATCATTTAAATGGTGTAAATAGCAAAAGATGATGGAGAGCCTCGGAGGACAGCTGCATGTTGCTAACGCTGTTAGCTATCAGGTTGTGCCATGGAGCTAATTTAGTTATGTCATCAAGTCTCAGGAGCTGAGCAGCAGATGTTGAGATGCACAGCATAAGTAGACTTTGTGTTTTTGCAGAAATCTGGTGGAATTAGTGTTGAGAAAAAGAAAGGGTTTCAGAAGGTTTGCTACAGCTATGTTAGGAAGCAACTAACATCAAGAATATAAACACATCTCACTGTCTTTAACACTGAATCACTGCATTTCCTGTTTTGCTACACACCTCTTGGTTGATAATCTGCTTCCAAGATTGTGGCAGACCAAGTCCCTGTAATTTTTGCTTTTTGCTAAATAAGTCTTGCAGTGCACACGTCATGAGTCTTTATTTGGACAAACCAAACCATATATTCCACATGTTTTAATAATGGTTGAAACATGAATGATTGTAATTCACGTCAAGGAGCACAGTGTGAAAGCCTTGTGTCACAAACAACCGTTTTTTTTTTCTATAAATGGAAAACCATGTGGAAGTCATCATATACAGCAGCTGGGTCAGTGGCCCTATGCTTTTAACTATGATGCTGTCAGTACTTATCAAGATGTGCTGATGAAGTGGGGTGAAGAAGTATAAAGAAGGTCAGCATCTGTAGGAGGTTGGTTGGGTGGATGGATGGATTTTTAACTCGTTACATAAACCAAGTAGTCTTTGTGCCGAATCCTATTCAAACTGTGACTATTTAAATTGTGAACTTTCTCAGCAAGCTTCATTTTGAAAGTCTAACTGGATGTTTCATATTAATCGTTACTAACTTGAGCATGGAGCCCTGCATGTTCACAACTGTCACTTGATGAGTAGGGCCAAGCTGCCATTTTTGACGAGTTGAGAGCGAGAATGTGTTGAGAAATAACACATTGACAATGTGGTGAGGGATCCTACGGCATACATACTTATGTAAATCCACAAGACCTTTACGTAAGCTTGAAGACAATGTGGCTTTTCTGAATCTACAAAGAAGACAGTTCTAGAAAAAGTATGCCTCTACCCTGTCTACACATAGAAAGGAAACACTCAGCTTTGAGCCTGTACTGTAGTTCATAGGTTAAGATTTTCCTTTTGTGCGTGCAAGTCTAATATTTCCCTTATCTCCATCACAAGAATTCCAGGTTTGCTATCTCACCTCTCTCAGCATGTAGTCCAGTGTCTGCAAAGAGTTGAGCATTAGCAACTGCAGTGTTTCTAATTAAATGTGTTCACTTTTGGTGATCAAAGCTGGGATAAGAGCATTTTACTTTCTCTTTGTAAAGGAAAGGCAAAATGTATGTGGTGCTGAAATGATTCATAGATTTATTGATTAACAGAACAATAATAATAACAACTGAACAACAGTTTCTTCATTAAGTAAAAACATAAAAATGTAGTTAAACTAAAAGTAACATTTGACAGTTGTAATTGAGTATGCATATTTGCTATCCTCTCTTAGATTTATACAATTGTAAAATAAACACTGATGTGTTTTACTGACTGTGATTTGATCATTTTGGTAGATTTTTAATCATAAAAATAAAGATATTAGTTAATGCTTTTGTAGAATACATGTTATTCATCTCTACCTGTGTACCATTTCAATGGTCTTCTCACATACAGCAGCGTTTGTGTGAAGAAATATGTTCAGTATGAAATTCTATTTTCATGATCTTGCGTGGTGTGAAGCTGCTGTAGGTATTTGTGCTCGCCTTGACCGTGCTCTCAGAACAGGTCAAAAGCACACACTTGTTTTGTGCTATTCACAAAAGTTGAGAGCACGAACATGTTTCATTTAAAAGCTTCCATACTCTGTCAGCGAAAATGTTTGGTGGTGTTTGCTTGAAATAAATTCTCAGTATTTTATTCTAACTGTATGACTGTGGCATGATTGTCATCCAATGTAAAGACATCAGTACATACTGCAAGACACTAGAGTCATAAAGTTGGCTGCAACTTCTATAGATGTTAGAAACCGACCGGTGGATACACCTCCATTAAAGCTGATCTGTCCCTTCAATCACTGCTGCTTCTGTTTGGCTTTCCGCCCTGATATCATTGAACATTGGACGATGGATCTCTCAGGACCAGTGCAGTACATTAACCAAACGTGTTATCTCCTTCCAAGCTTAATTTAATTTAAGGTGTGATTCTGCACCTCCTGCACAAAGACATCAGTTTGCTCTTGGAACAAGCTTTTGTAATAGATTGATCCTGGATTGTTCGCTTCATCACCAGATTTTGGGTGGCGACAGTGCTCTGGTACTAAGGAGAACAAACCAGGTGATTTTGAGACCTTTAGGATCTTTTTGAGACTTTAAAGCAGCTGATGCTATGAATACATTTCATGTATATACAATTTGCAGAATAACAAAGGTCCAGTGTGTAAGCGTGTGGTTATTGTCCTCATTTTACACATGAACAAACTCAATTAAGATGTTAACTATATGATGGGCGAAGAATCTATCAATCTTTCAATTTTCTGGTAATTTGTTACTGACTGAATACATTGATTTTGTCCTCCCTTTATACCCCGCAGCAATATCAGTCACTTCCCTACACCAGATGTAGCAGCAGTGTAATATATCTATGATATCTGATGCTTGAATTGGGCTGAACCCAATTAAAAATTAGAGAATTATGGCAGGAAATCACAGAGTAACATCATTTCAAACAGTGAGCGGTATCTGTGAATTATAATTACTTTTGTATTATTATAATTAGCCTACCATTAGTAGTACAGTACAGTCAGTAGCAGTAGTTGTACTACCAATTGTCAGTAGTCGTTCTGTTCTTACACTGCAGCGTTAATGGGAAGGAATGCATTTCAGATAACCACCACTTTTTTCTTTGTTCTGTGCATGAAGGGCAGTCTGAAATTCTTTCTTTGTAGGTAAAAGTATCCCTACAATTACAGAGTGTTAGCCTTCTTTCTATTATCTTAGCTTAGTGCTTTAAATCCGTCCTTGCAAAGTACAGAGTATACAAGAGGAATTTGTTATCGTGTGTCATAGCTGTAACATTACAAGCATTAGTAAGCCCTGTAGCCTGTACCTTTGTTAACAAGGCACGGTTGGATATGTTCCATGTAGCCAGAACACATATCAACTTCCATTTTCCTGGCATCGAGTAACTAAATAGATTAGAGCAGTAATAGGCCAGAGCAAGTTTGTGAGGCTCTCAGTGGTGTGTTATCTTTAGCTGCCGGGGTGCTTTATCAGGTTGAGTTGAAAAGGGTGGAGGGAGCTGAAGCAAGACTCCGACACTGTAAAAACAGACCTCAAAACACTGGGGGGAAAAAAAGTTACCAAGGGTAACTACAATTCCATGACTGCGTGCTGTGCCCTTTAACAGGATTTTCCACCCTGACGAAGCTCCACCATGGCACATGGATACAGACCAACACAGCAGACAAAACAGGCATTAGCCTAATAGGCACCGGGCCTGGTGCTTTCATAAGACATAAGACTTCAATATGCATAAAACTGCTCTCTAGGAGCAAAGCACAGCCTTTCACCATTGATGTATCCGAGACAAACTCTGACAACCCTCTATATGATGTATGGAGATAAAAGGCCCCTTTTCTGTAGGTGGAGACAGGAGACAGAGCTGGAAGGTAGAGAATCTGAGATTAATAAGAATTTGGCCTACTCAAACAGTTTCAGGTGCCTTCTTGGATGTGCTTTTCAGTGGCTTTGTTCCACACTTTCTCGCTGTGTTTTCAAACTTCGTGCTGTCTGTGCTGAATCACAGCAGGGGTGGAATATCTTGAGTTCTTCTGTACTTCTCTGCAACGGCAAAATTACACAAATAGCTGTAATTTTAGAGAGGTATGTGTCGAACAGCACTCAACTCTTTTAAATATATTTTCACCCAGGAGGCATTAGATTAATGCTGCTTGTTTCCTAGAGGAGCTCTGCGAAAGGTAGATTTCACTTCTCAACTGGTTGTATTGCTTTAATTCTTACATCAGTACAGCTTTTCCAGAGGCACCCTCTGACATTTCCAACTCCGACTTATTCTGTATTCTTCCCTCAGAATTACTGGCAAACTGGATAAATCTGCCTCCCGTCACTGTGCCCTATTTACACCCTGCTTTGCTCAACAACCCCTTTTAACCAAATACTATCAAATTGGTTCCACGGTTAGAACGAATTTTAATGTTCAGGGGAATAGGGGGAATTAAATGTACCTTGTGTAGTGTTTGACAGCCAGTGGCGCTGTAGAGGCGATGTTTTGAAGAGCGAGTTCCACCACCAGTGTATCTTTGTGAGGATGCAGTATATGAGCACACAGGTGCAGAATACACTTTCCTAGTAATTGCTGATGCAGATGAGGAGATAGGAATAGGAATAATAAAATGAAATCATAAAAGAAGATAGAACAGATGATGGAAGAAGATAAGGAGGCAAATAAGGCAAACCTATAAACAAAGGTTTAGCACATGGTTTATGAGCCTAAGCAGCATGTTTTGCACCAAAATCTCCCCATGTTCATTGTGCACCGAGGATAAAAGTCCATAAATTTGTCAAGAAAAATGAAGAAAAATATTCTTTAGTAGCTTTGATGTTGCCTCATGTTGTCAAACTATACAGGAGTTAAAGGTCCAGTGTGTCAGATTTAGTGGGCTCTGTTTATGTATTTACAAGTATGGCAACGTGGAATATAATATTCATAACTATGTTTTCATCAGTGGATAATATTTTCATTACCTTAGAATAAGCCTTTTATATCGATAGACGGTGCAGGTCCTCTTCTGCAGAGTCCGCCATGTTTCTACAGTACAGTAGCCCAGAACGCATTTCGTGGCCATTGTAATTTCTCCTTCAGGAAGAAGAGGGTGAGGCGAGGCGGTTGCATATCCACAACAACACAGCTGGATGACACTACATTCTTCACACTGGAACTTTAATTGCCATCATTTATTGCTGATCAATTTTGCCCTCCATTTATATTACTTAAGGATTCGTGGAATATGAGCAGAATTTTTTGCCCTCAAAACTCACTCATTTATTATTTTAAACAAATGTAATATACAGATTTACTTATTTTTTCTATGTTCAATGACGCATTGTTCGGTCTACCTTGCATATTTTTATACATGAGTTGTAGCCATGTATCTCCCATCAAATACAATGATTACATCATGTCAACATTCCACTGTCTTTATCGCCCCAAATATGATCAGAAGTGTAAAATGATTAATCACATAAGACACTAGTCTTATAGTTTTTTGTTTTTTTTTTCCATAAAATTTGTCGGAGAACATGTAAAACACTTTATCCTTTAACTTCGGAGTTATCCTATTTATCCTGAAAATAACAATATAAGTGAAACCTTTTTTTCCCCATGAGCAAGTCTTTAGTCTCTCAAACCAAGTCAATCAAAAAAAAAAAAAACATCAGAAAAAACATTTTTCACCTCTTTAACAGATAAAAAATATATAAAAATAGATTCTGACAGGAAAAAACTGACAGAAAACAAACTGGATCCAGTGGAAAAAAGTTATTAATTTGCTTCCATAAGGGTCATACACAAAGTGTTTTGACTCTGCAAAAACTAGAGAAATATGTGCTGTAAATCCTCTTGTGTACTCAGTACGGCATCTACTGTATCAAGATAATGAAAGTGTCAAAACTTACTGTCTTGCATCAGTGAGTAGTTAGTCCCCAACAAAAACAATGTCATAACATTTGGCTTTCCTTTTTGACAAAAAAAAAAAGAAAATGAAGCATTTTCATGAGCACTGAAAGTCTTTTAACACAACGTGTTTTTTTCCTTCACCTCAGCCTCATTCATACCTTCAGCGTCGTGCCTGTCACCGAGGTTTGAGAGGCTGAGAGCTGATACCGTCCTGCCACTCAACAAACTTTCGAGTTTTAATTCTCACTCCAGGGAGATATTGTCTGTGCTGAGGAAAAGGCACAAAAATTGTTGTGAAATTTTTCTAGATGTTTCAGCAGTTTTCATCTTTTGGCTTTGCACTTTTATGAGCAAAAAAGCTGTGAAGCTTCAAGCAAGAACGATGCTACAATGTGAGAACTTATAGAAGTGGCTTTGCTTTCATATTGACTTAAAAGCTGTCCCTAGAGTTGCTGAAAATATGGAAATGCATGTATATGAGCTATTTTGTGTTCCCACCATGGAGGAAAGTTGGAACGGGAGTAATTTGCACCGTGGATTTGATAATTAAAAGACAGATTAAAAGACTTATTTGTGATGACTTTAAATGGTTGTTGATTCAATATGTAATATAGTCACAGGCTTAAGTTTGGTTCAGCTATACATGCAGTTTATAATTGATACTATCACAGTGTTTTTTTGTTTTTTTGTTCGCAGCTTAGCGAAATGAGCTGAGCAGGAAACAACAAAGTGTCGCTAATGAGAGCCTCACCACCATGCTCATCTCATCTGTTTCTTTTCATACAGATTGGGAAACCAGAAAGGTGCAAATCGGATTCCATACGTTTGTGATTGGATGTGGGACTACTTTGACCCTACAAAATTGAAGATGATGTTGCTATGGAAACTGCTGGTGCTGCAGTCACTTATGGGGTGCCTTGCAGGTAAAGTATCTTATTAAGAACTTTTGATGCATGCCAAAGCTGCTTTTGTGAAGTCTGAGTCCTTATTTATATGTATTTGGGGCATGTGACAGTATGAAAGCTGTAGTTTAGAAAAGAGCGACCTCAAGTAGATTAGCCATAAGCAAACATATTTTTTTCCCCATTGATGTAAAAATAATAAGAATGTAGAGTCCATTCAACAAGGAAGTTATTGTTAAAGTAAGCCATTGTCTGCTAAAGACTTCCATTTGCAGCCAATATTGCATTTTGGGCTTTGCCTTAGTGCTGCATGTGGCACTCAGAAAAGGTTAGAGATATCATCCTGAATGTGAATGAGGGGAGGGTGCCCCGTCAAAGATGGGATAAAACTGTTCTGTTTGATTCATTCATTGGTTTTTGACAGATCACGAATAGGGCCAAGACTATATTAGGAGTTGAAAAGTGCCATGAAGCGAAATCCAGCCTTAAACCTAACAAGCATTAAGACCTTAAACTTTATAAAACACCCATTAGGGATGCTTAGTACAGTGCTGCATAATGTTGAATATAGGCCTCGTTTATGTTAAATGTTATGTGTTATGTTTGTGACGAACAAACAAGGAACCAAATAGTATAATTACTTTAAAAAAAAGGTACCCTGTGGAGTTTCAACCACTAGTAGTGCTGTGGAGCAATGTTTTTATGGGTGGGTCCTCCGAATGAAAAAAAGATTTTTGTTTGTTTACAAAAACCTCCACAGGGTACCTTTAATGTTGATCTGAAGTATCTGAAGTATTGAGAACTTTTAGTTTTCTAAAGCAATACCATATTGTAGTTATTAAATGTCACAAGAAAAAGTCCTGCATTCAAAATTTGACTTAAGTAATTTTATGTTTGATATTTTGTACGTGTATTTTGTTGCTAATATGTCTATATTGTTGCTTAATAGGCAGCAAAATGGCTACTGTTATATGACAGTTTAATACATCATATTTTCAGTTTAATATTTATAATGTACCAGAAGCATTTAATGTTGCTCATCAAAGTGGTTTTTACTGTATACTCTTGCATAGTTCTTACAACAATGTATATTTTTTATTTTATTTGTAAAATCTTTATTTTGAAAAGTAACTAGTCAGATAAATGTAGTGGAGTAGTAGAAGTAGAAAGTAGCATACAATGTTAATAATCAGTACAAATACCTCAAAATTGTACTTACTGTAAGTACAACATGTAAGTAAATGTACTTAAAAAGGAAAGTTTATTTTTTTTTAAAAAAGGAGTTAATTTCCATCATCTTTCATTGTAAAATTTGATATAGATAGGGTGAACACATTTGCCTTAATAACAAAATGAATCCAAGTGTAAGATGGGTTTCAGAGAGCTCTATATAAACTAATTTAACGTCATCTCACATTGGGTATTACAGTTACCTGGATTATTTTAGAGCATGACTGACCCTAATTAGGTCTGTTAAAATTGCTCCAGCATTTTAGTTACAGTAAATCGCCGGTCACTCAATCAGTGACTCAGTGAACCAATGCACGAATGAGTGAATTAAATATATTAAAAAACTGTACATATTGCAGCTACAGTAAAAGGTTAACTTCAGGTTAATTTCTCAAATTGACAGATAAAAGAGGCTATGAGTTAACTGGAAATCCTTCCAGGGTTATTTCAAATGTCCATCATTCATTTAGTGTGCAGTAAAGTTGAATTATAGCTTCATTATACCATGGTGCCTATTTCAGCCAGAGGCTCCATGGCATTGATCACATTTTGATGGAGGACTTTAATTTGTCTGCTTTACAAATAGGAGGGGTCACCGGAGAGCATCAGTTGAATTACTCAGTGTTTAATCAACAGGTATTATACGAATCAAGACGATGAAAAGACTCTATTGATGAGGTCTGTGTTCTGGTGAAGCCTTCCATCTCATTATTCAACACACATTAGGCCTGCTGTGGGCCCTTTGCCCTCTTCTGCACATTAGATTATCAGATTTGTTAACAGGAACCTTGAGCTATATTGCATTGTGCTCGTGATTTCGCCTATGCATGTCGCTGCTCATCATTTGGTATGTCTAACAATCCCACGTGATTACACAGAAGACAGTTGGTGATAACGTGCTTTGGGTGTCACTGAATCCTCATGTCCTTTCTTTTATGGAGAAACATACTATTATTAATCTAACACAAATCAAAAGCCTTGTGATTAATAGGATAGAGGACCTTTTTGGATTACTTTCAAAGTAAAACAGTGTACTTTTGAAAATCTAATTTTTTGTAACATTGGCCTTTGACAATCTATAATAATTCTGCTTTGTCCTAACAGTAATAGTGTCCATGACAGTTATAATAGCATAGAGCAGACATTTCAAATAATACATCACTACCTAAATAGACTTTTTATGAGGCTAAGAAAATGAGCTAGCTGACTGAATTTGCGTAGTGTATATAAACAGGTGGTTTGTTTCTTCTTACTGACTCGTATGTAACAACATCTCGCAATATGACACAATGCGCTCATTATTGTAATGTTAAGGTTCAAAAGGTCCTGCTCATGCTTTAACCCAAAGTGTGTCTAAAACATTTTAAGTCCCACGTGTTGTTAGCTCGCTAACCATTTATCCAAGGTTGTCAATAAGCATTATATAGCTAACTTGTTAGCCTACGCAAGTGTGTAATGCCAAATGGCTAATTTTGCAGGCATTCGTCAATCAATCAATCAATCAATCAATCAATCAATCAATCAATCAATCCTCCAGTAGAGTTCTGTTAGCACTTCCTAGATCAAGGCTAAAAACCAGACGTGACCGAGCCTTTGGAATCAGGGCCTGCTTTTTTAGAACTTGAATTGAATTGGTCATTCCTCTGTTTTTACTTTTTATTATTATTTTACTGTTTTTACTATCTGATATTCTTCAGATAATTTCCTTTTGAAAAAAAGGCAGTTGTGAATTGAACCTCGACTGGGGAGTTTCAAAACACGCATGCACAAATGCAATGCCAAGCAGTTCGTAAAAGCAGGTTCAAAAGTCTGTAAATGTGTTAACATCCAAACATGTTTTTGATGAAAATTGCAAATAATTATTGTCTAGAATTAATGGAATCTACTGCCTAAGTCTATTGTGGATACTAGATTCATTTAATACAACAAAAATAGGTTTGCGCATCAAAAATACATTTGTATGCATCTTTTATATGTTTAATTTCTATTTATATACAATGATAAAATATTTTTTTTTATGGAGAGAGTTATTTATATATATAAATCACAAAATACATTTGTGACTGTGCACACTTAGTAATATTATATTCAGATTAATATTCAGACTCATCTAATTACATATTCACATGTACTACATGTGCAGCATATGCAGATTTACATCATGGGGTTACATACTGGGATTAATGAAGACACAGTTCCTACATTCTTACACTACAGAGTGAGAGCAGCTCTCACAGACAAGAAGAACATTCATGACCCGCAGCCATGAAAGGGTCGCTCTTAGACTAAAATCAGTTTATCCTTCCTGCAAAACTCGCGTGGACATTTGCTTTCAACAGTCTTTCAGGGATGTGTATACTCAGACCTCCATAATAGCAGTGTGTTTTCGGCTGACCTGGAAATGATCATCTTGGAGCATTTTTTAGATCTTTAAGCTTGAGCACAGGGTTATTGCACCAATCCTCCTGCTTATCAGTTTGGTACAAATCTGATGCTTTTAATGGATGGTATGGCCTCGATATGGATTGGAGAGGTCCCTGAAAATTGACTACTGCACAATATGCAGACCTAAAAAAAAAGGTTGGCTTTAATATGTTGCAGAGTGCAAGAATGGATTTACAAGTAAAGAGAGTGAACTTGGTGAAAGAAGCTGCAGCTACAGATGTTTATTGCAGCTTTAGTTACACTCTTCAGCCATGGGAATCACAAGTTGATTTGTTTTTTTTGCACAAATGAGTAAAAAGCCATGTGCATGTTGAATCTAAAAATCCAATTACATTATAAAATGAGTAACCTGCTTGTTCAGTAGCTGACTGCAACAACAGGCACCAATGGGCAACAGCAATGTTTCATTTCAACTGAAAATCTACCATGTTTTGGGATTTTCTGTGAGGAATTAGTAAGAAGGGCATTGATAGGTTTGAGGAGTGTGAGCTTTGCCAGTCTTCCAAAGAACTTCAGTTCAACAGAAATCACATCAAACACTTCTGTTTGTGTCCAACTGGAAGTAAACACAAAGAGCACTCCCCTTGGAAATCCCTGAAGCTGTTGTACCAAACTGCACAGCGGCGAATTCGCTCGCAGCCTCACTCTTTTCGCCGGTTTGTTTACATACTGTATGTGCAAGGCTGAAGATCACTGTCAATTAAACTAGTGTGCATTCTAGAGAGGTGCTAACAAGTGCGAGTGGATGGTTTATGTCTGCAAACCGTTTGAAATGCAGAAATAAACTGACAAAGTACACGTTGTGCAGGTTTCATTGACTACAGGATCATTTCCAGTGATGGCTAACTGCTCAACAAACTGACCCAAACATGAATCTCCATCTAGCAGAGTACCACATGTGTAGCGAACATTTCAAAAAGAGAAGGATTTTCCAAGAGACTTCTTTTGGGGAAAGATATTTTGTCCTATCTGAACTTCAGTTCCAACATCCATGGTCAATGCAAGAAATATTGTGTTCTTAATGTAGCCAGTCGGAAAGCAAGGTTTGAAGGTGGGTTGGTGGCGAATGATTGGTAGCGTGTTCAATAGACGTAACTGGTGTGTATTCTGTCACAGATCTGCAATTAACATTTGGATTTTTAATATTTCCTGAAGTTTAAGTGTTAAGTCTTTGACTTTTCCCAACCTTAAACAGACTGTAGTTACCATAAGTGGAAAATATGTCCTATATATGTAAATATATGTGTCTATATCCCATTTTTACTTTCACCAAATTTTCTGCATTTCCTTTTGCAGTTGGCCCTGAAGAACTGTCACGATTCAAAATGCTGCTTGAATATGTGCAGTAATAATGAAGTAAAGGGAAACAATCATCCTATGCTGGAATCAAACAATTTTAATCACACACACATGCATTTAAACAAATAACACATAGCAAAATTCCCAGCCGGTGATAATCTATATATATAGTGTAATAGTTGCATGCAGAGTGTAGCGTAACCTGCTAGCTCACACAGTCGTTCCTCAAGACTCTGATATAATGCAGTGTTTTTCTTGGTTTTCAAGCTGAGATGAGACAAAGGTTTTTTATTTTTGTACATGTTGTTCAGTCAATGCTTACCGCAAACTTTTAACACCCTTAATGTTCAAACAAATGAAGCAGACAATGAGTTTTTATTGAGTTTCCTCTGTGACATATTTCCACCAGGCCTTCATTACCAACTCTGAACACAAAGTGAAGCTCCAGTGACAAACAGTTCTTTATTTTACTGCAGTAAACTTAATATACTTAACCAATATATGTCTACATTACACACATAGGTTATTAAATCAGTTCCCTGTACAGTATGCTATGTATACATCGGGGCTCTAAATTAACAACCGCCAACCCGCCAAATGCAGGTGAAAATTTATTTTGGCGTGTATTAAAAAAAGTCACTAGCCAGCTTGGCCGGTGATAAATGAGGCTATTTACCATCTATTTCGCGGGATGCGTGAGCGCGGTTTCTATGGGAACGCATCCGTCGAGGCTTCCGTACTAGGGGAGTGGGCGTGGTTTCATCTCTTGGGTTGGAAAAACGATAGACGCCGGTACAAATACAAATACAAACACAAACACAAACAAGATGTGGCGATGGTTGGGACAGCCGGCCGTGAAGAGAAAGGATATGCCTACCAAAGAGGTAGGGGAGGAGGAGGATATTGGACCTCGCGAAACGAAAAAAAGGAAGTTTAACTGTAAATGGCTAACTGGTCGTGAGTGGCTCGTGTATGATCACGAAAACAACGTAGTGTTCTGTCAGGATTGCCGAATGTATGCTGAAGAAAAACACAAAACAAATCATTTCGTGGTAGGAACTAATAATTTCGAAGTAGAGGCAGTAAAGGATCATGAGAGTGCCCGAAGTCATCAGGAGAGCCTGAGGACGAAAACCGCCAAGATGTGTCGTATCGAAGAGAGTCAAGCTGGAAGGAGCCTTGCCTTAATGAAGATGTCCAAGTTTGAGAAGATGGAGCTACTTTTTCGCAATGCCCACACCAGTGGCGCAAAAAGTGGGTATGCACTATATGCGGTGCATAGGGGTGCTGCACTAGAGGGGAGGCCAAAGCAATGGGGGAAAAATAATTTCGAGTAGGCATTTTCTGTATTTAACAGCTTTTGTGCATGTGTAAATGATATGATCAATAACAGAGGCACGTTACTGATTAGGCGCCCCCACCCCACCCGCTCCTTTCACACCCCTCCCTACACAGAACACTCGTGCTCCAGTGCGTGCACACGCGTGCTGCACGCGCTGGAGCGCCAGTGTTTTCATTTGAATCTTCTTGTCATCTGATGACAGGGTGCTAAAGATGGAGAAACAGAAGAGAAAGCTCTCTGGGGCTCAAAATAGAAAACGGAGGAGGGAGAAGGAGAAAGAGTTTGAAGGGATGAAAGAAAAGTGGTTAAAAGACAGCAGGTAAGTTAATGTCAAGTGTAGCTTGAGCTTCTGTGTGTGTAGGCTTGTCAATATTGCACAATCACAAGCTTTACATGTAAAACAGAACTTATAAACAATTGACGTATCAATTTCTAACAAAGCAGAACATGTTGGAAAGGCTGTTGACTTTAAACCAGGGCCTCCTTATGACAGAGCTGATCAGCTGCGCTGTTGAGCGCATGAAACGGTGCCGTTAGTTAATATGCAACACAAGAGGCATACCGTCAGAACAATATACAATAACGTCAAATTATATAGATTAATAAATGTTTATATGAACTCTTACACTGTATAAATTATGTATAATATAGAAATGTATATCAAGTGGTTGAACTCAAACCTTACATATACAGTAATATTAGCTTCCCTTTTTCGCTAGCTTGCTGTCTGATATCATGGTCAGGTTGATCTGGGCCCAGCTCTTTCACACGTAGTTTGTCCGGCAAAGTTCTCCTCTCAAACGGATGCTGAAGGAGTGATTTTACCGTAGTGAGGGTTGGGTCTTAGAAGAGTACCGTTACGTACGCCATTGTCATGTAGAATAGCGCTTGTACGTAGCGGCGCTGCTAACTTTAGCCGTAGCTGGCTTGGGGCGATAAAATAATCGTCCTTTCTGGAGTAGATTTGAGGACGTTGACTGGCTAAATCGTATGTCACACGTTCACACCTTAAATTAGCGATTTGTTTAACTGCCTTATAGACAAGCCTCCTCGGGGCGATTTCTCCAGCGCCCCAGAGCAGCTGAGACATGCAGACAAGGGACAGCATATTGCTGCGCAGTGGATTTTCTATCATATTTTGCACATATTAATGGATTATACCATTATTTAAACACACAAATATTGAAAATATGAATGATTTAATATATATATATATTTTTTAATTTTTTAATTTTTTAATTTTATTTTTGTGGCTTAGGGAGGGCGGCCTATCGCCCCCTATTGGCCAGCCGCCACTGCTCTGTTGTTGTTTTTTTTGCAGTATGAGACCTTGTCATCACCAGTCCCAGTTGAAGCTGGAAGTGGAAATTCTGATTGGCTGGTAACTTCAGAAACTTACCAGCCACATTGGCTAGTGATCAAAAAAGTTTATTTAGAGCCCTGGTATACATAATATATTATGCATTAATATTCACAGCACAAACAAAACATACATACTCATACAGACTCTACACAGTTTGAAGCGCTGCACATTTCTCCATAAGAGGAGCTTTTGTTGTATTTAAGAATAACAACAATCAGGATGGTGTTTTTCAGACATGGAAAATGTAAAGAATCTATAATAATTATATCAATCAATCAATCAATCAATCAACTGTAACAGACAATTTAGCTAAGGTGTGTATAACTTAACAAGTGACTAATAGCAATTAAAACAAATATCTACATTAGTTATAATGAAAGATTCAAAGTATCAGCCTCTTTAATATTTCATACTTAAAGATAACTGCCTCCAGCTTTCTGCTGATGTGAATAAGTATGCTAATATGACAAAGCCTCCTCTGTGCTACGCATCAAACATTTATTTGAATTTTAATTTATTTATTTGAATATTCATTTAACAAGATCATATATGGATCATGGGGGGATTGTATGTCTTTTTTAGTCTCTGAACTTTATTCACCTGAGGGTTGTTTGCTGAGCACACTTACTTTTTTCTTCAGCGTTAACATGATTTATGCTCATACTCACAATCTCTCCTGGGAACTGCCCAGTATGATCAAATTTGTTCATGCTGTTCGCCACTAAGCTGCTCTACCACTTTGTTCAAGAGTAGCGGCTGAGGGTGGTGTATGTGTGTGTGTGTGTGTGTGTGTGTGTGTGCAGATTTAATCAGTTCATAAGCGTCTTCCGCTGAAGTAAGAGTATCTGCTGATATACATCTCCCATCTGTGATATCACAGGCATTGTTTTATGGAGCCCAAGAAGAGTATTATTGCTGAGGTAACAACTAAATAAACAATAAGCAGTATTTTGCAAGTCCAGTCATCTATAGAAAGAAGAAAAATGTCAGACAATAACCCAGGATAGTATTAGATAAGACAAAAAAGACTTTATTTATCCCAGGGGGGGATTCAGATGTTACTGCAGCACAGAGACACGTTAAGAGTTAAAAAAAACAAAAAACAGATGGAGAACTATTTGAATGAAATAAATAACACATTAAAAGCTCTCCAAAGCTGTACATACATACACGACAATACCTTATGTTATATGAGCGAATTAACTCTACATAAGAGTGTAGTCATGCAAAAGAAATTCAGATATCTACATGCATCTCTAACATACATGCTTACAAGTATGTAATATTATATTGTCACTGTCTGATGAAAACATCGTCTTCATCTCCACTGATAATTTTGACTTTTTTCTCTGTGTGGAATGTGCATATTTGGTTAGCATGTATCTTCCTGACCAATGATCAGATGTTTTGTTACATCATGTGTGCGGGATAGATAGAAGGAGGTTAGCTTTGGATAAATAATGTTTTGAGTTTTGATTCAAGGATAGATGACAAGCTCTGTGATCTCTCTGAACTGAGTCAGACTGATGCACGCACATCAGTGTCAGACAGCCATTAATCTGGATCACACGGATTTCAATCTAAAATAGTCACATAGCTTTGATTAGGTCAATGTACTGTGTGAAGACATGTAGGACAGTCTTGCTGTTGATCGTTCAGGTGGACATAAACAGGAGGGTTGAGGCTTTGAACCACCCACGCATTGTTAGAACCATTTAATATAATGCACATATACACGTAAATCAATTTCAGATATTAAATGGTTCACTGATGACTGTGTAAATGTATATTTTCATATCAAGTGCTAAAAGTGTCTCATTACATTGTTTTAGGTTTATTCTATGAGCTAGTTTCTGTGAATAAGAGTTTTTTTTATCCTCCAGAAAAAAAATATTTTTGGACATCGACATCAGACAGTGACAATATATCGTCAATAGATTTTAAAGGATGAGTTCACCTATTTTAAAAAAACAAAACAAAAACAAATCTTGTATTCTCACTTGACCAAGTAGTTTAGTCATGCATCGTTTTGGTTTTATGTGTTTTGAGGTATCTGAGTACCTGGAGGTCCCCATACCAACAGTAGAGTCGCTCACAATATTACTACTATAATGAATTTAACTTAAGATGGTAACAGTCTTTTGTGCAAATGATGATCTGCCATGAGTGAAACAAATATCCAACAAAGCCACACAAAGAGTGAAATGTTGAAGTAACATTTCATCTATAAAAACTAAAAATAGTGAAAAACGTCCATCTCTGTTTCTCGAAGTTCAAGATGATGTCTTTTAAATGTCTTGTTTTGTCCGTCAAAAATCCCAAAGACCTTCAGTTGACCTCAGCTGTCAGCCCAAACACATTGGAGCTGAATGGAATTTCATATGTAATGCTGAAAACATCAACACAAACACAACACAAAAAGTTACATTTAAAATAAACAGCAGTGAACCATCCCGCAAACTCAGCCCATGGTTACAGAGTTTAATCCACATTTGTTGGCTTTCAACACTACAATGCATCGTCAATTAAAACTGTTGACACTGAGGTCATATTAGGTTCATATAGGATTATTCAGAGGAACCAGGATATTGTTTCTGGGAAGACGTGTTGAGGTTTTTAAGATGTCATTTTTCGATTCGTTGAGCACTGGAAGCAAAATTGGGTAGGCAGAGCTCTCAGAGATGGATATTTGAAAACCTCTGCAGTCAGCGTGAACAGCAAAATGCTGCCTGAAGTTGTATTATATCAATTCTTGTCTACGTTTGAGAACACCGCATTGAATTATTCCTTTAAGGCCTTCCACAATATCCACTTTCTACCAAGACCTTCAGACAACCCACACATGGCTGTACTCATTATATTGTTCAGTCATATACAGTAAGAGTTGTCCTTGCAGTTAAGCAGAGCTGTCTGTAACCCAGAGCCTCCCCCCTCCACCCCCTCCCCCAGTCTCTAGTGGCCCTAAACAAGAAACACACCAAAAAAAAACAACCTGAAATCATTAAAATTATTAGAATAATTACTTTATGTATAGCGCTTCTTGGTAATATTCAATATGTATGCCATAGGTAACACACATCAATCTCCTTATAGGTAACTATAAATATGTAAATTAGTAAGTGGCTGCTGTTTTTGTAAATGCAGTCTAATCAGAAATGAAAGCGTAAGAACCGTGTTGGAATAAAAAGTTGTGTCAAACTAATCAGAGGCATTTTATGTAGCTAATTATTGTGCTTAAGCAAAGTAAAAACTTAAGTTGAGAGAAATAATGTGTTGTTTTGACAAGCGGTGCGTATTTATAAAAAAATATCATCATAATGGATTCAATGTTTTACGGTCCTATTAGGGAAAACAGTAAAGATGAGGTTGGTTGCTCCTGTCAACTGTTCATTAATTAGGCTTATTGTCCATTTACAGTTGGTAGTGTTTTTAAATTGCTATCAAAGTCATACAGTTTCCTCTGGATGCAAAGTGCAAATACTCCAAAATAAGAGCATGACAAAATAACTCATTTATTTGTTTTAAATGACATCATTATCCTGTTAAGTTTGGTTTTCATTTACTCTGCTTTTTCAAAACCAGTGAGTGTGAAATGGACCTTTTCTGTTAAAACATATGCCATATATCAGTGTCCTGACTATAGAAAATGAATATTCCCAGCCCAGTGAACTACTTATGTGCTGTGACAGAACTATCTATTCTAATACTTAAAAGAAAGCCTGACAGATACGTGCGGATATCCTCCATTCTGAACCCATTTATGAAGGATTTTACGCCCTCGCAGGCCTGCCCAGACGTTCAGCGAGCCTCCGGCAGCTTGGTGAAAAGACATTTTCTTCAAGGTTCATGTGTCGCAGACTCTGTATCAGTTTCACTTGTGAAGCCTTGTGTATTATCTGGAACAATCACAGTGGACGCTATCTCTAATGAACACCGCGTAGAGGCTCAGAAAAAACAAAACACAAAAAAAAACAACTGCACAAGATATTTGATCCGCCTCCTCAGAAGATGCACTATCTTCTGCTTTGCTTGGAGGGCAGGTTGTTATATGAGCGTTATGAGAGTGTGAGGGAGTTGATGAAAACCTTATTTCACAAAATGAACTTGCGTTTATGCATGCAGAGCCATGCTCTATAAATTCATATACTGACGCAGTTGGACTAGAGATTTCTTTTTTTGTTTTCTTTAAACTGTCACTTGTCACAGAAACTGCTCTTTGACAGACCAAAGCAGCTCCACTGTGAATCTGAGCTGGAGAGTGGGAGCACAGAGATGAATAGAGGGCTGATATCCTCTCATTTATAACCCTTGCCTGTCAGTTTAGGCACATTTTGGATTACTGCATACGTTTTATTTTTAGATGTTTTTCTGACAAAGATCACACAGTAATTCACAGAGATATACTGATTGACCTGATTTATCATTGCACATTGAGAGGTAAGCGGTAATAGACGGCTATTAGAAGCAACCAAACACCAAGCTGAGGGTCTATGAAGTCACACACTCTTTCCAATCCAGGGTTCTGTAGTATAAAAGGTAAACAGATCTAATATTTGGTAATAAATTAAGATCAAGTTCCTCATGAATGGTTTATCAGTTGGAGAGTGACCAGTACAGCTACAGCTCTGCTGCTATTACTACCTGCCTTGAATATAACGTGACCACAAAGCCACCGACTGAAAAACGTGCCACCAAGAAATACAATATAATCAGTATCACTGTTATCATCATTATGATCATCATCATTATGATCAGGATTGATGTTATTAAGGTTGTTGCTGGCAGATCACCTCATCTTTTTTTTACTGATAATTTGACCCAAATCTTATTTTAAGTTTATTGTAGTATTTTAAGTATCGCCCGACTGATGCTTTATGTTGGGCATTTCTGTATTGCAATTCTTTGTTACTTATCAGTCAGCATTTACAATGATACAATATATCTGCAATAAGTTAAGTTAAAGTTGGCCAATATGTCTGTATTCATCCTCTAGCCCTACTTATTAGTCGAGGCAAACCTGAATCAAAGTTACTTTACCCAGCTGCATGTTATTGATGAATAATAATAATGATAATGCATTTTTTTTATTTATGGAGAGCTTTTCATTATACTCAAAGACACTTTACACGAGTGAAATCATCATCACACAACATTAATCATATTTTAAAAGCAGTTCTACAACCCTGATTCCATAAAAGTTGGGACGCTGTATAAAATATAAATAAACACAGAAGTAGTCATTCGCAAATCATTTTTTTTATCTATATTCAACTTAGTACATTGTGTGAAAAACAATAATCCAACAGTTGAAGGACGTTTGTCAATGCACAATTGCAAGAAGCATGTATTTCACCACCTACAATCTTTAATATCATTAAAGGATCTAGGGAATCTGGAGAAATTACTGCACGTAAAGCCGAAAAAAAACACCAATGAGTGTGTTTGACCTGCTCTCAGTCAGGCAGACCTGCATTAAAAACCAACTTAATCGTATATAGGAAATTACTATATGTGCTGGGAAATACTTCACTTTGGCACTGCATCTACAAATGCAAGTTAAGCCTCCACCATGCCAAGAGAAAGCCATATATCAACAACATCCAGAAGCGCAGCTGTCTTCTCTGAGCCTGAGCTCATATGAGATTTTCTGAGAGTTTCAGAGGGAAGGTGCATCAATGGAGCCTTGGCACTTGAACCCATGAGGTTGGCATCAGAGGAGTGGAGACAGTGTGTGGGTGGAGCCGGTCAGTTAGATAGCAGAGGGTCGGGTTATGGAGGGCTTTATGAGTTAGGAGAAGGCTATGAATGTAACCATGTAACCAACTGTTTGTACAGTTATCACCTGATTCTTGTCACCTATGATGTTTCAGCAGTTCACAACATTCCTGCCACTGTCAGAAGTACAGCCAAGGCAAGTATTGGCCTAAAATGCTCAGTGAGCAGCTTAACAGCTCTATTCAGTGGAATACACTAATGCTGAGACAGACATGTAGCTGGGGGAACTGTGCAGCCATTTAGCCATGTGTCACCCCAAGACCGGATTCACTGAGTGAGTCATAGCCTGCCCTGAGCAGGACACAGCATGTGCTTGACCACTGCAAGCTTACTGTCATCGCAAATAGAAAAATAGGACAAACTGCCAAAGTCATGGCAAAGGGGCATGGAAGCTGACATTCAAAACAAGGTTAAAACAATATTTTTTATATAATGTAATATTTTATTAGAATTCACGTGGCAAATGAACAAGAATCCAGCTCATATGCACATGTTTCTGAACTGCAACACAGCTGAACCTTTTTATTGAACATTTCTGTTTAGATTCATGGATTTAATTCTAGGGCTAAGGGCTAAGGCTACTTTATTTATGCAATACGTACAAGTATGTCCTTCAAAGTACACTGCAACATGCTTTTTTATATAAACAACCCTTGTGCTACAAAATGCTAAAAACATCCAGTATAATTCAAAAGTATACAATTAAAGGTAAGTTTATATATGTATGTATTGCTGCCACACCAGAAAAAAAAGTATCACGTCATAATGTGATACTTCAGCCCCCTCTGCTCAAGACCAACTTACCATGTTATAATGTGAAAAGTTTTAACGATGTAAATTATCCCATTATAAAGTGAAACGTTTCACGTTATAACATGATACCGATAAATGTTTATTAAATTTGTCTGTGTGGCAGCAATACATTTCCGTAATATGCCACATTTAAGATATGACATAAAAATCCAAATTAAAACAGTAAAAATGAAAGCTATGCACACCTTTCACTAATCGCACACACGTAGTGTGTAGAATTATACTAATAGTGTGTGTGTGTGTGTGTGTGTGTGTGTGCTTTCATATGCATACCACTCCTCAACCTTGTTTGGTGGGATCTTGCATTCAACCTCATGTTAATAATAGGGCTATAATTAGATTTCCGGCTTCCTCACAAAAGCACAGAGTGTGTTTTGTGGTGAAAAATATCATTTTAATAATATGAATCTTTAGCTGAAAGAGGCAGTCTTGCTTATCAGTGCAGAAATATCATACGGCTATGTCATAATAAACATTTTACGGTAAATTCACATAATTAACTCAGAACTTTAAGCAACTGAACTACCAAAACTAAGAATAATTTGGGTCTTTTTCCTTTGTAATTGTAATGTAAAGCGGCTGAAGACTCTCAGGTCAGAACACTTATGCATTAAGCATTATCCATTACATTATGCAATAAGTTGCCCCAGAAGATTTATACTGGTGCTAATGGGCACAATTTATACAGTGAGTTATTGGGGCGGACAGACAGATCACTTGTAGGTCTAATTATGACATTTCATTAAAGAGGTATCTGTGAAGGTGCTATGGCAATTTTTGTTCCAGCATGCAGTGAGAATGCTTCTCCATTTGGCCTGAAAGTGAATTACGGAAGCGGCCGCACATTCGATAAGATAAACTCTGGGGATGATTTGTTGCACAGCAGCACGATTCCCACTTCTGTTGTTAATCCCACAAAGACGATAGCTATCTGATGTGATATCACATATGTGAAAGTACAGGTTCAGCAACAGGCGGCAGCTTCCTGTTTGTGTTGGCGAAGGGTTATGAGCAAGAAGGGGGGGGTGTCATTACCTGTACTTCAAAACATACTTTGAAAGTAATGAAATCAGATGGTGCTATCTACTCACTACATTAAATTATTGCAGGCAACAGATGGCACTCTTTAGCATATCAAAGAGTTCGTCCTCCGCCGGTTTGCTCAGTTATTATTTGTGTTTGTATTGGCCATGCACGTTTATTTGGCAGTAATGTGATCTAAGCTGAATTTCCATTTCCTCAGTGAACTTTTTTTCAATCAACCGCAACCTAAACTGAAGTAAAGAAAGGAAAAAGTAGGCCTAAGACATAGCAGGAAGAGCACAGATGTAATTAATAACATTAATAATGGCTGCATTGTGCATGCCGGATCGCCGTCATGTCGCGCTGTGAACTTAATGTGGGAACCACTGTTTGACATTGAATACGGTGCCTTGAAATTGAATGTGATTATTTTTTTTCATAATTGGGATTCATCTTTTGGAGACACGTGCAGGACTATGAGACTTGACTGGAGTACTGCTAAGTCGGCCAATAGTGAATCAGCCTCACTTATCCAATTAGCCATGTGGCACTGTGCCTTGTTTCCTCAGCCAGTGATCTAGCATTATAATCCCCTCTTGATGAAAGAGTTAGTAACTGTTTCCTTGCTACCAGCGCTGGCCCGCACTGAGGTATAAATACATCCATTTGTTGTGCTGCTACAGAAAATGTGGTTTTACAATAGTATAGGAGTTGTTGTGATATAAAATATACACTCGTACACGTGTTATTATAGGTACACCACTAATGCAATCCAACACACAGCTCAGTGAAAAAGCCAGCAAAGCTTATAATGTTCATATATTGTTTTCTTGTGAATATTAGAAGCATCTGTCACGACCCGGCTCTCAGGCCATGACAGAACAAAGGGGAGACGTGGATGGAAGGCAAAAATCACATGAATTTCAAAAAGATCGAGCAAACTTAAACAAAGACTAAACAGAGGGGAAGATGAGGTGTGTTTATCAGTATGTCAGTAGTGAGGGTGCGTGTATGCATGAGTGTGCGAGATTTTGCATGAATGAAAGGAACAGAACCATGCAGCCTGTCAGAGAGAGAGACGAGTCAGTGGGGTGTGGTTTTATAGCTGAAATCACCGGGCCCAGGTGTTTCCAACTGTCGTCATCAGCTGCTTCTCAGGTACCTGCTGAAGTGAAAAAAACAGGTAGTAAATAAAGCAGGCAACCATCACAGCATCGTTAAATAAAACACAAACTGCAAACTCATTCACAGCACACCTCTCTGACAGTGTTAACAAGCATGAACATCATGTTTAAAGGTTTAATTAATGGCATATCAGATTGTTTACCTACAGTAAGTGACTTCTGAATGTATATTTCCATGCATTATCACTACATTAACACATTTTTACATCTAACCCCGAAACCCCATCTGTCACGTCTCTGTCACGTCGCGGCTGCGACGCTGTTTTGGTCTGCCCTACGTCCTCATCAGGGTCACGGTGAGGCTGGAGCCTATCCCAGCTGACTTTGGGCGAGACGCTGGGTACACCCTGGACAAGTCACCAGTTCATCACAGGGCACATGGAGACAATCATTCACGCTCACATTCACACCTACGGGCAGTTTAGAGTGACCAATTAATCTGTTAAGCGCATGTCTTTGGACTGCGGGAGGAAGCCGTAGTACCCGGAGAGAACCCACACAGACGCGGGGAAAACATGCAAACTCCACACAGAAAGGCCCCAGCTGAGGTTCGAACCTGTGAGGCGACAGTGCTAACCACTGAAACACTGTGCCGCCTCAAACTCTCATCATTATACCCATAAAACAAATCAAGATTAACTCTTAACCAGTTGAGGAATAATAATACGGCAGACTTGCAGAAGGTGTCAGCCATGCAGTCTCAGGTGGGACAGTGTGACATAAAGGACATAAAGCACTTGGCACAAGTCCTGCAAAAATATTGTACAAGGAATGTTACTGTGTGCTTTTACGTTTCTGACATATCTTTTAATACCTTTTGTGCTGCCACGAGTTTCCTTTCATTTCTACAGGCTGTGATAAAAAAAATGTTAAAACTTTAAACTTGCTTTAGATAGTGATCCATCACGGTGAATATGATGCCAGCTTTTATTTCTATGAGATTATCGTTGTGTGGTAATGCTATAAAGACTTTTCAAATTGTTCTGCATTTACAACTGCATTACCATACAATCATAATGTAAGAGTGACGGAAATAGAAGCTGACAAGATGTTTAGTGTGATGGATCACATATCTCAGGCGAGTTAAGATTCCACAAATTAAGTTTAAAGATGTAGTGAAATAAATGAAAAACAATTACAGTGTGGAAGAAAACTAAATTTGATGATATGAATGATTCAATAATCACATTCAAATGTTTCCTTAATAATCCCGCAAACAAATAGCTGCATTTCAAATAAAATCTGCATGCACTAACCTCTCTCTTATTGCTAAATTTACACAAACAAACATCACTCCAGCTTCAGTCTGACTAAAGGTGCTCACTGATTAATTTATTCTCCTCAGTCAATTCTGCGGTTTAATATTGTTGACTAACTAACGGATGTGAAGCATCTGTCATAGCAGCAGCAGCACTCCTGGATGTGGCAATAACTGCCATCCAGAATGATGCACTGCTAATGTGTCTCCATAATCATGCCCATTGCCCATGAAGGGCATTTCTTAGGTTGACGTGCATGTCAGATGGCCTTCTGTGTCAAGGTCTCTTCTAGTACTGCTGCCCTGGTCTCTTCAGGCCATTTTACAGTGACAGGATGAGCATTGACCTCTGTCATTCCACTGGGTGAGCAGCCTGCGGTGAGCCTGACGGTACTAGGCCAGCTGAACCGTGCTGCTAGGCAGACTCCCTGGCCCCTTTGCCCCTGGGTCTCTGTACGCGCACACCTCCAAATGGGCCCAGCTGTCCCCACTTCATTATGTGCTGATTAGGAGTAGATTACTCTGTGAGGTGGGTTTGATCGTCTAATCCGGAGCACTGCTTAAGGTGGCAACAGCATTTAAATGAAAGCAGGTCTCATTTTAGCAAATCTGTACCTCGCAACATGATCTCAGAACACCACCATTTGAACTATTTTGACTCTTGGAGGTTTTCATCATTTAAACAACGTATTAAAGCTTTCATTAGAGCTGAGATCTGCTTGATGACAGTATTAGTGAGAGCTCAGCCGTAGCCCATGAAATTAAAGAGCATGTCTTGCTAACCTGGAGCAGGCGTCTCTAGGTGCACTCACCTGCTCTTCCTCAAGAGGAGCAATTATGTCAAGATGAAGGAGGGGCGGGGGAGGCATCCCCAGATGGCCTCAGAGCTAGGCCCTTGCTAATTGGCTGTGTTAGGGATTCAGAGCAGGTTCAAGAGAAAGCACTCTCCCCTCCCCTATTCACTGCCCCAACATCTTTGTTTGGCTCTGTTTTGCTTTGTCAACTCTTGCCTTTTGATATGCATATCAATACATGTTTTATTCATGGCCTTTAGGAGTGAAATCAGTCGAGATCACCTTGCTGTTGTCTGTAGGCACAAGAAGTTTTCGCCTCGTGCATGTGTGGACCGGGTTTGCCATTTCAAAGCTAGCTTTGCGATGCTGCCTCACTCTCATGCAACCCAAAAGAAATGAATGATTTATGTGACTGTCACGCCGAGGGTGCAGAACAACCCAGACTGTACATCACACACACCATTCTTTCAGTTTCACAACAGCTTGTTGGTTTTTTTTTTTTTAACAAGACGGCGATGCTAATTGAGAGGCTGGAAAAGAACACTGATGAGACGCTCTTTGCACAGGCGGGGTAGGACAGCAGAGGAGAGGCTGAGCTACAGGGGTTTACTACCCACATCCCAAAGGGCACACGTGCGGTACCTGTTTCACCGGAGCAGAGGCTTCATGTTAATCATAATGCTAAATATGCGAACTTTAATTAAAATTTTTTTCCATTACAATCATGTCAGTGTTTATTAAATCTCAGGACCCCGCCGCTGTTGAGACCATATCTGTGAAATCAGTGCGTGTGTGTGTGACTATTACAGTAAATTATGCAAGGCAATTCAAAGTTTTCCTGATTATCTGATTATTATTAGAAAGACCGCAAGCTGCTCTCAGACTGAACACATACCTCTGTTTCATGCAGGCTTTGACCTCTAATTGGACTCCAGGCAGGGGCTCTGTCTGAGATCATAAAACTAGAGTTACGATGCTTCAGCATCAATAATGATGCCACGACAGAAAAGGAGACACGCTCTGTATTCTCTGAACAAAAAAAAAAAGGTCTGATATACTGTATATATATTTATACAGTATATCTTCTTTCTAGGTCAAACCACTGTTCTGTTCCTGCTAACGGAATTTAGTGAGCAATATCAACACATCATTTCCCACATGATGAACTCTAACATGGATGTCCTCAAGTGTCCACACCCCAAAGATATTCAGCGTACGGGCACAAAGGACTTAGAAACCAGAAAATATTCACATCCGAGAAGCTGAAATCAGAAAAGTTGGACATTTTTCTTAAAGAAAAGACTCAAAATCACACGCACATATTACAGTATCTGACAATTAGTAACTAATCGACTAATCAACTAATTGTTGAAAACAAAGCCCAAGGTGACATCCTCGAATGTCTTCTTTTGTCCACAACTCAAAGATATTTAGTTTACCGTCTGTAAAGAAAACTGCTACTTACAAATGACATATTATTGTTTCATTTGGAGGATTTGTTGGGGAAAGGAGGACCCTTCTTGTTTAATGTCAGCTCAACTCATTTCCTTGATTTGACTAGATTGATTGATTTGTTGTTTGGTCAGTGTTTCCCAAAACCCAGCGTGACATCCTCAGAAATCTTGTTTTGGTATTCGGTTCACTGTCGTAGAAGATTAGGAAACCAGAAACTACTCACATCTGACTAGACAAGCAAAGCAATACAAACAGTATTTGGCGATTAATTTAATAGTTGGCAACTAATTGACTGATCAACTAATCGATGTAGCTCAACTTACAAATGACATATTTTGTTGTTTCATTTGGAGCACTAGTTGTAGGTCAAGGTCTATTCTTGTTTAATAAACCTCAAATAAATTTTCTCAATTGATTGATTGCTTGGGATAAAACAGTGAAAGATGCTGATGACAAAGCCCAAGGTGAGTGTCTTATTGTTCCACAAATCAAAGTTATTGAGTTGACTGTCATAAAGAACCAAAGAAACTTACAATTAACATATTCTGTTGTTTCCTTTGGAGGACTTGTTGTGGAGGTGAGGTGTCTTCTTTGTTGTTTCATGGAGTTTGCTACCTGGTAACTGTTTTTATTATCAATTAATCTGTCAATCATTTTCTTGATTAATTGCTTAGTCATTTGGCCCTTAAAGTGGTGGAAAAATGTTGATCAGTGTTTCCCAAAACCGAGGGTGATGTCCTTGAATGTCTTGTTTTGTCCACAAGTCAAACGTATTCAGTTTACTGTCATAAAGTACTCAGAAACCAGAAAATATTCACAAACGAGAAACTGAAATCAGAGAATTTAGACTTATTTTCACTCAAAGTAATTAATTGATTATCACCGTCTTTGGCAAATAATTTAATAGCTGACAACTAATCTAACTAATCTAATCTTTGCAGCTCTTCTTACAAATGACATATTTTGTTGTTTAATTTGGAGGACTTGTTGTGGAAGTGAGATTTCTTCTTTGTTGTTTCATGCCAGATGTCGCTGCTGGGTAAATTATTATTTTCATTATCAATTGATCTGTCGATCATTCTCTCAATTAACGAATTGGTTGTTTGGGATGAAATGGTGAAATGTTGATCACAAAGCCCAAGGTGACGTCCTTGAGTGTCTTGTTCTGTCTACCAATCAAGAATATTCAATTGACTGTCATAGAGGAGCAAAGAAATCACTCTACTTACAATTGACATATTTTGTTGTTTAATTTGGAGGACTTCTTGTTGTGGGGGTGAGGTCTCTTTGTTGTTGTTTCTTGCCAGGTGTTTGCTGCCTGGATGCTATGTAGGTGTTACATCATACGTGCTAATGCTTGCATACTCATTTGTCACTTCACTGGGGAATTCAGTCACTCCAGTGAGGACGGTGACTACACGTCTGTCTGAGTGGAAAAAAAACATCAACCCAATTATAATGTTCAAATGCATCATAATTAGAGGGCGATGGGATAAGAAAAAAAAGATTTATTTCTGTCTCAACAAACCTCTTCATGTAGATATTCAAGTGTTTACCTATAAAAGTGATTGGCTCATTGTGCCATGCTGTTCACTAACCATGCACAATAAATTTCCAGCATGCCTAATAGTGTTGGCAGAAGAGCACAACAAAAAAGTCTTATGTTCCGAAGCACAAACTGTACTTACAGGGATTATACAGAAACCATGAGTCAGAGGTTTCTTCTGATTGTATTCCTGCAGAAAGACTGCATTCATCTTTTTCTGTGTGTGTGCACATTTCTAATGAAAGGAATAAGAGGATAAAAAGGATGCTAATCAAATTGTACAAATAAAATCATCATGTTCTCCCTTCTAGGTCAACCACTGTTCTGTTCTGCTAACATAACTATAGCGAACAATCACAAAACATACTTGACATTTCGCACATGATGAACTCTAACACGGATGTCCTGAAATGTCCTTTTCTTTCTCGGGACACTTTGCACCTCAACTCTGTGGGTTTTCTATTGTGTCTCCAATAGTGGGAAAACATCTCCAAACAGGTCAGGCTGAAAGCGTGAATACAGTTCAGGACGGCCAAATCAGAACCGTTTTCAGGCTGTTAATCTTTTCCTTTATGGCCAGTTTAGGCGAGAGAGAGCATAGTCCGTCCAAAAATATCTCTGTTCCAGCTCTTAGAAGATCGATTCTGATACCATCTGAATAGCTGTTTGATTGTAGCATTGTTGGATGACATTAAAACCTGCCAGCCCTCAGTGGATTAGTTTCAAAGACCCAGTACACACAAGGCTGCAAAAGACAAAGCGAGTGATCGCTCCATGAGCGCAGGGGTGGTTGTTTTGCAGGGCAAAGTCTTTTGCACAGAATCATAGCAAGCATTATGCATTTTAAGGTGACATATCTTTTTTATTCTTTTATTAAAAAAAAGATTGATTCTTTTGTAACTTCTTTCAAAATATCATGAACTAACACACCTTGTTTTCACAGAACAATAGAAGGAAATTAAATGTGTGAAAGAAGAGGTGGAATAGCTGCACACAGTTTATTAGAGACTCAATGATCATGGTATCTAATTTCCAGCGTGAAACAACACATCTCTTTATAGTGAAAGGCTGCAATAACCAGTCATAAAGGGGGACTATAATTTCATATCCTTAATATTATGTTTTGATAATATATATGAAAATCAGTGATATACAAAGAGAAAATAAATGTATTTTCTCTCTGTGACAAAAAGGAGGTGGGGAGTCAAATCTCATAATCACACTTATTATATTCAGAACCCTGAAGAAGATCAAATTACATCTCATTTGCTAATGAAGACGAGGACAATAGAATCAATTACTAATAAAGATATATTATATATTATATATTATATATTATATATGGGTCCATAATCTATCTCTCTCTCCCCCATTTCCTGTCATACTCAGCTGTGCTATCAAATAAAGTCATGGAAAAGCTGAAAATATACATATAATATATACATATTGTAAAGAGAAAAAAAACAAAAATTTGTTTAGATATTATATGGACAATATCTGAATAATGAAGATGAATGTGAGAACAGTGGAAACTATTGTTTCAGGAAATGTGAAGCCAAGAAATTTTAAATCAAAATACCATAGAAGCAACAATGATATTAGCGGAAAATACAAGTACAAATTCAATCAAGAAAAAATGCCCGATATACATAGAGTACCACTTTACAGATTGGAAATTGCTAATGTTGTACTTGTCTCAGGTGATATTTAACACAAGAGTTTTGCCTTTCTGACTCACTTCTCCAATTTCCAAACCTCTTCATATTAATTTGCCTTCAGTTCCTATACTTATAATGTGTTCATAGCTGGTAAATGTTGAACATGCACATCAAAACCCAATTATACACTTTGCTAACGGACGTCATGATTGTTATTCTATTTATATACTTTGTGGCCATTCGTGTTCATAGGAATGCAAGGATGACTTCATGTCACCTTAAGGGAACCAAGACAGCCAGAAAAATATGTTGTTTTTTATTCTGACATTTAATCCAAAGGATGTCTCCCATATTGTGTTGGAGAACAAACAGTTAGTCAACTTTTTTTTTTTCAATAAACCTTGGCTCAGGTAAAGATTTAATACATGAGATGATAGTGAAATGTTTAAGAAGGCAAATATGTCAGTAGAAGGACACATAATGTAAAAAAAAAAAAAAAAAGCACAGTGTAAAAAAAAAAGCCTATGATCTTAAGATGAATAGCACCCTGTGAAAGTTTAATGCACCAAAATAAACACACAAGTCGACTATAATACATTCAAATAAGAAACTGAATCATCCGACTGTCACAGAGAAAAGTGAAATCTGTAAAGATCAAAGCCTTTTCCTGTGTCTGTACATATTTTTCATCCCATTTAAGATTTTAGAAATCTTTGAATGTCACCATAATGTAGGCAACAGCCAATTTCCAGAGTGCTGCTGGTATTCCCTGTGGCGGTAACCTGGTGCTTTGGGCTGACATGTTTCTCCCACACAGCCGCATGCAGATGAATCAGGTTGTAACCGAGAGAAGAGAAACAGTCCATCACAGGTGTGTGAGGCCTACTGGGAGGCTTGGTAAAGGTATCTGAGTGTTAGAAAAGCATAGGGTTAGGATTTTAATGATGACCTACTTCTGTTCTGCTCAGCACGACTCCGCTGCGTGAGGACAGGCTAAACAGCCTCCTCTGAACTCGGTAAGAGGAAAGATCCCAGCTGGGTCCGTTCACAAAGAAAAAAAAATAAGCTGGACTTAGCCTCATATCATACATGCTGTACATACTCTACATAAATCAGATAACTTGCTCTGAAAAGATACAAATGGCATTCAACTTTTTTGTTTTGGATTGTTCCTATGTCCCGATTGATCAAATTCAAAACATCACAGACATCATGCACGTCAAAATTTGCAGAACTGAAGTGGTGGTCACAAGTTACAGTCACTTATCCATGCGAACCTGGTGGGGAGGTCTGCTCCTGGCGTTCAGGGTTAGGGTTAGGGTGTCTCAATTTGGTGTTAATGCTCTGGAAAGCCTTCACAACCGGTAATTCCACCTTATTATTCTTCCACCACTTTTCTTGGCTCCCCACGAGGCGACGGGAGTTATACTCTGAGTAATAAGCTCGAGTTTGAGTGGTGCCTTTCAGCTTGATCTCTATTAAATGAATTGTCAGACCCAGGAGTCGCTCAGCGGTTCACCGTCACCATGGCAACCTTTAATTGCAGGTGGGAACACACAGCTGATTGAGATGTGCTCATTAGACTTGCTTCTCTGATCTCTGTGGAGTCCTAACTGTGTCCACAGTTTCCCAACTCTTCGTATTCCTTCAGCTGCGTCTTCATAACAAAGTCAAGCCGGCAATGCAGTTTAGCATCAGCAGTCTTCTCTGGCTTCTGTTGAATACTCCCTGGTGTTTGGTTTGCCATGAAGAGGACAAATAAAGCTTTCCGAGATAATGAGCTTGCTAATAGTCGGTTAGCAAACATGTTACCTCATTAGCTTAGCTTGGTTGCTAATGGAACAGGAATTTCACGCAAGGTATTCAATCGAATTCATGACTTCCTGACATTTCTGCATTAAGGAACACTTTTTAATACTCTGACAGTGGATTTTCAAAATGGTGCAGCAGATCTAATGAGCTACCATGCTCTATTTTGGACTCTTTGGCTCTCCGTCCCCTCAGAGTTCAGCACTGTCAAAAAGCCTTGTTATTGGTCAACAGCGCAAATTCGCAAAGTTCACCAAAGTTGAACTCCTACTGAATTTTCATACTGATTAATTTCAAGCCTTGAGCAGACCCTCTGATCTCAGAGATTCTGTTAGAAGGAATTGATTTTCATGAAATCATTATTAAAAACCAGCTGTAACTTAAGATCTCTCATCAGATTTCAAATTTCTCTTTAATTATCAAGGAGGAGCTGCTAGCAGCATCATGATAATGCATATTTGCTGAAGTCTATATAAATATTCTACAGTCTAAAACCACAGAAATGTAGAGCTGTAATGTGTGTATTGAGGTTAATCCTTGATAACTGTTCATCAGTTTTCAACAGATTAGTAGTGCAGTGCAGGATAAAGCTCGGCTTGTGTTGCTATGGTGTTACTTTGCCTCATTATCAGATATGGAAGCCTCATGGCGTACAAAACGATGCAAAGAACTTTTCATATATTTATCAATACCATTCTCATTTCCAAACCTATTTTTTTTCCTCTTCCCACTATACTGAACAATGATGGCTTGCTTTTTTATGGACACGAGACATCCAGTCCTTTTTAAAAATAAAGAAAGTAGCTAGTGGAAGTCAAACCTATTTCTCAATGCAGATTTTTGTGAAATAAACTATATACTATATATATACTGTATATAGTTTCTCCCCTTCTATGCAGTCTACATCCCTTGTTATGCCATCAAGAATTATACACCAACAAGAACAAAACTGAGCCTGTGTGATGGCTGGATGAAGATAAATACGCCTCGTAATTGAAAAACTGCACATTTTAAAGACATGCCATACTTGCGAATGTTTATTTAGCACATGATGTATTGAATTGGACAGCATATAGCCACAACAAACAGGCTGGTCATTTCTGTGGGGATGATTTCACAGATATTTTCACAACAGTCCCACAAAATATAGCTCTGATGATTTATGGGTAATAAAGATATTAATCTTCACTGAATATAAAATTGTGTGATGTTGAATTTCTGTCACTTTATCAAATGACACAGAGCATTGTTTTTTATTCTGACAGGTGTGAATTAATGGCATCATTGTAGCCCGTTGAGGACATTAGCTTTTTTTCCACAGCCGCTGTGTGTTTTGTTGCTCTCAGTCCTTTTGTTGTCCCTCTGTTGTGTTTTAGTGAGTGAGGCCAGATTATACAGAGAAACGTTTGAACCGCGTCACATTCTCTGCCACTTCCTACCTTTTGTATAAGGTTCAAATTATTCTTGTAATTCTCGCTGATAGTGGATACACACTACACACAACAATGTCTGTGAAGTGCATTGCCGTTGAAAAGCCCTTGACTCGCGCTGCAATTGGAGTCAAAAAATGGCCATCGAATGCGACCATGCTGGCTGGGACAGTTAGTGTTATCTTTTGCTGCAAATGGTGCGTTGTTGGCAATGAACACACATTCAATTCATTTTTTTTTTTTTTTTTTAACATAGGGTTACAATAGGGTTATGTAGAGGTTATAATAAGCATAGTGGGCTGTTTGTGGGCAAAATATTCTACATATACAGATTTATTCTGTCCTTGAATGGCCTAAGTAGTTATTACTGGATGTTCAAGAAACAACTAACACATGCCAGAAATAATTAGACGGGGAAAGATGTGCAAGCATGTTGCTGCACTGTTTTAAATCCTCTTTTGGAGGGGTGTTGGTTGCTGCTCTGTACACAAAGCAGTTGTAGTAATAATTACAATTTAAAATATAAATCTAGACAGTTTGTTTAAAATGACAGAATCTATTGTGTGATCAGTGTTTTTTCAGCCAGCCGAGCTTTGATGACAATAGCTGCGACAGCATCAATGGCTGAATCTACATATACAGAGATTTCATTCCTTGTTTTTTTTTTTACTGGAAAGATTTTTTCTTTATAATATCACTCTCCAGACTTATGCAGATTGCATGTTTGTCAGAGGTGATACCTTTAAACACTGTGTTCAGTTTTGCATAAAAAAAGAATAGCTGACACCCATACTAAAATTAGCATGAGGTTTGAATGCGTCTGGGGATTGGAAGCATACTCTGATGCTGAATAAATGTGCGGTGTGCAAGGAGACTTTTCTTGAATTAGATTGCCTATTGAGCAGTTCTTTGAATTATGCATTACCCTGTTCATGTCATCCCATACAGCGATGCACAGATCTGTCAATACTTCCACAACACAATGCTGAAGCTTCCTGTTGCTTGAAAGTTTCTGTAGATTGAAGACATGTTGTGATCTGCATTGTGGAGGCAGTATATCCAAAAGACTTTTGTTCCACCGCTGATTGCATCTGAATGTAATCTAATGTTTTCTATAGCAGGTTTTCTTTTTGCAGGTTGTGGACTGATGAGATTGATGAAGATATGACCAGAAGATCAAAATATGAGGGAACTTAAATATCAACAGTAAATGTTATATAGGAATTCTGTCACTGGATCTGGAGAGTTTGTTAAGAGTGTTTGTCAATATAGGAAATATGTGCTCTATGAAGGATCGAAGGGTCAACAACATCATTTGATGTTATCATCCAGAAGCTTCAAATATCTCAATTCAAAGGCTTGTGGGCAGCTGTGCAGTAGTTGAGATATTATGATCTGGTTCAAAGGGTACTAAGGATGCTCCAACCACGGCTGTCACCCCTGATAAAAAGAGGAAAAAACATTGACATTATGGACGTCATACCCATGAAGTATCTCTCACAGGTTTCTGAAGAACCGTTGTGTATCTCAGAGTGTGGTGGCTCAGGCTGCCGCGTCCCGGGTAATCAAAAAATGGGCAAAGACGTGGATCGTTGGTGGAGCCGAGGTGGGCTGCATGAAGCCTGGTTGCTCAAACAAGCCATTTGTAATGGCACGCACTGGTCAATCAAAGTGCCCATGCTGTTGATTCTGCATAACATTAAGCTTTAATATAATAATAATGATAATATAAACAGTCGTCATGACTCATTATTATGATATATGATATTATACTGAATATCTTTTGCTTTAAAAGAAAAAAAAACATTTAGGTAGGTAAGACAAATGTCATGCAAAAACTATGCAATCAAGTCATGCTCACCAACTCAATGATTTGATAAATCCGCCATATAGTCATTTATCATTTATTACATTTCTGAATGATTTCATTCATGATCAGAGCTCCATCAGTAAATACATTTGGACAGGTGTGTCGCAGTCAGTAATAAACAAGGACAAAAATCTTTGAAATGTATTCATAGCATATCAAATATCATAGTAACAGTGTGACAGAGAGTAGATCAACATCACTAGACAGTAGTAATGCAACTATCCCTAAGTGTATTGAGTTTGGCTGCAATTGAAATCAGGTTACTCGATATTGGGAAAAATGTCCACGTCATGTATCGCTCTCCACCATTAAATATGTAACTGTGTCAAATCATGTTTTGTTTGGAAGTTGGTGACATATTCAGCAGGATTTCAGTTTTACTGACTCTCTAAAATAAAAATGAAAATATAAACCGTGTCAAATATAAATATAATTTTTTTTGTTTGAAAGTCGGTGACATATTCAGCAGGATTTAAGACTTGTGACATTTCAGAGAGTGGAATCATCTTAAATTCTGATATACAGTTTAGTGCAGCTCCTCAGATGGGGTTGTAATTTATTTTCCTGAGAAACACACAATAAAGCTGCACTCTCTGCAGCCTGCCCTGTCCGGGCACACACTGCTATATTTGACATGGTGGAGGAAACAAGATGGTTATTGTACCTTACATAGTGTAAATGTATTTATAACATCTGTCCAATACTACCTAAAGCCCTCCTCAATAAGGAAGTGGGGAAAAAAATTACTTGACTTCTTGATAATATATTAATGTCATCACCCTGCCTTAACTCCCACACTTTCTGACCGTGATTCAGCTGTTCTCCCGGCCTGTGTGAGCTCATTACCCACAGCAGTCACTTCATCTTGGACTATAGGTTGAGACCTAATCAGTACCCCAAGTCACTAAGCTATAGCTGATATTCTCACTTCACTGTGATTGCTGAAACATGTGTGTACATTAATTTTATTCCCCGCGGCAAAGGCACGGCGGGCACACTATAGTCCCAAAGTTGTGATTCTAAAATGCTTCATCATGTATTTACCTCACTCGTATACACAGTGTGTGATCGCTCATCAATATTTATTCATTACATCACATCACAGCTGTAACATCCGTGTGTTTTTCAGGCCTGCATGTGGAGGTTACATAAGGGTAGAATGACGATACCTTAAGTGTGTTTACCTTCTGTCATTCACTTGATATAGAACATCAGGTACAGTGTCACATTCAGGTAACTCCTATATTTTATTGTCTTGACTACTTCATGCATTTACCACATTTATGACAGACGGCCACAGTCTCTGTAAGCAGAGTTTGCTGTGGAGGAGGCTTTGCTAGATGTGTGTTTCTGAAAAAGAGAAGATTACTGAGTTTGACCGTTTCAAACAGGATTTTTTATTTTGTACTGGGTTTTATTTTTTCTTATTACTATTTTTTTTTTTTCAATAAATATCAGACTGGAAAAGTAAAATCAAACATCTATGTAAACTTTCAGTTGGATGAAACTGTCATTACAAAAAAAAAAAAAAAAGACTGATTTATAAAAGTAAAGAGAACAGACTGATACCAGATTCCAGTAAATCTGACTGATGGTGGTCGCCACAACTTAAAAGAATAATTAAAAGACATAAAAGTGATTAAATCTGGTCCCTTTTTTCTTGCCTTCAAAGCTTCATTGATACTTTCTAAATCCATGCACAAGAAGCATGCCGCGTTAATGGAGCAGCCGAGACTTGTGTTGTCTCATTTACAACAAAGAGCTCTAACCGCATGAAACCAACTGATTACACCTCTGCATGGACACATAATCCCAACATCATATGGTAAATAAATAAATGAACAAATAAAAGCAGGTTGGCAGAAGTAAATGAAGGCATTTTTCCAGACAATTGTTCAGCATAAATCAGGCCCTATATCCGATTACCACCTAAATAGCTGTTGAAGACACGTCTCACTTCAAATCATTCTTCTCCGTGCGGCGGTGTCCTGACAGGCGGTTCAAATTGATATGTTTTGTCTGCTTGTGGTTTTCCCCTTCTAAACACTTAAAGCAGCATCAACCTGTTTCTGCCGCTGACTAATTGGCTGTTTTACAAACAGGCCGGTGTCTAAGTTTATTGTCTGTGCTGTCTTTCCTTGTTGTCCTACAGAGAGCAGTGTCCTGCAGAGTCCTGTCTTTACCAAGCAGCCCGGCAGCATTGTGTATCCTGTGGAGACTCTGGAGAAAAACAGGGAGGTGGTGTTCAGCTGTGAAGCCCAAGGAAGCCCACCCCCCATCTACCGGTGAGTGTGTTACTGCATCACTTCATCTGCACCCCCACCTACCCACCCTTCCACCCCTGCACATTTGTTTTTCCCATTGATGCTGCTTGCTTTTATACCGCTGACAACGCCAACATCCTTCAGCTGGCAGACGTCTCCATCTTGTCTCAGACAATCCCTCCACATGTTGGCAGCTCTACCAATAGGAGTTAACTGTTGGGAAACTTACACCCATAAATCCTGTAACATAATGTAGGGTGTTTGTGTTTTTTCCAACTCGACCAATAAGTGATGCTTTATACTGAAAAGACTGATTGACATCATGTGGGTGCAGACTCAGGGGTTCTAAATGTGTATTAAAGGTCTAGTGTGTAACATCTAGGAGGATCTATAAGCATTAATGAAATACTGTGTAATATTCATAATTACATTTTCATTAGTGTATAATCACCTGAAAATAAGAATCATTATGTTTTTGTTACCTTAGAATGAGAGCGGGTCTTCTTCCATGGACCCCGCCATCTTGAACCACCATGTTTCTACAGCATCCCAGAACGGACAAACTAAACACACAAATCAATTCAGCCACCAGAGTTTCTCCTACATGTTTAGAGGGGAGCAGTATTCAATTGGTTGCAATCTGCAGCCTCACTGCCACATTCCTCTAAATCCAGCACGGTCCTTTAATCCACAGCTGAAAATAGTCCCCAACAAATATTATTTACTCTTGTTTGCTTAAAGCTACACTGCCCAGCTGCAGGATTGGTTTTGCCCTTTAAAAACTCAATGATAAAGTAGCCTATAAAAGTAATATATTGTGACCCCTTTTTAGAAAAGTAAGTCTTCAGTTTTAAGGGTTAGGTAGGCCTGTGGCAAAGAACAACAGACAGAACAGGAAATCATAATGTAATCAAGACAGACTAACACATTGTTTTGGCCTTTAATGGGATTTGTTGACAATAATAAAATGTATCCAGTGATCGTTTTCTCATATGTCTAATGAAGAGAAGCATCCATATATTTGCTTAGAATCACACCCTTAACGCATTTTTAAGGAACTTAAACAAGTAATTCAGGTAATAATTGTCCATCCATGGTTACAGTGCAGTAACAAATTAAAGTCAACTTCTAGGGTGACTTTTTGTGATGCAAATTCATGTTCAATGTGAATACATATCATTACAGCACTAAACAAACCTTAAGGGATTAGATTCAGCACACATTTTACCCACTAACTCCATTGCGATATTACACTCCGTTTACATCACTCAAAAGCATAGTAGTAAGTAGAGCAGTAAAGCCTGAGCTCAAAACATATCATCACAAATGGAAATGAGAACACACGAGCAAAATCCATAAATAAAAATAAATAAAAGAAAAGAAAAATCTTTTTTTTCTTTGTTTGCTTTACATCAGTATTTACTATTAACTCAGTTGGGGTTCATATTATTTGTTCTTGTTTTTGAACACTGCGGTTCTTTTATGTATGAATTCACAGATGTTTGTGGTGTGTTGAAACAACTTTTTAAGTGGTACAACACATTTAAACATGATTTGGTCTTTGAGATGTAAATGACTGCACTGTGATGCCCCACCCTGAACCTTGCAAGACCAATGTCAACATAGAGTCGACCATTTGGCTTTTATTTATGTCATGACATTTATGTAAAACAAGCTCTCTGAGCTGTTAGTATAGGTACAGCACAGTCGCTTGCATTGCCACAACACAGGTACCACACTTCAAGTGCCCGTCAAAAGCTCCTCTGTGTTTCCAGCGTGGACACGGAGAGCCTGACAGCAGCTGCTCGTGGCTGGTTAGCTCCATGGTTAGCTCGTCTAGCTCCTGCTACATTGAGCGCTGGTCGCTCAGTCTTTCACTCACTCTGCTCGCTGTCGAGGCCACACCTCCGTCAGTGCTTGCAGGCTTCTGCTGCATTTACATTTGAGAAGCAGCTAGCAGAACTTTGGGGTTCAGTTACACTTTAATAAAACTGTAAAGAAATAACATTTTTTCCTCATAAAAAACAGACAAAAATAGCCCAGAATTCAATTTAGTTTTTGTGAGAATGGATGGATCTAAGTGTTCTCACTTGACAAGTTTGAGATGCTTCTCACCACTTTATCTCCATCTCTGGATTTAAGCTTATAAAGCTGGTACTTTTTTTCCAGCAGCTTTATCTTTTTCACTTAACTAGAGTGGGTAAAATCAGTCAGAGAGGTTCACAGTTTTTAATCAGTTTAATTCCGATAGTATGTAAGAATACAAAGTAATTACAGAACTGTGGATTTGCAGCTTTCTCTGTGATTCAAACTCAGTCACAAACTAAAACTATGAGCTGCACCGCGGAGATCTCATATCATTCTTTTGATCCCAGACAGTTTAATCCACTCTGCATGACACTTCTGTTCTAAAACTAGAAACCAGAAAGTTTCTAATCTGACAAAGCCTGAAGCCGCCCCACTGACAATGAATTAGACTTTTCATGGACTCAAAAAGTGTTTTGGAGCTCGTACTTTCAAATGTGCTTTACTTCATTGTAGTCTTAACAGTAACGAAGCAGAGAAAGCGTCCATATACTGCAATATCGTGCTGGGTATTGTCCTCGTGTCCTCAGATTCAGTCTTCCATTCAGCCTGAATGAAACCGCTCCAGGATTTGTGTCTTGATGCAGCAGTAAGAGAGTCTTGGCTCTGTTGTTTCTAGCCTTAGAAAAGACTTGTTCATCCTCGCAAATCAAGCCTGAGCTGATCAGGATCATGCGAATGCATTACATGAATTCTATTTTCTGGTGGATTTTCCCTTCAACCCCCCTGCTGGAAATGTGTCTCGTCTATCCTTAGCCCCGGAATGCGTGTTCAGCTTTGCAACCAGCTCAAACATCTTTTTTCTGCTGCGAAGTTCAAAGAGTAGCTGTTTTTTCCCCTCTTTATTTCCTCCTCGCATGGACCATTAGTCTATTGAAAGGGTGTTGTGTTGTGTTGCCGCATCTCTGGCAAGTAAAAGTTCAAATCAATCATGTTTGCTCACTGAAATTGCTGGGGTGAGATTTGGAAGGATTGGTACATTTAATACTTGGGACTGAGCCAGCTTAGAGGATGACCTAATCAGCTGTTTCCTGTCAAGGTCGCTGTGCGGTCCTGTCAGTACGGCTGCCGCCTTCTAAAGATGTGTTGCAACGAGCAACTAAATCATGCTCAAAGTTCATTAATTGCACGTCACATGGCAGTAAACTGTGACAGTTTGGGCTGCAGTGTTTACATGAAACGCCACAAGCAATGATATGTGCTCAGTATTGTCTGCGATGAACCTGAATCAGGGGAAGCAAGGAGAAATTAATAGGTAGGTTGTGACATAAATCCAATTAGGCACTCGAGTGAATAGTTAATCCTTTAATAAATATGGACTGATGCATAAAATAGAATAAAATATATATGATATAGAAAAATACACCAACCCCTATCTGCACACTTGCCATTTTTTTTACCAATAGATAATCTTATTCCACACACAAAATGTTTTTCAAGAGTTATATGAAAAGTCTGATAACTGTCTGCTACAAAAAAAAGTGACGAATGTGAAAACAACTCGACAACAGAAGCTGAAGAAATGGAGAATCTTCTTTATTTCACACATATTCTCAGACTTCACAATAAAAAAGCACACAACAAAAACCATATCACGGACCTTCACAAAAATAATATTACAACCTGGGTGCAAAACTACTAAATAACTGTAAATATACAGTTATAAACCCTCTGTGACAGCGACTGTGACTGTTTTTTGCTGTGTATGTTGCATTTTGTTGTGCACTTTTATTTTGATGTTTCTATATTGGAGGTGCAGCATCTTTTTGGAGACTGGCCATCTGTCTGTCTAACTTTCATCGGATAACTGATGAAGATTCAGCCTTCTTGGAGTGTGTATATATAGGCAGTATTTTTTTGCACATTCTATAACAGCCCTGATGAAGGCCCTGCACTAAAACACGTTAAAGAAGAATTTTGTTGTTGTTTTCACATTTGGTCCTATGTTATTTTAATTCAATTGATTAGAATGCTCGGGCCAGCAGCTGGTTAGTTTTGAATAAAGCTTGGAAACAGTGAAAGAACTAGTCTCTCTCTGAAGATAACAAAATACACCCACTAGCACCTCTAAGGCTTATTAATTAATACATTATATCTCCTCATTTTAATTGGTACAAAAACCAAACTGTGAAAACAATTCCAATAATATTACATCATGTAAACCCACATAAAACGTGAAATGCGCTTCCATTTCTACTTAACAAATGAGAGGTAACAGCTTAATTAGTGAGGTGGTATGTTGATGTCGTTTACGGATAGACAGAGCAGGCTAGCTGTTTCCCATTGTTTCCAGTCTATGTGCTAACCTAAGCTAACTGGCTGCTTGCTGGCTGTAGCCTCATTTTAATGGACTAGCAAGTGAATAAGTGCATTAGCACTAGAAGCACAAACTACCCAATGGCTCATAATGTGTCCCAACATTAGGTTCTTACAAACAGACAACACTACAAACAGTACAGTACATACAGTAAGATAACCAGATAAAAGAATAAAATCTGCAGTTCACAATATTTTCCATGTCACAGTAACTGACGAACAACACTGTCCACCTTATATCTGCTCAATGAAGTTTCTTCATGTGACTTTGAGGCTGTAGATGCAGTGTGCCTCTCATCGTTCAAGGTGTTTAACTCTGTCACCTCTGATATCCAAACCTATGTCTCTGCCTCTGTGCCTGTAACTCTCAAAGTGGACTCACTGCCACGGCCAGATAGTTGCAGGCCATTGGACAAGTAGGGCTCCCAGTGCGAATTGCAGCGCTGCTCAGATACCTCGTCCCTCTGTCTTCTTTTAGTTTGACCTATGTAAAAACAGCTGCGGGGGAATGAAAGCCGTAGACAACATAGGTGGTGTAACAGTTCACAAAACCCAGAAGTGGAAGAAATGTCTTGTGAAGAAGATTCTCAAAACCTTTTTTTTTTTTTTTTTTTTTACCACATTTTTATATTATAGCACATAAGGAGTTACTTAACAGCTCTGAAACTGGACTGCTGGCTCAGAAGACGCTAGGGCAAATTCCTCTGAAAACTCTTAACTATTGTGGCAGTATGGTAAATGGTATAGGATGGTGCCTGGAATTGATTTTTTATGCCACACCCTGATGGATGAGGGCATATATTTTCCTCTTTAAAAGTGATTTCTTCTCCCCTCCAAGAGCAATAGCAGTTGTAGGGGACACTAGAGGCGCTCCTGTTTCTACTTTTTTCTTCACAAATTTATACATTTTATTTCATAATGCACAGTACAGTAAATATTCTACAACATGGTTTAGAACTGAACTTAAAAAAAAGACATTTAGCTGTAAGTACAGTATGTGAGGCGTAACCTTTACGAAGTAGCAGCACAAAGTAGCATGTTTTTATTTAACACATTAAAGCGCCTGACTTAAGAAAAAGGAACAGACCGCCTAACATTCACAGCCTCATAAGCCAGATGGTGTGGTATTATGCCACTGTGTACACGGCCTGTTGTTACATGATTACATAAAGCATGTGCCTAACAAATGGATCTGCTGTTGTGGCCTGCTTGCCAGCATAAATCATTGTAAACAGAATTATTAAATAATCTAGTTTATATGTGTTTGATGTAATCTGTTGCTCCACAGAGGAGGATAGTCACTGCATTAAAAGTTCCCCTCATGCTGCATCCAATCGCTGCTCCTGCACTCATATCAATGTATCCGTAGTTAGACTGTGCTCGAGTTTCACAGAAATTAGAGCATCTGTCACTTAGAGGCTTTAAAGTTGTTATCTAATTGGCTTAAGGTGAGAGGAGCTGTCATAGGGGATTCAATTTGTCACAAAAGAGCATCGACATCTTTGGGTTGGGCAATTATCTTTAGCTACTACTATGTTTAATGACCACACACATACACAATATGATGGATTCACAATATCTTCCTCCGACTGGGTAAATTCTTTATCCTCCTCAACACGATGACTCACTCAGATACATCAAAACATTTTCGAGCATCAGTTAGCTACCCGGTCTAATGTTTTAGAAAGACACAGATAATACATTGGTTCCACAACTGGCTTTTGCACCATTTGGTTTTCAAGCTGTCACCCGATTAAACCATTTCAATATGGATACAATGCCGAGTCTCTGCGAGCAATTATGACTGTGAAAAGGCTGCTTTCATATTTGATGTGATCCTTTTTCAGAAACAGAGGAAGCCACTATCTGAGCCTGGTGCTGTGGTTTCGGGAGCGTCATCCCCCCCCCCCCATCCGCTCAGCTCTTTCATTCACGTGGAAGGTGTTACTTGGCTGTAGAATATTTGTGTTGATTTTTGTTTGTTCCACTTCAGCTGCAAATGAATCGCTGCTGTAGTCCTGTGAGACCGCAGCCACCCCCCCACCCCCAGGCTCCTCTCTATTGTGTGTAGTAATAAGGCTCTGGAGAGTGCGCACTTACTTATAACTGAACCGGAGAAGGGCCATGAAAGTCCATTGTGCTACACATTTTGTCTATTAAAAGAAAAAAAAAAGTCTGTAAAGGCACTTTGTGAGTGCTGCAATGCCCGGCCCACAAATATTCTGCAGTTTGTGAGACACTTCAGTGCGGGTAGGCGGGAAAGCAACACATTCTGACATCGTTTTTCATGTAATCAGCTCCTACTGTACTTGTGTGCTATATATGATGATCCTGTTCCGACTCCACCAGCCACCTAGCTGATTTTCTGCAACAAAATAAGCAAATGATTATATTCTATAGGGTATGTTAAACTCTAAAAGATGCAATATAGCAAGAAAATTCCACAGTGATAACACAACACTACTGTCTATGTTTTCAAAAGGCTCTAATGCCTCAAAGGCACCAAATTGGCACAACAAGGAGAGTTAAGATAGCAGTGCACAAAAACAGCTTTGCACAACTTCTGTCTACTGTACAAAAGGGCTTTAGCAAAGCCCTGTTTTTTTTCACATCAAAGCTGCTTTTCTTTACCAAATGAAACAATATACTGTTTTCACAGCTGAACCTGAAATCATTGAGAGAAAATTAAAAAATCAAAGCAGAAGGAAATATAGAACTTCTCCTCAAAGAAATAATCAACCGCTAAATCACATTGGGCTCTAATCAAATCTGCATTGTCCATTTTCCAATAAGGTATAAAAAGCTTATTTTATGCTTGTTCATTTGTTCGGAAGATTTTATTGCTTTCATGGTTATACATCATTGGTGAATAACAATGTATTTTTTCACCCTGGCTAAAGTAAGTTATGACTTGAAATGACTGATTTTCTTCCCACCTGCGATTCTTCTAATAAGGCGCATCTGTGTGGAGAGATTGGAGAATCTGTTGCCATTTTAAGTGAATTATACCCTTCGTTGATCACCCCTAACACCAATGATTATCATGTGGGCTAGGCTAGAATGCACAAGTGTGAAGGCAAGGTTGCAGGCATTTGTTTTAATTGTCGCACCATAATGATTAAGCAGCATTTTTATGCGGTTTGACTGGGGTCTGGCAAGATGGATGGCCTGCAATGCTATCTATTCTCAGGAAGTCAAGTCCTTGGCACCACAGTGGTTCACTGCTGCTTAGATTAACACTAAGCTGGAGGGCATAATTTCTGGGCTCTCTCTCCACCTTTTCTTTCCTGTTGGAAAAACAATCAAATGTACAAGTCACGTACTTTCAGTCTACACGGAACAATATTTAAATTTTTAATTTACATGTTAATTTTCTTCATTTATTTTGATCTTTTTTTTTTTTTTTTTTTTTTTAGGTGGAAATTGAATGGCACAGAAATCAGTCCCAAATCTGGATCTCACTACAGCCTTTCTGGAGGCAACCTCAGAATCAGCCATCTGAACAAAGACCAAGATGCTGGAACGTATCAGTGCCTCGCCTCCAACTCCTTCGGGACCATCGTCAGCCGAGAGGCCAGTCTAACCTTTGCATGTAAGTCTCCTTTTTTTCTGTCTCTCTCTGAGCAAACTTTTGTGGCTTCTGAGCTCTCATTTAGAAAGAGATGCAGCAGAAAACAGACACCCCGGGATAACGTTGTGGGTTCTGCTTGATAACATGATGAACATGGAAACAGCTCTCTGGGGAGCTATTAACTCCCTGTGTGGGCTGACTAGAGTTTACACAAAGTCATCACAGCAGATCAAACACAAATCTACAAAATTGTGAATCTTAGAGCAAGGCTTCTTGACGGTAAATATAAAAAAAATCAGTCGTAAAAGAAGTGTATTTTACTTAAAGCTGCTATAATATACAGTAAATATATTTTTGTAGCAGTGTATCAAATGGCAGTTGACAATGACAGTGGGATGTTCGGAGTTAGGAACCTACAGAGAATTAACATTTGAATCTGTAACTCTGCTGGGCTTAATGAAGCTTTGTGTTAAGGTTCAGCAGTAGCTCACTCCATAGGGACTTGGCTTTAGAACTGAAGGATGGCTGGTTCAAGACCATGCACAGACCACAGTATGGTGCACAGATCTGTAGCTGGAGAGGTACCAGTTCACCAACTGGGCACTGCTTAGGTGCCCTTGAGCAGGGTACAGAACCTGTTCCCAGGGCACAGCTATATGGCGGCCCATCTCTCCACATTGTCTATGATCCTTTTGTGTCTGTGTAGTTGTATTTTGGACTTATATATGTAAAAAGAATTTCCCCATTGAGGGATCAATGAAGTTAATCTTCTTCTTCTCTCAGCTCATTAAGAGCTTTACTGTTTTACTTCACTCTCGCCACTTTCATAGGGTCGTTTTCTGCTGCAGGAAGCAGCTTTTTCCACTGAAAATCCACTGTACACAACCTGCTCAACACCAAACAGCAGACAGCACCCAATGTTCTTCTCAGGAGATGGTAGAGACCAAAAACAGAGCTAAAAGAGATTGAATATTGGACTAGATATTTGATTAATCAGAAACACGACAAATGAATACTAATGTTGCTCCACATCTGCAGGATGAGTAAATAACTGGTAGCTGAAATGTTCAGTGTATCAACTATATGATAATAATATGATAGTGTTGTGTTTTCTGCTTGTTGTGCTGCCCCCATGTGGCTAAAACCATAATTAGTCCAGCTTTAAGCTGAAGTACAGAGTATTAACAGTAAAATGTACTTAAACATGTAAAGTAAAAACATTCATTATACAGAATAGCCCGCTTTAATGTGCAATATTATTATATTAGCCTTATACTTGTGGCTGTTCCCAATGAAGGTCATTTTAATTACTTTTCTGTACAGTTAGAAAGGGTAGTTTATTCTATAACAGTGCATGTGTGTATGTATATGTATGTATATAAATGTGGTGGAGTCAAGCCAAGTACAATATCTATGTAATGTAGTACTGTGGAGGTATGAAATAATTCAAAATGGAAAGATTTTAGCAAAGATCTCAAAATTGTACCTTCCACCAGTGCACTTTCGGCATGTATTTATTCTGGATTTATGAATTAACACAACAACACATTTAGTAAAAGTTGTGATATTCAGTGTTACTTGTATTTTAATGGAGCCTTCTGGCAAATTTAACCAGGCTGCAAACACTAAATAAACAAAATGTTCATAATTTTCCACCACTGCAAAGAATAAAGTAACACCAAACTAATAAAACAATATTCCAAGACGCAACGTCAGCACTATGAGTTTTGCAGATTAATGTTTTTTTAATGACTTTTTTTTTTTTCTTTTTTTACTGATTTCTGACCATCACGATGATAGATTGTTTGACAGAGCTTGATGAGTCTAACCGACAGCCTCTGGACTTCATATTCCTAAAGCAGCAGGAAGTCAATAATTGCCTACTGTATGTGCCAGTTATCGGACAGGCATAAATGATGACATTAACAGCAAGTGACTGATCGCTGGCATAGATTAGATTCTGAGGTTTAGCGTTTGGGGACAAGGCCACCAATATGTCTCAACGCCATTTGTTTGGACCACTGAGATGTCAATCTACAATCTGATTCTGCTAGTGGATTTCCACTATGATAGGATGACAGTTTCATCAATTGTTGGGCTCTGACCTTACCAGCTTTCAGTTGTTGTCACAGAGTCCGGGTGTGCATGTATGACCGAGTGTCATCTATCTTCTTTATTACTCTTGCTACAGCTTAATTAACTGTGCAGCATGATTGAATGGTGAAGGTTCAAGTGAATAATTTAAAGGTCAACTGGTATTACCGGAGAGTGTCATGTGATGTTTTATAGAAATTTAAGACAACTAAAGTAAAGAGAGTTTCTCTCTTGCAGCGAGGCGGGCAGAGCTATTCTGCTGCTGTAGCACAGACTACAAGTCAAAAACACACCATGCGCAGTTTAGGTGCAAGTGGTGTTTCAGCTATCCTATCTCCCTTCAGTAAAGACCGTGACCTTTTGCTGGTGATTAGTTTTACGCGTAATTTGCCTGTGATTTTGACACGAGACAAACTTTGAGCCTATACTTGCACCTCTAATAAGCCCAGTGGTAATTACAGCCATGGGAGCAAAAATGGGAGTAATCATTGTGAACTCTAAAAATGCACACCTAAAAGGTCAAAAATCAAGATATTTAAAGGTTCTCAAATCTTTTATCTAATTTTGCACTGTCTCGAGGGTGTCTTACTTCCTGGAATTGATGTATTTCCTGTTGAAATGGGATGGATATGATCCAAGGAGAGAGCATCTGAAAGTGTTTCATCATTGAGATGAATCAGAGCAGTAAAGAAACTATTTGTATTTGCTGTGTCTTCATAAAAAAGACCATGGGCACTGTTGTTTATTCTGAGTTGATCTGCTGCTGTAAATATCCATTAGAGCATCAAATGTGTATTAATCCACGTCTGAAAATAGTCCCCAACACTATTTACTGTTGAATGAGTAACATTTGCTAAAAAATACAGTGCCCAGCACATAGACTGTAAAGCATGTAGGCATGGGCGTAGTCTCCGTGTCTCAGAGTCTCTGGCTGTTCTGCCTCCACATTAATCCAAAAATGGGCAAAGATGTTGAGTGTGGGTGGAGCTGAGACGCACTGAATGGTTGCTCAAACATGCTCAAAGTGGCCACTTCCTTAATTATACATAACATTAAGCCTTTATATAATTTGAGTGAGTGAGTTATATAACAATGCATGCCTAGTAAAGTTGTCAACAACAGAATCCAAAGAAACCATTAGAAACCAAATCCATTTTTTGTACTAGGCTGTAAACATGTTTAGTCCTGCTGTGGAGTTGGACATTTTAACATTGGGGCTTATGGAGACGCACTTGTTTTGTAGCCAGCCTGAAGTTCACATTGGCTTCATCTCGCAGCCGTTTGGCCCAGCAGTCTTAGGAAATGACTGAGTCTTTGAGTTTTTCTTTTCTTTTCCTTTCTTTTTTTAAGTATTTGCATGTGTTTTTATATGCTTTTAAAGATTTACATCTTTAGTAGGAACCAGCGGTGCTGGGGCTGAAAGTCACAGACAGGGTACGGAGGTTGGAAAGTGTGACAAACTAACACATTGGTGGCTTGTTTTCATGGGATTTGTTGACATTTAGAAAAAAAAAACCTAGGATATCACCAGGCAGATAATAAAGCTATCTGACACGACTGACTAAATCTGAATCTTAGTAATTCTGCGAGCCAATGGAAGTTTAGACTTAGCAGGAGGAAAAAATAATTTCATCAAGAATCACAATATCACTAGCCTACTGTACTGTTTAAAATACACACATGGCATAAATATTAACCATGTGCAATTTCCGTCTTGCTATAACAATGGTTTTACAGAGAAAGCACAGACCACCTATTTTGTAAACGGGTTCATTGTGAGCTGTCCTACAGGGAATCATTCCTTAATAACAGAGGCAGGTAGTGAGCCATCTCTTTTCCTCATGCAATACATCTTTCTCCTGTCACCTTCTATGAACCGCTACCAGACCACATAGCAAATGTTTCATCTGAAATGTCCAAGACAAGCAAGACTTGAACAGATTTGTAGCCTGGGATTCAATTTGATACTGTGGACTGTACAACATGTACAGTTGTGTGTGTGTGTGTGTGTGTGTGTGTTTCTGAAAATATTGTGTGTTATTGAAAGTGAGTATTCGTTCTATTCACCTAATTCTGCCCCACAACACAAGTAAAGTATAATAATAAGTCTGCGATATAATAGTCATTGTTGGAGACACATTGTTAGATATTGTGTTAGACGCTGCACAGAGCCAATATATAGTGAACTACATATTTATATTAGATTTACCAATATATTACACCTATGATGGCTTACTTTGAACAGGAGGTAAAAACACAAAAACCTGGTTGCTTGTCACAGCACAGTGATAGGGGATGAAATATCGTTCTCTCGTATGAGCAGTGACTCTGCCAGCTATTCTTTTCCTTCATGCTCCAGTATGAGTCACTCTCATCTATCTTGACATGACTGGCACGCAGTATCAGAAATCAAATATAGACCAACTGACTTCCTTTTTCCGGAGCTGGCAAGAGACCAACTCACTCTGAGCACTCTGCAGCACTGAAGCACCCTTCTTCATGTTACAGCTTGGCGTTTAGGGGCCAGGACCCCACATGGGGTCATATGTGGGCAGGATTGTGGGAGATTTGTATAACGGGTAAAATGTAGTGGTATTGTTTTCTGTATTTTTCATTAAATAATAATGATATATGGTACTTTATACATGATATATTTGCCTCTCCTGTTATCACTGTCTTGTGTCAATGAAATGTAACGAGAGCCATTGGGAAGCAGCTAAAGGTTGAAAGATAACAGAGGGTTTATCCTTCACTTACTGCAAACACATGGCTTGGTCTCATGGCAGCCATACTTAAAGCTGCACTAATCAATATTTTCAAATGACAAAGGATCATATAAGTTTGTGTAATGTGAAAGGTATTGCTTGTAGTAAAAAACCCACAGAGAGTTATAGCATCTGTGGGTTAAGGGGGGTGTACAGTTCCCCTTGACGCTATGGACCTTTTTAGCATCTTTCAGCTCATTGTTTTGGTTTACTGCTGTGTTTTATTCTCACTGCTCTCATTAGAAATTGTTGGTAGGGTGATTGAATCACAAATTTACATTAAGAGGTGGCCAAAAACACAACTCCAAATGAATCCTAATGTTGCTCTTTGTCTGCCAATCATGTAGATAGGCCACTGTATGCTAACATGTTTTGCGGAAGTGATCTTAAGCAACTGAATGCTTCAAGTGCGTCACCACAGCTGGCCTTGGTGAGTGTCTGAGTACTTCACTGTTCTTGATCACGTTGATCACAGTTTGCACTCCAGAAAAGCATTTTGCTCACTCCTGCTCGCCCCTTTAAGACAGTGGAAGAAGTCCACTGTCTCAGTCGCATCAGTTGATAGCACCCTTCTGTTTTTCCTTCTCTGGAGTGTTGTAGCTGTCACAGCGGACAGAACCGAATAAATTGTAGAGGTTTCAAATATCTGAGTTTTTTTTTTTTTTTTTTACACTAAATAAAATTACAACATATTCAAATCATCCTCCAGCATTTCCTAAAGACGGCCATAATTAATGTGGAAATTCTAAACTGATACCCATAATGTACTAACTAAGAAATGTTCTTTCTTTATTAGTTAATTAAACACCATCTAACACAATCAAGTATTTATTGAGGCTTTGTGTGTTTTTCTAGATATCTACCATTCATTTTACATGAAAGGAATGCAAAATTTAAGGTTAAGCAAATGTATATCATTAATAAATTTACTCATGCATTAATTGGAGTCTGCAGGCTTCGTTGTCATTTGTTGAAAAATGATGAGAAGAAAAGTTAAAAAGTACTTGAACATTTACTTCACTTATATGAATGAGGGTTGTTCTAAACAAAAATAAACTTCTAGCTTCTCACAAAAATAATGATATTTTATTTAAAACTGGCTCTTAAATTTGACAATGAAATCCTGATAGTGAGTCATTGGGAGCAGGAGTTCCTGTTTGCAGGAGAGCACAGCGAACATGCTCTGCCTTCTAATTTAGTCATTTAGCTCAGAGTGTGAGGGATTTCTGCCTTTTGTTTAATTAAATGTGCATCAGTGATCTTAATTTTGTTCCTGGTGAGTAATCTTTCTAAAATGCATTATTGGTGTTACTGAAGTCACAGTGCATTGTCACAAGCATGCTAATTTCAGTTTGGACCTGCATGTTGTTTAACTTAAATGATGCATTTCCAACTAAATTTTAATTTAAAACTCAGTTTTGTTTTTCTTTTTTTTATATAATAATACCCCTCACTTTATGTGACTTTAATATTTTATATCTTTCTCAACACAACTTTCTCTCTCTAACTGAATACCCACAGGCTGAATTTCTGTTTGCTAAGCTGTGTGCTCTGCTTCCTGAACTTATACATATTATATATTCAGTAGACAAAGATCCACACACTGTAGAATGAAACCAAATTCTCCGGCAAAAATGATATTCCTCGGTTAACACTTGTTAGTCTACATGCTCTGCGACGCCTTCAAGGTTATTCTTTGAAACTGGCGGGACTCCAGATCCTTCAGCATTCCCCTCCGTGTCACAAACTTTTGATGGATGATGCTACTCCTCGCAAGGGTTGTGGCTGTCTACCCCCTGAGGCAAGGATAACTGATGGGCGGTGGGTGCTCCCACTCAATACTCGCTGCCCTTGATTAGTATGTCTATTGATTCTATATCAGTGATTATGTAAAAGATGTACACCCATAATTCATACTGATGAACAGGCTGTACATTCAATATCGGAATTACAGCGTGGGCTTCTAACATGGGTGGCAGTGAGAGGGCTGCGCTTTGAATGCAGCGACGAGCTCATTCAGTGCAGAAGTTTCCACAATGCCATTTCGTGACGGGTTGTGTCAAGAAGGTTCAGCGCTCAAGAAAAACATTCTTAGAAAAGAAACATCTCCTGTTTTTTGTGTAGGAGTTTATATTCAGTTACTCCTATAGTGTCTCATCAGTGTCAGGCAAGCTCATATTTTGCTAAGCATAAAGGGGTCAGAATTCCTGATGTCACCAGAGTACGCTTTAGAGCCTTGAGGGGAAACATGAATACCTCATTTAAATGCAAATAAATCCTCTAGACTCCTCAACTGTTGTGATAATGTGGAGTGAGTATATTGACTTAGTTAATGAGGTGTAAATAGCTAATGGGTGTACTCCGGCTTTTACTTTTTATCTGCACTACACTATCAAGATATCAGTCTTGAGGACCTGATATATGGTTGCGTAACATACTTAAGATTTCCAGTACGTGTTAAATCATCCCGACCTACAAATAGTTAGGAAGTGTGTTTGATGACAGACTGTGTTTTAGTGAAAGTACAGATGGCATTGTGGAAAAGGCTCAGCAGCATCTGTAATGTCGATGTAACTCCTCTGCAGCAGATTACAGAGTAATGACAAGCTTTTATGCTCAGAATCTCTCAGAATCTTCATGTTTTTCCTGATTTACACGACTTTCTATCGAAAGGACAACATGCAAAATTAATCTGTTTATTGATGTGACAATGCAATGGTTCAGGTTTGGTTAGGTTTAGGGGAAGATCATGATTTATAGTACTTTGTTAACCTTTGTTGTCATGGTTACAATAATAAAGACGATGGTAAAGGTTGGGGAATTATCAAGGCCAAAAGAATAAAAATGAACTAAAAGTCCAAAACATAAATGAAATCAGCAAAAAGCCATTTACAAAAAAGACTCCCTCCACTCTGTGTATGAAACAGGACCTTGGAACAACCAGGAATAACACATCTCAAGGAGAGAGAAGAGACATTGGGCACTAAAATATTAGCTTAAATTTTTAAACTTTTTGCTATACCTGTCAGGACTTTAACACTAATAGTACCAGTGTTCTTGGACCATCTGGGATGTTTTTTTTATCATAAGATATATCATTTTGATGAATGCAGGTACACTTTTTGAGTCCCTAGAATTCAACACCGCAGGTCAGCTATGGATTCACCACTTTTATTTAGTTTATTAAGTATGCCTCACACAAACAGCCATAAGTCCTCCCTGCACGAAGGCTTTAACGTTCAATTTGTTGAAACTGTCTCAGAGACGCGTTGATTCATTTTGCAGGATGTGCTGCTGTTGCGCTCTGCTAACAGGTGTTTCTAATATTTTGTCCACTCCATTTATTTCAATGAGGATAAACCACAACTGCTATACAACCCAGCAGCAGCACAAACATGAAATTGAATCAGCACCACTATAAAGGAGTTTCAATAAAAAAAGATGACCGTCATATATATTTACATTTGATTATATTCTCAAACAAACTGTACAAACAGAGCTGCGTCGCACACACAAACACACACACACACACTCACATTACCTACCATCCACTTGAAGACAAAGAGCATCCTTAAGGAGTCGCAGGTTGTAATGGATCTCCTGGTTACGGCTGGACAGGCTTCTTGAAGTATGATAAGTTGTGCTGGCATTTGGAAAGCTCATATGTCTGGGATGTGATCATCAGCCTAATCTGGATCATTGTTTGTAATGCCAGCCCAGGTTTGCAATAATTTATGCTAATGGTTCTAGATGGGACATCACGTTTACTTGTTCTGAGGTTATTAATCATTGTTAACCGCTTCCCTTTTGAAAAACACGCTGAAGCTTTCCTGTAAGCTCGCTGTTGGAAACACCAACACAATACTGTAATTCTTTAATAGAAACACTGAAAGGAGCTCACTGCCTCTTCCTTTATGTGACAGATTTAATGGAAATGTTATTCGAGATGACCCTTGCAGGCAAACTGCGCGCTTTCATGCCTTCTTTTGAACTCATCGTGAACATGTGCACAGCTGTGCGCGCTCTGAAAAGCATGCCTTCAGTCAAGCACCCCCCTCCCGCCACCCCGCACGATGTCCGTCCTGCATCTGAAGGCATCGGCCGCACCATGTTGTGAATTATTTTTTTTCGCCACTCTCCACGAGCCCTTTTCACAACAATGCTTCTTTTGCTCTCTTTTCACTCTGGAGAGTGGATGTATGGGGAGCTGTGTGGAGTGTCAACGTTGTATTTGTTCCGCTATTGCAGCCGCATGCTTTCAGCACGGGTGAGGCCACGTCCACGGCCGTGGACAGGGACAATCATTGGCTTTGGTGAGGTAGACATTGCCACTTCACAAATCACAAGAGCTTTGATCTCAGCCAAAAATAATGCCCAAAAGAGTTTGTTTTTTTTTTTTTTTTGGAATAAATTCAGTACCTTAGATGTCTCTTGTGCTTGTCCACTTTGTTGTATAGGCTCGTATTTTGGGAAAGCTTGGGTGCTTTTATCTAACCTTCTATCGTGCCTTCAGATGAAAGTAAGTGGTGGGGCCACTCATAAAAAGCTTCTGTCGCCATTTTGGAGTGGCCAGATTCTTTTTGTCTTTTTTATTACAAGACTCAAAAAACAGTATTTTGTCCATCAGTTCATGCTCTGTTTGGTTAAGAAAAAGCTGTCTTCCTATTTGTGTTTTTTTTTTTTACTGTCCGTCCAAGAGTGAAAAAGTACTAATGTCCAGCCAAAATGACTCATGTAAGAGAAGGCGCAGAGGTGAAGAAAAGCAAAGCGCAAAACTCGAGATAAAGCCAACTGACAACAGGCAAGTCAATTAGTCCTGCTACAACATTAATCACCTCTGAGTGACGGTTAAAAGATAACCTGACAGCCAGCGTTCCTTAAAAAGCTCCTGAAAAGTAGCAATCTGTAAAATATGACAAGCTATAAAAATAAATTGCCTAATTTGAGCACGGAGACCAGATTGAATCCTACACACGTCATAAACCTCCATCTTATATTCAAATCCTCAGACACCTTTGCCCCGTCTTTCCCTTTTAAGTACTTTTATGAGTTGGTCACCACCCCGCCACTGTTGGGGCTGCTTTTTCACAGCCCAGAAAATATAATTTGGAGGGACAGTGATTTGCAGAGTTAAGATGACTGCAGACAGCAAATTTGTCATCCAATCTATGGACTGCGCTCCGATGCTCAATTATTCTGGTGTGGCGTGTTGTTTTTTCTGTAAGGAGCAGCAACAAAACAAGCACATAAATCAAATGAGTGGATTTACATGTTATGAGCGGTTTAATCCTGCACTTCTTTTCCCACTTGGACGGTGTGTAAATAATTCACGCTTGAGATGCTGGACACAAGAAATGAACCTCCTACAAGTTGAATTACTTAGTACAGTAGATGTAGTGAAGACATTATGGCAGCATATAGATCTATAGGTCTTTGAAGTACAAATGATTGAGCCTTTGCCAGATTCTGTCCGTGTGATTCTGCAAAATACTTTGTAGCACTGATGGCTATCACCAGAATTCAAAATATAACTTTGAATTAGTCAGTAAGCACTATATGCTTGTGGTATGTTGAGTGATTTCCATCATTCAGAACCCCGTAGAACAAAATAATGTCAACTTTTAACCCGTTATCACATGTTGTCTGTGTCTGTGAGCAGTGTAACCACAGCGATCGTTCTTTCTTGAAGAAGTAAAACTATCTAAGTGTTACACAAGGAAAAAAATAAAGATGAGAGAGAAATAACTGTAAAAGAAAAAAATAAATCTATAAGGACTGCATTCATTTAATTATGCAAGACTAGTTTATGGTAATTTTATCTCACTAAGTAATAATCTGAAGGCTTCAAACCTCAACACTGCCAGGAATTTAATTCTTCTATTTCATTGTGTTCTTTTTTTTTGCCTAAAAACAGTGAAATACACTCGTCATATGTATATTATGAATCTTCTCATCCTCAAAAAACAATAATGAAGACATGTCATCAGTATCACTCTGACATGTGGACATGAGGAGCTGGAGATTGAACCCCCAAGACAGTAATCAGTGACTGAACTCACTCAAACTCCTCAGCCACAACACCTCAAATATTTGATACACTGTTATTTCACAATTTAGATTATAGCTGCTTCAAGATAAAAAATATGATTTTTAATGATATATTTGTACATAAAATCTAAAATGGATACAGCTGCAGTGGAACTGAATTATCTTAACAGTACTTGACTACATGTACTTGGTTATTTACTCACTACTTACAGTGGTTTATTGTAGTTACAATATTCCCTTCCCATGGTTGTGAAACTCAACCTCGCTTTCACACTTTCTGTCAAGATTCAGGTTTCAGATAGCAAAATGAAACGCAGGAGACAGTGGACAGAATTTTGACAGGTGGGAAAAGAAAAACAGGTGATTCTTATCAAGCAAACATGTCAGTCACAAGTCAAGAAAATATGAAGTCTGTCTTCAATGTGACAGAAAAGCTTTGAATGTTTTTTTGTTTAAAACTCGCAATCTGATGATGTTATTTTAGTAAAAAAAACTCATTGTTGATGGTTGAGAGAAATTAAAGTGGATTTGGTGTCACATATCCACCTGACGAGTAAACCCTCTTAGTGTTATTCAGCCTCATACAAACTTGTCCTGCGCTCCCTCAACACAAACACAAACATTCCCCGATCAAACCCTCTGCAGCACAGTGACTCAGTTTCTGTTGCAGCTGGTGGACAGCTGGAGCACAAACACTACCAGGTACAACCAGCTCCTGAGGGCTCTCACATTCTATCCAAACGGCTAGCTGTGCTGCCACCCGGCTGGAGCAGAGGCAGCGTGAACCTCGCTTTGATACACTTCCTCAGCAATGCACTCATACAAGTGTGTTTTGACAACTTGCTTTTAATGTGAAGTAATCCGTAGTGTCCTCTGCGTGTATACACCGGGAAGACATTTGGGCTGACCGTGATGCTTCTCTCAGCTGCTGTACCTGAGCTGAGGTGCAAAAACACCCCAGAGGCACAGAGTGGAAAACAATAGCAAAGTCTTGCTGCAGTTCTTTTTTTTGCCAACGTCACTATAAATCTAGTGATACCAAGAAGACTGGAAGGTATTCCAGTCGTCTTGGTATTCTACTCTGCCTGTACGATAAACAAATGGAAACTGGGTCGAAAATTGGTGAGCCTCCTTAGATTTCTGCACTCAAATATATTATATCAAATTAATTTAAAATTTAAAATGAATTCCAGGTAACATTATGTGACATATATAAATGTGTCCATAAAGCTGAAATTAAATTTTGTGGTAGAGACATCAAATTGACCCTAATGTGCCAAATCTGGAAAAATATTAGAAAACACTTTCCTAATAGAGTTTAAGAGTCTCAGATAGCTGTTCGTTAAACTCTGCTCATGGGTTAAGAAGAGATTTATGTTTAAAGAAAATAATTAAAGGCCGCTTCTTAATTGACTTGTCCTGCAGCCAATATGACATATATTAACTGACCTTATAGTCCTCTTCATAAATCAGTGAGCCCAATAATTTTTACATTTAGATCACTCGGAGCTGAACTAATCAGTAATCTCATTTGAAAGTGGACCAGTTGCAGTTTTGTAACGAGCAGGTCTGCAAAAGAGAGCGTTCCTGAACGCACCGCTGCTCGCACTGACTTAAGAATATGCTGCATGTAATAGAGCAAGGTTAATTAAGGTTAATTAATCCAATTTGGAGAATATGTATGGATACATTTGAGAGCCTACATCACCTGTCTTCGCATGTTAATTTCCTGTCGTCTGTTTTCGTAAATTTATGAGTGCACTTTCACCTCAAATCATCATAAATGTACAACATAAATACAAAAAAAATCAGAACGCGTGAGTTCTTTTTCCTGAGCTCTTCCAGCTCCTACTTCATTCCTGCAGCGGATCCTTGGAAGAGGTTATGACCTGCTATTGTTTCCATCAATTGCCAGAATGAAAATGAGTTGAGTTCAACAGTACTTTTGTTGTTAAAACCATACCAGAAACAGCTTTGTAATGTTCAGCGGTGGTGGGTGTGATGAATGAAAGGTAACCTGATTACCACCAGAGCTATTAAAATCCCTCATGTGTGACCCGCCACAGCAACCGTCTCTGCTTAGCAGCGGGGCCTACAGATTGTTGTTTGGCTCGTATTAGTGGGTGTGTGTCACTATTGATTTCAGCTCTTTTTTTTTTTTTTCATATCGCATTTAGCTTATGCAGGACTTCCATTCATTATCTGGAATATACAATTACTAGAGCGGGGTACAGGGTACAGTAATAGTCCTGATTCTTTTCATTTTCCCACTCTCTCAACTGTGTCTCTTCCAGAACGCAATTATTTGGCAGGTAAAAACTGTATGTCTGCTGTGAAATTAAAGCATACAGAGCAGAATAAAATTCAAAAGAGGAGACTTGACTTGGATGTGACGGTGATGTAAACAGGTGCTCCTGATGGGCCGGGAGGGAAACAATAAGTGTGATTTCGTCTGTTTTTATGCAAAGTTTCGACTTGTGAGTGGAAAAATTGGAGAATATAAGAGAATATCGCAAAAAGGTTGACTGAGGTGGAAAAAAAATGGCATATCAATGAAAACTAAATGCGACAAAGGGCAATGGAAAGAGAATTTGTGAATAAATCATCACCTACATGAAGCATGTGACCTATTTGTCACTCGAGCTTCCACTGAAGAGATGAAAAACATCAGCAGATGAAAACAACAGATCTATGACGAGGAGACTGTAACCTTCCTCAAAAAGAAGTGACATATTTACAACACATTTATGTTATTCATTTGAGGTTTGACTCTTTTAATTATGTCATCTTGTTGCACCCTCTTCTTCTGCAATAATTTATTACATCTGTTTTTCTTGATGAACGCGCCACATAATATTCACGTAGCAGTACATTAATTGTTCTGATTTTCTGGCTTCATTAGGATGGAAACTTGACTAATGCCCAAGACACATGAATGGAATTTCATTCAATCAAGCAGACAATATGTTGTTTATGTATCTTGTTTTCACAAAGTAGTTTTTTTTTTTAAATTGTGAGCTCTGCTGCAGTCTCAGCAGACTCATCATCTTCATTTTTTTTTTTTTGTAGTTTTCCACCAAAATAATCCCAGTTGTTTTTAAAGGAGAAGATCAGTTTAAAGTGTGTTTTCTTTTAGGTCCCTACACATCTAAAATGAGTTGTTTCCTGCTTGAAGAAGACACGGCCCACTGCAGTTTACAGTAAACAAGGTTCTCTTTCTCTGAAAATGTATTTGACAATAGAGAGGGAAGAAGAAAAAATAGGCAGAAGAAATAAAAAAGAAATCATCAGATGGTTAAAGTACACAGCGTTTGCATTGGAAATTGAATTTTAAAACTGAATTGAAAATGGGACGAGTTTCAAGGTGAGGCTACAGTGGCAGCCGCTCTTTAGTTTATTCAGCCATGAACAAATGTGATATGGAGGAACGCATAGAGCCTGACATGTGCATATGTTATTTTTACGTTTATCTGCACATCTGTACTGTTCATTCATATTCACAATAAAGCACACAGTCTTTTAATACCAACTTAATATAGAATATAAATATAAAATCTCACAGCACCCTTTAACGTCACATTTAACTAAAACTATCGAAACAAAACTAAATAAACACATGTAAACACAACATACAACACTATCTAGACTTGTACTTTTGTCAGTTTTTGAATGTTGTGCATTGCTCTTTACTCAAACAGTTCAACCCCTGTACAATACAGTTTTGAAAAATCAGTGTTTTTTCCTCTTTTTAGCATCTTTTATTCATTCTACCTGGTGGTGCTTGTTTCCATAAAATTCTCAACTTTTAAAACTTGAACCAGTCGTTGTTGTGTTCTCCCTGCGTAAGCCCCCCATTTGGGGCCCTTTAATTCACTCCTTTCTGATATTTGTGACACCATCACAGTGAGTCTTGGATATCCACAATATACACAGACGCACACAGTGGGTGATTTGACCTGAGGCAAAGCCAAAGGCTGTTTACAGCCCAAAGAATTTTCTCTCTTAAAAACCCTGGCATGGACACAGAGAGGATAATGGTGTTGGTGTATTTGTATATCGTTTGTTTATGAGGGTGGTGCAGTGGTTCAGTGGTTTGTACTGCTGTCTCACTCGCAGTGTGGCTTTGAACCTTGGCCCTTGGAGTTTTACAAGAACTGTATTTGTCAGAATGAAGCTTCAGTTTCTTCCCACAGTCCAAAGAAATATAGGCCAGGAACTGTCTGGTGCTGTGTGTGTGTGTGCGTATGTGTGTGTGGTGTGTTTATCTGTGTGAGCTCTATAATAAACTGCTGACCTGTTGTGAGCGTTTCCCCGCCTGCTGCACGGTGCTTTAGGCTCCATAGGCTGTGACCTTGAATAGGAAGCAAGAAAAACAGTGCGATGAGAAAAACAGTCATTTGTTCATGACGCGCCTTCATGTGTTCAAGGATCACATGTATCAGCCTCTGATATGTGGGGATGCTTTACTTACTGCCCTGTTTTTTATTTTATTTTTCAGACTTGGAAAACTTCAAGACTCACAGAAGAAGCTCTGTATCAGTGCGTGAAGGTCAAGGAGTGGTTCTGCTGTGCGGCCCACCCCCACATTCTGGAGGTAAAACAATGCATTCTCATTTTTAATTACTGTTCAATCCAGTTGACAAACACACATTAGAAAGTAGAGGCTTGCTGACTCATAAACAGCAAATGGAATGAGATCATAATGTCTGAAATGTTTTCAGATGGGTATTTTCATTTTCAGGCTCTTAGTGTTTGATTCGGGATGGTGCTGTTTAAGATCCAGCTGTTTCAATGACACCTTTGACTCAGTAATCAACACCTTACATCTGCCACTATGGGGGACTGAAAGACTTCCAAGTGATTCTTGCATGATTCTTAGGTGTGATCAGTCTTGGTTAGGCCATGGGAAGTGCGACAGCCTCGCTGTCAGGAGCCTACAGCTGAGTCTGCTTTGCTTAGAGCTTTACTTCTCTGCCAAATTTCAATGTCATCATTGTTTGTTCTTAAGCTAAAGGCAAACAATGGCCTGGATTAATTAGTATAATCAGGGGCAAATAGTATGCTACTTTGCTTTCTTGCCTAGAGTTACATGAGGAGATCAATAATCTTATGTGTACAAAATACTAAGATAGAGCGAGGATTAACTTAGCCTAGCCAAGCAAAAAGACTTGACAGCTAGCCAGACTCTGTCCAAAGTTTAAAGTCACAGTGAAACAAATGCGACTTTAGCTTCAGTAATGTGACACATTTCTGAATGAAATAAATAAATATACAGGCAGGGCATATTTCCAAAGAAGGTTTTAAATCCAATCCAGACCATTAGACTTTCTTTTACTGTGACCTCCAACTAGCCAGGACAGCTGTTTCTTCCATAGACTGTATAAACCTTGGACGTAGTCTCCATGACATCCCCCATGGAACTGGTGTGAAGTGGGGTGTGACAGTCCTGCTTTCACCGGCTCCTAATCCACAAATGGACAAAGATGTGGAGCGTTGGTGGGCTGAATGAAGCCTGGTTGCTCAAACAAGCCACTTGTGATGATACCCACCTGTCAATCAAAGCAGTTATGCTCTTAATTATGTATAACTTTAAGCTAATACAGTGGCTGCTCAGGATGCCCAGGATGTGAGGAAAACTGCCATTTTTGGCACTTTTACGTTGGCTTCATTTCACAGCCCCAGAGGTTGCCGCTTGGTTTTTTTCTAGCAGTCTTTTTGCTAAGCTAAGATAGCCATCTCCAGTCTGTAACTTTATCTTAAGCACACAGACATGGGAGTTCTATCGATTTTCTGATCTTACTCTCTGCAAAAAAAAAGTCAATAAGTGTATTTCCCCAAATGTCAAACTATTCTTTTAAAACACTGCAAAGGTAGTTCTTTGCAGACTCGCCAACTGTGTTTTCTTCAGCTGCTACAAACTCCACAAATAAATGAGGAACATGTGGCATGAATTGGAAGCGCCATGTGCCTGGTATGAAGCAAAATTTATGAGTTCAAACTTAGTTTTCTGGCAAAGTTCTTCATATTTTCTGTCTAATTGCAGCAGATGTGTCCCTTCATAGCTTCTTCACTTCTTTTACTGGAACTGACTAAATGCAACAGCTGCTTTGATTACGTTCACCCAACTGACAGCCACCTAACAGATATCACTGATTCATGTATCGGTCTGCTGTGGTAAAAATGCAGCTTGCCTAGAATTGATTGTAATTGTTTAGAGCTTGTATCCTTCTGGGGGTTTACCTGGCGAAAGCTTGGCAAGCTCTGTGGCAATCTGAAATTCGAGATTTATCTGCAAATAGCTCTGCTGATACGCCTGTGTTTGTTTGTCCTGTGAACAGTTGCTCTGCTGACTCTTTTCATATCTGCCAATTTATGCTGAAGTAATACAATTAAGGTTTGGCTTTTAAGACCAATGGGGAAATAATTCCAACATGTCAGGCATCTTCAGGCACATGAAAAGCCCCCTCAAGACACTTGTCTCCTCACTAATATACAGAGCCAATACAAGCTGTCAATTAGAAGTCCATTTTAGTGAGTTGTATCTCTAAGCTGTAATAGAAGCTGCTATCACCATGTCATTCATCTGGATAAACTAACTCCTATCGTGGTCCTGCTTGCATTAAGCAGAAACGGTAAACAAATAGTTTTTTGATGTGGCTTGTCTTGTTCCAAAGCCCTGACATGCAATGGTTAAAAGTTTGCTTTGCCTCCCTGATTTATACCATAGCAGTTTAATAAAAATCTGGCATGAAAAGCATTGTTGAAAATGCAACAAAATCACCATAAAACCATTACCTGTCAGTGCAACACATGCATTCAGCTGCAGTTACATCTATCCACACACCAGAAAGAATAAAATAGAAAAGAACAGACACCAAATCAAGATTCAACAGGCTTCCCCACACATCCAGGCCAGGCTGTTGGCACTAAACACGCACACACACATATAAATAGACGTTCAGCCAAGCTGCTGGTCGAGCATCTGAGTATTCAAACTGGCAACAATGAAAAGCAATCAATCTGCAGGCAAAGACCTAAGTGTTTTGCCACTACTGGTTTTCTTTGTTGACCTGATATGCTGCTTTTTGTTACATCTAAAATGGCACTTGCCTCTGCTTGCAGCAGGGAATACTGCCGGTAATCTGGCAGCTCAGATTTGTTTCCTCCACGTCATGCTGAAACCAAAGCGCTTGCCTGGAAATTTCGCTCAGGATATCTGTTGACCAGAAAGTTCTGCCATTAGTCAGCGAATTGGAGTTTCATTTTCCATTTTGAATTCATTTAAATTTAATTGGCCTGGAAAGGAAATGAGTGGCGTGGCATATATTGAATAATAATTTGTCTTGCTAAACTGAATTATACTTGGAGATTGTGCACTCACTAGTGCAGACACTCAAAGCTTTGTTTACTGGTTGTAGATGGTTGGCAACAAACTATAACTAAATGTTGCAAGTATATCATTGGTCTCAAGTCTACCTGATCATATTTGTTTCATTTACATGGGACAGATCTTTAATTTATATGCATTTAGTTCATTTTGTTGACAGTTTTAAGAAGTATATATCTGTTGTCAAAGCCTGATAGAGCTCAATCCTCTGTGCCTCAGAGCTCCATTGTTAAGCTCCACAGAAAACATTAAAAATACATCAATAATACACGCTGTTGCACTGGGTGACATGTTCCTTCATTACCACAAGGACTCACACTGTATTTACAGTCCTGCGGCTGTAAATATGCAAATGTGTATTAATCCACCACTGAAAAAAGTCCCCAATAAATGTACTATTTCCTCCTGTTTGAGTAATCTTTGATTAAGAACTACAGTGCCCAGGTTTTTACTGAGACTTTTTGAAAAATGAAACTATAAATTTGTGACCTGTTTTTTCTTTGAGCGACCACTCTAAGCTAAGAGGTGCACACTGTTTTCATGGCATGTGTTAAGAAAAGTATAACATCAATGTTAAATGTTTACTTTATCAATGTTCTTTGTGTTTAGCCAGTGGTTTCACTTCATTACCGTAAAATATGAAAATCAATGACCGGTCACTTTGCAAGCTTTTTTTATAATCATGTAGTCAATTACAGTGAATGTCCCTGCATCCATTTGTTGGTCTGTACTGCAATTTTGGTTAGTTAAATTATTCTTGTGAGATGAAACAATGAGGACTTCAAGAATCAATCTGCATTTTATTAGTAGATAGATTAGATTTTGATAATTGCTGTGGATTTTCATGTTGTTGGGGTAGTAGAATAAATACATACCTTTCTAAAATTCAGGAGTTCATCTGTGACATATATGTGACTCACTGACTTGAACTTGCTCAAACTGGAACTTGCTAAACTATTGATTCAGTACAGTCCTTTAAAAGCGATCGCTCTTACAGTCTATGTATGATGTTATTAAGTTGAATTTCTCTGGCTTTATGTTTAGAAAGAATGTAATATATTGGACAGTAGCCACAGACTGTGCTGCCTCAGAGAAAAAGGTTTTTTCATGCTTCACTAGAGGCAAGAATTCAGGAAGCAGCTCAGTCATCAATCTCAGTTGTGTTATTATTTTATTGCAAATCTGTTTGGCCTGTCAGGAGATAGGCGATGGTGTATGTTTTCACATAAATTCACAGAAACAAGATGACCAACTACAAAGCCGTGATATGAGAAAATGTGCCCAGGATGTGAGGAAATGTAAAAATCTGCAGGTTGCCTAAAAGGGAGAGATGATGATAATGGAATACAGTTTCATATTCATGAAATGCATTTTTTTCTTGATTCTGATGGCTATTTGACCTGAGGAGAAGACTTTCCTGTCTTGACAATTTACAATTGATCAAAATCCATTTGAAAGTTTGTGTTGTTAAGTTTGTTTGTGTAGATGACATCATTCCTGATATGGGTGACGGCCATTACAAGGTCCTATTCATGAGCCAATTTCAGTGCTTCTGAATAGAGAGAATATTGGACACTTTCATGTTGCATCAGGTTGCTTTGAGCGAGTACAATAAAGCATTGCAACACCTGCCCCAAACCCTGAATACCTAACTATGAATGAGAAAATAAAACATGAAAAATACATGACGATACATATTCAGTCCCAGGTCCCATGTCCCATTGCATGCTTAGACTTGGAGGAAATCTTTCACGTCTTCGTTCATCTGCAGTCATATTTCATGACATTCCTCTGACATGGAGGAGATGTATCTGAGTGTGGCATCAACAGCCTGACAGCAAATAACAAGACAATAATGACTATCAGACCACCTTCCCTCCCTCACGAGGACCTCATTGAATTTTAATCAAATTCTGCATGTGGGTGGCACAAACACGTAAAAACCTCTGCGCATCCCTATTCAGCACCATATGTCTGCAGACCTTCCCATAGTGTTGGGACCCTCGGTGTATGCCCAAGGCTCTGGTGGGTCTCCACCTGCCAGAGGGGGCTCTCAGAGGACACATTATGCATGGCAGACAGCTGTCCTGTCCGCTGTATGCAGCGAGGGCTCGTCCATGCAGAAATACGTGTCCGGACAGACGAAAGAGCATGGGAAATGGGTGTGGATGGTGATAGAAGGAGAAACCTCAAGGGAATATGGAAGTATAGAAGTGTGTTAGTGTGCTGCTGCTATACAACCCAGAACTACCCATCATATGGTGTGTGTGTGTGTGTGTGTGTGTGTGTGTGTGTATGTGACTGTGTGTCTTTAGGTAGGTTAGTCTATATGTGTCACTGTGCTGTATCTACAGAATACATTAATGAGATGGCGCATACAGATGGATAGTCAGTTAAATGAAAATCATCGCAGTGGTTTCATGGTGGTAAACTGGTGGTAAAAGTTGTAAATGTGATTTCTATTCCCCTCCCATAACCTGTAGACCCCCTGAGTTTATTAACAATAAAGGAAAATAGCAAAATTCACTGTGAATTTTATTCATGCAGTCAGTATATCTCCCTGCTGCTTACAAGTATAATCAATAACAACATGATTATAATTAATAACAATAAGAAAACAAGTATGAGGCATGTTTCAAGCAGCACAGAGCAGATCGAGCTGGAAGAAACACGCAAACAGCACAGAGAAGCCACTCAGTTTTCAAAATAAAACACCCTGTGCAGACTCCTGATTGTAAAACAGACAAAAAGGAAACTATTTACCTATGCAGCCTACATATCTATAGTAGAGGCATAAACCAAGCAAAATGAAAAGATTTGACCAAGTTAACAAATTCCGCTTTGCTTCTGAAACACTCCCGGTGGGATATGGAGCTGCACGCAGATCAGACCAAACGTCACAGAGCCGTGCCTGGTGGAATTTTGGGGTTAGATTTCTGTCAGCAGCTGTAGAGGTCAAAGTTTGTTTGTCTGGAGGTTGGTGAATATAGTTCATGTTAAAGTGTGATTATGGACTGGAATATTTTTAAAATGCAATACTGATAGCATGTTAATTATACTCATATTTTTGAATAAACCAGCACCATCATTTCCATTTCTTTCCGTTCTCTCTTTGTGGTTCATACTTACATACTTTTGTACATTATTGGTTACAGACTCTCTCTCCACCTCCCTACTTGTATTTTAAGTGTAATTATTTTTCCAAAAAAGAGGCAAAACAGACCATAAAAGTTAAAGATGAATATATATCATGATAAGATCACCATTGTGATTTATTTTGGCCACAATAATCGAACAGTGAAAGTCTTAAAGCTCTACATGACAGTAGGATTGCACATACTGCCACTGATTTTTCCACCACAGCATACTGCCATTAAACACAGGAGAGCTGTGTGGAACTTGACTGGAGTTATAAACAGCATCCTTCTAAATGATATTCACCTCATTATGTGTTTTGACAATGGTGGTGCTGTCTAACACGTAGCTCCAAAATCCCTCAGGTACTGAACTAAATTGAGATCTGGTGACAGTGAAGGCCATAGAATATGATTCACATGATTTTCATGGTCATTAAATCATTTAGTGACACCTTTGTGGAAATAGAGAGCTGCAGAGTCCAAAACAGACAATTAGTTGTATTGCAGCGTCTGTTATTATTGAAGCTTCTCTGTACAAACTGCTGCAAAGACACAAGTTGGTGGTCCAAATAGAGCTGTGTGTGAACTGTGTGAATTTACTGGCTTGTTAGCGACTGAGCTAACTAATCTTGCTAACTTGGAGTGGAAATGTGACTGACAAGCATGTTCCTGTCTGGCTAGCGTGTTAGCAGTTAGCTCGCCAGCTACAGTAATTCACCAATTATCCCTGCGAGTAGTCTCTATATTACCAAGCTTCTAGTACTAGTACAGAACATTTTGTGGAGTTTGCTACGGCCTTTATTTAGCTTTTTCCCTCATTACTCAATTATGGTTGTAAAATCGAGTTACGATTTATGATTTTCTGAGCTGTGTGGGGTTCTTTTCTAATTCCTAAACATGAAAATTAAAAGAAAAAAACCCACAAAATCAATCATTTCTGAAAAAAAGGGGAACAAGGCAACATTCATTGTTGTTGTCAGTCACCTAGCAACAGTATTCAAATGACTTAAACCACCTTTTCTCCAAATTGTGACTTTCAATGTCAAATACAAAATTGGAGTTTCTTTTGAAGTGATAGTGAGATGAAGGTAACATCACAGTTTCTCCAAACATGATGAGGGAGGACATGTTGTTTACTCCAGTGCTATTTGTTCATACTGTACATAACTCATACTTAGTTTCTCTTTTTTTTTTCATCAGGGATTATTCCGGTCTTAATCTGATTAGCAGACGACACATTTCACAATCTCCATGAGTAAATCTCCTTTGGCTCTTTCCCTCCCTCTTCATCTGTCCGGGGACTTCAGCTCTCTGAAATAATATCACATGTTACTGTCATACGATCCATGCGGAGTCTTTTCTCCAAACACATACAGTTCTGACATAATGTGGCACCTTACAGTGAAGAGAAACTTCAGTGACAAGCAGCCAACAACATGACAGGCAGCATGAAATGGGATGTAGTGTATTTTCAGGCGGTGACACTCTGAGTTGATGAGAGTTTCTAATCACGTATGAAAAGGTCACAGAGGAGAAGAGGAGTGTAGCGCGCCCACATTTCCCAGAAGACTTGTGTGAGTGACACACTTCCTAAATCTCCCTCTAAGCTCCTTAAAGTTTACTGTACACATAGCTGTTGTTATTGTTGCATCTGAAGTGTGTGCATGTCTGTGTGTGGGATATGAAAGCCAAAAAGAGAGGAGTATACTGTAGGTTCACGTGTATGTATGTTCACCTGCTTCCACGTGTGTGCACAGTGCATGTAAAGAACTAAATTCAGACGTTCCTTTTGGTTCTGGCTGTGTGTGAGCACCTCCATCCTCTCTACCGGGCTGCATTCACACGTCATGTCCTCAGGCTCCCCCCGGTGCCGCTACATAAACACAAATCCCTCAGCACCTTTGGGGATTTCATCCCAGAAGAAATGCCCTGTCACCTGCTGTGCAAGGGGAAAATAACAATTGTCGAAAACATGACAGCTCCGTCCACTGCACCTAGCTTGCTTAGCAGAGCACTGGACCAGAGTTTTAAGTTAAATCCATAACACCTCATAGCTGGCTAGCCTTCACAACTATATTACTGCATCTACTGCTTCAGCTCAGTTTTTGGGATTGTTCAGCTTTACTGAACCAAGCAGGTTTACGTGGAATGTAGATATAGTGTATGAATGTTCATGTAATTTAGCATTTTCAGGTTTGTTTCCAAACTGCATAACTGATAAACTGTGATAACAGTCATAACCAACACATGGATCCTTTACATTTGCTGTTGTGCACACCTGACACCTGGTGTACAAGGAGACCTGGACAGTTAAACTGTGGTTTAGCTCAAACTAATGAATATTTACTGTGTCAAATTTTGTGTGATGCCATCACAATTTCCCAAAACCCAAGTTAACAAATTGTTTTATCCAAACAACAGCCCAAAACCCAAATATAGTCACTTTATGATGATAAAGCAAAGCAGCAAAGCAGCAAATCTTCATAAATGACAAGCTGGAATTTGTTGCAGTTGTGTTTTTGACGATGGTTGCAGCTGTTGTTCAGTTCATCAGCGTTTTACTGACGTGCCAAAACAATTAGCACCGAAATAGCTACAAGATCTCTAAGATTTGATTGTTTTGGGGGTGTGCTACTCAAAATGTGGTTGAATTAAGCCTTTTGTGAACAAAGAAAAATGAAGATTAAAACATTCGAGGAGGAGAGCGATGCTGAAACGGTGGAGTTCTCTTTTTTAAAAGTTCATTTTTAATTGTGGCTTTTTTCACAAGTCATTTTTCCTCTTGCTAAAAAAAAGTCATTGCCTTGACCTGCAGCATTACAGTTAGCTGCTTCACTGTAACCGGCTGTCTCGTGAGTTCAGGACTACAGAGGCTTGGTGTTGTCCTATATGTCCCCCTGCGCTCTCTTTCACCTGTTGAAAGAATGATGCAAGCCGGAGCCTGTGCTAAAGCTGTATCACATAGTATGTTGCAATCTCTTTGCTCTTCTTCAGGGAACAGAAGGCATAGTCATAACATTTGGATTTCTCAGAGGCGAGTGTCTCTGTTGTGTCCTATTTTAAATTAAGTTACTGCTGGACATCGAAGGTTAAAGTGCTGGCGATAGACACAACAATGAACTCTTTCTTTAGAGTTTCTTTTGTGCACATTTTCTTCATTTTTCTATTTTCCAAAAGGATTTCAATATCCTCTTATATGAAGATGTTATTTATGTAAGTTGTTTACTCAAGATTCAGATTTTCTTTTTATTTATTTTGTGAAACCATGTTACATCACCAAGGCGACAACGCAGGCATATTTCAAAAATGTATCCCTGATTTGCAACACACATAGAGTACGACCTGCCACACTTACAGTAATACATATCACAGATTATAGAGAAATGTCAGTGTGAGGATGACAAAGCTCAGGATGAAGAACAGATGAGAAAAGATATGAAAGAATTAGAAAACCAGGCCAGTCACACCTTTCGGTTATCTCATGCTGAATAAAACATGTGCATGTGTGTCACACCTTTTCTCCTACTCGCTGGTGCTCACTTTCACATACACACACACATACTGTACATGGATAGAGTCACATACACACCTATTCATATATTCATTCAGCAGTGGGCAAGAAAAGCAAAGCAGTGACCCCTGTTACAGGAAATAAGGAAAATAAGAAAATCTAATTTATTGTACCATCATGACACATCCACAGACCAACTAAACAGAAAGTTTTGTTACGTGCACCTGCGCATGCAATGTAAAGGTTTTGTAAGTTTGTGTAGAATTTTAATGATTCTGTCATCTAAAAGTATAAAAATTATATTGTTCATTTCATTTATATTTTGGAATTCCAACAAAAAAAAAACATTTTTAGAGTTTGACTAAAGGCTAATTTCTTATTTGGATTCTATTAATTTGTCTTTGGAGGACACATATCAAACATTCTTATTCAGTCAGCCTAAAATAATAATAATAGTAATAGTAATAATAGTTTCTTATTATTTATTTAATAATAGTGTGTGGGTTTATTTTGTTGCTTCCTGAGGTCAGCATGAAAGAAAAACATGTGACTCTTTCTATTGTCCTCAGTCAAGACATGGATCACAGCTTGTAAAAGTTTAATATTGTATCTTGACATGCAGTCAGATTAAAAAAACCAAAAAAAAACCAAAAACAAATTAGTATAAATGAAGTTTCAGTTAAATGAATCCTACTTCTTTTCTGTTTTCCATTTTTCGCATTTTGTTTATAGAAAAATTCTTACATTTGCTTCTGAACAAAGCATAGCTTGTCACGTTGCATCACGTCGCACAATATTGCCTCATATTTAATCATAACTGAGGAGTAATCTAGCATTTAGTCTGCTGCTTATATGTTAGCCAGCTAGCTAGCTAAACTTGGTTCATCATGTTTACAGCCTGGTACAAAAAACAGTTTTGGTCTCTATAGCTTATTCCCCCGTTCATGACAACTGTACTGAGGGTGAATTTTTATAGAACTCACCTGTTCAAATGATACTAAGGCTTAAAGTTATGCAGAATTAACAGCGTGGTCACTTTGATTGACAGGTGGGTGCCATTACAGGTGGTGTGTGAGCACCCAGGCATCTCTGACCCAAGTCGAGTTGTGTTGTGGGTATTGTAGGCACCAGAAAAGGAAAGGAAATGGATGCTACAGTGTGTTATGAAGGAGGCATAGAGCATCACTCTGCATGACTTTTTTCTTTTTACAGCTCCGGGGCGACCCATCTCTGATAGGCATGCCTATCAAAAAGTAATAAAAGTTTGGATTTTATGGCGATTTAATTTGGTCTAACTTTAGCAATGATGGGCTACTCGTATTTATGCAGCCACAACAGCAAACTTCTTTTTAAAAACTTTTTTTTTTTTCCTCCAGAGAGGCAGCTCAGCCAAAGAGGGGAAATGAATTGTTGCTCAAGCAGCTTTAGCTCGGCCTTGTGCATGTTCTTGCTATCTGGGTAAAAATGTAAGTGTTGCTATCAGCTATTCCATGAGGTGCTGGGTCTTTTTTGTATCCAGCACTGGGGGCACCAGAGTCAGAATTCTTCAAATTTTGCACACAGTGGCTTTGCAATAATCAAAACATTCATGTTTTGATTATTGCAATGAACTGTAAAAGTGTTGAATATTCAAAACACTTATCTGTCAATGTAGCAGGAGTTTAACTACCCAGGAACAGTGTGACCAGCATCAACAGAGATCGTACCTGCTCTTACAGTCAGCAGCAGAGAGAGGCAGGAAGAAGAGCCTGAGTGCAGATCAGCCATGACACGCCCTGCCAGTCCAGATCTGAAGACAAAGGCAGAGCGGGGTGCTGCCTCCACACTGCATTCATACTCTCGCTCTCCAACTGACAGGCCAATGTCAGAGCATGCCACAAATATATGGTAATTACTACCTGCAGTCCAAGGGAGGAGAATGGATTAACTCAACCTGGTTACAACACGAGTCGCGTTTTTTAAAAACTGAGCTGCCTCCAAAATGCGTGTTGCTCCCAAATGTGCAGTCCAGTTCCCCTCCCGTCTGTCGCTGTGGATCAGAGGCTGTCACTCTCTGTCTTTTTCAAAGCCAAGCACATTAATGGGCTGCCAGTGTGACCCAGCCGCACTCTTTGTATCACGCAATTACTGTGTTTAGTCGTGGACCTAATGCTGCTGACCTCTATCTTCTAATGGGGGGGGGGGACCTTTAAGAGGCACTCAAGACTGAAATCACTTTTGTGCGTCTTCACTAGTCACTTCTAGAGTAGATTTTCTTTTTTTGAAGCATGTGTGTGTGTGTGTCATCTCTGTTTTTGCTCCCACCCGAGGCTCTGAGAACACAGAGCATGTGCATCCTGTCCGGTCCTGTAAAGGAAACAGTGGAGCAGAGGTTTCTTGGAGCCTGGAGCACATATACGAGTGCTGCACTCTAACACAATGTGGGATGACAGTAGTTTAAGTGAGGAGGGGTTTCTCAGAGTTTCTTTTTCTGTTTGTTTGTTTCTGTGCAAAGAGGCAGCCTTTCAAAGATGCTGTTGTACATCAGTGAATGTGTAGATTCTAATAGGAACAAATTGTGAGTTTGCTTTCTCAGTCGACTTTTGGACTTTTCTCATGTGGAGTCTGAGCCCACGTTGATTGGCTGCATGAGAACTCCTCTCCATGGCTCCGGAAGTAGTTTAGAGTGGTTAAAAGTGGTGTTTTACCCTGTTTAACATTACCCAGAATCCCCTACTGCTCATGTATGTAATACAACACTACTGACGCCTGTAATCAGATAATCATTCAGCCCGAGGAAGGACAAATGTGCACCGTTTTGTTGTAAATTTGTGCATTTTGCTGCATGTCCACACCCCATTAAGTTTTAATTGGGTTATTAAAAATGCATATTGTTGTTACAGTGTGCTCTTACATGTATTTTTAATAACAAATGATGAGGCAGCTGATGCTGATATTGCCAAAGCATCCAAAGCATCCTGATATATCAGTAAAACTGCAGACATGTTTTTGTATTGACAGATGGCTTCTTTGTTTGTTGGCAAAAAAAATATATATATTATTTTGTTGTTCATCCATGTCACAAATATTGTGTGTCCAAATTAATATGTATTGCTTTTAGCAGTAGGGGCAGACCCCCCTCTAGGGATGGTGTCAGTAGCTGGCTTTGCTCTGGGGCTGCAGCAGGAGGAAGAGAAGCAGGCCAGGGCCTGTATTGTGTCGAAATTAATCACATTACAGAAAGAAAAAAAACATGTTGGCTGACGTCACTGAACTGCCAGTTGCAGTCATTTACTACAATTGCTATATTTTACAGTAGATGTATTTTATTTGTCTACCTCAGATCGACTGTTAGCAGAAGATGCAATGCTCGTCTTGACGTCCATGATTTCATATTTACAAAGCCGCAGAAACCTCCACAGCAAATTAGACTGAAATATACAGACACGGTTTGAACTACGTCCTGTATACTTCCTGTAATGGATGTCTTTATTGGATGAAGTCATCAGATTTATTTTGTTTCACTGTACACAATGTTTAAGGCAACAGTGAGCTAATGGACACGTACAAATTGATAGTTGCACATAGGAATAAGTACATTCTGAAATTAAAGGGGCACTTAGTCATCACAGAGAGTACTGCCTGTAAAAACATTTATGTGTCCTCTGGAGAAGCTTTTTAATAACCTGGGTTATAACTGAATAAATAACTCAGATGATGTCATCTGGGTCAAGCAGCTGGGGTTTGCTGTAATTTTTTTAATAGAAGGCCTGTGTTACATACTTTGGGTTTAATTATTTTGAAAGATTTGAAATGCTCTCACTGAATTGAATCTAGCATTTTAATGGACTGACAGCTGAAAGTCCGGCTACCTCTGCCTTTTCTACTTCAGTTTTGGCCATTCCTGTTTCAATCTCACAGCAAATTCCTGGTCTATCCCTTTAAGTCCACCTCAGCTCTTTCAGTATATTGATTCGATTTATGCACCAGCTGACACATATAATGGAGGTTTGTGCTGCTTTTTAGCATTAATGTTGATTGTTTGCTAATTGAGCCTGCTGGCAGTTTGTTCAGGTTGACTGAGCTGTTGTAAGTAACCTAAACAGACATAGTTACCTTCAACTACTGCTGAAGTCCAGGTTCTTTTCAGTCCATTTTTTTTAACCAACTTTCTGCTCATTCATTTTCATCTCTGTTGAGCGTTATATGTCTGAGTCATCATGTCAATTTAACAAAGTGTAGTCTTGCATAGCCAGAACTATCTTCACACTTTGTTTTAGCGCTGTGTCAGCGCTGGAGAACAGTCTGACGGAACCCATCATCATTCTCATATACGGGGAAAACAGACTGTGATTGGTTTAAAGAAATACAAACACGCCAAGCGTCTTGGGTGGTGCTAAGCCCATGCAGTGGCGGTGCCCTTGTAAAATGGTGTTGCCATGTAAAACCCTTGTAAAACACAGAAAATATTAATAATTCAAAGTCTTAAAAAATGTTTGCCAAAAACCCCACACAGCACATCCAACATGTTCAGAGTATTCACACATGAATAGGTTTTTAAAATAGGGAACAGGGTTTTGAAAGGGTACCCTGGGTAATCATTAGAATACCCTTTTAATAAAATAATAAGAGCATAATAAAAGTAGTGGTAGAAGTGTGGAGTAATTCAAATATTCCATAGTAAGATATCCTTTTTGTTCTTGTCATATAGAGACAGTGACTTATTAAAGAATGTATGAATTATTGTGTACGACCTTCTCACACTGTGAGGTAACACTTCAGCACACATAGCTGTATGTGTGTCCGTCCACAGGTGCCCTGAGCTGATAGAGTCTTTCCCTTTCCAGAGTGTCATAAAAGATGATAGGCCTACTTGGGGATTACTGCCCACCATCTTTGTCTTGACGCTTCATCTTTACATTATTACAAATCAGCGCCGGGCGTGATCTTAGCCGTGTAAGGAGACAGGCATGTTTGACTTGCACGTCTTGTACAGTCTTTGAATATTCAAGCGAGGCCTGTCCTTTGAAGCTGCTCCTAGGTCTCCTTTTGTGAGTGAAGCAGCTTTATTCTTTGTGACTTATGCAAAGTGATCTTTTAACCTAGAGGGAAACCATAAAGAACACTTCAGGGACTTTAGAAATCCTCTTCTATGTGGATCATGTTTTGGAAATAACAATAATATTCTTTTTTTTTTTGTGGATAGACCAAAAGAAGCCATAGAAGAGTAAAAATGTGTTCTACAAATAGTGCAACAGCAAGATTGTTGTATATTTCCTTTGAACGTTTTTTTCTTTCTTCAGTCTAAAACTTAATGTGCTGCCATCGTCATAAAACAAATAAGGATGATTTGCTGTTGCCATGGCAGTGATTGTAATGCTGTCTTCCAGGGCAGCTGGATTTCTTCTACATTTTGTCTCCGAGATGTCCTGCTTTTATACCGGGGAGCATTGTGTAACCCATAAAATCAATGCCCTGGATGATTTTGTGAAGACTGTTCGGCCAGCTGTGTGAGATATCTCATTATGTTCCTGCTCTCTGCGGCATTCTGCAGCTCATGTTGTGCCATGTAGTCATATGGGTTTTAAACATAGAACGAGAGCAGGTGCAGCCATAGTCCAAAGGCACTGGAGAGGAAACAAACACAAACAACATGCCTTATCCTGCCTTGAAGTGTCCCTCGTCCCCATGGACGTCTGCTGTGCCATCACTATGTGTTCGGCTCCACACGCACACGCAGCCAAACCCTGAGCCCAAGCCCCAAATGCTGCTGATCGGCCGCCTCTGTTGCTTCCCGTAGAGTACAGTAGCTGCTCCTTTCTGCCAGCAGGAGTATAGGATCATGCTGTGATAAATGGCCAAACAGCACAAGGAGGCGAAGAGGAGGTTCCTCCAAGACTGTTTTGTTTAATTGCTAGTCCGCTAACAAGTGGTAGGGTTTGATTAAGCGCAGCATGAAAATAGCACACGGCTGTCAGTTAGACTGGCTGCGAAACTCCAGAGCAGCCCATTACGTCAACACCGTTCAGATGAGTTGACATCAATAATGTGAAGAACTCATCCAGGAGTAGATCTCATATGAATGAGCCATAGAGGACAGATATATTCTATCCAATTCATTCAACGCAGCTACTGAAAGATAAATGGAGGCATGAATTATGCAAAATATCATCTGACAAACAGAGTATTTCCCTCACTCCATATATGTGCTGCACCTACTGTATAATTTCTTGAAATTGCAGGACAGCGGGTTGTAAAATGAGGTTAGATTTCATTTCTCAGATGCCATAGCTGTTGTGCAATCACTCCTGCCTCACATTTCTGATATCTCTATGAAACCGTGGCAGAGAAGATGTCTGTGGTTGAATCACGGTGTATTGCCGCCAGTGATGTAGCTGCTTTTAACCATTTTATGTTAATTATAATATGTCATTAAAACCCCTCATTGTCCCCTTTTTTTTCTGCTGAGCATTTGTTTCAATCCAAACACTATTTCACACTACATTGGATTATTGACCAGGTTAATGGAGTCCCATAATTACTTAATTTCATCTACTGTAACAGCAAGTCATTAATTATTATTACAAAGTAATTACATTGTTATTATTAATTTAATAAATCCTCAATATTTTGCCATTGATTTTTATCACTTCTTCTCTTTCTTGAACCAGATAACCTCATCGTCTGTCCTGATTAAGTTACAAAGTGGAGGAGCATGAAAATGAGCAGAGTTTTCTTTAGTTTCACACCTTTTCTGAGGTCATTCATACTGCGGTGTAGAAAAACAAACACCCACTGATGTCAGTGGCCACATGAACAGGAACATTAACTCCTTAGCTAAATAGAGCGCATTCACAGAGGTGAGATTGTGGGTGTTTATCAGCATGATGCTTCATTCTTCGGTGCCTGCATCTCAAGACTTTCAAAACATGTGTTCTGCTCATATTTGAAACACGAGAGCAACACAATTATGTGACACTGGGGGAAAGGCTGACATTTCAACTCCAACACTGTTTTATTGATTTGAGCAGACTGACAGGTACTTGCCAACATGATGCTCCATTTCCTGTTAGTGATCAGGCATCAGTCACACCTTTTGGCTCGTTTCTCTAGGACGGTTGAGAGGTCATTTTAGAAAATGTTCTCACTCCCCCATACAATTTGCACCATAACTGTGATTGTATTGTAACAGCACGTCTCCTGTCGAGGTTTTTGACAGTTTGAAACAAAGAAAAATGGGCTTGTTTTTAGTTTATGAAAAGTAGAATCACTGATGTTGACTTGTGTTAAACAAGCAATTTTCTATCAACCAGGGATAAAGACTCTGGATTTAAATTCATTCCACCCCTTTTATAGATCATATATCGTATTGTAAGGAGTGTCAGGTCTTCATGCACGCTCATAACCCACTATATTAAATGTTTTGCAATTTACATGGTGGTTTAATTCAAAGAACCAATCAGGAACTAACATTTGAAAATTGATTTATAGCAGATAATTGAGAACCAGCTGCTGAATATCATTTGAATGGATAAATATCTGACTGAAGTTGCTCAATAGAGGATCTGTGAGTCTGTCTACTAACCAATTATATAATGAATTATTAGCTGCTAAATGGCACATAACCAATAACTAATGATCACTTTGTTATTGTGTATATAGTAGTAACTAATGGTGCACCACACTGAGTTGTTTACTTGCTGTACAGATGGGGAGATACAGCACTTAGAGTAACAGGAGAAAATTGACTTTTTTGTACATTGACTTGAATTATTTGAGGTGTACCATGTGGTTTGTTGTTGTGGTCTTAGAAAGTGTCTGTGTTGCTGATTCTAGCCGGCTGTGTGAGGAACTGTAATTAGTCTTGACAACACACACCCCGGTGCCTCCCGAATCCCTAGTTGAGTATGCAGACCTATGCAGACATCTGCATGAAAAATGATCATTTGAAGTGAGTCCAGATAATTACATTTGTTTGTAACCTCTCACAGGTCCTGTCATCAATTTTCACCTTAGCATGATATGACTTTGCTACCCTCGGGAGGTCTAAAACTTATCATGACACAAACACCACCAGCACCACAGCTGAAGTATCTCATTTCCGTCCCCCGTGTTTCATGACTGCCTCCAAAAAAGGAGAAAATTTAAAGAAAGAAATCTTTTTGTGTTTTTTATCCACAGATCTCGTGTTTTCCTGGATTTTTAACGAGTACCCGACATTTGTGAAGCAGGATACACGCCGCTTCATCTCACAGGAGACGGGAAATCTGTATATCGCCAAAGTGGAGCCCTCAGATGTTGGAAACTACACGTGTGTGGTGACCAACACTGTCACCAAGACCAGAGTTCAGGGTCCACCCACGCCACTAGTGCTCCGCAGTGATGGTGAGCCTTAGTAATTTATTATGCTTATGTATTATTTTTACAGTACGTGATATTTTTTATAAGAAAACATGCCACATGCAGTCATGAAAAATATCACATACGACAAAGATATGGGGGTTGTTTATCTGTGTGTTATGCTTTGATAATCGCATGTTTCACCATGCATTATATAATGTAGTTTATATGGAAACAAAAACATCTTTCCTCTCCTTCCACTTCCTAATACTTTGATTCGTCCTAAAAAACTGCAGCTCCTCCATTCTGTGCTGGGCAAATAGTCGATTTGATACAGCAGTGCTGGAGATTTGTTCAGGTCCTAGTCATGAAAATAAACAAAAGAGGAACTCGCTTTGTTGGTACCTGAAAGTAGGACAAGGAATACAAGAATACAGAATCAAGGAATACAAATGAAGCTCAAAGGTTAATTATCTCTTTCTTTGCTAATTTCAGCATGTCCTTTAACATGTGGATCTGATGCTTTAGGCTGGCCTTATCAAGGCACTCCAGAGGAAAGGTCATTGTCAGCAAGTAATCTAATTGTAGGCTTCTGTCCCTTCTCTTTGCCATATCTAATGTAATGCAGTACAAGAAATATGGAAGTGAGTGTTATTTTTATTAGAAATGTTTTTTTCTTTTTTTTATGACATTTATGTGGGGTTTTGTCTTCCACTTAATTACAGCTGATCTGCTGCAATAAAAAACCGAGTAGTGAACATGATCTGATCAAATTTCTAAGACTTTAATCTAAAGAAAGAAAGAAATGTATTATTAGTCAGTTAACTAGAATTATTAGTATTAGTGGTAATGCTTTACTTCAATACTCCTATTTAGCATTCAAACTTAGTAAAGTCTCATTGATTAGTTGTTTTTAAAGTTTTTGTTTAACAATTATGATAAAAAGATACAAAGAATATAACGTTCTATCACCTGATTTTTTTTTTTACATGAATGCATAAACACACAAGATAAACATTTTTCATAAGAATTCATTAAAAACAATCAAGTATTAAGTCCAATATATGCACGTAGGTAAGTTGAATAAATGAAATAAAAAAGTAATTTCTTATGACTATATAAACGCCTGAAAAAATATATCTGTGTTAATATTAGTTTAGTTTGTCACTATTAGCGCATTTATTGGTTGCATTTTAATTACAACTTTATTATTGAATTAAGCATTCATTGACTGTTTAATGAGTTATGGCTCTTTCAGGACAATTCATATTTGCTGACAAATCAATACATCGAGCATTAACTATGTCTGCTTACAAGTACATTAAAGTGTGTTACGAATTGTTTTTATAATGTTTAGAAACGAAAGACGGGGGGATTAAAATACTGTTATCAAATTTTATATATACATATATATTAGTAGTAGTTAGGTTGTTAGTATTAAGTATGTTTTTCTGACCTTATAGAATGAAATGTTTGCATTGTAAATATAACAGAATCATAAAATATTGTGCTAATAATCACAACTTGTAAGTGCTGTTGCGTAACTCTGCTGTAGTAATAACAATAGTTATAAATTAATGAAATAAGTAAAGCCGTTTTGGTAGCTGACATTCTTTAAATTATGGCGTCTATAGTATAGTATTAATTATAGCAAAGTATCTGACATAAGATAAACGTTAACAAAATGTAGTGATTCCAAATCTGGTTTAAAGAAGCAAAAATCAGCTAATTGGGTTGTCATTGTTCTTTAAGCATTTAATAGTCATCCTATATATAATTTAAATGAAGATTAAAAGGTCATTTGGGAGTATCCTGTGGAAATAAATTTTTAAATGTCTTACTTTATTATTAGTTGGATGAGAGACAGAATTGCGAATAGCTTGTGTGATTTGAGCGATCGTTTTTTTTTTCAAGCAATTCCCGAGCTTTTTCCTCCCCCTGCATCCTTCCTTTCTTCTCTCATTAGACCTTTATTTCACCGAGGCGGCGGGTATAGCAGCCAAACATCAGCCCTACCTCACAGTCACAGGGGTGTGGGTATAGGTGCAAGCAGGCGCACTGAACAGGTGTCCCCTACAAAAGGTTATGATATGAGACAATTACCCGTCCATTTCCACCTGTCTGCTTAAAATGGGTGATAGTGCTGTGGTTACATTCCAGTATGAGACAGTTGTGATAAGGATCTGAATTAGCTTTCACAGTCACTCAGGGAGCCATCCTGATAACACATGCCTCACCAAATCAACGAGATGAAATTGGCCTGTTTCCTCCATCTCTAGAGCTATTTGTGCAACACAGCCCTGAATTACAGCACTGGGGAAAACCTATTGTTACGCTGGTGGATGAGAGGTGCTTAAAGTACCATGTTGTGCACCCAGAATTGGCACAGCTGGGAGAAATGAAAGCACACCCAATCACAAACTCATTAATATAATTTACCTTAGTGTCATTTAAGGGGAAGAAGGAAAAAAAACATGCTTTTCCAACGATCCGGTCTTGATTCATGAATAAGTCTCTCCCAAAGCTAGAACACCAGAGAGCCCACATTCTCGTCTGCTCCTTTATCCAGAGATTTTTAGCATGCACAGCAGCAATATTATAATCCACAGGAGCTGCTTCACCGACAGTGAATGGGATGCTTTGTAGACACAGTAGCGCTACCCAGGGGGATTTTATGGGCCCATTTTCTGGTTCATAGCTGTTAGCACTACAACACGATGAAACTCATCTGGATGTAAAAGCTCAAACCGTCTATGAATTCTCAAAGTTGTCAGTGTGTTGCATGTCCACTGAAAATCTATGTTTTGGCTTTTCTTTTTTTCCCCCTCATTCTTTTCGATGAGAGAACATGTGACAGCGCTAAGAGCGGAGAGACTTTCTGCTGCTCAGATCGCACAGCATTGGAAGTGGAGAAAATGTTTCAGCTTCACTTGAAAAAAGGTTTTCAGTAACTGTGTAGCAACAGCAGAAGCCACAACTTGGGCCTTTATTTAGATTTTCTTTTTCGCCTGAGTTGTTTAGCTCGAGTTACGATTTAAAAATACAGCTTTATTCTTACTTTGTTTTGTGCACTGAGACTCATTTGCATTTCTCTTACAGGTGTGATGGGTGAATATGAGCCAAAGATTGAAGTTCAGTTTCCAGAGGTTGTTCATGTTGCCAAAGCATCCACAGTAAAGCTGGAATGCTTCGCTCTGGGAAAGTAAGCACACTTTTTCGTCAGGCTCAGCATGCTCACTAGCATATAAAAGAAAAAAAATATTACCAGAAGAGTGCTGGGATATATTTTTTGTTTTATTTTTTTATGTGTTTCACCACTTTGCTGCAATCCTCATGTGTTTCAAGCTCGGCTGCACATCTAAGAAATGAGAGGGCACATGTTGTGGTATAAAAATCCTCAAATATCAAGTTTTGTTGCACAATGTACTGAAGCCCATAGTACAGAGCCAGGCAATATGCAGAAAGTTAGGTTACTGAACAGTTGAGTTCTATGGAGTATTTTTAGCATTATACATTCAACAGGGAACAAAACCCTTTAATTATACACCACAGAGGCCTCTTAAACTTTCCTTATATTTATGATGGTGAAAATGGAATAGGTGTAAAACAGCTGAATTTGATCCTGGAAAGACCAAACTTAAGCTCTGCTGCAAATGTTGTGCCATTAGGCCTGCACTTGGATTAAGAATTAAGGACTTTAATCAACTTAATAAATTATTTAAGGTCCTTTTGAGCACCCTGTTCCTAATCTTCCTAATTAAGGGAAAATCTGAGACGGTAAATCCAAATATTTAAGTGACTTTGAGTTTATATTAGGTTGTATGTGTTCGGATAATGGGAAAGTTGGGGCATTTTTAAGGGAAATTTGCCTGCTTGTAATTTTTCACCACCTAGCGTAGTGCATGCTCTCAGTACTTAAATTATTTGTCTGTAAAACAATAACCAATATAAGACTAAAGTCTTAAAAGTATATTCAGTATTGAATATAAAAGATTTTGCTGTGACTTCAGAAGGCTAAACCTCTCTGCATGTCTTCTCACAGCCCAGTACCGTCCATAAACTGGAGGAGAGTGGATGGTGTACCCTTCCCCAGAAAAGTGGACATGAGGAAAGCCAGCGGCGTCTTGGAAATCCCATATTTCCAGCAGGAGGACGCCGGCACATACGAGTGTGTGGCCGAGAACTCCAGGGGAATGAACACAGTGAAAGGAAAGCTCTCTTTCTACGGTAGGTGATCCTGACAGCCATGAATATTTGACCAGCGTGCACCACATCTGTCAGACCTGCTCAGACTGAGAGGCAGCAAAAGCAGACACAACTGGTCCTATGAAGCAGTCAGCGGCGATCAGCAGGGGCTCATGTGGCGAACATGAGGAGGGAGGCTCGCTTTAACCGCACATCAAAATGATTAAAGGCTGTCAGCCATGATGCCTCTAATATTTTGATCCAGATTAAAGGAGTGATGCGGATGAGGCTGAGCCCTTGGATCCGACCTTGTTGGTGAGCCTTATATTGGGTTCCACCAGATGGCATCATGATTGACATCCAACTTGACTGGAGATCAAAGTCGTTAAATGTACTATACATAGACCAGTGGCACATATGTCAGGGACATAATCTGCACTGCAGCATCTGGATCCATGGGAAGGGGGTTAGTAGACTCAGTCATTGTCACAGAGTCACACCTACTGAGTTGAGATACTAGAAGACATACTGCCACTTTATCCAAATATGCACCATCAGTGAAATCATCTGCTGTTGTTTTTGATGAAAACCCTCATTTTTATTTGACAGTACTGATTTTCTAACTTGGGTAATCTATAAGATGCATCCATATATTATAAATAAACATCTTGATGTCAACATGTTGACATCTGTGTATAGCGTGACGTTCATATTAGGGCTGCAATTATGGTTATTTTCATTATTGATTAATCTGTCGATCATTTCCTCAATTTATCGATTGGTTGTACGGTCCATTAAAATGTCGGAAAGCCAAAGGTATTGTTCTCAAATGTCTTTTGTTTTGTCCACAACCCAAAGATATTGGTTGGACTGATTAACTTAATAATCCTTGATTTATTGACTAATCGTTGCAGCTCTGGTTCATACCGGTTTATGTACCAGTTGGTGGTCAGTCAGTCATTAGTGCTACGCTGTAGGAGTTTGATATTTTTGATTCAACAATTATGACTTTTGATATAGATTATTGTGTCTATCCTCAGTTCAAGTTGTGCAATTGTATTGTTCCTAAAAGACAGCTCACTAAGACTACACTGTCCAGACTTCAGGGGGTCCCTCTTCCTGTTTTTTCACAGTCACATGGCTGACTCCATGGAAAAAAGTACTGTATTGCTCATCAATCATTCTTCTTTTGTTGTGTGTATTATGTAGAATGCTGTACAGTTGGACAAACTGGCTACGAGATGTCCAGCTAAATTTGCCTTAACCTCTTTTTTGCATACATACAGTATATAAAGCAGTAGTTATTTGTTCCATTAAAATGGCTTGCTTACCTTAAAATCTAATAATATGAGAAACCTGAAAAATCTGTGCTTCATATGTATATCGCTGGTGCCACTGGTGGTACGTGTCCTTTCTCTAGTGGTAATTGGAGGAATCAAATGCAACCTTTTTGAATGAAATTGAAGAATGAAATCACTGGAATGTAATTTAAAATATGTTTTGCATTTCTTACAATATTTAGTTTTATCCTGATTCATAGTCATGTTCATGCGCGTAGCAACGATGGTGCATCCATCCATGATTTGTTCAAATGTGATGGCGGCAATATAGTAAGTGAAGTAAAGTAAATAGTAAGGTCAGATGAATGGTCAAAATGCTGCAGTTGTGGCTCCAAATGGAAAATATCAGCAAGAGAAGTGTGGATCAAGAATACACCTTTTTCCACCAAATTAGCTTGGTTCCAGTTTTATTGAGGATTCAGCAATGAACAATAAATAATCTTCATATTAGGAATAAACCTGCCTCCTGTGTGAACTGTCTGTAGCTGAACACATTTGGCCCACGCTGCTGTAACATCTGTCATGATGGTGGTACTTGGAGAACCCAATATTTTCTGAAGTGGTACGTTGTATAAAAAGTTAGAAAACACTGATCTGTATGATTTGCCCATTGGGACATTAAAATGGGTTATTGGGTGAGGCTGTCTTATATTATGTACTAATTAGGTATATTTTATATAAGTATGATTTCATTTGGTTACATTCATTTCTCATGTACTAACTGCAAACAACATACCATGAGCATTAGTACATAGTGGACACTGGAAGTTAGACACAGACTGGTGTGTATATGTAGCCTACCAGTAAGTATTTGAAGCCAGAACTGATTTTGCTCTTTGGTGAATTAAGCAGTTGTATTAATAAGTGCAGCATAAGATTCATAATTTTTGTGACTTATCAACAATGAAACAGAAAGTAAATCATTTAGAGAGGAAGAGGCTCATATTATGAATCCACTGAGTCTATCCACACTGTGAATATAATCAAAGTTAGCAAACCTTAGATGTTTAAATCAGCTGTAGCTGTTTAGCCAGCCTGCCAACTTCCCATAATCATAAATGGCATGAATGGTCATAACAGGATGGATAAAATGTCTCCATTCCATCTATATTTTCATTACATTTTCTGCTCAGGTTTGCCAGGCTGTTAACTTGCTCTTGGAACAATCTATAGATTTTCCTCCCACCTCAGTCACTATCTGTTTTCTTCCTTCTGATTTTCTCCCCTGTAAGTCATGCTGTGTCAGCTGTCAAAAATAACTCATTTGGGGCATTAAACAATTTGCCATTATTTACAACAGCCCTGGAAGCTCTTATCCTCATTCACTATAACAGCCCGGGAGCACGCTGAGATCCACCAAGGCTTGATTTGTCCTTTTGAGCTGTGTCTCCGCTCTCATTTTTGATGTGTTTTGTCAGTCTCTTTTTCTATCTCTATCTCTCTCCTGCTGTCTGCAGGCAGGTGATAAAAATCAGTAATCTTATTTTGAACTCCTTTTGAATTAAGCCTTTGAGACATTCGTCAGCAGTGTAAGCCAATGGGGGAATCGATAAGGTTACCTCTTCTACAGTACATCCAAGCAAGCTGCAGTGGAAAGAGAGCTGCGCTTTATGTCAGACAGGAAGAAATTAAGGTGTTACTTTATTCTGCCACTCTGGTCAACATACATTTTCACTCTTTTAATGTCACCGCACAAACACTGTGTGTTTTAAATCTTACTAATACAGCAGCAGTGATGTGTTGAGTTTCTTTTGATTGCCCTGGATATGTTCTTATTTTCCATCTCTTCATTTTGCCTTGATGAACTGACTGAAACAGGAATCCATTAACACCACTGAGCCTTTAGAATCACATTTTTGGTTTTAAGCTCGAGGTGAAATTTAAATGGATTATTTCTCTTTAGTTTGGGTGCATTTAGACATGTAGTCTTTCTTCATAATTCTGTATTGGAAGCAGTTTTTAACTACTATTCAAGCTCAAAGAGAAAAAAAACAAAAGACAGAGGTTGCTTTTGTTAAATCTCCATCTCTGAAAGAAAAGGCTTGGAAAAGAAATGGGTGCTCGCTCGCTCGTTGATGTTGATATTACTCAGAAGGAAAGTAAATGCAAGGCTCTGACAGGTTAGTTTCACCCCGTTGTATTCACGTTTGTGTTTCTGGAGACTTACCGCTGCATTATCTCATAGTGATTTCTCTGATAAGGCAAATTCCCATCTCTCTTCTGCTTTGGCCACTTGACGTTTGTTCTGATTGTATGCGCGCTTGGCCCGGTGAGGGTGGAGATGGGCTGCCTGCTTTCATTTGGTAAGCGTTGACTGAGAGTCGATACCTTCGCAGCGGGTGAGGGATAGAGTGAGGGACCCTGACGGTGAGGAGGAGGTGGGAGGACAACAACAACAATGCAGTCCTGGAAGGGGCAGTGGGTGGGGCAGCGAAGGCCCTCCATCTGATGGAGGATTGCGGTAGCGTGAATGGATGAGATCCTAAATGAGTGGTGATGGTGGAGTCTTTCTACCATCTTTCCTAGTGAGTTCTAAAGGCACATTCAGGTATACTGGATAGTAATAAATAAATAATATCAAAGTGAATAGATTGATATATCACTTTGAAACATGTTTGTAAAGCCAGGCAACTACAGTAAAGAGAAGGTTGGTATAGATGTCATATCACATACTGTAGGAGTATAAAGGCCTCTTTTCTACAGCAGGATGAATAGTAGCTTTCAGTCAAAGGCAATTGGAACCTTTTTTTTTTACTGTTTGCACAGATGGCAACAGCTCAGCCTCCACACAAGTTAAATGTTAATGACCCCAGCCAACCTTGTGCCGCAGCCTCGGATGCCAAAGGGATCTTCGAGGCCTATAGTACGACACATGATCCAACAATACAAATATCTCTTTGATACCGGACTGGTTTTTGATGTTGAAACTGTGCAGGACTCTGACATAACCACACAATACCCCCTCTGGTCTCTACATTCACCGCTTTTTATCTTGTCTGTTTTTTTCCGGACACCCACGTACAGCTCACACATGCTGAAGTTGTAACGTATGAATATATTGTGTGGATACATTTGCACTTCTGTGTCCTGCTTTACTCAAAGGCAAATACTGTATAGCAGAAGCCAATTAGAGCCTAAGACTTGTAGTGGTGCTGAAAAGCCTCCACAAAGGTCAGTCCTTGAGAGTGGCATTAGGTGAGGTCTGCGGAATGGAAAAGTGCGGTCAGCCATTACTCTTGTCCCGCCACTGGCCTTGTGTGATATAGGATGATAGTAGCTTGACCTACACATCATCCAGAATGTACAGAGCATTACACAGAGCGCACATCTAGTTTTATGTACCACTCTTTTTAGCTTAATCATTAACTAGCCTTGAGTTACTTGCATGACACAGCAAGAATCAATTGTCCTCCTGTATAATTATACCATCATTTACTTAGATTGTATTGAATGGAGGGTTTTTATGGCACCAGTAGCCACCCTAATGTATATGGATCTAGTTGTCATCACTTTTGTTCCACTAGAAGCACACCAAGAAACTGAAAGAAACCTTAAAAGGAGAACATCAGTGACTTCAACTAACAGCAATAAATTTGGGATTCGAAGTCGTGTCACTAAGATCCAACACAGAGACTGAAAGCTGCTCGCCCTCCTGATTTATTGGTCTTTTAATACACGGACTAACACGAGAAATTAACCAAATCATGAGTTAATGTCCTACTTTTTAAATTACAGCAATTTAATTAATCACAGAGAATCAGTCAAAATCTTCAGTTCCACATGAATGTACAAGTAATTTATCGTAAAAGTCAAAAAATACTTTGTACTTTGCAATGGATTTTTGTTTTTTGAAGCGTTTCAACACAATAAAATCAGAGGTTCATCAACACAAAAGCTATTTCCTGCATTTATGTACATTTACTCCCTTATCTATAACTGCTCATCCTTTGGAGGGCCACGGGGGTCTGGAGTTGATCTCAGCTGCCATTGGGGAATCTAGCAAATAGCAATAGACAACTTTGTGAATGTGCTTTCCATAATAATGGCATTATAAATGCACTGTATATTGCTGAATTAATGTTTCCTTGAGAGAGACCTGATATTTCATATTCAGATAACGATTAGAATTTCCCTGCAACTAGGGCTCTCTGCATTGTCTTTGACTCATGTTGAATTCTAGTATCTTATAGAAGAAGAAAAAAAAACATATATTTTTCATCTGAAAGACATGACGTTTTGTCAGCCCAGAGTACTGCCTGCAGTCTTCCTCTAAGCCTGCATACAGCCCCAAAAAACTGACAGAAATAAGTGGAGCCTGTATGTAGCCTGACAGGTGAAACCCAGGGTGAAAAATGTACACCGCACTGTCACTACTTCTTATGGAGTTTAATTGCTGTGCCCACATGATAGTAATTAAAGGCGACTTAGATAAGCATATAAATGTCATTCCCAACTCCTCTCCTCTTTCATCCGGATTCTAGCAGGTGGGCAGTCGATGTTTACAGTGTTTTTAGTAACTAAATAAATCATTAACTAACTAACTAAATCATTTTTTCAATCTCAGTGGAAATGACGCCCTTGCTAATTTGTCAGTTCCTTACTGATACCTTATTTTGTCTGTCTAACATTTCAAAGTTGATAACTTCAGGTCACTCTCGCATTTTCAATGTTTCCAGCCCCTCCTCAGCTCATCGAGAAACCCCAAGATGTCCAGAAGCTCATCGATGACTCGCTGGTGTGGGAGTGCAAAGCCACAGGGAAGCCGAAACCTTCTTACAGGTGGATGAAAAATGGAGAGAACCTGGAGTCTGCAGAGGTGAGATCTGCCGGGCGCGAGCGTGTCTTTAGAATTGAAGATAAAGTTCTGCTTCCAAGGTTAGACTTGCGGCAGCAGCTTTGGCACAGATGTTCCCCGCATACTGTGTGCTGCTGAATGAGGAATGTGAGCAACCATGTACTCTGTATTTTCAAAGCTTTGTTGTGCTGTTTGTACAAGCTTTACTGACTAATTACCATGCATTATTGTCTTCTTCATTACAACACAGCACCTCCTGCGCAGCAATACATTATGTTATTCATTTCTGCAAAACAGAATTTATTTCAAAGGAATTAGACTGTCTACTGTTCTTCTCTGTGCTGGGAGACTGAACTGTAAACAGGCCAAGTATTTCATGCTTGTCTGGAAAGCACAGTGATGTAAGAGCTGCTCTAATCTTCTGCTGAATCTCTCTTCACATAGTGCAGTTATTAATCCTGTACCACCAAAGACAAAAAAAAGGATTCTCTATATAAACACTGTATATCCTACTGTCATTTAAGCCGCCTGCTCTGTCTGAATTCTACATACAAAGAGGAGAAATGAGCGTGTTGAGCTCCAACCATCCTTGTACACCTTTACTTTAACTGAGATCTGTTGTTGACATTTGCAAAAATATGATTTAATATTCCTGGAATATTATATTGGATCCTTTAGCCAGGTTGTTTGGAAAAGATTGATAGGACACTCGAGCACAGCTTGCACCTGATAAATAAACAGGCATTATGTTAATTTACTTCATTATGCAAAAAAGGCGCCAAACACACCAGAGGATATCGATCAGTACTTGAATGTTATACATGTCGTTGGAATGAACCCAGTCTGTCGTTCTATTACTAGAGGCGACACTCTGCACAGCAAAGCCTCTTTCTCACAAAAAACAGATCTGGCTCGCTATCAGGGAAGAATAATCAACAATCTGTTTAGCCAATGGCTAACATTTTTATCAAATCCCTTTATAAGGTAACAACTCTCTTGTGTTTGTTTGTTAGAAAACAAGACAGTCCATCTGTTTTTGTGTGTGAAACAAATCACATTTTTGTTTCTCTTATTAGGCAGCTTCTTAAAAATAGTAAACACTGAGCATACTGTATCATCAGATTTATTTTCTTTTGTTAATGTGACTTTTCACCCACTCCCACTGCTGAAGTGAATACATTTAAATGAAAACACAATTGTTTTTTTTGTTTTTTTTTAAATATATAATTAAAAACAGGCGACAATACACTGCCATCTGGATTCAAAGCAATGATTAAAGGTTACAGTGTCTATATGGATTTTTTTTTGTATTTCTCCTCAACATAGACATAATGAATGGATATATTCCAAACGCATGGGTGAATGGATTAATCAGCAAAGGTGTTACATTGTTTGAAATGCCACCATTAACCACATTGGCTTAATGAGTGGAAGAGGGAAAGGTCAATGATGTAAGGAGCAGTGGGGAGAGGATGCACCATTTGTTGTTATTTATTACAGCCAATCAATTGAGACCTTTCTGACTGTAGAGTTCACAGGAAGTTATTTCTGCTGACAGTTTCTTAACTTTGAGCAACAGAAATAGAGCGATCAATATGTAAACATGATAAAACATAAGTTACGGGTCATGTTGGGGAAACTGACTGCACCGTATGGTAGATTTCCAAGAGGTCATATAGCTGAGTATATGTGCATTCAATTATTCAATGTCAGTCATTTAAAATATTTAAGGACCTCATACTATTTCTAGTGTTTCGCTCTAATAATAGGACCTCTCAAACTGGGTCCACAAGAATCGGCCTCTTTCTTGGACAGACAGTTAACACATGCCGCTTGCTGTGTTCTACCTGTGTGACTGCTTCAGGTGCAGCCTGTACAGATTATGAGCCTGGTGTTTAAGATGATGCTTTGTATGTTAAAACCATGATGGTTTATTGGAGTATGCTGTATATTTTCTTGTGGACTTCACTCTGCTGCTTTTTTTGACAATGGCTGCAGGATTAAGTGGCTGTGCGATTAAAGGGAAAACAGGATTTAGACTGTTTAGAAGAGTGTGGGACCACCATACAGATGGTGCACACTTCAACTGAGATTATTCTTTCTAGTCAAAGCCTTTGAATTTCAGGAATGGGTGATCTAATGCAGCCCACTACATCCTGATTATTATTAGGACAGAAAAATCTTTCTTTTCTTTTATTTCCGCCTTCGCTGTTCATTCAAGCTCAAGTGGAGCAAACAGGCTGAGCTCAGAGCTTTTGTTATTCCTGTTGTAAAGCCTCTGTTGAGTTCATGTCTACTTGTAGTTCTTTCTTACTTAGGCATGTACCGTAAGATTAATCCAATATCTGTGAATAGAATTAGCAGATTTCTTTCACATTTCTACTCTGGTGAGCACTAATAATTTATGTAGTGGGGTTTTCCTTTTATTGTTCACGAGATCAAACTTGTCAGTCCAAAATAAGTTTCATGTCATGTATTTGTTGCCTTTTGTTTCTTTTACATTGTTGCATTTGAACAAGAGAAAAAGAAAATTATTATTTTCCACCTTGTCCTTAAATTCAAGTGGATTAATATTGCTTTGATGATATCACTGTAGCTTGTTTATATGTAAATTTGCATCATTCTCACAACGGCTTCCAATCAAAGGCGTTCCTTCACACCATATATTCTTTTACATGTTTCCACAACTTTATATCAAACGAATCAGCCCAGCGTTGTTGGCAAATGACATTGCCAATCATTTTCCTTCAGCATAAGGCGTACAGATGGTCCCCCCAGGTCCCTGCATGAAAAACTGCTGATTTGAGAGGAACGTCATGCTTAATTAATAGCAGGCGTTAACGGGAGTGCTTTCCATGCACAGACTGATATACGCCACCATTTGCCTCCCTTGCCAGCAGGGATATTCGCCCCTGCACATCCAGAGTCGCAAAGCGTTATGGAAATTCAGGCACGACCTGCTCAAACACAGGATTAGTTTGTGATCTTTCAGTAAGGACAGTCTCTCTTTTCATGTGACAGTACCTTAATCCCCCGCGACTGGAGTTCAGGCCGCTCAGACACCCCCTATGGAAATGGGCTCTAATGATATCATGGGCGAGCCCGAGGAAAACACAGGAGATGAAGGACACGAGGAGGCAGAACCTGACACAGACGCATAGAGATGTATGAAAACTGCTCAAGGATTTAATACTGTAGTCAAGGAGTTGAGTGAGAACTCAAGTTCAAAGAGATAAAGCATATCGAGGATTAAATTTCCAACAGATGCACTGATCCAACTGAGTTTTTAGCCCATCAGGCCCAGCCGTCCTTAAGTAGATCTTAATTTGACGGCTCAGTGACGAGCAAAGGTTTCTCCTGCAGGAATGCGAAAACGATGTAGTCCAAACAGATGAAGAGGAGGTGCAGCTTGACCATGTAAACAGCACTTAGTATGTATGTGGCAAACCTATCAGAAAAGCAATTTTCACAATGCATTATACCTCAGATGTTACGATATTCCTTCCCTTCTTATCCCCTCCTCCTGCTGAAGGGGAAACAGGCCCTGTGGTGCAGTCGGAGATATAAATAGGGCATGGTTTTATTTCACTCTCATAAACATGCAGATTGATTAGGGTCATTTTCTGCTAGCCTGCCTCCATCCACCCAAGCCTTTCCCTCCATTAGTGATGAAAACCTAGATTTATTGCCACGTCTGTCACATCCAGACCATAATTCACTGGGCCACTGGCTGGCTGTTTTTATGTAGATGAGCAGTGGGAATACGACATATTAAAGGCATGTGTCTCTATGTCCATAGGAGCGCGTACAGGTTGCCAACGGAGCGTTGTCAATCAGCCGTCTGACCCTGTCCGATACAGGAATGTATCAGTGTGTGGCTGGGAATAAGCACGGCGAGGTCTACTCCAATGCAGAGCTCCGAGTTATAGGTAAGACACTGTGTGTGTGTGTGTGTGTGTGTGTGTGTGTGTGTGTGTGTGTGTGTAAACTGAACGCATGCGTGCATACAGTATATCCGTTGGCATGGAGACCGTATTTGTTCTCAAGTTTCCCCTCTGCTCAATTCCGCCGGACGACCTCCGGCCTCTCTCTTATTGGCCACTAATTGAAAAGCATTAATTATAAGATGAATGCGTCCGGCTGACAGTGATGTATGCCAGAGCTGCTGTGTTCACCAGCCTCGCCCATCTGCCCTGTCAAACCTGTCACTCTCCGCTCTGGGCTGGCAGCAGCTCTCATTCACTATTCATCCTCCAACATGTCTCATCTTGATCATGTTGCTGATAGGAATCAGGTTCAACACAGCCAAGTGCACTGGTCAAACTCAAGGCGAGGATTCAAGAACAAAGAATCTCAGTTTCGGAGAGTGGCGCACAGTCTAAAATGGCGCATATAATAATCTGGGGATGTTATTATGTGGGATTGAGCAAGATATTTCTGTCTCTACTGAGGAATAATAATAAAGTTACATCAGCTCCACAACATTAATTGTGGGCATTAATATTTAGCTTTCAGATTGCTGATTATTCAGATTCAGAAGAGCCTAATGTCTTTGAGCATTTATAAACCCATTTTACAAAATCAGACGTAACTGCAATATCAGATAAATAATCAGAGATCATTTGGAGCAGAGGAGATGTGAGGCGTTTGCAAACACTGCCTTTAATATGCTGCTCTTGTCTCAGCTGTTGCCCCAGATTTCTCTCACAACCAACTGAGGAGCCAGACGCTGGTGAAGGTAGGAGGAGACGCGCTCATCGAGTGCAGGCCCAAGATGTCTCCTTGGGGTGCAGTCTCTTGGCGGAAGGGCAGCGAACCACTCCGAGAAAGTAACAGGTAATGCAACATTTACAAGTTCTGTTATTGTTCTGCTTTTACCCCACCGTGAGGACAGCCCGGGCTTCTCACTGCTCGTGCTCTCATTATTTTTAGTCGGGTATGCATCCCTTGAGGCCGTGTTCATGCGTATTAATACAGACACATCTTTTGCTAAACAACACTCGCTGCTTTGCAGATGTAACATCTTGTTCACATTTGAATATGTAGCATTCAGTTAAAGTCATCTCCATTGTAGTTCTGGTTGTAATCTTGGACGAGAGTTAGTGCGTCGCATTCTCAACGCCCTCCCTTCACCAAGAGAACTTCTAAGCATTGAAACCTACATTCTGAAAGGAAGGTACATTTATTTTTAAGCAGACATCTCAAACAGGTGAACATCTACATAATCAATGAAATTTAATGATTAATGATTATTCCGGAGTGAAATATTATGTTCACTGCAATATCACTGATATATGGCAACAGACCTGAGGCAACTTCAAAGTTCCTCGCTTTATGTGCAACACAGCAGTGGTGCTGATAAAAAATAACGAAGGGCTTCGGCAAAAAAATGTTGAGCCTAGTAACAGCATCCAGCAAGGTGTTGTACTGGCCAAACAAATACCATAAGTGCAAGTGAACATGACGTTATGATTTCTTTACAACTAGAATGCTGATTTCTGCTGTTTACCTCACAAAAGATAAAACCATTCACCATCCTGGTTCAGTGTTTGATTGTCAGTAAACGGTACACACCAAAGCAGCACCACAGAACCATCGGAGTCATCAAAGACCAATCATGGTCTATGATTAGCTTCTTATATAAATGATGCTAGCACAATCCATGCTAACCTATTTAGCAGTCACCATTGTTGTCTTTGATCGTATTTGAATATGGTCACACACATTGTCAGACACAGCTACCCTAAAACCACACATTTGAACACAAGAAGTTCCTCACAGAACACTAATTGGTCTGAACCACTGTGGTTTAGGCACAAGTGCATAGCGTGAAGCCCGCCAGGATAGAGTCCAGCTGCCTTACAAGGTTAATTTCCTGTCTGGTAGCCACCTTACTCGGCTGTAAAACAGTTGTGCACAAAGGGTCATTGCCTTGTCCCGTATAGTTGGGCGCCTTGGTGGTCCAGAGATTTATGATGCTGTCCATGTAACAGCAGCATCCCCATGTTCAAGTCTGTCTGGGGACCTTCCTTTTCTTGTCACCTCTCATCTGTCCCTTATTAAAAAATAAGTAGTGCAAAAATACCCCATCCAACAGCAGAATATTCCATTTTTAATGCAATGCAAGACTTTTATGACCATTTATTATTCAGTCACCTTTTTTTTTTATTTTTTATTTTTAGAAGTACTGAGTCAAGGTACACCAAAAGACTCCAGTCACCATGTCTTTTTTTCTTTTTTGCTCTATGTCCATGGAGAGATTTTTGATGCAGTGAGAACACTCACAGACCAGCTAAGAGAAAAAAGCAGCATGAAGCCTAACAGAGTAATGGTTAATGGGGTTTGCCGCGTTTTATATCCAGATCTTTCGAGGTGGCCAAACAGACCGGCTGCTGAGTAAATTCAAAGTGCTAATCAAGTACTTTTCACCTCAGCAGGGATGATAAAGGCTCCAGAAATCAAATTATCCAACTTCTGACTCATGTCCAAGTGTCTGAGGAACAGAGGGCGATCTTAGCCTCCTGCCATGTCTGACCCCTGAGATGTGATGCGTGCTACATGTGATAACTTTTGCCATTGTTTGTGTGTATGCGCGCACACGCGTGTGTGTGTGTGCATGTCCGGATGAAGTGTGGCCTAGTAGCCTCATCGCAGACAGGGGTCATCCATTGGGTGTCACCACTCTAGCATGACTCCGCTCTGACAGCAGGGCTGTGTGCACAGTGTCTTGCCAGGCTTTGCATATATACAAAGCAGTGTTGTTGCTTGTCAAACAAAGTGGCGGCGAATTTGCATAGTGGTTTCGCTGTTGGTGCCCTTCACTCGCCCTGTGCCACTTCCATCACACATTTCAGCCTCTCAGCACCTGGACCATTGTGATCCTGTTGTTTTAAATTCATAGTTTAGATTGATTTCACATTTGTCTTCGGTGTGACGTGAATTGACATCCTCTTGAAGTGAAAAATGAAAAGACGCTTTGTGATGCTTTTGTTTTCCTGAGAAAGTGCTCTCACTTGTTCTTAACTATAACTATAAGAATGTCCAACTGCTGTTTATACTGCTGCTGAATAATGAACGATTCAAGATTTGAATCATTAAAGTGAAGTTAATGAATTACTCTTGAATCATTTAAATGAGAGAATTCTCTTCTTGTTCCAGATTTACTGCAGACATTTAGTTTAGCTCTTTGTTGCGCCAAGAGAATGATGATAATGGGCAATTAGCAGATGGATTTCTTTGACGCTTTCTTTATTCTGGTGGTTTTAAAAAGTCTGACTGATGTTCAGAAATACGTTTTAATGCTTGTACTAAATAAATGTTATTTGGCTCAGACCACCTGCGCCGCTGCTCGGAAAATGAAGACGAAAGAAGCGCAGATTTGAAATTAAAATTCATCAGTCCCAGCTGTATTACATTAAAAGAAAATGTTTTGCCGTGATGACGGACTGCATTGCCAGCAAAGGCAGTGGAGTAACTGTTTACAGAGTTTGAAAACACATGCCAGCGCCTTTAAATGTGCTGATTACAGCTCCTACTTACTCTCTTTCCTATTATCTCCCTTTTACTTTCATTTGTGACACACACACACACACACATATATATATATATATATATACCCCTGTACTGTATGCAATAAAAAACACGCAGCATCTGTTGTTGTAATCATTAGAACAGTTGTCTTTTAAACGACTGCCCAATAATAGCTGTCCTGCCTGTAGGTCGGCTACAGTATTCAGTCTTAATCTTGCTGCTTGTTTTGGAAATGGCAACACTGTAGTGATAGCAGGCCATTGACGCAAATGAGTGAACTGCAAATGATGGAACAAACAACATCCTGGTTTCACACATCAGCGCTGTGATAAGCAGTGTTATATTTCTTGCTTGTTAACTTTATTTATGTTTTTCTGTATATATTAGGCCCAGATAAAAGAATTATGTTTGTATGCATTCAGAGTATGTGTATGTGTGCATGTCTGAGCAGGTCTGTTTAGTTATGCACCTGTGCAGAAAGGTGCAAATTCATAAGAGGTAGCTGTGAACCCCTTTTGTTGAAGATTAATTGCCTTAATTGCGTTAGCACTCCACCGTGGCTCTGGCGGAAAGGGAACTAGTGTCACCAGCTGGGTAATCCATCTTCATAGCAGCAGCCCCCCCCCTTTTTTTTTTCTGCAGAAGACCAGTGGAGGGGAGGGGGAGGGCGGTGGGGAGGGATGTCTTATCTACCCCAGACAACCCTGCAGGGACGAGGTTTAGATGACATCAGCTGGAACAAAGCAGCTGAGAGCGCAGAGCAGAGCAGGTCTTGCTGATGAGCAGTGTAAGTGGGCCGTGTCAGCCATGGAGAGCACGCCTAAAAAACACACCATTTCAATATGTCGCTAGCAGGAAGGAATCAAGTTTGTTAGGCCGCTCACAGCAGACACACTCAATCAACTGTCCTCTCATGAGCCGCCGCAGGATGTGCTGACGTCCTGATGTTGCGCCCTCCTGCATTAAACACCATCTTTTAAAGACCTCGAGTATTTATCTCTATCGGCTTTGGCAGTCATGCAAATATTTGTGCCGGATCTTTCGGTCCTTTGAAGAAGGTGTTTACCCCTGGAGCGAGGCATTAAAGTGCTTTGGGTGTGGCTGGGACAAATCCCCCTCACTTTTGTTTTTCAGACGCTCTCATGCTGCAGCGTGTTTCCTCAGCTGCACAGCGGATATATGTTACCTTGTTGCGTGTTTTGCTCCACATTACAAAAGATGATGGCTAATAATACTTAAGTTCAAAAGATGTATTTGATTAATATATATATATATATATATATATATATATATATATATATATTTTTTTTTGCTCTTTAGCATGCACACGCTGTTCTCTCCTTTCATGCTACTTGACAGTCAGAAGTTCAGCATGCCTGAGATATCCGTGGCGATTCTTTTTAGTAAGCACAGTCCAAAAGGTCATACATCTAAAATAGGTTTCAGATATGGCAATATGATGCAAATGTTTTATGCTAAAATGTTCTTTTCTTTTACTGTGCTGTGTAATATACAGTATATATTTTTTCTAAGTCATGCATCATACCTCTCAGAAAAGGTATTTAGACTGAGGGAAAAATATGAACCCTGCTGCCTAGATTTCCTGGGGAAGCAAATTGTGGTTCTTTATTTGTATTATAATTGCTGAGGGGAGATGGAACTCCAAGAAAAAAAAGCACCTGGTGAAATGCCATTTAGGCTCCTGTTGTGTCCGTAAGTGCACACACAGATGACATATAATATATCAAAAAAATTATTTTTTCTGTATCGATCTATTTATTTGAAACCCCAAATACTCCAGCTAATGAAAAATAATTGCTGAGCGGTAGTTTAATGACATTTATTAAAGGATTTCAGATTTAATAATAAGTCATTAACATTCTCTGAGCTCCGCATAGAGCCAACTAATGTTATTAGGATTTGTGACATTCAGAAACTCAATTTAGGAGTCCAGGATTCCACAAATTGTATTATCTTTTAGGTTTAAAATTAAAAGCTTTTTCCATTTGCCTAAAATAACTGCGTATGAGCAGTACACTGAGGTGTCTCTGCTGCCAGTCTGTGAAGAAGAATATGCTCCGATCTCTGAAATGGTCATGTGGTCGATCTATAGGGCCTGAAATGGGGCTGATGGTAGTGTAATGGTTTATTTGGCACCTTATCACTGCTACAGATATGAGCTGTGGATCTCTTGTCCTTTAACGGGAGATTTTAAAAAACTGAGAGCACTTTTATGTTTCAAGCATGCTCTGTTTCTCCGATGATTTTAAGACAGAAACTTCTGTTAGGTACGGTTACACACCTATTGAAATGTGAACTGTGTAAAACGGTGCACCAGCGTTAGCTGCGGCAGTCATTGTGCACTTAGGAGTGTAACATTTGAGTGACATCTTTGAACAAGGTGAATACAGGAAGCTTGTTGCCAAGGTAACATCTCTTCAAAGTTTTATCAGCTCTTCCTTCCCCAAGATTAGTGGTTTCAAACAACTAGAGATGTACAGTCCCACGGCACATAGACGGAAACATAAAGGAAGGATGCTACTGGAAAGAAGGGGAAGCTAGAAACTGAATAACATGTCTCCCAAATATCTGCCATTTTAAAATTCACATATCACTGCTTGTCTCAGTAAAGCTGTCACAAACTTTGCTGTATTCTGAGTATAAATGCAAAGTCTTTGTGCTGACATTCAAAATATATCTTTGGGTTCATTCAAAAATACTGAAATTCACAGATCTTATACAGCTACAGTGTCTTACTACTGGTACTTGAACTTCACTTCTATGTGGATAATTATCACTCAATATACCAAAAAAAAGCTATGTCATATATAATCAGACAGGTACAATAATGGTGAAATGTATTGCCATGTGCTTAAAAATAGTGTCAAATAAGAATAGAATGTATAAATTATAATGGTTACTATGGAAGTATAATAACAACAACAAAAACAATAATAATAATAGTAATAAGTAGTTAAAGGTACAATATGTAAGACTGAATTCCAAGCTCCAATTCCAAACAGTGGAGCGAGTCGCCCCCCTTCCCCTAACAACGCTCATGCAGGGTGCCAGGTTGACGCCGCTGAACCTTCAGTCGAGCAGGACAAGCGAAACGTAACGTAAACGTAACTATCTAAACTCTGATACTCTACCTGTTGTGTTCTGGCTTTGTTTATTTCATGAATCAGCTTCTATATCGGAGTCTGACTCGCAATTTATGCTGTAAAATAGTGACACAAAGAAGTTTAGTTTGGTTTGTGATGAGAGACAGAGAGAGCACTGGCCGAGATACATACGCGGTAAATCAGAGTGAGGGAGATTGTTTCATAGCGGTTACGTCCAGCACACATAAACACAGAGAAAGGGCTGGCTCAATTCGTGGGTGCGGCAGCACTTCCCCACTGACCTGCTGAGGCAGCTGCCAGTGTCTGAGACAGTTGCCGGTGTCTGAGGCAGTTGCCGGTGTTGCCGGTGTCTGAGGCAGTTGCCGGTGTTGCCGGTGTCTGAGGCAGCTGCGACTGACCTGCCGGCAAGGCAGCACGGCGCACCCGGCAGGTGGTCACACCCAGGCAGGTGTCTCTCGTACGTGTGCGCCGTTACCGACACACGTAAACTCAGATCTGACTATTCCCTGTCATAGCGACAAGCTGCTGTTGCATATCGGTGTATTTTCCTCTGGATTCCGCTCAGGAAATGAGAGCAGTCTAATGTTACATGCACTGACATTAGATAACACACATGAAAATGATGAGAAACCCTAACGTGATTATGTTAGTACACGATGTAAAATCACGTTAAATTTCAAAATAAGAACATTTTGGCTGTCGAGTTTTTGTCAACAAGCAAGTATTTCAACTTAGCATGTTTCCTTAAGAACTGATGATATAGCATATTCATTTTATGATTTAATACAGTGAATATCTTACATATTGTACCTTTAAAACAAAAAACAAAAAAAAAGTATTAGAAGAAGGTGCTGTCCGAGGCATTGTCCTCATTTAGGATCCTAGCAGCCTGAGGGTAGAGTTCTTCTTGAGCCTTTCAGTGCTGGCCTGGTCTTTCCAGAACCTTCCTCCTGCTTGTCGCAGGGTGAAAAGGCCGTTATCTGGGTGGTTTGGATCCTTAAAGTCCATGTAAAGGCAATTCTGAGATTTCTTTATAAATACATTAAATATATTGGAAAATAGTTGTTGAAAGCATGTGAAAAGACTTTGAATGATATATCACTGAAAAGTGGAGTTTGAGGTTAAAACAGTTTTTCACCAGTTTTCAGTCCAGTAATTCCTCCCCAGCTTTTCCCAAAGTTCACTATCAGCTCCTTAGTCTTGCTCCCCCATAGCTCAGGAGGAGGTTGTTGTCTTGGTACTAAAGGGTCAGTTCCTTTACTTCCTTCAGATGTGATAGATAATCAAGTCTGAGGATGTTATGCTTACATATTTTTAACACGTTATTTCATTAAGTAGATAACATCAGGTTTTGATGCGTATGCTAAAAACGTCTAAAAATAAAATGCAGATTGCTGCCAAGAAATCTCACAGCAACCATTGTCTTAGTGGCCTGCTTGGCTGGTGATCAAAACTAGCCTTTACTGGCTGGTTTGGTTGTGACATGATAAGAAAGAAACAGTAATCTTGTTGGAAAACACTGTCCCGTCAGTAGTTTAAAGCATCTAAATCAACAGTGCTTCATTCTGTAAGTGCATTCATGGCGCGTCAGTGCAAACAAGCTGTGTCTTGATCACACATTGCGAGTAAATCACTGCTTATTCAGACAATCAGTCAGGACAGCCATGGGTAAAACGCTACAATGAGCAAGCCTAAGAATAGAAATGTTTACACCAGTGTCTTCTGGCCAGATGGCATGAATGTCTGACATCACTGTTCAGAGTGGTGGCTGTGGTTATGATGTGATGTGTGGAAGGCATGTACAATGTATGCAAGATAAGTTTGAAAACATAAAGGTCCTTCTGTAGCATCAAAATATTCATACAACATCCCATGTAGCGTTGGTTGTGCACCATTAGCGACTTACTTTAGATGTCTTTTCCTTCACAGCATTCTACATTTGGAGCTTTATTTCACTTGGAAACTGGAAGTTAACAAGCTACGCTAACTAGCTTTGAGTAAAGCACAAATGGAAAATTTAGTTTGACTTTAAAAGTCCAGTGTGTAGAATTTAGTGACATCTAGTGGTGTAGTTGCTGATTTCAACCCCCTCACCACAGCGTCTTCTTCCTTGCATGAAGGAGAAATGCGCCCAAGAAATGCGCAAAAAATAAGAGGCTCTATTTAGAGGAAGTGTTTAGTTTGTCCATTCTGGGCTACTGTACAAACATGGCAGTTCAACCTGGCCCTGCAGCATAAATATAAAAGGCTCTTTCTTATTTTCAGAGGATTATACACTAAAGAAAACAGTTATGAATGTGATATTCCATTTCTACCATATTCTGTAAATAGAGCCCCCTTTATCAGACACACTGGACCTTTAAAGATAAGGATTATGCTGATAAAATGATTTTAAATCCTATCTCCTGCTATGAAACATAAAATTTGATTATGGGTCACATTATGTTTGACTCAGCGCTACATCTTTTGGATATACCAGGTGTGATTTCCTTTGGTGCGTATAAATATCAATGATGCATTCTATTGCCACATTTCATATGAAACACTGCCAAGATCATTTGGCAAATGTTTTTAGAGTTCCTGGTAGTTTAAAATCTGTAAAAAACAGTCGACTCCAGGCTTGTTTTACTGTTCAATCCTTTTCAAGTATTAAAGATTAAATAAAACAGCCATCGTTCCTTGAACTTTGTATCTCATTGCAGACTAATTACATGTTTATTGCGTCCAAATTACACTTAAAGAACACTATCTGATCCCAAAGTGGCTCCATCCGAGCAGCTTGACACACTAATGGGCCAGTTCTTTCAAAGTCCTCACAATTTACTTTGAGAAATGAAATGGGAAAATTTGGGAAATTGGCCCGAATGTCAGAACCTGCTTCCTCACAAATTTCTTTTTTTATCACTTGCCACAAATTGAGCTCAGATGTACACTCGGAGGCCTCTTTAAATCTTCTTTTTACTTTTGCCAAACTATTGACACACACACATTGAAGAGCGAGTGCGGCCCATGAATCAGTGAGCATGAGAAATTACTATTGCAGGATGTTCTCTGACTCATTTCGTGCCTGGAGCAGTCTGGAAATCATCGGCTAGGTGTGTTTACAGCTTTAAGTGCTGTCTGTTTTGTAGGTGTGAGCTCAACGCGACAAGTTTTTGAGTGGCTCACTGAGTTAAAGTAAGAAGACACAGGAGGGCATCCGTATGTGGCCTGGATGTTGATTAGTCTATTAGTCTGTAGAGAGTGCAACACTTGCTTTGGCTGGAATGGCCAGATTCCATCTGTAGTCATGACCCACTGGTACACTGTCCCTCTCGCATATTATATATCCCTCCTACATTGGCAGAGCAAATAAGCATGGTTGTCACGTAAATGAAGAGATGTCTCGCAGAGTGATCTCCATTTATAGGCCCATCTGCTCTGCCAGACGCACTCCAGAAAGAATCAGCGTCAGGAGAACACCAACACTGTGGAAGAGGCAGAGCAGCGAACTTTGCATTAATTTACTTATCGCATATCTTCTTATCTTTCCATGATGCCTTTGTTCTGTTTCAAGGAGATTTTAATAAGAGTCTCATCAAGTGTCTCAGTGCTTGATATTATGAGGACTTGGAATTAATAAGCCCTGTATGGAAACAGGTGTATTAATAAAGGTGGTGATTAAATGATCTGTGTGATCGGACGGCCCAGCACTGCTATTTCAGTCTTCTCATTTCTATCCTGCATGCTGTTAAACTTATTAAAAACATTGTTTATCATGTTTAAATGTCACTTCACATTTTTTCTCATCAGATCTCTAATTTCCTCATTTGCCTCTAATTGAACATCTGCTTGTGAAGTGGAGATCTGACTCTCAGTGGAGGTTAGCAGCGTGCCAGGCCTGAATACTGAAAGCTTATGTGTCCTGAAAGACTTATTTCATTACTTTGCCTCGAGGAAAGGTTTACTACCTGACAAGGCTGCTGTGGACAGCTGACTGGTGCTTTTCATTTTGTCTTTGCCTACACCTCTCCACCCTGGCTGTAACCACATGAAGGAGTGTGTTCCCCCATCGCCTGAGAATGGGAACAAACCGAGGATTAGTGCCTTGCTGATCCTGGCAGCTGCAGAAAATACCCGAAACTGTTCAGAGGTGCCTGCTAGCACATGCACACATCCGCATAGCTGATTAAATGTTTTATTTATCCGACCATGTCTCAGAGTCAGAGCTGCTCAGGAGGCGGAAATATTCTCATTGGATGGTGTGAACTCCAGTGGGCAGAGCTAAAGTCCATTTCTATGGAAGGAAAAGGAAAAGCTAGCATGATTAGTAATCAAGGTAATAATTTATTACAATTATAAGCATTTCATTAATGCCATGGTCATTCATGAACGTCCATCACGACGTTGGAAGGTCAGCAGGTTAACTTACCTGAAAAGCTGTAGGCAAGTATGAATTTAAACATAAATGGCAGCCACTGCAATTAAGCCCACCCAGATGACTAACTATGGCTCTATTCAACTCTATTAACAGAAAGTAGCAAAACTGCATACTTGCTTTTCTCCTGCCTTGTTTTTTTTTAGGTTGTATGTCCAACCCTTGCCCACTGGCTGCCAAAGTCACTTCACTGTAGATGAATATGAATCACTACTCTGATATATTTGTGGCTCTAGGCTGCACCATGTGTCTGACATGCTGTGATCATCAAATAAATTTGGATCAGATAGTTGAAGTAGCCCATGATCTTCACATTGCTCACCATGTTCTTGGCAAGGGTGGATTATAGGCATTTTCCTATATTAGACACATGTTTTCTAGGAGGTTATAGCAGAGGAGGTAATGTATATATTGCCAGGTCCTTCACTCACACATGAAGCATGAAACCCTAATCACCAAATTTAGTTTTTGGATCATATACATTTGCAGAATCATGTTTATTTTTTTGTAGAGAGTTTAGATCTTGAGTTTTTTAGGTTAGAAGTTCAAATGGGTTTAGAGTTATCGTATTTAATGAGTCATACAGTATCTAAACACTGATCCTGTTACATTATCAGGCTCAATTATATTTGCCAAAACCCCTCTGGGAAACTTGTTCTTCAGGCATTGGGTGTACCCACTTCTAAATCCTCTCTTATGTGCACCATTCAGTAGCATTGTGCAAGCTAAAAAAAGTTTCCAAGGCGAATGAGGAGGAGTGAATAGAATATAAGAAATACTACACATAATTATGTAGTCGTCTCACCCTATAGTCAGTATTTAGGGCAAAATGTTTATCTCTTCTGTGGTTAATGTAGTTTTCATATTTAGCTATGAGATTCATATTTCATAATCCTTACTCCTTGAAGTCAAGCAGCAGAAGTTCAGTGACCCATTATTGTGTAAGTATGCAAGAGTAGTACTACACAACAGTAAAATAGGGGCATAAATTAGGAATATCTTCTTTAGGCACCGCTAACACCAATAAGCATCGGGCTGTAGTAAGAGCCATACTTCAGTTTGGCTGATGTCTTTTTGTTTGTCGTGTAAGGAATAGATTAAACATTATGTTTAACTGCCCCAATGTCAGCTGCAAATGTCAAGCTAACAAGCTTAGTTAACCTAATTTATCACATTCAAGGCCAATGAGCATTTAATGCTACATTATTTTGTGGGGTCACAGGTTTCCTTAAAAAAGGGGCCCAACAATAACTAACGGTAACCATAACCCAACCCACTGCAATATAAGTTGAATAAAAACTGTCTCTGGCATTTTCATGTCTTCCACATGGATCATCAACAGGCTAGGGACTTTTTGCCTCGGACCTGTTTGACATTGTTTTATAGCTTAATTACCTAGCACGATTTAAGCTAGTTGCTCTATGGCTAGCTGCAGCTGATCGGCTAACAAAAGGATTTGTAAATCATGGAAGAACTGAAAGCTTGAACATCGTAACGAAGGGGACAGAAATGAACCAATGTTAATCTTGTAGCAAAACAATGTATGAAATGTAGTCTGCCCATGCTAGGCTAGATTTGCTCTTAAAGTATATTACAGTAACACAAATTGTCTAAAAGGGTGTATGTGTATTGGTCATCCTGTTTTATATTTTTTAGATAAACAGCTGCCAGCAGGGTCTAAAGAAGTCGCGACAAAGCAGTCGAGCTGTCAGCAGTGTTCTAAACTTAGCCAGAGAATGATGGATCTTTAACTCTGCCCATCGAGGTTTTACAGAACCACAGAGAATGGATGACTATATAATGTATGACTACACCTACATTCTGTCTCCACATGCACAGTATGAGGGTGAAAAAAAAGGAGGAAGGACATACAGAGCTTTATGATCATTATAACTAAACCAGAGTTTCAAACTTAATAAGAAAACATGCCACTGATTCTTCTTTGGCTTCTGCTCGGGGTGATGCATGTTGAAGGACACTTCCCATATGGATGGACTGCACATCTGCCATTGCCTGTCTGTCATGATCACAGGCATTAATTGATTTTGTTGTATTTAGAGACCATCAAAATGATTAGTCGATCAATTTACCTTCCAGCATGATGGTCATCCCGCTGCATCACTCACAGGCTATATCCTTAAAACCATTAAGACTTCAGATCAGATAGTCCCATATATTTTCAGACATTGATCAGTCCAGCTGTGCATTTGCTTTTTTAGCAGTTTTTTCCTTCCTCTGGAGAAGGAGGGGCGGATTTTAAAACATGCTTCTGCGACCGGTGCTGACTGACTAAACTCAAATACATCTCAGACCAGAGATAAAGTGAATTCTGAGATTTTTGCTGAGATTAGGTCAGAACCCTCTTTACCCGCCTGCATCTCATGTACTGCTCGCCGGGATTATTTTTATCTGGAAGACTGTGGCTGATATCATTTTTCAAAGTGAGAATCCGCCAGCGCAGCATGAGTAATCCATCTTGGTTCCTCTGACAATTTCCTGTGGAACATGTGTGTGCTCTTTATTCCTGAAGGGATACCTCAGCACACAAGAAGAGATGAGTATCTCTGGAAGGGGAATAGACCAGGAGAGCAATTTGTGATTAAAGGAATCCTTTGGAAGTACATACATAAACTCCCTCTCCTTGCAATGCAATTACCAACACAATCACATCATGTTCCACAGGCGGGAATTAAGACGTTCTCACTCAGCCTGCTTCATTAAGACACCTTCCTATGTATAAAAAAAAAAAATGCACACCCTTCCACAACAATTATTCTGAGAGGGTTCATTTGCACCGAGGTCCTGTGTCTGTGTGAGTGAGAGGGAGACAGTTAGTGAGAAAAATAGTGTTTATTGTTATTTTTTCATTATAGGCATTGATAACAAGTTAACAATATTTGCATGTCTGGGGACATTATGTGATCCTGAGCACTTTTTCCCTTTATTGTTGAAGTGAGATCAGATTTGGCAAAATGTGTTGTGCATTTATTTTCATTTATCTCAGCATTATGAAAATTGGGGTTTAAGTTTTCTTGTTATATAGAAAATAAATCTGGCGACTAATTCCTGGAGTGGAACATCCAATATTCAAATGCTCTAACAGACTGTACCTAGTACTGTTAGTATTATAATGCAGTGCGCGAGTGTACAATTCCTGCTGTATCTGTCAAAGAAGTAATACGAATAAAGAAAGAGGAAAAAAAACTGAATTCATCCTAGCTGTCGAGGCGATGGGGAGGAACCTGCCATTTCCCTGCTTACATTATGGTAATACACACTGGAGCAGTGGCGGCGGTGTGCATTTCATAGAGTAAGAGATTAATACTTGCGTCGCAGCCCAGCACCCCTGTCCCCTGGTCGTGTTTTTATAAAGCAACAATATTGCCAAAGAAGCTTTAATGCTAGCCGGTGCCCTGGAGACAAGTGTCAATACACAGTGAACCAAAAGGGAAGTCATTTCAAGTATTGCCTTCAACTTACTTCACTGTTAATGTAGCCAAATAGGAAAAAAAAATAGCACAGTGTTTCAGTCGCAGAGCTTGCCTTTGTCAAGACTTATTTAGTGTCAGTCATTCTTAATCATTTACTCAGTCTTTAAAGCAAGACCGCCCTGCAGCAGTGGTCGCAGAGGCACTGGTTATATTGCTGTCGAGGTTTGATTGACGCCTCCAAAAGATCCCTGTCAGGAGGGCATTTTCGAACCGATTGATGGTCACAGTGCTTTCGCACAGCTCAAAGACTGGTAGGGTAAACTGCAACTGAGCTGGCTAATAACTTCTATCACTAAGGGAGTGATTTGTGCCCCTCTTTTGGCTGCCAGGCATTTTTAATGTGATCAGGCTAAGCACTGACTCACTGGCGTATTTAAAACACAACTTGTAGCTTTTTGTCCATCCTACCAACAACTGTCATGTTGCTCAGAGAAGTACACAGCTCTCCTGTAGCATTATAGATATTTCGAAAATGAAGCCACAAAGCATCCATTGCATTTAAGATTTGACACATTGGTTGCTCAGTCTGCAATAAGACTATTTTCTGGTCATGCAACATCTCATACCAGTTTAATAATACTGCTTAGTTCCACTTTTAGACCTCTTATATTCGTTGCCTGCAGCTTCCTGTCTACATAGCTGTGGGAAATAAACAATGATGGTTATCAGGTCAAGGCTAAATTTAAAATTAAACAGTGTCATGACATACTTTTCATATTTTTGGGGTCAGCTTTGTTTAAGTATTCAGTAGCCATTTTCTTCTTTTAAAGAGATGTGAATGCAGGTAAGTACACAGCAGACAGGTTTACAGTGAGACAATGCAAGTTTTGCTCAGTATGCCATGTGCTAAGTCTACAGCCAAGCTAACAGCTCTGCGAGGCTGTGCTTAGCGATTTACCGTGATAGTTTAGTTTGTTAATTAGCACTAAACAAAAGGCACAACCAAGGCTAAAGAGAATGTCATTCCTTTGTAGGATATTTTGATGTGGCTGAATGACGCCTGGGTGCTCAAACAAGCCACCTGTCACAGCACCCACCTGTACAATTATTCCATTATGCATAACTTTAAGCCTTAATATCATTTGAACAGGTGATAAAAATTCTGCTATGAAGTCGGACATTTTAACATGGGGGCTAACAGAAACTGACTCATTCTGCAGCCAGCCTCAAGTGGTCGTTCAAGGAACTGCAATTTTTTAGAACCTTTGCATTAGCTTCACTTCACAGCCACAACACAGCGGTTGCCTTGAGGGAACACCAAAGTTATTATAACTAATCATATGCACATAAATATCTGTGTCAAATTTCATGGGAATTGATGTAGCATTTGTCAAGTTATTTCATTCAAAACCACAACTAGTGGTACCTGAGAAATATTTATGGAGATATTGCAGTCTGGACCAAAGTAGTGGACAGGCCGACTGACACACTGAGTATGACCAGAGCTATGTTGTGTTTAAAGCACTGAAATTATTGCAACTGTTTTTTGTGCTTGTAAGCGGTTTGGTTTGATTGATGCTGTCTTGGCTTTTAAATTTCATTAGGCACTGCTTTACACTTCAAATCACCTAAGTGTTAATCGTCACCTCTCATAGAGCCACGTGGTAATGCTCTGATCATTTGCTGCAGCTCATGATCCATGTGACAAGGTGAGAGTCATTGGCTCAGGTCTGAGTACAGCAAAAATCAATACCAATTACACCTATATCGAAGAATTGTCAAAATTAAATGCCCAGGTGTCCCTGTTTCAGCGGCGTGAGCCAATAGCTTTGTTGACTGAAAGAACAACCACAAAAAAAAAAAAATCACGAGTGTACCTGCTTTGTAGTCTTTAATTGACCGTTAACCTTGATGTTGACAACTTCACATGAAAAGAGAACGCACGTAGTCATGATGTTGCATAAAGCAGACATCTGAGAAGCTGTACCACCGTTGCATCATGCTCGGCAGGTTTCAGCGTCCTGGGTCTACGCTGCACAGCTGGGCTTGATTAATGCCGCTGACAAGGCCGTTTCTCTCCAGCACAGCGCACTGTGGGGAACCTAAGGAGAGACAGCCTTTCAATTTATCTCAGACAACCCTCCCTCCTCCACCCAGTACACTTCAGGGTTTTTAAAGCAGTCAAGAGCATAGATCAACACCTGAAGTTAGGTCCCACCCCCCTTGTCCCCGGCTCAGAGGATATGGTGACCTCACCTCTTTCTCCGCACACTCGCCAACATTACAGCCTCTCGCCCGCAGCACTGTTAGCGACACTGACGTTTTGATACAATTATGATTAGAAACATCACCTGCAGGTAGGTCGATGATGGTCAATGCGGTTCGGAAATAGTAACACGGACACACCTCACCTTTATCTGTGAGCTCAGCGCAGCCGGCAAACACAATATCAAACACATACCCTGCAGGACCTTTTTCACACTTACTTTTTTTTCCATTGAGTTGACTGGTATTTGGAAGTAAATGGCCACTGCAGTGCAGAGTTGAGCAAGCTGTGTGTGTGTGCACTGAGGCAGTAGCCTCTGTGTATGGAAGGCCAGGGCTGAGACTAATTATATGGTGAAATCACCGTAAGCTTGTGACGATCTCTCTTCCTGTGGTCTCACGGCTGAGTAATTCCACTGATAGAATCTTAACCCCTATTTTCACAAGCCGGTTTTATTTACCCTGTTAATTAAGTAGAGACGGATACAGGCCTCCGCCCTGCAGTCATGCTACCAATCAGCCATGGCATCTCAGAGTCACTAAGTATTCATGAACGGTCCTGGTTGAAACTCTCAAATCAGAATCTAATCTGTGATTAGGCATATTGTTTGCATGTTGAATTTTTATGAGTGCGCTCCCATTCTTCGACGGCACTAGCGAGTTAGTGTGTTTATGTAGAAAGCGAGCTAGCGTGATTTTTACTATTTGAGCGTGAGCTTCCTGCTGCTGCTGTCGCCATTAGAAACCCACTCCACATTCCAGGCCCTCACATTGAGTTCAAAGCTCCGCTGCTCTCCACGCACAATTTTCCTGCCTTTTTTTATTTTATGTTTTTTGGGACTCATTATTTATATCGTGACAGTTTCCGCTCACAATGTAGAATTTATCAAACAGATCAAAGACAAAATATGTCTGAATGAAACATCAAGACGCGGCTTTCAAGTGCCTTTTTGATTGTGAGGATGCTCACAAAAAGGCAACGTCTGCATCTGTTAACAGCATCTCAAAGAGAATGTAAGGAAATAACAAAAACAGGCTTTTACTTTGGACCGGGCTCTTTCCTGCGATTTCCACTTCACAGTGCCCGTGATAGCTGCTCTGTGACTGATGTTATTTGTCTCTTTCATCTTGTCACAGAGGCAGGGAGGATCAACGCTGCACAGCCCCTGTCCTCGGAGGCTTGATCTCATCCAAAATACACACCTGTGTGTTTTTTGGGGGGTTTTTTTCTTCTTTTTTTTTAGGATTACGCGAGTGCATTTGGCCATCTCGCCTTGTTCAAAATAATCGCCTCCTTTTAGGAGAATTATTGCTTGTGTCCATTAAACCTGTGTGAGGCAGGGATGAAAGGAGTGGCACTTGTGTTCATCTTGCACGTGAATTATTGATACCTGGCCCTCCGCCGGCTTCTCTTGGGATGGAGGTGGGAAATGTCTCCTCGCGTAATGGGCACACCGTGCAGACATGTTGTCTGGGCAGAGCGAAGAGGGGAAAGTAGGAGCAAAACTGAAACGTGTTAATAGTAAGCCTCCATCTCTAATTCACCGCTGCCCTGCCTCAGGATGACTTCTACTGTATTTGACCTCATCTGCCTCATCTTCCATTAGTTTCAGCTTGAAATGACGAACACTTGTGCAGACAGCCGGTCTGCTCCTCTTTGTGTAACATAAGTGAAAAGGAAAGTGCCTCCCCGGTCTTCAAAAAAAAAAAAAAAAAAAGTAGACGACGCGGTGAATGGCTAAGACTAGTGTTGGCTCCACAGGAGAGCTGCTGAGGATTTAACTCTCTATAAGAACCATTGTGCTCGCATGCGGCACCACTTGTTCGCCTCCTCTTACAAGATGCATGGTGCACAAGTCTGGTGATAGCTATTTTGTCCCTGGGGATAAGGGGATTGTGGATATACAGCAGAGCCCAATGCACAAATGCAGGTACTTAGTTATGTTGAGGCTTTGTGCTGGTTAACTTGAACTGGGTCAGAGCTTGTTCTAGTTAAAATAATATGTTTTCCTCTTTGTTTGCACTCGTACTGATGCAAAAAAAAAAACGACCACTAGTTCATTGATAATAAATGCACATGTGGTAGAATTCACTTAGTTCACACTTTAGAAAACATGAGTCATCAGACAAAGTTTGCTGCATACACAGAGCGCAATGTAATTAACATATCGCAGTTGTTTTTAATTGTGCTTACTCTGCTCAGGGTTATGGTCAGTTGTAGGACTGTGGTGCCATTTAATGGACCATTTTCTTCAAATTTATCGGCCTCTGGCTTTGATGTCATTAACTGTGGGCCATCCCACACAGCGATATGCCCCTCATGTAACTGATTGCCATTGTTGGCCACTTTGCATTCAGCACTTTTCTCTCAGCCTGATATAAAACCAAGAAGCCTCCACTCAGCAGTAGCGTGTGGTTTTTAGAAGTAGATTCTCTTACACTAACTGTCTCTGCACTTTCTTATCACTCCCGCTGCTTGAAAAAGACCCAATGTAGACACAAGAGAGTCAGGAGGGGAGAATATAACACTGTGTCACCCTGCATCAACCGCATTTCACAAGTACATCCAGTTAAACGCATCGCTGGTGCAAACAAGAAAAGAGCCCCGCTCGCGTAACATCGGTGAAAGCTGATGAACTGTGCCCTGTGTCATGTGTCACTGGTATTAAACTCTTCTCCGGCTCAGACTACATCATCAGTTATCTTTAACTGTCAAATGCTTGTTTTTGAGTCAGCCAAAAGCTGTAGAGAATAAGGTTAACCTGATTTGAGGGCGTGACATCAGTCTGGAGAGCTGGTGTGCTCATACATAAAGGCTCTGTCGCTTTGAATTTTGGTCCTTTTGAACTGGTAGTTCATTAAAAGCAGTCAGTAATGATGGTAAAAGGAATAGTTGCTAATGTGTCATCTGAAAGGGTGTAAATCTTACTATTTTTCTTTGTAGTGAAGTTATTATAAAAATATAACAGGTTTAAAAAAAGGCTTTTCAGCAACCTTGAAGCAGCTATCATCAATAGTTTCATATAAAAAGGTGGATCTCATGACACCTTGGCACAATGTCTTTGCTTTCAGCCCAGAAACTTCACTTTTTAGGCTCACTATCGTTGCTCACATAGTGCCGTTTTCAGCCCACAGGCAGCTGTTTTCAGTGAGAAAGCTCTTTACCGTACGTTACCTGCTCAGCACCGAACAGCAGACAGACAGAAGTTTGCGACCAGTTAGTGAATGCGGTGGATTTGACTCGCTAGAGACCCAGATATGTTTCTTAAGACCAAACCAGAGCTAAAATGAGAGAGAATGTTGGATTTACATTCACCAGGTGGCCTAAAACACGACTCCAAATGAATGATAATGTTGCTCCACATCTGGTGGAGCAATTAGTGCTTTACAGAAAGAGCAATGAATATAAAGTGTCAAAGGAATGTGCAATTTGTCAACTGAAGGGGGTTATATCTTAGTACTGCTATTACTCTCACTTAATATGATTTGGGAAATTTGACACTGTTTACAAAAGGCTTCTCTAAAAACCTGTAAAACATATTTCCATATTTTCAGATATTTCAATTCTGAGACAAAAAAGTCACCAGCAGTCTCAGAAAACAGCAGGTAAGATACAAAAACACAAATGTTCACCAGCTGGTTGATAAGCTTGTCTGACAGTCAGTGGATTTATCAGAGCGTTTTCTTCCGACGCAGCTGCCCACTGTGGTTGGAAACAAGGCTGATGAGAGCTGTGAGAGTGAACTCTAACAAAACAATACAATTTTGGACTGCAAACCCAAAACAACGAGATAAAAGGAGCTAAAACGCTCTGTAAAGCTGAGAGGGACTGCAGAGTTGGGTGATAATCTCTGAGGGTTTATCACTTCGAGCGACCTCTTTCACATCACACAGTCATTTCACCCATCGTTAATCTGAAGATATCAACCGGTTGAGATTTAAGTGTGCATGTCCCTGCACATGTAAGTAAGTAGAATTTTATCTCTACAGCAGCTTTTAAAACCATGTTACTGCAAGTGCTGCACAGGATATAATTACAGAAATAAAAGTAGCATAAACATAGCAATGTGCAATAATTAGAAAAATTGTGAAAAATAAATTCCAGGGAAGGAAAGTTGGTAAAAATGTGTTTTTTGAAGTTGTTTTTTGACTTGGCTGCTCCTAAGGCAAAAGCACAATCGCCCTTGGATCTGTGGAGGGTACAGGCTACAGATAAGATGATCTGAGAAGCCTAGAGGTGGAATAAGGATGCAAAAGTTCAGAAATACGGAGGACCTTGTATATAATAAGCAATGTCTTATATTCTTTCCTGTCCTCAATTGGGAGTCAGTGAAGGGATGTGAGGATAGGTGTGAAGTGGGATCTTTGTTTTGTTTTGGTAAGTGCCCTGGCTGCAGCATTTGGCACATTTGGGACAGCACTGCTTGGCTGAGGCAGGAGAAAAGAAGGTTGCAGTAGTCAAGACGTGAAAAAATAGTGTATGGAGTGTGGAATTGTGCACAAATGTATAAAAAATACCACCATTAAAGAAAATCACTTGCACCCCTGTCATTAATTCCTCAGTTTGCTTGAATTTTCTAACGGTTGCTCTGACTCCTTTGACTCTGTTCACAGGTGAACGGAGCACTTTAGCGGCCACACATCATTTTACCCCTCCAACAATCAAGCTGACGCCATTCCATATTTACAGTTTGCAGATTCAGCACAGCATTCCAGATAATTAAAATTCAGTGTGCTTTGATGACTTAGTCCCCTTGATTTCCCACAGTACCGCGCTTTCAAGGGCACAATTTCCATTTTTTGCTTGTTATTTAGAAAATGTCAAGTTTTGTTAAGGCCTTTGACCTTTTTTGCAGCACTCGTGGCCGTTGTATAAAGGCCACAGAGCCACCCTTGTCCTAGATATCTTGAAGTCATGTGTTGAATTAATCACCCCTGCAAATACAATCCTATTTCTCATTGTTGTCATCTGCAAGAAGCAGAACTTAATTAGAGACATTGAGAAATGTTCTCTGCTACCGGTTAGTCACTTATCTTTGCTGCTATGTCAACCCTGTGCCACGCAGTTCAAATTTTACAATATATGCAGAGCAGCATTTGTCACTTATAGGGCACGCAAATTCTACAGCAGTATTATGAATTGGATTTGTTTTTTTTACTACAGGATCACCATTCTGGGCAACGGTAACCTTCGGATATGGAATGCAACCAAATCTGATGCCGGTCTGTACACCTGTGTGGCAAGAAACCAGTTTGGCGTGGCGAGCAGCACAGGAAGCATCACAGTTAAAGGTATTTCCTATTCCCTCTTTACATTTCATCACTGTCTCTGTTGTGGTTCAGTCAGCAGGGACACTGACCAATAAAGTACCGGACACCTTTCTCAAATCGTGTTTTCTCACTGACGGCACGTCGACTTGTTTGATATTTCATTCGGCCCCTTGAAAAACTAACCACAAGTATATATGTATGAATAAAACATGACCGACATGATGGAGAAGAAGGACGCCGATTTGTGAAGCCTCCCACCACCTCGCTCTATCCGTCGTATGATAAGTCATGAGGAGCGGGGATTTTATTTTATTTTTTCCTGTGCTGTCATCACCAGAGAGACAGACACACCTCGGTTGCTATGTCTGTTTGCAGAGGTGTTGAAAACATTCAGCTCACTGCCTCGGTGCCTCAGTACTGTCAGAGGATATGCAGTGTGAAAAAGACCTCGTGTTGTTAGATCATCTGGGCTGGGGGTTGCATTTCTGCTCCGGTGCTGTGACTTATTATGTTTCACAACAGAGAGAAAGAACTTTTTAGCTTTTGGGTTGACTCAAACACTTGTTCTGATTATCAGATCACTCCTGTGTTTTATATGATTTATCTGTTGTGTGCACTAAAGTCGACACAAGATCAGCAACTGTTAAAAAGCAGTTCACTGAAGCTATCTCTGCATTGCCTACACTCACTTCGCCCTGTGAAAGATCTTTAAGACCATTTCAGTTGCAAAATTAAGAATGTAATTGTAGCTGCTTCGGTTAAATCAAACATAAAGCACCATGGAGAAATGCAGAATCAATAATGATCCAGAAAGAGCTATGATGAAAACATGAGGGGGTTAGAGGGTTAAATTCACCTTGATATTTTTACAGAGGCTCGACTCAAATGAACAATTTAGAACTGAAATAGTCTCTGTGATTCTTTCTTTCTAACATCATCAGCAACAATGCCAATAATGCGCTTTTTAGTACCACTGATAGTTTGACCATGCCCCCACACCAATTACATCTAAACTCCTTTCTACTAAGAGATGCAAAGAGTTTGCCTACGTCTTCAGTAACAAACTTAAAGGTATTAAACCAGCCATTAAAAGTTAGGACATGTTAGGAATATTGTAAAAATGGTAAGATTTCATGCTGTTAACTACAGAACTCTTAACTACAGACTCTCTTCCTGAAGCCTTGAAATCTGCAGCCATCAAAAAACGAGTAAGCTGGTTACATATGTGATTATAGAACAACTATAATTACTTTGCTACATTTCAATCTGGATTTTGGCCCCACCACAGTACCAAGACACCTCTAACTGTCTTTTACCATATGAACCCACTGGTTTTCATGCGGCTGCTGTTCCCAGAGTGCAAACTGAACAGAGAAGCAGCATTTAGTCACTGCGCAACCACAGAGATGCAACAAACATGTACCAACTTTAACTACCGTTAAATCTAGGTTAAAAACTTTGATGTTTTTACCTTTGACTAAACCTTTAATGCTCCTCATGAACCATCCCGCCCTCCTATCCTGTATTTATACCTCCGTTCTGAACGTTTTAATTTATTTTAGGTTTCCATTCTTTTATATTGCGTTTTAATGTTTTTATGCTGTTTTCCTTTCTTTTTTTATGCTTTAAATGTATTATGTAAAGCCCTTTGAATTGCTTTTGTGTGTGTGAAATGCGCCTAGCCTTGCCTTCATTTAAAATGAATGTGAGCTGGGTATAAATTGCTGTGCATTGAGTGGCTTTATTCTGTGAACACTGCTGTTTTTCCTGTCCACGGGGAATAGTGTTCTCACCTCGTCCAGTTTCTGGGGGATTTTCTGACACATTCAGTGAACTATAGCCTCACCGTGACCCCCCTTTTTACAGAGGTTGCTTAGTTCATTTGTGTTATTGTTATTTGTTCTGCCTTGACCTTTGTTTTCTGGCTTGGTGTGGATTTATAGAATTATTGATCTCCAGTATATTGGCCTTAGGGAGAAAAGTTCATGGCTCGTATTTCCAAAGGTTTGCTATAGGTTTGCATGTATATTTCAACAGATTATTGGAATATTCACATCATGTTGGTTTAAATAAATCAGTCAGTTGCCATTGCATGCTCTCAATTTCACTGCATCGGCATATTCTGAGATGTTAAGGCAAACCGCTCGGCACAGCACATTTATTCGCCTAAGAGAGAATGTGGTTCAGTGTAAACCACATGTAAACAATCAGCACACACTGATCGTTTGGTGTTGAGAAGACATTTCACTTGTTAGTCAATGAATCTTACAGGTAAAAGAAAAAAAAAACTTAATAAAGGGGTGCCAAAATCTTTCCAGTTCTCCAGAATCGATGATGAGAAGTGCTGTATGTTTTCCACATCTCTCTGAAGTAAAATCATTTTTTCTCTCTTGAAGACAGAGCTTCTTCTCCTTCTTCTTCTGTGGTTTATGATTTTTGCTCAAAGGTTCAATCGCCTCTCTTTCGTCTTGTCTTTCTTCTACAAGTTTGGAATCTGTAAAAATCCTTTGAAATGCAGTGAAATGGCGCAGCAGTCTGCTGAAGTATCTTTTTTTTCTCCTCATATTTTCCAAGCAGTTCCTATAGAAACATGAGTTCACTCTTAGTTTGAGTGGTTTATTGAATACTGATTAATGTCAATACAACAGTGACTGTACAGTGTATAGAAGATGAATGAGTCCTGTACTGTATATATATATACAGTAATCCCATTCTTACAAAAAGACACGCCACATAATATCATAATGGAATTTTTTAAAAAGTCCCGAGCTGCTCTTTCTTCTGTAAATCACTATCAAGGCATGTTTCCTTTTTTTCTGTTGAATTATAAAAGACAGATTTCATGTATTATGAATGCTTGAAAGTCAGCAGCAGTCAAGGATGTGGGGAGAGCTTAGAGTGCACCTTGCTGCTGATTTATGCTGATGCCTCACTCTGCCTTCCATTGACGACTCTGTCTTTCCACAAAAATAATCAGTAACCTTTGCATAATTGAAGTGAAAGGAATTAACACTGTCAAATGTCCGTGTGTTTGTATTTTTGCACATGATCGTCTTAATTTTAAGCACAGGGCTCGACTTGGAGGCAGAATGAAAAGCCCAGTGTTGCTACCCTCTGCCAGTCACACTCTGCGCTCTCCTTTTACCCATTTATCACACACTGTGAAATGAAAATGGTACAGAACCCCCAGCCAATCAGTGTGTGTGTGGGGAGGGGGTGTGAAACCTGCCGCTCTCACTGTAGGTCCAGGTTGTTGGCCTATATGTGGTTTTCCAATCAGGCTGCAAGGAAACACAGCCGCGTATGTCTTCTCAGCATAAACAGACGGCGCCTTTATCCACTTATTATTCTTGTGAAAGGGAATATGAGTTTTATTTGACACCCTTTCTCACTCGCTTCCTTTCCATCATTATATGTTAAGGCTGTTTTCTGCAGCTGATGTACAAATGTTCCTGTATATGATCTTGTGCCTTTCTGTCACAATCGATATTGTTTGGAAAATGGGATGGGGTAATTTACATGCACTATTTCATTGAGGATTGGAAACCTGTTTAGCGGAGGAGAAATTTGTGTTGCAGGAGCAGCCCTTATGGGAGATGACAGTAGTTTATTCAAATTGACTTTGGTGATATGAATGCTGAAAAATACCTGTCAAAAAGCATTTGGCGTCTCCTGCTGTGAATAAGCCACCTAGCAAACAGCGGAGGAGCAGTGACAACAGATGAGCCCTGTTAATGTCCCCATTATTCCAACACTGGGGGGATATTAGCAGATTAATTGCACTTGATTATAGATGTGCTCCCTGAATTTTGATTACACTGGAGATGAGCTGCTGCAATTAGGGTTGCCTCCGATCATTACAGATGGTCAGTGAACTCAAAACTTCTGTGATCATACTGCGCTCACTTCTGTTTACCTCTGCAAACCCTGAAGGCAATTCATCTTTCCAGCATTGTGACACAACACTGCAGCCATTTACTTCAGAGGTGTTTGGCAGGTAAAAGTAGAGTATTTTGCCGAAGTGGTTATTCTATCATAGTCTTTGGGTTTCAACTTGTATTTCAGGTACTACACACTTTTTTAGCCGTGGTAAATGCATCGCTCTAGGGATGGCAATATCTTTTTTTTTTTTTGAAGTCCAAATTACTTTCTCTAATGGCACCATAATGTACACATGTATGGTTTCTAATGGAATCTCAATAACTATTGAATGGATTGCCTCAGGATGAGTTGTTTGGTGATCCCTCATCTTTTCCTCTACCGTCATTACGAGATCAAAATTGTAACTCATCCGATGCTTTGGTTTATGGCAACATACCTCCTGAACTAATACCATCCCCATCAGCCTCAGCTGTACTTTGTGTTTAGCGCTAATTAGCAAACGTGACTAAAGTCATGTGGTGCAAGTCTCAAGCAGGTCCCAAGTCATTTGTTTCTTGGGCAAGTCAAGTCAAGTCCTTAGCTAAGGCGAGTCCCTCTAACCCCCCAAAGGTTCTGCTGTCTTCTTGCAGTATCCGGACCTTATAAAGAGAAAAGACAATTAAGGTATTAGTAGCTGTCTAATCATGATATTATTGGATATTATTTATCTAAGCTGTTCCTCTAACCTAATTTGATGACTCATGCACAGGAACAGGCATGATGATGATGATCTGATCTAATTAGGTAGCATCACGAAGAGCTTGTTTGAGAGGGTCATCATGAAAAAAGCCAGTCCCAGTGTGCGCTTGCATACCAGGTAGCGTCACACAGACATGCGTAATGTCAACATTGAAAACAACATTTTTAATATTTTTCATTGAATTTCTAAACTGAATTTGTGAAATGACCACAGACAAGTGGTCGAGTCTCAGGTCATTTATTTTCTGTCAAGTCTAGTTACAAGTCATCAATCCAGTCAAGTCCAAGTCACGATGACTCGAGGCCACATGCTTTAACACGCTAAACTACGATGGGGAAACTGGTTAACATCATACATGCTAAACATCGTCATGTATGTCACTGTGAGCATGTTACCATGTTTGAATTTAGACTGCGTCGCAGAGCCACTGAGCATGAGTTACGTTAGAAAAGAACTTTTGTTTGATGAAATAAGTATTTCTTGCTGTTCCAAACAACCACACTCCAAAGTGGAGTGGAAAGTCGCTCACATTCACACTGTTGCCTACTTGTACACATGAAAAGTGACAGAAATATTTGTGTAAAGAATGAAGAAAGGGGGTTTAAGGGAGAAACTTGACCCCTGCCAACTTTCTCACCTCTACACACTTGGCCAGTCACCGAACAAAGTGGGCGTGAATGTCGCATTATCGGTTTTGGAAAGTGAGACGCAGCTTAGCTCATTGGTCATTGCTTTTGTCATCTTTTGGCTTTTGGAGGCGTAAAACATCTCAAGATAAGATAAATCATCTGTTCAGTTTACGTACCGCTCTTATTACTGAATGAGAGAAATGGTCCTAAAACATAACAGTATTTTTTTAAACCAAACTCTGGGAGGGGCTTTCTCCAAGCAGACCCTTTGGACCATGTTGACTGCCAGCAACTATGTGAAATAAATACGATGTCTGACTCCTAACAGCCATATAGAAAAATAATGTGCAGCCATCTGTCTGAGCACCAGCAGGTTGCTACAGATGTGCCACTGCACAGCATATGAATACCGTATTCAGTAAATCTTGTATGTATCTGTTGAGAGATGTATACAAGGTTTTTCCCGCAATTGAAGTTTGTCCTTGGGGAATCTCTGGAAATTGTGTAGCATTCAAAAAGAAAAGCACATAGGAGGAGTTTGCGCTGTGCTGATGAAAGCATTCTTCTTGGTTTGTTAATTTAAAAAGCAACCAGAGGAAAAAAATGTTGTTGGAATGATTTCTTCTCACCACATTTTTATTCCAAAAATGACCTGAGAGATATCAGAGGGTTGAAAGGCTTCATGTTCAGCAACATGGAATGTGATGCATTATGTTACAGTGATTTATGTACCTGAGCCTGATCTGTACCGTGAGATTTTGTAGAGCCTTTTTAAAGAAGACTTTTGACCTCGCAGTGAAAATACATTTTCTTTACAAGTGTGTGTTTGTATTGAACCTGCATCCCTCACGGATCATATGCGTGAATCTCTGTTTGAAGGACTTAGAGGGTGAGGGTGAAGCTTTGCTCTGGTAAATTTGTTTTCAAAGTCCTTGCATCACATGGCCCGTGGCTCTTCGACACCCTGCTTTTTGCATTATTCAAGCTCACATCTCTCACCTTGTGTGAAAACTATAGTGTTTGTGTCTGTGTGTGTGTGTATACACCCAAGGAGAATACTGTACACTCTTACACCCTACACTTTCAGACCATCACAGCCTGGTAGCTTTCGTGAGCATTATTCATGATGGCTTCTGTTTGTGGGAACACTGGTGAAACAGGCCATGTGAGGCATGACAGTACACGTCAGAGAGGAGCTGGGAGTCATTTGGTAACCGTGAGCTCGCTCTGTTTTGTTGCTCTACCATATGTTATTGTTGCACAGCTTCTCTGAGGGTTCCCACTGTGAGCGGGTGTCAGTAAGTCATCTGTTTGCTCCAACACCTCCGCCACTTCCTATGCCCTAAAATGGCATGTAGTTGGTTGTAGTCTAACTTTGTCTTGCTTAAATCTTAAAATATTAATCAATTTCTCATTTATTTAATCATTAAGCAATGTTGGGGGCTCCAATGGACCTTGAATGCAGCACTCATGGAGAAAATGACTCCTACGGTTGTGTGTTCAAATATTAAAATTCACGTGTTGATCTCACAGTCATGACAGGAGTTTCTGCCCTTTATTAGCAGCAAAGGAAGACGTAGAGTGGCATTGTTTTACCTTTTCAGAAGGATTATAGGGTGGAGTTTGGGGTGGATGGTTGGCCCACCAAGCACGTTGACTTTGGAGATCATGGCATTTCCGAGAAAGTTTCTGAATAAAATTATCTAATTTAGTTCTGGTTGTAGTGAAAAATGGGTTTAAAGGTCGAAACCCAAGTAAATATTCATTAATTATTATAATTATTGAAAACTTTATTCTCCTTATATGTTAAAGTGTATACCTGCTTCTTCAGCTGACCTGTTGTGCTCTGGCTGAAAGATTGTTACACATACAATACAGCATATTGAAATCAAGCATTTAAAAATGTCTCTATTGTCCAGAACTAAATTAAATAATTCTTTCTGTGAAAATCTCAGAAAAAACTATTCCAATAACTTAGAGCTGATCATTTAAAAATAAAGCGTTGACGAAATGAAGTTTTTGTTGACAATACCTGAATAGACCTTATAGATTACAGTTGACTGAGTTGTTTTTTGGAACAAGTGCAGGAGCATTTTTGGAAGACAATGACAAGAGATCAATTTTGTCATATTAGATATGTGGACCTGATTTTCTAATTTTATTAGTTTACTAATTAGTTTTTAATTAATGTTTTGTCAACAACAACATCATGACTTGATCTGTGCGTGTTGATAAATGAGATTTTCACAGACGTAATCTAATTACCGAACTTTGCTTCTTATTTTTCAGATATACAACAGCAGTCTGCATGAAAATGCAATTCATTTCTCGAAGGGTAAACCTGACCCTTTTTTTTGCCTGTTTCTTTAAATGTATTGCACAGAGGTCATTTTGTTTAGTCATAAAGTAAATGCATCCAAAATTATCGACCATGAATGTTATAGCCTCCACTCAATGACGGCCGTTAGCACAAGTGTGTTTATAACCTTTTTATAAGAACACTCCTGCATTGCAAAGCAGTCACAGAAGTTTATTGGCCGACTAAACTATCGCCCTTTGTTGGAGAAATCACACCTTGAACACTTATATGTTTAATAAATGTTTATGTAGCTAGTGTTTAATTCATTTACTCTCAATTATTCATGTTAAACAACAAACAACAGACGGCTATGGAGGGGGCAAAATTTTCTGCATCTTAAGTACAAACTGAAAACCCCCCCCTCCCTCAGTAGCACTTTCTGAGGTGCCACCCAGTCTGTCTCTGCACGTTAACACGCTCTCCATCTTGTCTCTGATTGACCCCTGTAAGTGAGTGGGTTACTATCCTCTCGTTTACAATGGCAGCAGGTAACAAGGCATTATACAAGATAGAAATCAATCAAATTATGCTCAAGAGTCCAGTGTGTGGTTGCGTAACCAACCTTGGTTGTCCATAATCCGTCACAAATGATGACAGAGGAGGGTAATAAGGGAGCATATTCCCACTATCATTGTCCCAGTGAATCCCAGGAGGGATTCTAAAGCCGGGCAGCGCACACACCACAAGGAGAGGAAGTCATGTTGGATAAGAAATAATGAAGGAAATAAATGTTTATAGTATGTTTCCATGCTGCAGAGATAGAGGAGGAAATATTTTTGACTTTAAGTACCTGTGCATCCTTCCTGAGCCTTTTGTTTTCTCCTGCTTCCTTCTACTCACATCATTTAGAGTAACTGTCTCACCATGAAAACCACTGTGAAACAGTCCTGACACTCTGTGTTTTTTTGTTTTGTTTGTTTTTTTGGTGTTTTTCACCCTTTACATCTCTTTGCTGTCCCTTTTCCTTCCTGCACTTGTTCTACAAGGTATAGCCGGCCTTTAGAAGCACAGCGGACAGAGTCGACACAGACCCTTGAATACCTCCTGTGTGTTATTACGACATTTTTACTGCACTGCCATCGCTCACCATTTAGCCCCGGCAGTAGAGGACTGTGGTTCTCAGACACACTTTCATTGTGTATATGACAAAACCTACCAGCTGATAGCATTCTGGCCTGATATCAGAAAACGACTAGATAAATCACATTGGTGGCGTACATGTGTGTGTGTGTGTGTGTCGGGGAGTAGGGAGAAGGGGGGCCAATACAATGAAGGTATCGAATTCACTCTGGATGAAGACTGCACTGCCGGCACTTTCTACATGAATCTATGCCTGTCCAGGGATCATTTGCCATGGTTAATTTAGTCTGTGTGCTCTGACTGGCAATTTCAACCAAGTAATCACAGCACCCCCAAGAGGGAGACAGGTGTTGTACACTCATAGAACAAAGCCTCTCCCTCTCATCTCGCCTCCCATGTCCTTTCTCCTTCCCTCCTCCACTGCTCACACACAAGTGCAGATAGGGGACGCTTGCCTTATTCCCTTGTGATGTCATTGTAATGCACTGCAGACTTTAAAAGAGAGCAGTTGCAACTGGAAGAAGCGCTCACTGCTGTTTACTTGTTTTCCTAGCGGGGCGTTTTGGGAATTTCGGACCGATCAGGGGGAGTTCCAGGCTGAAGGCTGAGCTGGCAGTGACACATGGAGGCTTCTCAGGATGCAGCAGAGACACGTCTCCGAGTCCCCACAGAGACGAGCTCAGGCCAAAACTAATACCAGTTATTGTAGCTGTTCGCCCTAGTTTGCTGTGTGCTCTGTCCCATATATCCTTCTATTAACTGCGTCTGACATATCCATAAGGATGATGGAAGGGCTTGGCTTTTTTTCCAACGCCATTTCCTGTGCTGAATTGTAATGGGCTGCAAGGGGGGGGGCTGTACAGCATGTTTGATCAAACGTGCACCCATGTGACTATGTGTTTCAGAGCCAACCATCATAACCACCCTGCCATCCACGCTGGACGTCACCGTGGGGGAAAGTGTGGTCCTGCCCTGTCAAGTGAGCCACGACCCGTCCCTGGAGCTCAAATTCACCTGGTTCTTCAACGAGCAGCTCATCCACTTCGGGAGCCACGGTGGATTTTTTGAGAAAGTGGGCGGTGTAAGTGCATGATCCCTTTGAGGTTTTTAAACTGCTGGACCTGTTGTGGGACAGGTTTCCAATTTCCACACAATTGAGGATTGAGTAGGGGATAAGAGATCTAGTTGCCACAGAGGTTCTCAATTTGTTTTCAACCAAGGACCCCTTACAAGATAGAAAATATACCAGAGACCCCCCTAATGTAGCCTTTTATTTACACCTCTGTAGTTTTTATATAATAGTTATGTAACAACACAAGTGAAATGACTTAGAAATATATTAGACATGTCTTCAAAATGTTTGTACCATGTATCTACCATTCACTATTTAGGAATTAAGCAACTTACTGAAAGCCTAATTAAAATGACTGCCAAGACATAAATTTGTATGTAGCACCTGTTCGCATATTTCTAAAACCATTTTTAATACAAGTCACATCACACATTGGTAGACATCTGTCAGATCTACCTACAGTAACCAATATGACACTTGAAATTCCAGTAAGAAACAGCAGCTAGGAGCAGTGATAACTATTACATTCAAACTCTCCTTACACCAGTAACATTATCATAAAAAACAAATTTAACATTAACATATGTGAAATTAAGACCACAGTAGCTCTCTCACTAACCACTATAGAATATACAGTAGGTATAGATTCCTGTTCACGCATATGAAGCTATGTTAATGCAGGATTTGTTCTGTGCATTAAAAATGAGTCACACATAATGACGAAAAGAGTCTCTGCATAACTGACATTTTTTCACCTCCATTTTTTTTTTGTAAGTGTAAGAATGTGATGCATTTTCCATCTAAATCCACGAGTTGTCACCTTTGCCAGCTGAAGCTCTAAACACATGTCAAACTGAAGAGTCTAAAAACAGGCTTTTTTTTTTTCTTCACCTGTTTCTGTACAAAACTATCCAGCACCTTAAAATCCATGCAAATCGCTGAATCTGCGCTCTGAGCTAACAGGTTTCGCTCTTCGGGGTGTTGATATCAAGCAATACCTCATGCTGATCTCCCCAGAAGTTTTCAGTGTTTCCCGATGACGTCCTTCAGAAATGTTTTTCAGATGACCTGGCAATACATAAAATGAACAGCTAAGAAACAAGCATTATGATGTTGTGTTGAAGAATTCCCATTTTATTAGCGTGAGTGTGCTCTCCTGCTACACAAAAGGCATTGATTTATTTTTCAGCCCCTTCAGAGATTTCACAGTATAAAGGTCAAGAGGTGACTCTGAAGATTCATTGGTACATCAATATTATACTTCTTCTTCTTCTTCTTTTAGGAGGGTCATAATAAATTCAGCCGCAGTGCAGAGGGAATGTTTGTATCAAGTGTATTATTTATGGCCAGAAAATTGCTGCCTGTGGTTTATTTTAAAATGAAATTTACATACACACCCTGCAACCAGTCTCAGTCGGCCACCGTACACTTTAAAAGGTTTGTAGCTTACATCTCAGTGCGTGATACGCAGGTTTATTTTTTCCTGAAATAAAGAAAATCAAGGCGCTTTCAAAAGCTGTAAGCATAAAGAAAAAAATTACAGCACTGAGGTGTCTTTTCTTGTTTTTTTTTATGATTTAGGTGCTCCTTCTACCATTATTTACAGCCACCTCTACCTAATAAATTGCTGTACATCTACACTTACATTAATTAAGCTACCAGCCACTCCAGTTCCTGCTGCCTTACTATTACAGAACCTGCCCCGCTCTACTCCGATGAAATGATAATGTAGGCGTGGGAATTGCAATTAGAGATGGAATAAAAGGCTCCCTGGAAGAACTAACTGTTTAGTTTAGCCATTAGTTCTCCTTAGAACTGAAACTGCTCGATACCACAATGAAAATCAAGCTATTTGAGAAAGTACATTTCTGTAATTATTGTGATAAAATAAAAGCAAGTGTGCTCAACAGAGAGAGGTACTTCTTCTGTACTTTTATGGAAGGAAAGGCTGCATGAGGAATTATGGATTTATTTTTCGCGATAGACATACATAAGAATGAGCTTTCTGTTTAGCTGGTTTTGTTCCCATATGGCTGGAAAGTCAGTATTGTTCTTGAATTACAATAGCTGGGGCTTACCATGTTGCTTATGGAACTCTGTGTGCGTGTGTGTGCGTGTGTGTGTGTGTGTGTGTGTGTGTGTGTGTGTGTGTGTGTGTGTGTGTGTGTGTGGTTGTGCATGTGTTGAATGACAGCAGCATTCGGCAGGAGACATTATGATTCGAAATATCCAGCTGAGGCATGCAGGGAAGTACACGTGTGCCGTGCAAACAAAGGTGGACAGCATTTCCATTGCTGTTGACTTGGTTGTCAGAGGTAAGCCACAACAATGGACGTTCATTCTGCTTTTTCTTTCACTGAGAATGTACCTGCTTGACTACTGAACACATCCTTTAGCTTACCTCTGTTTAATGGTTCAAAACATTTAAATAATTCATCATTTATCCACTGCCAAAGAAGGAAGGAGTTAGTTGTTAGTGATTAGTGCTTACAGTGACCGATTGTGGCTCACTGAGGAAGAAGTAAAGGGATCAGATGAAAAGGGAGGCGAAAAGAATTTTCTCTCTTCAAGGTTTAAAAGGAAATCTGCTGTCTAATTAGACCAAATAGCTCCCAAAGGTTTCACAGTGAACTGACTTCGCTACAGTAGCCGCAGGTGCTAAAACCACAGCCACTCTCTCCGCCATCTTTCCATCTCTTCCTGATTTACATTTCCTCCCCCTCCCTCCCTTTTCCCCTCTTTCCTCCATCTGTCTCTCTATCTTTCCTCTTTCCTGCCTGGCTATGCCATCTATCAGGTCCCCCGGGCCCCCCCACCAGCATCCATGTAGAAGAAATCACTGATACCACTGCCTCTCTGTCCTGGAGGCCTGGTCCTGATAATCACAGTCCAATTACGGCATACACCATCCAGGCCAGGACACCATTTTCCCTCGGGTGGCAGGCTGTCACCACAGGTAAGCTCTCTCCATCCAGCCGTGGCTTCCTCCAATCACGTGTAGGAGGAGTCACTCTTCATTCTGCCTCGCCTGTGAGAATATTGGAGATGTAATTTTTATCCCAGCACCAAATGGTGCGCAATCGTAGCATGACCATTGACCGCCATTTTATCTGACTCCTGGGAGTCCTGAAACATGGATCTCATCCTGATGATGAAGCTTGTTGCCAAGGCTGTAATTTGATAGTGTAGTTAAGTGATAGCACCGGCATAATTTTTCCCCATATCCTCTTTAATGGGGCCCTCAGCATTCACGCATGACTTGTATAATGTGCATTTATCCCACACTGTATACCTTGTTGTATTGATATTTTTGTGAATTAAGGACACTTTGGTCTAAGATAGTTTTACTAGCCTCATTGATTCACAACATCAGGATCATATATTTGAAATGGAACTACATTATGACCTTGCAGGTAGACAGAGCTCCTCCATCAACAGAAAAAATCGACTTTTTGTCATTTCTTGTGGAATCATATTTGTTCATAGTCGTAAGTACCAGTCAAAAGTTTGGACACACATTCTTATTTAATGGTTTTTCTTTATTTTTATAGTAGCCATGCTGGCCCTGAATCCACAGAGGTTAGAACCAAAAATCACAACTTATGACTCATCAGACCAAAGTAAAGATTTCCACTGGTATAATGTCCATTCTTTGTGGTTCTTGGTTGAAGGTTCTCTTTTTCCTTTTAGTCTGTCTCAGTAGTGGGGGGGTTTTCGACAGTAGTTGAACTATGAAAACTCTTTCAGTCTCTGAACAATTGATCTTGAGATGTGTCTGCTACTTGAACTCTGTGCATTACTTTTGTGGGCTCTGATCTGAGGTGCCGTTAATTGGTGATTTCTGAGGCTGGTAACTGTAATGAACTTATCCTCTGCAGCAGAGGTAACTCTTGAACTTCCTTTCCTGGGGTGGTCCTCATCAGAGCCATTTTCATCATAGTTTGATGTTTTTTGCAACTGCACTTGAAGACACATTCAAAGTTCTTCAGACTTTCCAGATACACTGACCTTAATGTCTTAAAATAATGATGGACTGTTGATTTTCTTCACTTAGCTAAGCAGTTCTTGCCATTATATGGATTACGATAGTAGTCAAATAAGGCTGTTTACTGTATGCCAACGCTACCTCATTAAGAAGGCTAGAAATTCCACTAATTAAATTTTGGCAAGGCACACGTGTTAATTGAAAACCATTCCAGGTAATTTCCTCATGAAGCTGGCTACTAAAAGTCTAAAATATAAAACATATTTTACTTTTCTTGGCTTACCACATAATTTCATATGTGCTATGTCATAATTTTGATGTCTAAAATGTAGAAAGTAACAAAAATAAAGAATTACCATTGAATGAGAAGATGTGTCCAAACTTTTGACTAGAACTATATATTGTACAGTGATTTTGATACTTTGCCAAAAATCCAGCAACATACACATCATGCTTTATCACTCATGTTACTGGAGAGCTAAATAAATATCTCAGAATAGTGTATCATAGTGTATATCTTGATATGTAATTATAAGTGATCTTTATTGGGGATTTTTGAGTTGGTGTGGGCATCATATGTCCTTGTGAAGGATTACACCTGTCCTATGTACCTGTGGTGGCGTCCTACCAGGCCTGTCAGCCTGGAGGACAGTCTGATGCTGATGTTAAGCTGACACACACACACACACACACACACACAATGTACACTCACACACACAAAGTTTCTTGATACTGATGGGGGCACTGTGTTTTATGCCAGTTCCTGAGGTGGTGGGGGGCCACGAGCTGACAGCTACAGTAATAGACCTGAGCCCTTGGGTGGAGTATGAGTTTCGAGTCCTGGCAAGCAACACCATCGGGACCGGCGAGCCCAGCAAACCATCTAAACAAGCAAGGACAAAGGGGACCTGTATGTACTGCATGAACATAGAAAAAAATGTCCTTATGCCTCAGAAATGTATCTCATGTTTGTTTGTTCTTACCTTTCAAGACATCATTTACATAATTTCTTCAAAGGAACAGGAATAAAGGACTGATTTAGGCATGAAGAAACATTTTCTTGCCAAGAGTCAGATAAGAGGATTGATACTCTCATACTCTACTCTCATGCTTACCTGTTAGATATGAAGAAAAAGCCAGGAGAAGGTTAGCTTAGCTTAGTTTAGCATAAAGACAGGAAACTTGAGGAAACAGAAGCCTATCTGTCCAAAGGTAACAAAATACCCCAGCGACATCACCTTCAAAGTTCAAAGGTTATATTTCAGAGGGGTGGGGGTTAGGTTTAACTGTACAAAAACTTTGCACTTGTACCAATTAAACAAACAAACATGTAAATTAGTGGCTTTAGATGTGCTGGCAGGCTGGATGACTTATTGAAATGAGGATTGTGTGTTGGGTGTGGTCAGTTCTGTTCCATAAGAAAGTGATATTCTATTAAAAGAAGGACCTTAAGAAAAAAAAAAGAAAACATTTCAGTGACACAGCATCAACAATCTATCCAGAGAGAGCTGGATTCACCAAGGTTACCTTTTTTGTCTGCCTTGTTCTTTTGGTGTCTTTTGGTATGAAAAGCACCACAGGCTGGCCACGTCTGCAAACACGACCCAGCTGTGAGAAGTTTGCTGTTGTCTTAAAGGATGTCTGAATGTTGAAGTTCAAATATGTCAAAAAGTTACTGCTCTCTGAGTAGCAACATGAGAAATGATTACATGTTCCTTCTCACGTCGTGTGAAGTCAACAGGGCCTAAGCTGATCTGTCTTCTTCCTCCAGCTCCGAAGGTCACACCAGCTAATGTGAGTGGAGGCGGTGGCAGTCGCTCCGAATTAGTCATCACATGGGAGGTAAGCAAGCTTGCTCAGGACCCCCTCATCCATGGAGGAGGGAGCCAGACGTCATTATTCTCTGCAGATCTGGGCCCCTGTTTCATTAATAACAGCTGAATGGCTTAATGTATGGCATTTCATTTTTAAGAACAGAGAGGCAATAACTGTTGCTGTCACCGTAGGGGAGAGAAAAATGCTTTTGAGGTTTCAATAAGATAATTAAACTCAATGGTTCCTTGAAAGTCACAACTTTGTTTCAGATTTTCCCTTTCTTTCTTTTCGTTCTTTCTTTTCTCCATTTCTTTCTTTTGTACAAAGCCTCCTCATATCAATCCAGCTCCAAAAGCTTATATTTATTCAGGCTGCTCAAAATCATCAGTGCATGCTGTGAAACATTTGACAGAACCAGTGTTGATGTTTCAATATGCAGAAGTTCAATTAAATTCTAAGTTCTGCTTAACAAAGCAGCTATTTTGCCTCAGCCCTGAAAATTCCTGAGGCATTTTCCTTTTGACATAAAAGCAGGGGCAGAGCATTGCATTTTTAATTTTCCAGCTTGCTAACAGGTTTAGTGTGTTACCTGTGGTGGTACTAAAAATTATTTTTAAAAAAAGTTTTGTCCTGAGGTTGGCAGTAGGGTAAAAGGCATGGGGTCATTAAAGCCAAGTTAACCTCCTGGCAATCTGCCAATCAGATGTTGGGAAATTTTGTCTTTAGTGTTCAGATTTTGGCTTGATGATGGCACTAGAGGAAAAGTTTAGTTTTGTTCAGTTAAGCCGCACATGTAACAAAATAACACAAGAAGCTCATAACCTGAAATAATAAGGAAACACAATTAACATTTAAAGAAAGTTTGGTAAAAATTTAAGCTATATAGAAGTCCATGTGTGTTATGGAATTTTCTATCCTTAGGTTACACGAGGTCACCTGTGGGCCTTGAGGTCCTCGGCAGTACTAATTGTTTGACTTTTTCTGGGAGCAGTAGGTGCCAGTCTATCTCAACACTGTGGTGGCCAGGGTCGAAGAGACCTATTGCTGCCTTCCTAGACATAATAGATAGCTTGCCGTTGACGTAAACAGACATCTGTGTCTCCAGACTAGAATATGCTGACGATAACACCGTTCTTGGTAAAAACATTCTCTTTGTCTCATTTGGGGCGTATAGTATTTGTGGTGTTATCTTGAGGTTTAAAGTCTATCCACCAGCACGAGTTCGGCAGAATGTGAGACTGACTCAGGCACTTCTGATGTACTTTGAGAGTGTCTCTAATTCTCCTTGGCCAAGCGTCAATAAATATTACAGCATAAGACATCAGAGGCTCCTGAACACTTTCTTCCCTCCTGACCTCACCATTGACCTTTGACTTCAGCAATTTCTCCACAACAATGTGGAAAGTGTTAATGTGAAAGACAAAAATATAAATATAAATGAAGATGCTGCGTTCAAGTTATATTAGAGGAACAGTATGAAGGAAGAACAAAAGGGGTCCTAGAATGGACCCCTGTGGGACATCACAAGTAATTGAAGCTATATGTATCCAATTGTCCAATAAGCCAGTATATTTGCAATAGAATTTAGAAGCTATTTGTAGGCCTCAGTGAGTCCATTGAATCCATATTGTAGTGACTTTTACAAAGAATTATGATGTACTCTAAGTTTTTATTAAATCCAAAAATGTTCTCAAAGACTCATTACAAAAAGCCAAAGTCGAAGACCAAAGTCTGTGTACCCACAGGCCCTGCCTCTGGCAGGGATAAAACCGAAAGAAGAAGTGATTTTATTTATGAGCATGTATCTATTAGTGGATGACTGTAAAGAGGGTGGGTTTATCTACTAGAATGAAGTCTGCAGCTATAAATGTATGAGGCATCAGTCTGGACAACAGCTGCTGGTGTAGTATCATGCTGAGTGCACTGTACTGTGTAATTGATGTGTCCAGTAATAGTTCTTGTGTGTACAGCATGTTACATCTGAGGCAAGAAATATGCCTCAAAAATTGAAAGCTGTCTTCCATCTTGGCTTTAGTCTTTAGGTTTCAAAATATATTGTACTGAATAAACTAAGGGATGTTTTAAAAGTATTTTATGCACAGAGTTGCATTGAAATTTGGTATTTTGTTTAGATTAAACTCAGTTTTTTCCTGCAGCCGGTTCCAGAAGAGCTGCAAAATGGACCGGGGTTCGGCTACGTCGTAGCTTTTCGACCCCACGGGGCCACAGGATGGATGCAGGCTGCTGTACCATTAGCCGAAATGTCCAAATATGTCTTTAAAAACGAAACCATCCCGCCCTTCTCGCCTTTCCATGTGAAGGTCGGGGTTTACAACAATGAGGGGGAAGGGCCGTTTGGACCTGTAACCACTATCTACTCTGCTGAGGAAGGTACGTATGATATTGTGACATACACAACAAGTTATGCAGTAGCTCTATTTGCTCAGCCACTATTAATGCATGAGTACATGACTAGATCCACTCAGGGTCTGAACAGTGGCAACAGTGATCTTGCAGCCAACGTTCTTCTATCAGCACTCGCAGACGTCTTCACCATATTTCCCTCCTTCTGTTGTTTGGATGAAAGACATAGCTTTGAAACAGTTTTGATGTTGCCACTTTGAGGGGGTCATCAAAGCTCAGTGTTACTTCTAAAATCATTCAGAGTCTTTATACATTAACTCCAGAGCCTGGCCGAGCGCCCACCAGGGTCCGAGCCAAGAGCCTCTCTGCGTCTGAGATTGAAGTTTCGTGGAAAGCACTGCCCTGGAATGCCAGCAAGAAAAGAGTGCTGGGCTATGAGGTGAGCTACACTGAAATACCTTCTTTGTATATGCTTCCATTGGATGCAAATATGTTTTTATGTGCGTATTCATGCTGTTGAATCCTGTTCTCTTCTATTATTGATGAGTGTTTCAGGCTCATGCACCTTGGGCATAGGAGATAATAGCTTGCTGCATGCATAATGGTCGAGTCTAGTCCCATGCTTGTGGGTTTAGTTGTGTTTCTCATGTTGTTTATCTAAGTACTGTAACCACCCTGATTAGCGTACTGATGCAATACTCTAAGGGATAGAACGTTTAGCTTCTAATCCACACAACAAAGCAGTTTCAGACACTGGCTTTGCGCTCAGTTAGTTCTTGTCATTTTAATTCCACTCATTATTGAAATCCAAGATTGGAACAAAGGCGCTGTTTTCATCCACGGATTGCATAAAGTGCCAGAATTATAAATTGTTGACCACTCAAAGTCAACAGAGGAGCAGGGCCTGAGCAAACCATTCCTGTGAGGAAAGACAAATTATATTTGTGTTGTCAAGCATGCCAGCTATTTCAGCCCTGACAAGCAGGGTGACAAAGAAAATCTGTTATCAGTTGAAGTTGATGGCAGGGGATTTTTGAGGAATCTTTTTCTTCTTCTTCTTTGTTTTCCCTTTTTCCCCCTCTTTTGCATATAAGACCTCACTCTTTACCACATTACTTAAACCATGACACATGCCTGATATAAGCACTGAGACACGTAGCTCATGGTACATGACATGTTGCTAAAGCTCGTTTTCAGACCAGTTCACATCTTCCATCCACTTGAGTTCACATCTCCCCATTTCCAGTTTGCACTTCATTGACAGGGTGTAACAGAAAGCTTTTAAGGTGTCTGTAGTGTTTTCTGCATTCACGTCTGCGGTTCTGCCCTGTTGCTTTTCAGCTGAGGTACTGGAGTAGAAGTGAAAAGGAGGACACGGCCAGCGTGCAAAGGACTGTAGGAAATCAAACATCTACTGTTATCCGTGGTGTGAAAGGCAGCACCACATATTACATCTCGGTGAGGGCGTATAACACTGCTGGAACAGGTCCTCCCAGCACCACCGTCAACGTTACCACTAAAAAACCACGTCAGTATCCGATCTAATTATAAATCTCTGACTGGTCACCAGTCAGCTCTTGTTTGAGGTGGATAATGTGTTTTTCTCCTCTCAGCACCCAGTCAGCCACCAGTTAAAGTGATGTGGAACACATCAAACTCCAAGATTATAGTGAACTGGGAGCAGGTCAAAGCCCTGGAGAACGAGTCAGAGGTCACTGGTTACAAAGTAAGCACCCCAGTTGCTTGGTTTTATCAGAAAATTGTGTTTGTTGCCATGGCTTTGGTTGCCTGACTCTTAACTTGACTTGTGCCATTTGTCATCAGGTGCTCTACAAGAAGAATCGACACAGCCGCCCTAACGTCATGGAAACCAACACCACCTCCGTGGAGCTCGCTCTGCCCACTGATGAGGATTATATCATCCAGATAAAGCCATTTGGAGAGGGAGGGGAAGGCAGCAGTAGCAGGCAGATCACCATCCCAAGGATACCAGGTCAGTGGAGAGCTAGTTAGTGCCTCCCTCGTGGCTGAGCTGAGTAATCCAGTCCCTGGCTGCTGTCTTGCCAGAACAGATTAGCTATCAACATCGCCAAAGGAACAGAGAGAGTGGGAGACTAATGTGCTACATGTAACATTTGTGTAATTATGGCCTCTACGTGACATCGTATTGCATGAAAAGTTGTGCAATTTATTTAGAATACTGTCTCGTTCCGCTGCTCAAGTAATAACTCTCAAGCTTTTTCTGGAAATTAATGTTTTCAGCTCGTAATTACTAAAGCAGGCTGGAGAGGCAGCTGATTAAAGAAATGAAATGCCAAAAAGTCTTTGTGGGTTTTTTTTTTTTTTTTTTTTTCTCCCTCCACAGCAAACACACTAACAGCCTCGTTCTTTTCAATACCTTTCAGGCCCCAATGCAGTCGGCTCAGCATCCAAGGTCTCCACTCTATCAGCCCTCAGTACAATAGCATTGTCTTTCACAGCGCGGACATCTTTATGACAAACAGCTCCCAGCAGACGTTGCATCTGATGTGCAGACAGCTCTACAGCGAAACGCAAACACAGCCAACTCTGGTGTAACTACATCCATTCATTTAGATTTTAGAGGCAGAAGGAAAATGCTGATAAAAAATAAAAAATAAAAAATAAAAAAATACGCCATTGAGATGAGAGGTATAGAGTCCCCTTCAGAGCCCAGGCTAAGTAAAGGAGATTGACCGATGTCGTGACTATGTTGTTACCAAAGCAGCTTTCATAAGAAAAAAAAATAAAGAGAAAAATGTCTTATATGCATCTTTTTGTATGACATGTTGAGCTTTTATAGATTTTTTTTTTCTTAATCAATCTGAAGTCAGTCTGGGCTAACTGGGGTGAGAACAATTAAGTGCATGGCAAAAAACATCATCAAATTTTCCAGTCTGGAGGTTAAGAATGTGATCACCTTTTGTCTTCTAAATTAAGATAATACTTGTGACTTTGGTCCAAACAGACCAGAGTAGTTTTTTTTTTGTTTTCTTCAAGTGAATGAACTATTACCTGTTACCTGTTACATCTCTGCATTTCTAGTTCTGCAATATTTAAAAAAAATATATATATTTCACTCGAAGGAATGCATGGACATGTTGGGTGTTCGTCATTATTGGTCATCATACCAAGTACTGTATGTGAAGAGGGAATTAGCATTTTAAATAATCTGTCACTAGACAGCACATGCTGACACTTTACCAGTATGGCAAAGTGTCAAACTGTCCAAAGTTAGCCAGCTAAATTTGATTCATAAAGAACATGGACTAATATTTTCTTTCGATATGTCAAACATTTGCAGAAAATACAGAAAAATATCAACTCCAGGCTATCCTGCTACATCAGAAAATGCTAACTGGCATTAATTACATAAAGCATAGGTTGGGATTTTGTGAAGTCTGTCTTATTGCAATACTCCCATGCCACATATGCATTGAACTATGAGTTATTGCAATTTTTCTGCTGGTCCACACTGGCCCCTCTGCAGAAACAGTCTTTGTTCTGTGCAAAAAAGGCCTTCTAAAGTCCGATTTAAGCTAACATGAGTTAGCGAGTTAGTGAATCATGTAGCTGTGTTTCAAAGTTCTGTTATTTTTCGTGCAAAATTTCCTGCTAGTCCCCAAGTTTGTTACAAAGATAATACATCCAGACCAGTTCAAAGATACTTGATTTGCTAAGTGAAGAATTCTGAAACCTCATACTAGCTTCTGCTGAACTAGAAGGACCGTATATTACATTATAACTGTACTCAGAAGGGATCACTTCACAGCCAGCATGGACAGACTGAAAGATTACAGTGACCAATAACTCTTTCAGAGTACATGTGGCATGAAAACACAGAAAAATCCAAACCTTAACATGCTGTTTAGCATGCCATGTTTTTGGTGCCAGTCCTCTCTGGGAAGGTGACCAAGAGCTCACACAAAAGTCAATGGAGTCCATAAAGCCATCCATGTGATAGTTACTGAGCTTGTTACCAGAAATAGCACCGTGCTGTCCCCTGGGTTCCTCTACCTTGGCCATTGAATTGCACTGGTGACCGGACCACCCTTGTGGCTGTCTCATGCTCCTCATTCTTTCAGTTAGCCCTGTGTCTAGAGCTATTCTTTGCCTTCTGTGTGCCTCATCATATGTTCAAAATCCTCAGGTCCTTAAAGAGCCTTAACTTATCATATGTATATCAAAAACATTAGAAACATAGAAGCAGCTGCGGTGATGTTTACATGCTGCTGTGTTGATAGATTCTGTATGTGGTCAGGATTTTGGGGGGGGCAGCATCCTTTTTGCAATTCTGAGGTTACTAAGGTTAGTTTGAATGGCATTCTGCTGTTTCGCACGGGATATTGGCAATATACGAGGGCCGGGTGCATTTTTATAGGTGTGTATTCTTAATAAAAGACGTTGCTGCTGATCTTTTCCTTTTCCCATTGTCTTCTGATGCCATGTGGGAGTGCTGTGCTACAGAGGTGCAGTGCAGTCTGTATGTAGCTTGTAATCCAGTTAAGTAGTTTGTACTTTGGAGGGAAGTGTACTGTAGGCTACTGGGTCTTGCTCAGAATCATGCATCAAGAAATGTGTAATATACTGTTTTGTACACTTCAAATCATTTATATAAAAGAACCTTTCTAAAGAGATGATTTACTTGGTTTTTATGTAATGACTCTGTTTCATACTGTAGCTAACTGTTGCTCAGCATGACTGTACTTTGTCCTCTCTCTCTTCTGTCCATCTGCAAACTGACTGAATGGCTTTAGGAACATGCAAGGTTCATGCATCTGATAGGTTTGTGTATACTGTATGTGTACCATGACTGCTGAACCGTGGTCAGCCCCATGTCTATGCTTCTGTCCGAGTCAGCCCCTCTGAGACATATTGGCTCTACTGTCCATATACGCTCTACATGAGGGTTTCCTCTGTTGCTGTTTGTTGTTTATACTGTGTTAATAAAGTTTATTGATTTATAGAACAATGTCAAGCTCTGTTGGTCCATCCGTCAATACATATGACCTATACGAGAACTGACATATAGGAATGTTCTTCCCCTGGCCTTGGCATTTGTTCAGAATACAATTGAATGAGACCAAATATCTGGATTTAACAGTTAAGGGGGGTAGATACATCTTTAAGATTTATTAATGGTGTACTCCAGTCATAAAGTATTGAAAACATTGAAGCAGCAGAGGCTTACATATCCTGACTTTTAGTCACTGGATCCTGCACTTCCCATAATGCAACATTAGTCTCTGCATGCCTTTTTAAATGGCTACATCTTCCAAAATGTGCATCCTAATTCTGAAACACAGGCTTTCTGCTAAAATTCTGGCCTTGGATAACCGTGTATGACACCACTATGGATTATTTTCTTGAGACAGGAGGAGGAGACATGATATAACTGTTTTCATAGGCTCAGAAGTACCCCTCATGACTAGTAAAGACTGATCTTAATGTGTAAAATCTGTGCAATGCTCCTAGTATATCATCTGTATTTTAGAACAGTCGTTTAATAACATAAAATGCTGTAAATCTATGGCATTTTCTATAAATGTGTGTGTGAAGTTTAATAAATATGTCGAGTGAAGTTTGTTGGTCGCAGAAAATACACTAGATGGCACTAAGAGCACACAGTTACAGTACATGTGCTGAATTTGGCCACAAGGTGGCAATATAAAACAAAGGTCATTTTCCTTTTGCTCCACTGCAATCAGAATACGTCACCATTTATCATCCATATGTTACTAAAAACATCAATGTATTACATATAATGCATTATTAATGCATGAAGCCATATACTTAAGTAAAAAGAATACATTTCCCCGTTTTACCTCTTCATAATAGGTGATTAATTAAAGTGATATCCCTCTCCCCTCTGTTCAGAATCAGAGACAGTCTTTGATACTGAGACATTTATTTATGCATGTATGTTTTCCATTTAGACTGAATGCAAATACAGCAAATACACACCACCAAGCACTAGGGGAATGTAGAGCAAAAGGCAGTGGAGAATTCAAGGTGGAGGCTAAACAGTGGAGCAGTTTGACGTTCTTCACGGAAAAAAAATCCATATCCATAATCTGTACTATGCTGGTTTTTGTACGTTAATGGGGCCAATAAGTGTTTTCATCTCGCTGTGGACTAACAGTCCAGATTCAGAGAGACTTCTTTGTCGCTACAGTCAATGTCACATTCTTTACAAGACACTAATTCACTTTCTTGACAGCTCCTCCTCACCTTGGACTGAGAGGAGAGGTCGTTTCTACATCTGTGGTTATTAACAGCACTTTCAGCCGAGCACTGATAACCGTGGCTCCCGCGCCCGTAACCCCAACTCCAAACATAAGGCACCCATTCATAGAACATTTCTGTTACATTTCCATCCTTCAGATTGTACTTCCTGCCTACATCTCATGACCCTAAAAAACACATCCCTGCTCCTCTCGATTTCTACATAGTTTACAGGATAATACACAGGAGTATGGATATTTATATATAAATACAGGCCGTCCACCCTTCAACTCACCACCTCACCCACAGTACACAGCTTCTCTCCTGATGCCTACAGTTGTTTCTCTTTCATCAGTAGTGTGTCCAATACTACAGCAACTACAGCAAGGTTATTTTTCAGTTTACAGTATATGTGCTGTTATCACTGCAAGCAAGTGCCTTCACAACAGTCCAGTGTCATATGACCAGTAAAAATAAAACGCAAAAAAGAATATACAAATAATCAGTTGTTTCCTCAGACACATTAACAGCAGGTCGACAGTTTCAAGTCAGGGGATGGGAGGATTAGACGACAAGGGCGACAAAGCCATGGTCACAAGTGTTGGAAAAGCTCCTTTGAATATCACTAACTCTGTGTTATAGGTTTTGGTTACGCTTCGGTACACATGAGAGTTCACAGTTTTCTCCCTTTAGAGGACAGAGGATAAGAATAATGGCTGCTTATTGCAAATCTCACAAGCAGTGCGCCTCACTGCTTCAGTTAACAGTAGCACAAAGTTAACAATGACGGCAACACGGTATAACATGGGTCAGGCTCCATCAGATGGGTTTCTTATGTATGATAAGTGATGCATAGTATAGTATTAAAGGTCATCCAGGATATATGTTACGTGACAGCCAAAAGGATCTGTAGGTAGACGGCGTTTAATGTATGCCACACTATGAGTCTCGGCTTTGTCTGTTAAGGGGAACAGAGAGGAAAATGCACAGGCCTCACATTCACCACTCCTATAAATACAATTACAAACTCATATACCATAACTTAAAAGAGTCAATCCAACAGAAAACAAAAAAGTACCCATGTTAAACTTGTGGTTTTGAACTTTTCAGGCAGTGTTTGTGAACATGTTCATATGATTCAAAAAAGCTGCTAAGACCAAAGTTATTACAGTCCAGATGAATCACATGACTGTGTGTAATATGAAAGTTGTGGTTCATAGTATCGAACCATCAGAGAATTATCACCTAACTCTGCTGTTTCCCTACATAGCATTTTAGCCTCTTTAAGCTAATTGTTTAGTTTTTAATGGTCCTTTACTGATTTAGTTCAATCTAGTGAGCACCAAACTGCAGATAAAGCTAGATAGGTGAACAAAGTGGAGACTTCAGCAGCTAAAGAGTCAAATATTTCCCTCAAGAGAATGAATATTGGTCATCCGTCTATGCTGGATGTTTAAATAGATAACTATTTGCAACACGTGTGCCATTATAATGTGTTACATTGGCACCAAGTGGCCAAAAAAAATTACTTATATCAGGTTCAAGGAATAGATATGATGCTGATATACATTTGTTTTGAATGAACAGCACGCACACAACCAAAGGCCTGTCCCCCTGTTCACTGCATTTCTCTTCATTGCATCACAATGTGGCAAACTAGTTTCCAGTTCAGGGTGAGGTCTCTCTCATTAACTGCGTGAGATCTTGAGTGAAACACAACATCAAACAAAGTAACAGCACAAAAAATGAAGCTCTTTCAAAGAGGTTTTAACGTGTTCCCACATGACAGGTGAAACGTCCAAAAACACAAGAATAACACATAAACTCTGTTTCATGATGAAAGTCAGTAAAATGAAGTAAGAAGAAAATGAAAACATATCATCACATTTCTGAAATGTATTAGATAAAACATTATTTATATTAAAATTTCTCTATAAATCCTATACCTGTGCCCAAAACATGTGACCAGCATTTCTTTATGTAAATGGCGTGTTGACACCAAAATGAAAATGGTAAGCGGGGGCAAGTGGGACGAGGACAGTGATGCTTGTACGTTGGAGACTGGAGCCAAAGCAGAGTTCTAGTTGTCCACTGAAGTGTTACACAACTGTCCTTCTTCAGCAGAGTCCATCAACATCACTTTGTGTCCACCACTCACTGGCCCAGTGATTTTTACAGTTTCTCCGTAGGTGCTCAGTCCCAACATCTCAGAGCTTCTTATGGAATTCAGATGTGAACGTGTCCGTGTATTTTCTTTTTTTTTTTTTCATTCCCTCGGCTATTTTGTAATTGAATCATGCAGATTATAATCATCTGATATTATACATATTTCATAAACAAGCGAACACTGGACATAAATTAGACCCTCTATAGATAAAAATGTAAAAAGCTAATAAGACAGCTGTTGATTATACTGAAGGTGTCACAGCCAGGTGGCAACAACGAGCAAAAAGGCTGCCTCTTGCCGCTTGGCACCAACCTCCCATCCCACACCCTCCACCACCAGAATTGTTCCCATCCTTTCACTACAACTCCTGCTCTTATATCTTATTTATTTCATATGTGTCAGTAACACAGGGGGTGATGGGCTGATTGATTCAAATGACCCTCAGGGTTCAAACATATTAGATTAAATAATATGCAAGTAAAGTTTCAGGTACATGACTCTTACAGTGGTGAATTCAAATCAACAGATTACAGATGTGACCGGGTTTCACTTTCAGTATTGCACTCCACTTGATTAAACCAAGTGGTAAATCATCCAATAGTAGGCGTTTCCTGTTCCATAAGGAGGTGGAGGGCTGGGACGGGCCGGGACAGGACGGGAAGCCAGGTTGGGTCAGAGGCTGAGTCACAGTTGGTTTGTCTAAAGGGACAGGAGTGGAGGTTTACTGCTTCGTGGAACGCAGTCTGTTTTCGTGTCGGTGTGTACACAGGCGGAGTCCTCATGTCCGGTTGGTGGCGTACTGCAGGGAGGGCCAGGAGACACGCAGCTGGAGGATCCTCTCCTGTCCCCCCCGTCTCAGGAGCCACCATGACCAATCAGGACTGCAACGAGACAACAACACACAGATCTGTCAGCACACATGAACATGATGGTCGTGAGACGACGGCCCCATGGGCACAAAAATGGAGAAGGCCCCCCACTGCTCCTACATAGGATATACTAGCTTCCTGTGCTTTTCTATGATAATTGCCATCTGATCTTGGTCCACATCATTGTCACCTGTGATTCTTTCTGTGATCTTTGTGTTACTTTTACATCATTTTGCATCTCTTTGTAGCCACTCTGTATTTCTTTACGGTCATTTTGAGTCTCCTTGTGGTCAATCTGCATGTCTTTGTGGCAGTTTTTGCATCTCTTTATAGTTGTTTTGCATCTTGATGATCATTTTGAGTCTCTGTGGTTGTTTGTGTCTAATTGTCATTATGCATCTCTTTCTAATGACTTCATTGACTGATTGACAAGGACAGCAAGCAAAAAAACGCAGAGGTTTTGGTCCGTGCATCCTTTGACCCTCGCCCTTGCCCCATAGGCCTGTTAAGTATTCAATGCATGCACACGAAAGCGTAGTAATCTTGTAACCTGCACTATGATCACATGATTGTCTGTCTGTCTGACTGTCGACACAGTAAGAGTCACATACCTCTGCTTTCTGCTGCAGCTCCTCAGTGGGAGACTCTGTTTCCCTGATAACCACTGCTTTTGTCACAAGCATGTCGGGGTGCTGCTGCTTGGCCTCTTGGATCGCCATGGCAAGAGCCTGAGGACATGACACATTGACACGTGGGTCATAAAGCTCACATACTGTATTAGCCTTCTGTGCCTTATGACTTCTTGAACATAGAGTGCTAGCATTTCTATAATAATCCTCACCTGATGTTGGTCCACATCATCGTCTCCTGTGATTATAATCCTTTTCTCAATCCTGGTCTCTGAGTAGCCTCCTTTCACAGTCTGCAGAACACATAAAATATACATTCAATGAATCAGAAATTCATCCCGAACAATTAAAAAAAAACCTCTTTGGCTGACAAAAATGGTAATTAAACGTACCATTGTTCTTATTCCATGTGTATCTCCATCTTTGTTGTACAAAATACTCATCACTGTGGTGTTTCTGTTCTAGTTCTTTGTGTTCAGAAACAGCAAGTTCATGTTTTGTTCACCAGATAACTTTCTGACACTGTCCCTAATGTTTTAACTAGAAAGAGACGTTGTTCTAAAACAAAACTAGACATGATGTTATTAGTATTAATGTTAAGCCTACTGGAGTTTATAATTGTTTGACAACTGAATTTTTCATATTCCTAAATATTTATAAACCAATAAAAATTGAATTATTTACATCTATCCATTTGATTTGTCCTTCTACTCCAACAGGTCCACAAGGAGGGATGAAACAAACAGTATTTTAGAGTGTACCATAAGATACAGATGTGGTGGGCCGACTCTGAGCTCCACTCATTAAACTGTAACCATGGTAACAGATAAGGTGTTACCTTGGTAACTTGAGTTGTGGTTGCTGAGGTGACGCTCTCAGCGGTGATCGTCAGCGGGGACACAACAGACTCCCTCTCCTGGGTGCCAGCTTTTACCTACAGCACATTCATTAGAGGGGAGTCATGCACACATGGAGGAATACACTAACACACACACATGCTTATAACATAATGTAGTGTTTTCCCCGCCAGCAGGTCTCAAGCTATCATAAAATGTGTGTAAGCACAGCTATTGAATGTGACTGAATGAGAGACAAGTAGAGAATGGGCGGTCTATCTGATGCCCTGGACAACAAGCTCATTTTCTGCTCCATCAAGCCTTTGAAATGACACAAACTCACAGTCCTAATGTGTTCTTTTCTAAAAGCATGAAAAGAATGACATTATTCAAATGTGCTGCTTTTATTTGAAGGATTTCAGGTTCCTATTCAGTCCAGACACACAGCCACAGTGGGGCTCTGGGCCCATTAATAGATAATGTTCTGGGAAATTACTTTTTTTTTTTAGATTAGTAATGGCCATGTTTGCCTCACGCATGACGTGTGTCAGACACTTCCTCGCTGCCTATACACCAGGAGCGTGTCACGTCTTTACAGGTGTCCTGTGGTGTTTTCTTCCAAGCATATTTCTGTACAGTGTAATTTACCAAAGTGCATGTATGCCCTTAAAGCAACAGTCCATATTTTTTTTATATAAATAACAGATTTGAAATCATTTTGATTTGACTGGTAAGCAGGTAAATGGTATGGTGTGCCTGTTATGCACTATGTAACTTTGTGCTCTGAAGACTACGCGATGGTACTAAATCACATAGCACCAACTATTTCACTGATTTCAGTGAAACTGGATCATATTTTATGGAGAAAATGTTTTCTGGTTTTCCCTCTGATGTCCTTTGGCTGCACTGCCTCAACTCTCTGTGACTTACAGAGTTTCCTGATGGACAGTAAAGTAAACTGCTGCCAACTGTAGCTGCTGTTAGCTAATGTTAGCTCACGTTATTAGCCAGGCTGTCCTGACTGTAAGCTCAGAGTACTGGGGCAGTTTTAGTGTTTGTACCCTGGCCGTGGGGGAATGCTGATGGAGGTCTCATGCCAGAACCGGAGCTGGGCAAGTGGGCAATGTAACTGGGTTCAGCAGCCTCTACGGACATAATGACAGAGGCGAAAAGACCGAAGGGGACGTTGACGGAAAAACTATTGTATATGTTGTAGACTGTAGTCTAGATTCCTGTCTTTGTTGCTGCATACTTAGCATGTTGCCGCAACCTGTAGATCAGTGTTATAGTGTGAAACCATTGGCAGGAGTGTGTATTGCGTCATACAGTACACAAACATGTGTGTCCTTGTGCGTGTACACAAAGACTAACTAAACAGGGACTAGAGGTCAAAAACTCCACAGGCATAACCGTAAGACATACCTGCAGATTGTAAAACGTTGGTAGTAGCACGTATTCATCTACAAACATTGGACTCGCATTGGACTCGCACAGAAGGAGGATACAAGGATATGAAGTAAAGGCTACAAAAAGGAGACTATGACAGCATGAAAGCCGGAGTTTCTAACTCTGCCACCGAACACACATGCTGTCACACTGATGTATTTTCTCTGTAAAGGTACTTACAGGGGAGCCATTTTCTTTAAGGGCAGCAGGAGCCTCCCGCGGGCTGACGACTCCGTAGTTCTGAAGCAGAGAGAGAGAGAGAGAGAGAGACTTGTGGGCAGAGTCTTTATTAACTTCCTAATATGAAGTAAGTCCAGCTACATCAAAGAAATGTGATAAGTGAGCATACTTCAATCAGCATATTAGAATACACATCAGGGGTAATAAAGGAGCCACAAAGAATGACATCCTATCTCCTTCAGGCAGTGTTCTTTTGTTGTACTACATACTAACTGTATTAGTAAGACTATTTTAGCAGCTGGTAGTAAGGTGTAGGCCTTTTTCATAGCAGACAACCTGACGTGCTATAGCAGAAAAATATAAAATACTGTATATACTGTAACAGCCTGCATAATAAAGACTGCACCGCTGTCACTTCACTGCAGGAACAGCAGAGGCGTAATTGACAATATAAAACACTTTCAATTTAGATTTGCTACTTCCAAGGGCCTGGTTTTGTGCTTGCTGTTAACAGCATTAGTTTCACCTGTGCTTTTCAAGTCAACATGTCGGCCGTGACAAAGGTCTATTGTTAACGCTGGCTCAATGACATTGCTCGATGGAGCCTCCGTTAATGTCATTAGTTACACCTGTGGTGAAAAGTCACAACGTCTGATGTGAAGTAAAGAGTCTACCGAGCCACAAGCAGGAAACAAGAAACATATCGGTAGGTGAGGTGTAGCGTGTGGCGTTCACATCAGTACTTTTGTGACAAAACCACTGAAGTAGATATCTGACACGCTAAAGGTTAGGAGTTAAGTCAAAGTCAGTAAACGGATACAACAATGCAGCAACACAGCAAAGATTGGTTAAAGTTTGCTGACATTACTGAGCTGCTGTTGACGTGAGCAAGACTGTGTTTCATTGTGAAAAGAGTGAGACTTTGTTATTTCGTCCTTCAAAAGCTGCACAGTTTCACTTAACAGAACGCAACTGAACAGACTAATGCAAATGCTTCTGATGTATAGTATTTGGCCTATTACATCCAAATGTTCTACCCTGAATTGATTTTATTGTCATTTTATCAAAATAAAGTGTTGCACAGTGCAGAGACTTTAAAAATAAGACATAATCTCTGTAGCTTTGTGTAAAAGGATGTCAATTTTTGCCTAAATGAGTTGTGAAAGGTTTTGTATTGACAACATATTTCATAGTTATGACTGACGAATCCAATAACAGCGTGTATACACTTGATGACTAGTTTATGAAGGCAATCCTCAAGCTGAACAAATTCCTTTTCTCACAGTCTGGTGGTGATGCTACAGAAATGCAAAGCCTGTCACTGACATGCAGGCAGCTGACAGCAGCCAAGCCTTTGTGCTGCTGGGGACACACTCTACAGATACTGTATGACATGGCACCCTCTGCTGGCTGAACAGTATTGGTGCTGGAGAGCTTTGTCTCCCTATCGATGATGTCATCCTCCATTTGCTGCAGACGCACACACACACACACACACACACACACACGCTACTGTGTCTTACTCTTAGAAATCTGACTCAACACTGATCTAGCACTTCAAAGGCACCCTCTCTACATCATTGCCTCAGTTCATCCACGCCATTAGCTGAATGGCTAAAGAGCCCAGCAGTGATTACATTTTAATAAGGCACCTGTGGGACAGCCAGCCAGCACTCAAATCTTTGCCTCCGGAGATGAATGGGATTCGCACCTGCTTTCATCATCCTCATTAATACATTGTCAATACTTTAATCACTCCGTAATGATGCCATTATGTCATTCCTGTCAGGGGAATATGCCCTTCGCGTCACTGCAGCCCAAAGAAAATGCTTCATCCTCCGATCAAGACTAACTCCAGAGCTCTGCAAAAATATTGAATCCCTCATTGCAAGTCTATTTGTTGGGTGACTGATGGTATTGATCCAACGATGAGCATTTTCCTCACTTGCCCTTTCTACCAATACTGTAGCTTATTTTGGCTTATTTCAGCATTGATGTTTAAGATATGAAATAGAGAAAAGGAGCAAAATATAAATATTTGATAAATCCAAACAAAAAATAAAATAGTTGGACATTTTTAGAAAATTTGCTTATTTTTTCCAAGAGTTAGACAAGTAGATCGATACCGGTCTCATGTCTGTCCATTAAACATGAAGTAATAACCAGCAAATGGTTAGCTTAGCTTAGCATAAAGACTTAAACAGGTGGAAAGAACTAGCCTAAGGTAATAAAACCCATCTACTAACAAATCTAAAGCTTACTAATTAATGTGTTCTTATTTTGTTTCTTTAATCCATACAAAACCAAAGTGTAATAATGACTGTGACATCCACTGTGAGGTTGTCAAGCAACTCAAGTAAGTCAGGCTCATAAAATCCTGTAAAACCATAACATGTTTTTTCACACTTTGGTCTTGTACAGATAAAAAAAAACAAGATAAAACTTAATAAGTGAAGTTTGTAGGTGGATGTAGGTGGCTTTAGACAGAACCTAAGCTGAACAGGCTTCTGGCTGTAGCTTTTTACTCAACAGACAGATAGAAGAGAGATTTTGATCAGCTCCTTTGACTCTCAGCAGGAATGCAAATTCTTCTGTTGTACTCTACTGTTGCCTTACCTGCGGAGAGACATTCATGATGTTGGGGTGGATCTCTGATCCGTTCGTATGTGTCTCTGTCTTGGACTCTGACCTTTTTAGCATATGGGCCACGCTTACAGTACTGGGGTCTTTCTTGGCGACAGGAGGCTGTATGAAACACAAACAATAAACAGCTTCAAACAACTTCTTCACAGCATGACCTCCAAAGACCTTGGAAAAAAACAATGCATTGCTTTCGAGCAGCACACATTTCAGACAAAAGCTTAAAGGAGCAAACACTGAAATACACTTTTTGTTGTACTCGATGACAACATGCAAATGATGATGCAGCAGCTGGGGAATTCAAAGAAACACTGACGCAACTGATGAAAATTAAAAGGGTGAGGAATTCATAAATTAATACATCAAAGAGAATAAAACATTTAGAGTTTTGAACAAAATTAAACATGAAAGGAATGTAACAAAATTCAAACAATGGGAAATGATCCAAAAAGGAAAAAAAAATACAAATAAAAAAACTGCATAACCAGGTAGTTATGGCACCAAGTCCAGCCAGGTGGGGTGAATCCAGTGGGTGATGATAAGGGTAAATACATTCATCTGTCTACCTCATGATGTGTTCCCTCCTCAGGAAGTTTCTCCTCTATGGGAGACTTGTCCCGGGAGCCCATTAGACGGGCAGAGTAGAATCTGGAGGTCTCCTCAAAGTCCTCCCGGCCCACCTCGGGCTGTCGCTCCCTCTCTCCCAGCTCCGACATGCCCCTAGAGAAGTCCTCCACGCCGGAGTGGAGGTCCATTAAGACGGTGAAGTCGACCTCAGCCTCCAGGCTGGACGTGGAGCTGACCGTCATGCTGGAGCACTTGCGTTCAATGCCCAGGTGGGTTTCCCTCATGCAGGCCACCGTGTCCCGCTCCTGCTCCTCCTCTGAGGTTAGGTTCGGCTGGGGCCTCCTGTCCCCGAGCTCCTTCTGAGGCGGGTACAGACACAGGATCACCACTCTAACGTTACTTAAATGCAGACGGATGGATGATGGGGATAGCATGGAATGGGATGGAAGTATCATCCTGATGTCTGAGTCTGGCGTGTTTGCTCAGATTCATGGAGGATCCAGATTTAAGAATAATATACATGCAGATAGTCGTAGAAAATCATAGTGCACGCAATCGTGTCAGAAATGAAAAGTTGAAAAGGGTTTGAATTATAACATTGGCTTTGAAAGTAGGATTTGTGACACCCCAAAGAGTCGAAAGAAGACAAATAGAAGAAAGAAAATGAAACACCTGACTTTCAAAACAACTACATAAGCAGTCAAATCTGACTTTTCGACATCTGTTTTACTCAAAAATGTATTATGCCATAAAATGTCTATGAAAGAAAGCTTTTCTTTTTTTAACATTGCAATAACTATTAAAAAAGGATATAAGCCAACCTGTGGTAAATCCACTCTGTATAGCTAACTATGGTTAGCATTAGCTAAAACTAAATCTACTAATTCATTTTCCAACAGCTGAGAAAAATATACATTTAATGAACTGATATATTTGTTTGATTCTGTTTATCATTCCACAATACAAAATGAGGCAACAACTGCCGGTAATGTTAAACTTCTACTGAACATAACTAGCTTAGCATTAGCTGCCATTCTAGCTGGTGGAATTTATGTGTTTTGGTGTGGTTAAAACAACAAACTAACTTTAAATGACATATTTAAATTAAAATTTATAGTAGATAGACAGCTAGTAAAGCAGAGATACATTTAATCACTATAAAGATGGAAAATGATAAACGTTTCTTTTCTTAAACAGAAAGACAAAATAATTTGTTCTTGTCAATCCAGTTTCTCTGAGCTTCCTGTGAAGATTATTCAAGACTGCAGTAATATTTTTTTTTTAGTTATCATAACACATGACAATGATTTCTTGATTAAAATCATCTGTCTAAAATGAAAGTATACAGCCTTTCCATCTGTCTCTAAATGAAACATGGGGGAAAAACTAGAGTTGAACTGACATGCAGCCCATAGCTCTGTGTCTCAATCCAAAAAGGTTGGGAGCCACTGAATTACTATGAAGCTCCTGAGGCAGCCAATTTAAAGTAACACAACCTTCATTAATTACAAGTACACTGGCTAATTAGATCACAGTAAAACCTACAGAAACAGTCGAGCGCAAGGGGTTCTATTTACAACAGATTCAAACTCTGATCTTGGTGATGGATGAGGGCATCTGAGTAGCCAGTGAAAAGCAACACACTGAGGAGAAAGTGGTGCGGTCAGTTAGGAGGGGTGCAATTTACCCGTGAGGGGTGCAGAGAGGAAAAGAGTTGATGGGTGGAGCATATGAGGGTGGGTTTAAATACAAATGAATAACCTTGAAATCAGCAAATGGTTCCTCATAAATGGCAGGAGTAGAGACAGGCTCCTGCAGGGGGAAGCAGAGGAAAGAGCACAGAGAGCACCTGAATGTTAGGCACAAGCTGAAGTAGACCAGCGGACTGACACCACACAAACAGAAATCCTACCAGTAGAGCTTGACTGGAGGCTGAAAATATGAGCTCAGTGTGTTCTGAGCACAAAATATTTCACTCCAAAACCTAAACTGGGATCCTGGTGTACTGCTCAGTAAGACTCCAAATCTGAATATAGCCCTACAGTTTCAAAGTAGCTAAGAATTCAGTGTTTTAAATGTCTTTTAAATGACTCAAACCCAAGTTTAGGTGAGAAATTCAGCCAGACCCAAACTAAGCTGACTGGATCTGTTCAGATCTGTTCAGATCCAGTCAGGTCCAAATGGATTCAGGCACAAATTTCAAGCACTACTCTACATTAACATATCATACAGAAAAGACAGAAAAGAGGTGAGCTTACTGCAGCCAAAACATCTACAACTAAGTTTATTTGTTAGAATTAGCAGAGGCAAGGCAAGAGAATCAGGCAGTTTGAATAGTGATCAGGTTTTCAGCATAGCAGCAGCCACTCATTGACCAACTGAGAAAGTGTTGCATCACTACGCACCTTGAATTTCAACAGGGGAGTATTCAAATACTGTCAAATAATGTTGTTAAATGTCCAATAAAAAGGTGGCGGGGTGCATTTCAAAGCCTGTCAAAATGACAAGTAGGTGGGTCACCGTGTTTGGAGAAGCGTCTAATATTTTTTATCACACGGGCCGAGTCCAATCTGATCTTGATATGATTGTCAATCGCCAGCGAGAGCTACGCAACACCTCTTCTCATGCCTATTTAATCTAATATATGCAAGGGCTCGACTCAGATGAAAAGGTGGCAAATGATGAAAGCTGTCATGTCTATTCACTTCAAATTCCTTTCATTCCAGTGCCAAACGCGTGCAAGCTCCTAATGATACCAACAGTGAAATGAAAGCAGCAAATCTGACTGTGTCAGGCACTGAGCTGTGTCTGGCTGCTCACTGCCTGCTGGGGTTTCACAGTTGGAGGAACCAATGTGTTTATAGCACCGCTTAGCTTTCTACCCAGGTGGGGTATAAGAGGACAATGCATCTGATTTAAGATTTATTATCACCGATCTGAAGGATCAATGAACATTTTGTGAAATCTGTTGATGTAAGTCAGTTTGATGCCGTTTCTCAATCATTTGTGCGCCAAACAATTCTATACTCCATTTATCTCTAATTTTGGAAGATAATAGCTGTCTGTGACAAAGTCATAGGATGATTAATTTGTAATATTTTTCTATGTGATAAATCGTTTGTTTTGTATTTCCAGTTTGAAAATGGCACGGAGATGTGCAAAAAAAAATCATCAGAGCGATGATAATATGGAAGCCTTTCTTTCCTTGCCACCCTCTGATAGAGAACAACGTGAGCTGGAAAGAAATCTGAGGCTCACAAGGTAGAGAAGGCGAAGACAAACCAACAACCAAAACATGAGATATTGATTTTTGTCTTTCTTTTTTTTTTTTTTTTTTTGTTGTTGTTGTTGTTTCAACTTTCACAGCCAGCGGTGAGCTGTACAGATTTGCCAGACAGTGTGGTGCATGTTGAGGGCAATGGAAGGGCATAAATTGGGTTGCCATATGAGAAAATGTCCAAACTTTTTGATTGTTTTTTTCTTTTGTTTTTTTGCCACAAGACGGAGCAGAAGTAACGCTCCGCCTGCTCTTCATACTGGCACGAACAGGTAAGATGGATGAGTGTTTCAAGTCACTGAAAACGTAGAAAAAAAGAAAAATGGCGTGCGAGTCTGTCTGAAGCTCATGCGATGCTTTATTTCCAATGACTGAATAGCAGATGCCAAGCAGAGTTACCGAATGTCTCTTCTTGGCTGCGTCCAGGCTAGGCTCCCTGCCGGCATTTCGGCTGTTCCGCAGTATTAGTCCAGACTCCCTGGCCTTCTGTGTTTTCACTGGCGGGGCTGGGGGAGCCATTTTGGGAAACGCTGAAATCTTTGAGCCGAACGACTGACTCTCTGTGGGTCCTCTACCAGACTGATAGCTATCATCTGGATGTTCTGTTTTAGCGATACCCTCCAGATCTGCTGCGAATGCTGGATGGAAGGTGGAGATGTCAGTCCAGTTGAGGTCCGATTGTCCTTCTGGAGAGCCAACCGACCAGCGGTATTCTCTTCTGATGACCCGTGTGGGCTCGTCCTGTCCTGTCCTGTCCCTTTCATCCTTATATGCTACGCTCTTTGATCGCTCTGGTTTGAGTGGAACAATCCTGGTGAGTTCTGACTGGTAGCTGCTGCCTGACAGTCGGTGGAGAGACGTCCTCTGACCTCTGTCTCCCAGGAAACCCTCAATGTCATCTCCCCCAGAACTACTGATCTTCCTCTCATGTGTCCTGACCTGTCGCAGTTTTACCTCAGCTAGCTCTTTGTTGTCAATAAGGCCCTTGCCTCGCACCTTCATCACACACTCCCCTTTAACACCTGCTAATGAACTATCGTTTTCTATCTTTCCAGGTCCGTTAACTGAGCCTAAATCGATTTCTGCTGGTCCAACCTGACTCACTTTTTTCTTTACCTGCTCTGTTTCTTGAGTGAAAACCTCCCTGCTTTTATCTACTGATATCTCTTCTTGTTTGTTGTCTTTATAAACCCCGGCAGACTGATCCTTTCCTGATTCCTCATCATCTTTTATCATCACCATCGAGAATGATTCACAATGATTTCCTGTTTTGGAGTTTTTTTCTGAACTGTTGTCTGAATCTGAGCCCTCATTTTCTTCTCCAGTAGAATCGCTGTCTCCTTTGCTGTAGATGAGCTCAGCAGGCATTCCCAAATTTAAGCTCTGGGGTCTCCTCTTTTTCCTTGGTTTAGAGGCTGTGCGTTCCTTTATCTGGTGTGAGCCCAGGGCCACATTGTTGCTTGCCTCAGGGTCAGAGGCTTCAGATGGTTTGCCTTGAGATTTATCTTGAAACAAGTCTGCATTCTCAGATAATTGAATCACAAAACGACTTTTGTTAGTTGGACGTGGCTCGGAGGATAAATCTGCCTCTCTGGACGATTTTGTTGATGGAAATTCATCAATATGGCTTTTCATTTCTTTCCTGTCATACCCTGTTACCTCTTTATGTATCATCTTGGTAATGTCTATCTCTTTTTCCAGCTCCTTTTTCTCCCACGAGGAATCCGATGTGTGAGATTTGTTCCTTTCTTCTGCCTTCCAGTCATGGTCCTGTTGATAAGTTTCTTGTTTTTCAATCAATACCCACTCCTCAGAGCCCTACATGTTGGTATAGATTAAACACAGTTAGACATGCCAAGCACAGCTCCTGCAAATAATGAAATCAACACAATCATTTGAATCACAGAACAGGGAACAAGATTTACAAGTGGTACATGGTGATTTAGTAAACATGCATTTGCATTTTGGGATTCATTGTACTGTATTTGATAGTTTGATTTGTGAGTGATAGGCAGTGCATTTCACCAAACCACAAATGTTACGAATGATAAATTGTATCATGAAAGAGGAAGAGAGAGAGATGTGCAACCTCAGGGGAAGTCACCAGAGTCTTCTGGACGAAACCCTCAACAGACAGGCTGTTAACAGGGTCCTTTCCCACTGCTCGGCCCACCAACTGGTCGACACGAGGCAGAGGAGACAGTTTAAAAGAGAAGGAAGAACAGCCGTTAGAGCTCGGACTCGAAATGAGGGAGTAAATCAGTGAGATGCACAATAAACCATTTCATGCAAAAGAGAGAAAATAGGAAAGGCAGGAAGAATCAGTGCAACTCAACTCGCTTATTGTGAGAACTTTTCTAATGAACTTCAAACTAAAAACAAGCAATGCCGTCCACCTGACAGCCACCAAGTCCACAAAACCAAATCAGCAGACATTTGCAATGCAAATCTCTTTTTCTGTAACTACATCAAAGAGTTGAGTTCAACTGAATCTCTTGGAAAGAGCACAGAGACTTTCCCAGCTTTCGACTGTCAGTCAAACAGAATAATAACCCCCCCCCCCCCCTTCCCCTCTCCGCCATTTTACCTGGGACAAGACACACAGCAGATTACATTTTCTGCCGCAGACCACATTTGACATTCTATGCGCATAATCTGATCATCCCAGACAGACAGCAGATGAGCGATAGTCTAAAGACAACTAAGGCACCGGCAAAGACAGAACCATTCTATCTGAAGACTATAATCTCAGTGCTCTATCTTCAAAAGCCTAATTACCAAAAGCTTGAAAGCTTTCATGATCTAGCATAAAGAAAACTGTGTCACTGTGAGGCAATCAGGAAGAAGAAAAAAAAAAAAGATAACTGATAATTATTTCACAAGTGCCTCACGTTGAGTAAATCTCAAAAAACATCTTGAAACTAATCTCATCAAGATGCTTCCTTCTGTGCTGCTTGTCAGTCATCTTCAAGCACCTCTGAGATATTGTCAGAATTATTGTTGTACACTGGAGAGAGGCAGGGTGCACTTCATTACACAGCTCTTAACATAAACTGCAGATTTGTATGTTTGTTCCTGTGAGCAGTGGTGTCTTTGCACAGGAGATATATGTTTGAACTGCCTGTAGGTAAGAAATGAAACAACCCTAACTATCTTTAACTCTATTTCCAGTATTAGTTTACAGGTACAGCATATCTTCAGACTAGAATTATTCAAAGACAATGAAAAGAGCATGCAGAAAACCTGCAAAACAAGTGTTTCCATGTGACAGAAACATGGCCTGCATTCCCTCGAGTCAGGCAGCAAAAAGTGAAATTCAACATGACAGCGGCCAGACAGGAATATCAATGCCCTTTAATGGAATGTCAAGCATCAGAGGACGCTGGATTTGAGATATTGATGATAGTGGACCAGAGAGCCCACATATCCACCTCCTTACCCCCCACTAAGTCTAATCCCCTACTCACAGCCTTCTTCTCTGGTGTGCCTGTCGGGGAGGTGGCTGACAGACGCTTCTCACGGTTCATCAGCTTGCTGTTGGGCTCCCTCAGGGTTCTCTTCAACTCGTTGATGCTGGCCTGGTGCTTCAGCAAGAAGTCCTGCGACTTATCCAGAAACTGGAGGAGAACGTGCGGAGGGAGAACAAGAAGACGGAAAGAGGACAGGGAACGAGTTAGCGGAACATCAACGTCCTTTGGAGCAGCAGCACTCACATCAACACATCTGATGTGCATGACTGAACGTGAGTGAGTCAACACTTGTGTTAACTACAGAATATGCTCATGTTTTACTGCCCAGTGCTGTGGCACATAGTTACAACTGAGTTATTGTTGTTTAGTAAGACACAAATAAACATGACAATCAACGCACAAAGAAAATGAATGAAGAACTGAATTATGCAACATCTGTTAACCTCATTGGATAATTAAAATTCTGCAATTATTGTTTGTTTGGTGGTGCAGTAGTAACTTTGCATATTAAGAAAATCTGCATATTTTAGTACAATTTGGAGTATTTTCTCTTACTTTATACTACTACAACCACAACACTAAACTTCAGAGGAAAATGTACTTTTCACTCTACTACAGCTATCTTATGACAGCTATACTTAAATTGATGAAGTCCAACCATAGTCTGGTGCCCACATATACATCAAGTACAGTTTTTTGTTTACTGTCAATCATCCATCATGCTCATACTAGCCATTAAGAGATGCCTTCCTAATGTATCCTGTCCTCAATGTGGGTTGTGATGTGATGGGGGACAAAATATTCAGTCCTCATCCTGTGTAATAATGTCTTCTAAGCTTCATCTGAAGTTAATACGAGGTTTTGGCAGTTTGAGTTACTCAAATCAACTTGCCATTTTCCAACATTATCCTCTTTTTGGAGCAAAATTCCCTTTTTCTGTTACTACCTCTTGATTGTTCAACAAGGAAGCACAGTCTGGGAATACAGAAAATTCTGTTTATACTAAAAAGACTGCTGGATTTGCCTAATTCAATCTGCTAAAGTCTCAAATTAACTTAAGATAAACTTCAGAATGTGTTTGCACAAAATGGTTGTGGAAAGTGGATTTCAGAAGGGAGCTCTTTACAGGCAGTATGAACAGAAGGAATGATTACAGAAGACCTGTTTCAGTGTTCATATGGGCACCTGGCTATTGTTAAAGCTGCAGACTTATTATGGATTTTACATAAAAGCCCTTACAAAAAGGTGTTTCACTGGGGCATTTGGAGACTCACAGGGGGGCACACAGGGAGGTCAGAATATCCGATGTTTCACAAAAGAGCAAAGATCAGAGAGAAGTCTAAAAAATGTAATTTGTGTATGACTCTTCAGATTGATCTGGTTCAGGTTGGCAATCACTGGACTGTATACAAAGTACTTAACACTAACGTAACTTAACTTGATGCATCAGCACTAACAATCTAATAATGTTATACATATATAATAATGTAAAGTGTCTTAAAGGACCAGAGTGTAGGATTTAGTAGCATCTCGTGGTGTAGTTGTGGATTGCAATCCCATCCACTCGCCCTGCCAATACAAACATGAAGGAGAAACTACACTGGCTACAGTGTTTGGTTTGTCCAATCTAGGCTACAATAGAAACAGAAAAAGAAAGTTAATTCTAAGAAAAACTTAACAATTCTATTATCAGGTGATTAGAAAGTAATGAAAACATGTTACACGCATATTATATTCCATTTATTCTACCATATACTGTTAATAGAGATCCCTAAATCTGACATGCTGGACCTTTGAGTAGGGGAGGAACAATGCAGTCAGCTTCTAGTTCAGATCAATGCACTTGTAATCTTCTTTACTGTATATTTATTCTTTTTTTCCCATGAAATATGCATTCTTGGTTTTTCCATCACTATTTTCATAATCTTGTTTTATAGGCAGATTCTTATTTCCAAAACTCTAAAGAGAAGATAAAATAAAAATGTCACAAGTACAAATGTCTGAACTCAATTGGACTAACATTCTCCATTACCTTGGTTGGCCACAAACACTTTTTGTTGCAGGTTTGTTGAATACTGATACCAAGTGGTACTTCGGAGGCTGCACAAATGCTAATAAAGTCAATGGAAAGAGCAAACCAGAGGCCAGCAGACCCACACTGAACATCTTTCAGTCAGAGGGGGTACTTTTCTGCAGGACGAGGACTTTTAGTAATTTAATATTTCAAGTACATTTAACTGATTATACATCTGTGCTGTTACTAAGTGGGGTTTTTTTGAAAGTTGAAACAGAGTACTTTTTAGACTCTAGTACACTTTTACTTAAGTAAAGGGCCTGAGTACTTCTCCCACCACTTGACAGAGTAGAATATTCCAAAATAGTAGAGGAACATGCTCAGATGCTTTATGGGCACTTAAGGAGAGAGAAGGGCTCACTTCTATCTAGAACACTAGAGACATTTAAATGCTACAAGTATTCCCATGACTGCCAGATATTTCAAATCTTTATGACATTCCAAGAGAAACATAAAAATATGCTTTTATCCAAAACGGCAGCTGCAGGCAAACCTCAATCGGGAAAAAAAAAAAAAAATCCCAAGGACTAGAGGCGCAGCACACACGACAAAAAGCACAAGGGCTTAAGACAGGAACCTGTACCTCCTGTTTGTGCCGAGGAGTGGCCTCCTGGTCCAACTGAGAGAGCTGAGTTGGGGCAGGAGAATGGGCGAGCACAAGAGGGGTCAGAGGTGAGGAGTGCAGGGTCAGAGAGTGCAGGAACAAGGTCAGGTGCAGAGACAGGATGGTAGAAGGTAAGTCAGTCAGAGGACAGGCAGGCAGACAGACCGGAGGGCTAGATTTGGCCACTTGTTATCATGCCAAGACAAATTTGGAAATCTCTAGAAAATACATCCCAGCAGACATTTTGGAAGGTTAATATATTGTGATATGGCATGCAAATATACCACCAAGTTTTTTTGTAGCATTTGTAGCAGAAATAAGACATATATATCTTTTTTATATGACTTCAAGCTGGTTTCCAAAGGAAGTCATATTGTGAAAAATCTGCATTTCAGTTGAAACTTGTCCCAAATGTACCAATCATTGTCTGTCAAATGTTTGCTGGCATGTTTAACTATGTCAAAGAAGTCCAGACACAATCTTTACAGCATCCCTTGCTTATATGGTGCAATGCAGCACAGTGATTTCTACGATAACAGTGTTGACTGCCACAGTTAGACAGTGGAAGACAGACAGAGACAATGAGATACAATTAGACAGATATACCTGGAAAAAGAAATCGTGACAGATGAATAAAGACAGGTATACAAGACAGACAGAGACCAAATCACCAGACACCAAATACCTCCTGTTTACTGTCAACTGGTGACCCAGCCTCCTCCTTAACGCCAGCAAGAGTTAGAAAAAAGAAAAAGCATGTTAGCAACAGAGGGCAAGGCTCGCGAGTTTGCATTTCTCAGCATAATGAGTAAGGGTTAAAAACTGTAAAGCTGTGAGCGGGATTTATGAGCAGTGCAGTGTAAGCATATAAGCCTGAGTGAATAGGAGTGAAAGGAGAAGAGTTAGTAAAAGCTAAATCCACTAAAGCCACCACAGCGTTATGCCCCTGATAGATAAGCCTGAATTGGCTTGAGAAACTTGTACTGCACCTATCAACACCCCTTCAGTCCATGCCATGTCCCTGCACCAAGGCTGGAGTCTTCCAGTTGACTAAAGCTCTATATATATTTGATCCTTCCATAATTCTTACAGGAAAATAAAAAATACATTTTAGCACAATGGAATTTCATAAAAAGGCTGTCAGGGAATCTTTACTACCATGATCTCTTTCTTTCTGCTTGGAGTGATGTTGCCGTCATAGTCTTTGTCCTCCTGGCCCTGCTCTTGATCCTCCTCGTCCTGCTCCAGACTGGGCTCCAGCTCGGTCTCCTGCTCGTCCACAGAGGGGCTGTGGAGGCGCCGCTGTTCACTGATGCTGCGGTGGGACAGGCCATCGTGGTTCTCGCACATGGCTGATACCGGCCGTGAGAACTCTGCTGGTAACAAGAGTTGAATTATTATTGCAGAGTTGGAGTCACTCCAACTGATATATGAAAATTGATACATTTTTGCATGTTCTTTATTGTTCAATAGCAAAACCAGTAATCCCTCATTAAAAACAGATGTTACTACTACCTAAGGATCAGCATTGGGGATCATTTTAAGGGATCATATCGGCTAAAAAGAACTTGTTTGTTCACCTCCACCTGCTAATGCTGCAGCACTGCTTTATGACAGACTTCAGTGCCAGCATTTTACTAGTACATGTGAACTGAAATCAGAAGAGGCACACCAGTGTGACCTGTCATCTGAGTTCCAGATGGGCAAAATACACAAACCTGCAAAGCTGACCGTCACCTTTGCCTACTTAAATGACAAACATGGCAAGAGGCAGGTTATATCAGCTGTTGTGAATTAATGTTATTTCCATGAGTAACCCGATGGCATGCCAAACTTAAACTTGGCTGTTGTATGGTTTGTTTGTCTGTGCTCAGCCAAGAGCCATTTGTTAGGAAACACATTCCACTGTTAGAAAACAGGACCTTCAGTATTTGAATTAAGACTCTCGTGAAAAATCAGGTGTGCCAAAGTAAGGCTACAGCTATTATTTCATGTGTCAGATACATACCAAATGTTAAATGACTCAGGATCGTGGCCAAACAAAAACTTGGCACATCCCTGATAACTATTATTGTATGATGCACCAGAGTTTGTTCGAACAGAGGCAAACAAGTGTGAAAGTTCACTTTATTGCTTTCATGCGGAGATTAAGGCGAGAAGATCAATACCACTCTTAAATCATTATTTTTTTACCTTTGGACAGACACAAGCAAATGCTTTTTTAAAAAACTTTTCCTTTTGAAGTTTGTCTTAAAGCTGCAAATATGGAACTGGACAGTTAAAACATCCACTCTTTAGACCTTCTATAATTCAACTGGGGAACTATTTTGGCTCTTACCTCCGTCCAAACTCCTAGACAGCAGGTACCTCTTGCTGGTTGAACGCTCAAAATGTGGAGCAGGCCGATCTATGAGAGCGCTGGCCTGTCTGGTTTGAGCCTGCGTCCTTCCACTGTATCGAAACTTTGAACCCATCACCAAGAAGCCCTTAGGAGGAGGCTCTGGAGACACCAGCCTGCGAAAAACAAACACGGGAATCAGGGAACAACCTTGACCATACCTAAGCAAAAAAAAAAAAGTAATATTAGCTGTAGAGAAGCTACTGCATGTTTCACAAAGCATTGTAGAGATGACGTAAGTGCACCTGATGAAGTTGTACACATTGAAATGTTTTGTTTGCGTTGATAGGAATTAAGTGGGAACCTTCCACCCCAACACAAGAGCAATTCTTACCGGAAGAAAGTGTGATGCTCGATGCAGACCTTCCACAGCTTCTTGGCAGCTCTGTGGTTAGGAAGCTTGAAGCCGATCGTACTTTCAAACTGCTCATACTGGAGGCGCCATAGGACATGGACACATGAGAAATGTGAAGAGAGGTGTGGGGAATGCAGCATCAGGTGTGTTTACTTTGTTTTGTGGTGTAGTGTAAAGGCAACCTAATACATTCATAAAATATTCAGCACATTTACTACATCTCATACTCATATGAACACTGAACCCAATCAATAAAGCAGTGTTCACTTTGTGCTAGCACAAACACGACTACTCCATAAGCAAACACACATCGAGGAACATTGATTTTGCAGAGTGGACAGAAAAAAGCAGATCAAGGCTGAGGAAGAATAATATCCAATGTTCAGACACTAGTGGCAAAAGGGAGGAAAACTATTTCATGGCTCTATATTTACACTCTTTATCCCTCTATTCTGGCTGTGGCTGCAGCTGCAGCAGCTCTGCTGAAGGGGCTCTTTATTTGGTTCAACCACAGGCTCACTGTGTGGCTCTGTCACTTGACTGGGTCTGGCCCAGACAGCCTGTCACACTGTGGCTCAGCATGGAGGATAAGCTGCAGCGCCGCACAGCACAATGAGGAGGGCCAGAATATAGTCCCTGACCGTGCAGAGGAGCAAAACTGGAGGTATAAAGTAGAGGATTTTACAGCCCTCTGCTCAGCACAACTGACCACAAAATCAATTCTGCAATGGATTTCGACAGAAGCAGCTGTGACAGGACATCAGCTATTACTGCAGTCGAAATCTGGGGGTCATAGTTTTAAAGGAATTGTTTGACATTTTGGGTTAATAGGATTATGTGCTTTCTAACCCTAAGAAAATTAGATGAGGGGTCAGTAAAATGATCATTTATGTATCCTATATATATAGCTAAAGCCAGGAGATGGTTAGCTTAGCTTAACATACAGATTGGAAGCACAGGGAAAGAGCTAGTCTGGCTCAGTCCAAAGGTTAAAAAGATTCCAGTGTTATAATGTGTTAATTAGTGAACTTAAGATGTGCTAGTGGGAACATTTTTATCACCTTTGGATAGAGCCAGGTGTTTCCCCCTGTTTTCCAGTCTTCATGCTAAGCTTGGCTAACCATCTTCTAGCTGAAGCTTTATACTGATTGGACAGACACAGCAGTGGTGTCTATCTTCTCTAAATGTGTCTAAATCGACACGTACATGTGTATTTCTTAAAATATAAACGTATTCCTTTAAAGGAAAAATCCAACAATTTCATTTTGCATTTCAGTAAAGTTGGGGAACTTGTGAGAGACACATTTAAAAAAAAAAAAAAAGAAAAAGAAAAATCAAAACCGAAACAGCAGAGGCCCAAATCCAAAAACACTAGAGCAACTACATTTCCCATGCTGCAACTCCAGTAGAATCGTCTCCTTTCAAACTTAACAACCACATTTTGTAATGCAGACTTCCTGTTTAAATTTGCAGTGCCCAAGCCCAGATAACCTGGATGACATCACTATGACATCAACAGGGTTATTTTCTCAGCTCCTTCAAAGCTAGAGAAGACATGACATAACAGGTTTTGGTTTTTTTTGTTTGTTTTTTTTTGTTTTTTTTCCGAGTAGCACTAACCATGACCAACTTAAACTACCCTTAACCATGCTGCGTACCTCTCCAGGTCGTATCTTGATGTAGAAGTTGCTCCTCTTGTAGGAGATTTTGAGGATCTTTGGCCATGCAAAGCGGTTGATCCTCAACCTGTCACGGTAAATCAGCAGGCCGTTGGCACATACACCCAACATTATGTCAATCCCTTCAGAATCCTGCAGTGAGCAAGGGACAGCAAAGAGGCAGGAATTATTAAAGAGCACCATCCTTGACACCCACTTTCATGCAAATTTAAATAACTGTGAAAAACAGCCAACCTTAGCGTGATGGAGGTCCACCCCATACATGGACAGTTTCTTCGCATTCTCCAAGAAGTTAATTTCAGCCTCTGCTGGAGTCATCCCCCTGTGGGCAGAGCATCGGTAATATGTGTAAGCAACAACAGCAGGCCATCTTAAATAATAAACCCATAATCTTGCACAGTGGGGGCGGAATTATCTTTGTAATATCCCAGATATCTTCAACTCTACATTCCTCTCATCCATCCCCCGAAGCATTACATTTAGGCAAAATGCCAATTCAGAGCATGGTGAAGACCCAACTGAGAAAGCGTTCTCGCATTGGCGAGACTCGCACTGGCGAGACTCGCACTGTGTACATGTCAATGACAGATGGTGCGGTAATATGACAGCATCTATCAGCCATATGCATGATGAGGTGTTTCGACACAACAGAAACTCATCAGCTGATGGTCCCAAGAGACTTATGGATGAGCGTGAACCTAATTTTAAAAAAAACAACAGCATGTCCAGTACTTGTAGTTTCGATGGAGCTCCATCACCCTCTCCTCCAGCTCGCGAGTCTGATTGGGGGCAAAGCGGAAATCGCTGACATAGTCAGAGCCGTGATCTTCGTGGTCGTAGTCACCAAGCTCAGCTTGAACGGTGTAGGAGCCCAAAAGGGCGTGAGTGACGAATGAGCACGGCAGTCGACCTGACAGCATGTCATCCCTCAGCTGCAGACACAGGTAGTATCTGTCAGACAAGACAAAAGGGGAGGAGACGAGGGAGTTGGCAGTCAAACAAGCCTGAGCTAAGACATGCTCCAACAAGTATTCAACATAGTTAATCCATGGCAGTTAGTAGCATTCCAGGTCTAATCCTCCAAAAAGAGAGAGGGATTTGGTTTGCTTTGACAGCAGAGCAAATATGCCATGTAAATTGTTACAATACTTTGATGTAAACACTCATCTTTAGGAAAATAAAAAAGGCAAATCACCTGCAGAACTGACATGTGTAAGCAATTTCTCCTCTGATTAAGTCTGAAGAGTGTCTGACAGCACAGCCAGAGGAGTTACAAAGATTGACATTGCAGGAGTGTGTGTGTGTGGTAAAGGTGTAGTTGTACCTGGTAATATCTTCAGTGAGCTGGGAAGGGTCTGGAGGGTAGAACTTGACAGCAAAGGCAAAATGCCATGGAGAGTCTGGGGAAAAATTACAGTGAGAGATGGAAGGTTAGCTATCATGTCTGTCTCAGGAGAAACAAAATTATAAATACAAATCTAAGAGATTAACACAGTGTCAGTTTTAATGCCGACAAATCTAATTTTATGACTTCACTATTTGAATATTAAAACATTTATCATCTCATTTCCTTGGAAAAAGACACTCACTGCGCATCTGCTTCTTGATCTCCTTGGAGGGGTCCAACCAGTTCTGGAAGACAGAAGGCAGAATTCACACAGGGCAGACTGAAAACACAGCTAATGCACACCCCAGTGTCACATTTTGCACTAATTGCCGTCAGTGTTCCTAATGAAAGCCTTTCCATATGGTTAAATAAAGAGACTGAGCCCTCCACTGCTGAGCCGCTCAAATGTGCAGAGAACAGATTTAATTCAAGCATCTGTTTCTTCATTGTGTTGCAAAATGACTGCCAGCTAGTTACCTATCTGATCTCATCACATCCCACCACGTAGTGAACAGATTAGCCTATAGGGCCAACATTTCTGATTGGGTTGCTAGAGTGTCTCATCAGTGGTGCAGTGCACACTGACTGTTGAAACAGAAATGTAAATCATGCTGTTTAGACGCACAGCAACACACGGACGGCAATAGAGAGACTAATGAGATATACTTCCCTCAAGTGCTCTTACCCTGCTAAAATTAAAAGCACTTTTTGTTGGTGTTGTGGGTTTGCAGTGATCCATGGACTTTCCCATTGCATATTCAACTTCCTATCACATTATTGTTTCCCTTGTGGTCTTCCATCTCTAATGTACGGGTTGATTTCCTCAAAAATAACAACCCTTCCAATTACAGTAAAGTGGCAACAGAATTTTTCTTTCCTGAAACTCTTTCATTAATTTATTACTTGAGATCTGAAAACCTCTATATAGATACACGCCATATATATACTGTATACACTGTATATTTCCATCTGTATTCCCAAATGAATTTATTGGTTGACAGTTACTGTCGAGTGAGGTTTTTAGGTGTGATACAATCACAACTTTGTTGTGAGACCAACATGTATCAGCTTGCCTCCTTCGTCACAGTCATCTTGTGCATCTATGCTGGTATACAGTAGAGGTAGTCTTTAGTCAAAATGTGCCTCTTTAGTGTGCCATACTTTGAAAAAAATAGCTTTTTCTTTTCATTGCTCTGCCTGTTTCTGTAGCACTGAATGTTGTGTTTGACATTATTAAATCTTAACCTGTGTGGCCTTCCATTGGGTCCGCCACTCTGTTATAAACTCTGTTTTTTAAAGCTGCAATATAAATAATAAAGTTATTATTATTATTATAACATTTATAAATATAGAAAATACTACTATTGAAAACAGTTAGTTGAGAGTAGCAGAAGTCGAAACACATTGTTCTCCTCGAGAGCAGGTGAAGTTGTTCCAATGTTGCATCCTACATTGCATCATGCTTGTTTTGTTTTAAGAATGCCCATAAAATATCATCAATGGAAAAATGTCATTTTAGTTCTGTCACCACTACATTAGACCAAAAAAATCTGAATTAAAATGTGGCTTGATATCGATATTAACAAGAAAACAAACCCAAACAAAACCACAACAGTAACCGCATGGATTAACAAGACTACGACTCTGCAGTCATGCTAACAGCTCTTACCGCCGTGCTTTGAGCTAAATGCTAATGCTAGCTTGACAACATGCTCAGAATGAGAATGCTAACTAGGTATAATGTTTGCCATGTTCACCATCTCAGTTCAGTGCATTAGCATGGTAAAAAAAAAGATTATTATCATCCAAACAGGTAGGTATATGAATGTCATTAGTTTGTGGGTATTTGGTCATAAACCAAAGTATTGAACAAATCAAAAATTTGACCTGGCACGGGATAAAAAGGTTCATAACTGCTATAACTCATTGTGAGGGGGAAATGAAAGACTGAAATTTAATTGCAATTCATTTAATATTTGTCAAGACATTTCAAAACCACACGTGAACCTTAAAGTCAGGGGATCACCAAAGTCATTAGGTTATAATTTCTAAAATCTGTTCCAGTCCATCTTGTAGAAATTTACATATTTCCCAGAATAAGTGAACATTCTGAGCTGCGAACAGCACTGAAAATAAAGGTCAGGGGATCACCAAAGTATGTCCCAAATCTCATGGCAATCCGTTCAACAGTGGTCCATAGTACTGGACAGACTGTTGGATGGATTGCCAGTAAAACTAAAGATATTCTTTAAAAAAGTACAAGCAGAGGAAGGAAATCTACTCAGTTACAGTAATGTAACAGTACAGTAATGAAATGTGTTAATATAATTTGTTACTGTGATACTTGCTAACAAACACAATCACATGAACAGGTGTTTGCTGCATGCAACATATTTCTATGCTGCGTGTGTGCGTCTGTGGTGCATAGAGCCAACAGTGATCCTCACTAACCTGAATACCACACAGCAGCTGCTTATTAATGCTGACCGTCTTTTTGGCAGCTGCTATCACATCAGTCAGAGTGGAATCAGGAGCATGAAAGGATGCAATCCTGTGGCCATGTTGGGAAAACTACAAGCATCTCTGGCAATCTAAACTGCGGCTTCATGTACACACACACACACACACACACACAATGATGTACACTGGCACAAACACACATACTCCTCCAGTGTTTAATCAGGCTGCTAAAGACTTTAATGAGTCGCAGGCATTTATCGTCCCCCTGAATCTATCTTATATCAGCCAAGGCCAAAGAGCACTCAATTAGTAAGGCGTTCTCTGATGCTTTGCTTTTCTCTGCACAAAAAGCAGGAAGAACTTTTAATCACTGGCTGTTAGAGACTTCGCTCTTGCTTTTGCAACCTTACTTCATAAAGAAATCACACGGAATAAATTTTCTCCCAAAGGGTGGAGATTAATTCCTTGTACTCCCCCTGAGACAGAAAGGGCATCTAAAGTGACATTTCAATTCGCTTGCTTATTTGGTCTCCCAATCAGTGATAACCCCAGACAGTAGGCTCGAGCTGCGCTCTGATAAGCTTGTCTTTGATGAGCCTGTCATATTGATCCCAGCCGTAGCCTTACCTACACTAAGAGAGGAAAATATTTGAACTTCAAGACTGCAACACTCCAGTTAACCTGTCCGTATGGGTTGAGATCACGCTCGATCCATAGACTGTCAGACACGCATAAAGTCCCAACATGTGAGCTGACAAAGCATGCACAAAGTTGATAATGGTGACAGAGGCTGTGTTCCAGATGTTAAAAGAGACTTAGTCTTGTCATCTTTTCTATCTTCAAAAGGCAGCCGGGTCCTCTGTAGCCGCCCTCAGGGGTGCTCGCATCAATCTGACAAAGAGCTCTCATGTGAGCCGACAGCTAGGACCCATCAGTTCAGTGTCAGTTACATCATTATAATAAGCCTGGTCTGTGCACCCTAACAAGTCAACAAAGATCAGAGAGAAACATATTCAGACCTCCTACTTGAAAAGTCAAAATGATCACTGAGCTGATTGAAGGTTAATGTGTGTTCACATTAATCAGCACAACTAATTAAACCTCAAAGGACAGAACCAATGAACTGTGTAACAGTGTTTATGGCAAAATAAAGTTAAAATAAATTAGTTTGTGCCCACCTTGAGATACCTGTCTGATATTCCATGAAAAACTGTCAGTACCTTTCTTATTGGACTATTTCTTCAATGGGAAGTAGTTCCAATGAGTAATCATGACTTTTTTCACCTCTTCCACTCCACATGGATGTTGTCCATTGACCTCTCGCCTCACGATATCTGAATGAAAATGGGTTCTATGGGAAACCCACGAGTCTTTACAGTCATCATGTCCACTTCCCAGGATAGTCCCATGCAGCTTTGTGACAAAAGCCATGCAGATTTTTGCATGCAGTATAAATGTGTATTTCAATATTTTGCCTACTGGGGTTTAAATTCCCCTAAGTATTGGATTTGCATAAATTTGGTATGACTGGAAAGCTGAGACTCTTGTTGATTCAATGAGTCCATCTGTATTCATGTGTGATAATGTTAATCCACATAGTACTCATTTTATTGTTGTGTGACTTTTTTTTTTTTTTTTTTTTAAACAGCCTCATGAAACTTCACAACCACAAAGTAGAGACTTAGAGCATTCAGAGGGCGGATGGCTTTCCAGAGTACATTGACAATAAGTCGGTTTCTGGGCCATTTCTCGAAGAGTGTTCACCATCCAATCCCCAAAAAATCCAATTTTCACAGAAATCTACAAATGTTAAAAGTTTTACCAAATCACAGCATTCATTTTTCATTCATTTTTCTATTGTTTGACCATTTCTATCAATCTTTTTCTCTAACATAATAGAGAATGGGAATGACCATTGTATACTTCAATCACAATGCAGTAAACCCTTATACACTCTAAACTTTCAATATTTGAATAGGTGCCAAACAAAACACAATGTTTACTACAGATTTATGACTAGAACAACTTGACACAGGACTGAGGACAAATGAATCTTCAGTATATATAATCAATACTTTTATATTAACAATGGGGAGTCGTTTATAGTGACAAACCCATAGAGAGCAGGTCTGCAGATCCCCTCAGCTCTACCAATATTTACTCTTTCTTTTTCCAGCTGCAAGAAGGTAATATAGAAAAATAGCTCTTATAAACCCATTATCTACCACCTGGGACACTGGCTAGTGAATATAGCATTTAGCAGAACAAGGTCCTTTTAGTAGATGGTGGAATGTCATGTCAAAACAAAGTGAATTCTGGACTTACATTATGAGGTGGACAGAAATATGACTCCAAATAATAGCTAATGTTGTGTCTATTGGTTGTGTAAATAGGCAGTTTGCTAACAGTGGTAATATGTCATTGCTGCATTCACAGGGTCAAGAGGGAAAATGATATATGCATGTTTAAAATACAATTTTTCACAAATAACAGTCTCTAAGATTGACATCTCTTGCATATAGCTATAGGCTAACTGGGAAAATCCACCGGGCCCGTCCGCGGCGCGTTTTTGGTCCGTCCTGCACGTGACTTCAATTCTTCTAAACATGCTTCTACATGTGTAAATATGTTACGTAGTTAATAAGTTTCGCTTTTGTCTGTTTTTACGACCGGCAGTTTGCAAGAGGTATTTTATTTTGAGAATCCGGTGGATTTTCAAAATCGAGGTGGTCTGTGTAGATTGACGCATGCTGCTTGCGTCAAGCGTCAAAAATAGAAAAGACGCGTAATTCATGCGTAGCCGAGCGTCGAGACGCTTCTGGGACGTGTCTGAAACGGACCACGACGGAGCCGGTGGGGTTTGATACATTGACTAGAATGGGCGCGTATTACTCGCAATGACGTGACGCTCACGCAACGTGCCGCGGACGGGCCCGGTGGATTTGAGGGGTAAGACTAAGCTAGTAAGCTAGCCTGCTTACACTTCAATGTGCCATGGTTATGAAAGAAAGACGGGATGGACCGAAGTCATTCTCACCAAACCTCTTCAAACCTCTTCTTCTATTCAAAGTTTCCTGATAAACAGTGGCTCTTGGCTTCAGTCAATGTAGGTTTAACTGCAGTGAGATTATGTATGCATCCAGAGTAGCTCATCTATAAGAAATATTTGTATAGCTAAATTTTATACATACATCTTGCAAAGACTAGATGAGGTATTGTCTCATCTTTTTTCCAACCGTACACGTTTTTCAGTCGCCCGTTGTTCAGACCCACATAGAGCATGGAAATTTCCAGTTTCCATTCATCTTTGAATGATGGATAATGCACCCCTGCGAGAGCCGACCAAGCCAACAAGCGAGAGGAATACAAATTGCTCTATGAGCAATGTGCTTATGCACTGAAACGTCCCATGAGGTTACTGTGGCACACAATTCACTGACCTTCTGGGTGTCTGTGTCGGCAAAGGTCAGACCAAAGTAGTCCTTCTCCAGCAAGTTGAGGTGCTCACACACCATGTCCATCAGGGTCTGTCCTTTGGAGTGTTTCTGTAAAAGACATACATAGAGGACAAAGCAGTGGCAAAAAGGTCAACAACAATGTGGAAGAAAGCAAAATAAAGATTCTTTAGTACATTTTTGAAATATCATATGTGTCTACCACTGGTATAGATCAGTTTTATAGAAAAAACTTGGCTAGCCAATATCAGACCCCATTAGACAGCTGTGCTTGTAAAGATTGATTTCCTGCTCTATGGTTCCGCACACAATAAAATAGCTCAGCTTTTTGGTGTTGTGTCACAGTGTGTGTGCATCAAACACTTGACAGTGAAAATGGACTGTGAATTGCTGGGGAAGATTGGTCTAAGTAGAGGTTTCATCAACGATTGACAGAGTTCAAGGTGAGCATTTCAGGAACATTTCTGTTCACAATCAATTGACAAGTTTTTTTCAGATTGAAGGAGAAGATGTTTTAACTATGTCCATTGTTGATACCTAGTGCCATGCTAGCAGCCACATGAAGCTGTATTTGGACCTAAATGCTGATGTCAATGTGCTAATATGCTCACAGTGGCAATGCTAATGTTTAGCAGGTAATGAATATACAATGGATGATGATGAGAATGTCATTGTTTTTGTAGATATTTGGTTATAGACACCAAAGTCTCTGAAGTTGGTTGTGTCTAGATGGTAACCCTAGATTTGTGAAACTCTCAAGAGATTTGTAGCCATTGTTTCTTCCACGCCCTGTGATGAGTTGGCGACTTGTCTCCATGACCCTGATGAGGATAAATGGTTAGAGATAATAGATGGATTTGGTGCATGGTTTCTTTCACTGAAACCCAAACTCCAAACTCTAACGTTGACTTATTTTAACTCAAATCACAATCTTTTCCTAAACCTAACTACATTGTTTTGTTGTTAAACCAAACCAAGGGAGGTTTGCAGGACACCAACCCTGCATGGTCTCATTCACTATGTTGCTTTGTTGCAATTTATACTACATCACCTGACTTCCTAAATGCTTTGCCAAAATTACGTATTTTTTTTCACACTATTTGTCACTCTTTAGTCTTGGTTTACTCTTTGTACGGCAGCAGATTTAAACCCAGTGAGACAAAAATATTTTGAGGTGGAAACAACACATAGAGATCTTTCAAGAGTTTCATAAATCTAGGGTTACCGTCTCATGATCTCTGAAGTTCATCCCCTGGGGACCATGAATATCTGAACTTGTTTTGAGTATGGTTTGGATTGTCTTGTGTCAGCCACAGTGGATTGATAGCTACACAATGAAAATACCAATAGATATAGTTTTAGTTATTGTCATGGTGGCTCAGAGGTTAGCACATATGCCTCCCAACTTGAAGGTTAAAACCTGGCCAGACTCCATATTTGCCTATGTGGAGTTCTGATATCTGATATCTACAAAGCAGAATAGCACTAATCTTATTTTAAGTGATTTAATTCCCTTGAGCATTGACTGCTTTGTAATTGAATTAACATGGATGGGCTCTCTCTGTGATCACTCATTTAATATGTCAACGTAGTCGATCTCAAAGCACAGCTGCTGTCATCACCTATATTTTTGTTCAATTTTTCAAACAATTTAGCGTTCATCAAACAATGCTTTTATCTGCAGTGCAACAGCTCGGTAATGACTGCTGGTGAAGGTAGTATTCATGAGCTGTTCACACGACTTCTGAGTCTGACGAGAGAAAAAGAAATCTATGTAAATTTGGAGTAGCTAGCGGAGGCACTTGTGCTGATTAACAGTGATCATCATCACCACGCACAGACATGCCACTTCAACCACAAATATCTCAAGTAAACGCACAGTAGAGAGATTTTATATTTTATTTTCTATGACAATTTAGTTACCTAATATCACAAGGAGAAAACACAATCAGCTATCATCTCTTCTATCGTCGGTTGACTTGGTCGCCAATTGGCTCATGTCAAATACAGAACAAGGAAGAAGCATGTTAATGTATCTAACTCTGAGCAACACATCCAAAGTGTTATACTCACACATACACATGGTGCCTCCTCCCCTGGGACCTACTTTGTGAGGTGGCAGGGAGATGGAGTAAGCAGTTGCCAGGGAAACAGATGCACTATTATCCCCCTGCTGTCATGTTTCTTAATATCCCAAGGCTAGGACTTGAAAAAGAGTTTTGCCTTTGCCTCATTATGGGTGAAAGGATGGTGGAGCACTTGAGAAGTGCTTAGAAGCTCCAATCACGTTAGTCAGTAGGCCCCCAACGACAGCATTGTCAACATGAAGCAAGATGATGCTGTATGACACGAACAGCAGCCAGCAAAATAAAATAAACAAATCAGCATGTGGAGTCTTAATAAGCCATGACTGAAGTGATTCAGTCTGTTGTGTCTCAGCTCTGGAACAATTAAGTACGCGACTGTACAATAATGATTTCAGCGCTGCCACCTGAACGCACACCTACGACAGAATCTTGGCAGAGTAGAAAGACAACTAAACAGCATGAAACACTCAATTTCACCCAAAATAGCTCTGCTCTCTGCTCTACACGTCGGTCCGGCCTGGCTTGACCGTGCATAGTGAAGCAGATTACACCCCAGTGAGCAGAGGGGGAGACTGGGGTGAGGGAAGTGGCTAAGGGTGCGGCGCCTCCTCTCCAGCCTGAGGACCACGGGGGAAGCGCAGCCATGCATCCATGACAAGAGACTTAATTAACCCATGAATGCGGCACCTCCTCCGGGGAGAACGCTCCCAAAGTGTGGCCTGCATCTTGGCAACGTTGTTATTAGAAACCCCTGGAAGCATGACGGTGGTTCGGATATTCCACCCCACCGATTAAAAACAGGAAGCAAGAGCAAACCTGCCAATGACCTGGAGGTCAGAGGCTCTCACCAAACTAGATTTTTTTTTTTTTTTTTTTTAAAGTATGTCTGACAAGAGGCTGCTCTGTACGTCTTCCTCCTCTCTGGCGATGACCAGCAGTGCTGTGAAGGCGGGCAAATATTCGGGAAGAACACTTAAGACACAAAAGCTTTCATAACCATAATGTAAACCGTTGTGGTGAGGAAAAGGCCCAAAGGTATTTTGAATGTTTTTACAGTGCTGAGAGAGAGGTTTGTGCAGGCGTAGCATTCCTGATATTCTTACCCCACACATAAAAGCACCCCGCCCCCAACACCACAACACACACACACACACACACACACACACACACACACACACACACACACACACACACACGCACACAAGTTTTATGCACTTGTGCATAAGTATCCTAAGGCGTGGCTCATAATAACATTGCCCTTCTATTTTCTCCTTGGCTGCACCTGGCTTGCAACCATGTAATAACTATAGATTTCCTAACACCCTGTCAGTGACCTGTGCTGAAGGCTTTTACTGGACAAAAGTGACATCCAGTGACCCTCAGTAGTTTTTCTTTTTACATATTAGTGCCAGCATACAACCAGTATTTGAACCTTTTTTATACCTTAATCTGGGGAATAGAAACATGTTTTTAAGGATTACTTTTGATATTTTGGGCTGATTTTCCCATGTTTATGTGTCAAAGTGATGAATGGGGACAACAAGTTTTGAATATGAATATTGAGGGAGAATGCTGCAGCCAACAGCTGGCAAACTGGCTCCTTGCGGGTAATTGCACACGTTCCCATATCTGTCCATTAAAAGTGCTTATTGTGCCAGTCACAGGCTCAGATTGTTACCCTTTTGAGATCAAATAATAATTGACCCTGGTGATGTTATCTCAGATTTTAGATTGGGATATTTAAACACAAAGTCTATGGGAGGTAGATTGTGAATGATGAGTCATTTACCTTGAAGGCTCTAATGAAAGACAGTACTGAGGTGCATTCATGTAATATTAATGTAAAATGTAGCTTGAGCCACACTAGAGACTGAAATCCAGGATATTTTTGCCTCTGCTGCTTAGACTTTGACCATTCAGCTTTTAATCTCTCTATATATAATCCTAATAATATAAGTGGAGTCTCCATTGGTTGCCTGGCAACCTCACAGTGACGACAAAACTCCAGGAAGTCACTGCAAGACTTCAGGAAGTCAAAGTATTCTCTTTTTGCTGACTAAATCGAACTATAATGGTGGCAGAAAACATTCATGCGAATAATTCTCAGATTTGCACCAGCAAACATTGTTTACCCTGCCGTACCCGTGAGCATGCACAGTCTCCAATGCTGCAGTGGACAGAAAACTTGCTGAAGAAATGCACAGGCAGGGTACTGAGCTGTGACACAGGCTGGCTGCCACCAACTGGCCCAGACAGGGGACTTAGATTTAACTCTCAGGTACACAGGCAGCGGTGCCAGACAGACACATCATGCCCCAGATTTGGATGTCTGAATAGATTCTCAGTGAGTGGAATCAAAAGTTGAGCCCAAACAAGAAATAGCTTAAAATATTGCTGCAAGATCGTCTCCACAAGTAATTGGATATGAATTCATCCACCACAATACTGTGAAAGGCATTTTAGAAGGAAAGATAGACCTATTTTGCCAGAGTTTATGCTGCTGCTGCTAGTCATAAAAGCTCCAAAATCTTCAGCTTCTTTCCGTGCTCTTATCTAAGGCAATGGGCTTACATCAATCTCTTTCCTCCTCTCTTATGTATGCCTTCAGTTTCCTTTCCCAGCAAGCGGGAAATGTCCTTTTTCACACTGCTGGAGTAATGACAATAGATATCTTGTGTGGAATGAAGACTTTCATACTACCCCTTTTTTTTTTATGCATCGTTTTTTTCTTTGCCACTGTGTGTATTATAGAAATGTGTAACATTGCTTTGGCGTCGCCCCCCTGGTGTGCTCTCAGTGTGGCACCCTCTCTTTTATTCTCTTTGCCTGTTTTATCCGCTCAGTGCAGCATTGTACAACACACAACACGACAACAGAGGGAAATAACAACAAAGGAAATAAAGAACCGTGCTTTTCAACGGTTTGCTCAAAGCATGTTAAGGCTAATTCTAAAAAACATGTTGCCACAAATTGTTTTTCATCATGCATACCTCAATTTCTCCTTCGAATTCGGCAGTGTCCAGCAGGGTCACTTTGAATGGGGTTGTTTTGAGTCGCTTGGAGCCTTTCTGGGGAGATTTGAGGGTTTTGTTTGGGGACATCTTCTCTGACATGTCATCCGTTTCTTTGTGTTCGTCCAGATGCTTGGAGTTCTGTTCCTTAAAATATTTTTAAAAAGGCAGAGAAATGACACAGGTTTAGATTAAATCTATCATCCCTGATCCCTGAGTGGATATTTGAAAGTTAAAATACTTTGAAGTGCTGTATTAGTATCAGGACAGCGCCTTAAGATTAAGTTCTTTGATTTCAATGGCCTAATTAGAAGTCAATGGTGTGCAGTCATTATTGTGGCTTTAATAGATATTGGATTTTAGGTCCTGTGTGCAATCTGAATAAGTAGTAGTAGAATATTATAATGTAGATCTACCCGAAACTACACTGACTCCCAGTTGTCACTGAATTACAAGACAAAACAGAAACTACAAATAAAATCTAATCACAGCAGCCATGTATATCATTTCATATCATAGACTCTTTAAAACAAAGAATCAGGCAAACTGCTGCAATATCAAGAAATACTTGAAGTTAATGAATCTAGATGAAATGTCATTGTCATCCTCATTATCTACAAGACCCGAAGGCGTGCTGTAAAGGAGCTAAATATGAACAGATGAATCCTATTTTTTTCTGCCATCAGCTCACTAAAATACAAGCTTTGGAGCCGGTTGCATCAGCTCTTCGCACATTTACTTTTAGCGTAGTTTGAAGTTTTACGATTATTCATTAATTAAAATTCATTTCTCACATAAACATTAGTTGTTACTAATTGTTGTAATACTCCCAGTAACTTCTAGGTGTGACTGCGGCAGCTAACTGAGCCAACTGACAAAACTTACAGCTTAGGTACTTAGCTTGTACCGTTTAAACTGAATAGAAGAAGTAATATGAAATATAGTCAACATATTTGTCCTGAGACTTGATAATATGCTCGTTAGTAATCATGTAAACTGGGAAGATTTAAAATGACATTTCACAAAAATAACATCATCTGAAACATTTCTCTATTAATAAATATATAAATGAAAGAGACTGTAGACTTATGTTTACAAAGAAATGTCCGTTAAGTTTCATGATTTTGAGTTGAGTTTGAGTTTTTCCTACATGCTTGGGAGAGGAGGGTGAGACGTGGGCGAGTATTCATTTGGTTGCAATCTGCAACTTCACCTCTGGGTGCCACTAAATCCTACACACTGGACCTTTAAAGTGTTATTTTTGGTTTTGGTAGTTTAACAGTGTTTACCAAATGGATTCATTTGTTGAAAATAATTATTAAGTTTTAATGGTGCAACCTGGTTTAGTAAATCACTAGTCTGAAACAAGCTTTCAATTATGAAGAAGGTCTTTACACACAAACTTCATAATGGATTTTGTGCAGGTGCAATCCAGTTCAAGTGGAAATTTAGAAACCCATTTCAGCTCTATAAATCAAAGCTACTAGTTCCTGTATTATTCATTGCCATAACAGGAATCTATTAGTGCAATTAGCACCGCACTGACCTGTTTGGCCATCTTGGTGTCCGTAGCAGAGTCGTGCATGCCTGCTGCTGCTCCCTGCCGTCTGGGAGGACTCCTTTCCCGCTCTCTTCACCTCCGACTCGCAGCCTACCTCTGTCGCTTCAGCAAAGTCGTCAACCTGAGAGGAGACAAGAACACGGCACAAATATTCAAATAGTGTCGCAGCTGAGTAGAGCCTTCTCTTCAAAATGACATGTCAGAAGCGTTAATGCGCGCTTTCTTTCAGAATCAAAAGAGCCGAGATGACAGCAGGCGCTGCAGCTGGAGACTGTGAAAAATTCAACACACGAATGCATTCACCCCAAAACAATAACGGCACCAGCACCAGGATCACACCTTCATTACAAATTCTGAAAGCTGCAGCTTCTTGATACAACACAATTTCCACAGGAATTATTCACCTTGCCATCAAGGACATTTACTTTAATTATAAATCCCTCACTGAGCCAGATAATAATCATCTATTTCAGCAAGACAAGCTCCAGATGATGATTACCCAAAAAAAAAAAAATGAATTAACGAATCAGGCCATGAATGCTACTGTCAGTGCTCACAGCTATCAACAGTGCATTCCTTTAGTCACAGAGGTGTTAAACCAAAAACATGATTATCACTATCCAAATCTGTTTGTCCACGGTGCAACAAACTACCTAAAATCCATATCAGGTACAGTAGTATGTATATCTGCTCACGCCCTAATGCTATCGTTCATTTGTCTGATAAACATATTCAGGCATTAAAACTAATCAACAGAAAAATGCACTCAGTATAATGTTACATTGTAGAGTTATGTAGTTTCGTTGTGAGTCATCATTCCTCAAGTGTTGTTATTTTCTTTTGTTCCCCACAGCTTACTTCATCGACTACATTTTCTTGGAGATCAACTGGAATTTGTTGCATGCAGTTGCAGGTTCAGATGTGGGCGGGCTGAGCAATAACAACAGCTAAAGTAAAAGCAGAGTGCATTCAGCTTTGTCTGTTAAGAGAGGTGTGTACTGTATAAACAAAGGCTCCCTACAGATATTTGAGGAAACTAAATCTTAACTTTTTACATAGACACTGCTCTGTTCTCATTTCAATTTGCAATAGCTTGTCATTTTGGGATTTTTTTTTTTTTTTTTTTTGCAGAGAGTTAGATCTTGACAGTATCATCTAGCTTGACAGTACTCTTGTTCAGTAACTATGAAGCTTTAGCTATAAATTGGTTAAGCTTAGCCTAACATAAAGATTAGTGACAGGTGAAGTTAGCTAGCAAGCCAGCTAAAGCTAAAAAAAAGTCCCCTTACCAGTATCACTATCTTATTAACACAATGACAAATTCAGAATTTATGGGGGGGTTACTAGCCTGGTTATTTATAAGCAAACTTTCTGGAGTCTGTGCTAATTGCCTGACAACTTAACTTTTTTGTTCATTACTGGTCGTGGAAGATGGCTGCCTACCACGAAGAGCAGGGTTCTGCTCAAGGTTTCTGCATTTTAAAAGAAAGTTTTTCCTTGCCATCGTTGCCAAGTTCTTGCTCATGGTGGGAACTGTTGAGTCTCTGAGTACCTGCTCTATAAGTGTCATCAAATAACTTTGTTCTTATTCTGTTATGATTTGGCGCTATATAAATAGAACAGAGCCAGGCTAGCTGTTTCCCACTGTTTCCAGTCATTCTGCTAAATGAAGTTAACAGTATTCTTGTTGCAGTGTCATATTTAATGACAGATATGAGGGTGGAATCAATCTTCTCATCAAACTCTTAATGTCTCTCATTTCCTTTGACAAAACAGATTACACTGTCATAGTCACAATATGTAAAGTAAATTTCTTATGAATGATATGGAGCAAACATGAATTCTGAACATCTTTAGCCTCTACATTACCCTATTACAGTATAATGTGGGGTCATCTATTTAGCAGTTGAGTGTACTATATTTTTTGATAAGCCAGGCTGGTTTCAAAGGACATCCCTCTTATGGATTTTATAATTTTACTGCATCTTCTGTGATGATTTAGGGACTGTACTCTTCAATAAAATGTGTATTTATTCTGTTTGCATGATAATGAAGGACTTGAGTTGTGTTTTCAGAAGGGAACCTTGTTTGTGTCAGACTTTGTTTATAGAGCTTAGAAAAGCCAACACAGAGGAAGTATTTTGTTCGTGGTAGACTTTTGTGTAATAGCCTAATTTATATTCTTTTCCGACAAGGCATGTTCTGCCACTGCAGCTGTATATTTGATGGCTTCTAAGCCCACGTAGGCCGGGTACTTTTATGTGAATGACGCAAAAATAAAAGCCACACTGTGTGCATTACATTGTCGCCTGTTAAGAAGAAATTGGCTTCTCTGCCTTCCCCGCAGTAGATGTCTCCCTGTATGAAAGTTGAATGTCAGTGGAAAGTGGTGAATTAAAAATGACACATTTGCTCTGTGATGCTGAAAACATAGAAAACTTGACATTTATTGTGGATGATACAGATAGTTGAAGATTCCCTGCTGTTAGAATCCACTGTGGAGATAATATTGTTTGCATGTGTGGCCCTCATTCATGTAAGAAAGAAAAAGAAGCTGCCCATCGACCACCAACATGGGTTGACCAGGGTGGATTTTTTTCAGTGGATTCCCCATGAGATGAAAACGATGCTCATGACCCTGAAACATGTTCTTCTGTGACCTTTTATGAAAGGTAGACAAGGCACATAATGTGTGAACATATCCTCACAGGGATCACCATACAGGAATAATGCCTGTGTATTATAGAGTTCCCCAGGCAATACTCCAGGACCTTGTACATAATCCAGTCTCTATATGACTCTGGAGGTCTCTCTGGCCCACGAGCAGCAAATCACATCAACCTAATGCACTTGGGGGTTGTGGGCGATCATGGCTGACGACTGAGGCAGGAACACAGCCGGTTCACACTGGTTCAGAGAAGAGACAACGCCCCCTTCGACTCCCAACCAGGGAAGGTCTTGACATATTGCACGTGGTTAAAGGGGTGTGAAACCCTGCCCCCCCCCCACCTCCCCACCACCATTACTCCTCCTCTGCTGTGCTACCACAACCATCCCATTACTTACAATCACAGTGATTTGACAGAAATGAATTCCCCTCCTTTGGGACAAAAATGAAGCTCGGAATGGTATGTCCACTCAGGGCCTCATTTTCAGCCTTGCTGTCGGATCCAGCTGGGCACTGAACTATAAGTTCCTAAATCAATTTTCTCTCAATGGTCGAATCGTGGTTATGACTGCCAAGTAAACTTCCTGATTGGATAGGAAAAACTCCGTTGGGCATCGTGTTGTGACGGTGAGGGAAGCAAACACTCAGCCGCCGCCATGTCTGTTATCGCATTCGCCTCCCGGTCCGATTCAGTCAAGCCGAAAATAACGAGCATCTCCCCTGTGTGCTTTACAGGTGCACATTTTCTCATTTTGTCCAAGTCAAACAGAAGCTGACGTCCCCCCTCACTTAACATCCATCTGGGCTACATGACATAATGCATTCATCTGTGTGAATATACCTATCTCAACTGTGCTGAGCTCACGGCAGCAAATTACCTGAAACCAGCTCCAGTCTAACCATTTCTGTTCTCCCACTGAGGACATTTTTCACTCCCGTTCTGAACACATTAACGAGCACACAGCCAACCGTGACACATTTTCTAACCATACCCAAACCGATAGTTACCGTCGCTTTGAAGTGGCCATGGAAGATTTGTACAATACATGTCAGCCAGTAATGAAAAATCCCTTCGAGGACACATGCACACACATGCTCACAATTGAGAATACAAATCACATAATCCAAAGTTAGTTTGTGGTAAATGGGGCCCCTTATTGAGACATCTTCTCATGAAATCAGATTAATTGCCAAATTAATAAAGATTGATGTCACAGAGCGAGGCGGTAGAGCCCTGTGAATGCATTAATTTCCTTTAACAGACCATTAACCACAGTCGCCTCTGTCGACCCAGCGACACCTCTACAGAGGAGTAGAAAGCACCTTACAGTGCAGGAATACACTGCACGTTTCCTTTGTGGTACAATGTGTGCTGTTCAGTGACAATGTCTGTCTTTGATATCTGCCATCAGTAATAATGATTCATCACAGAGAAAAGCACATTGTTTCCTTGGGGAGGTTATGAGACGCCACTCTTTCCTAACAAGCGTAGCCTTCTCCCTTGTCTCTCCTGTCTCTTTCTCTTTCTCATCATTCTCATCAGAGGTAGGCTTTAATCTAAGTAAGGCAAGTGGAGGGAGAATGAGAGATGGAGCACGCATGTCTGTGGAAGAGTACTGGCTCAGCTCCTCGATGCAGTTGCCATGGTAACATGGTAGAGTACTCTTTCTTTTTTTTTTTTTTAAACCTGATCGCCTCTCGCCTCAGAGGAGTCACAGAGAAACAGAGAGGCACGCCGAGCAAAGAGAGGAGGATGAGAGGCCAAAAGATGAGGCGGCCAGAAAGACAGAGGGATCAAGGATAAACTGAAAAAGATAAGAAATGACAAGAGGGTGGAAATAAGCTGATGCTGCATCGCCAATGAAAAAGAAAATGTCAAACAGCTTTCCCCCCTGGTTGGCGGTGGAGGGGCTGCACACGCGGTGATGCAGGCCACTGCTACCATCTCCCAGCAAACATAACCTGCTCCTCATCTGAGCCCTGACAGTGCACAGTCATCACTATTTGGCCCATACACAACTCTAATTCTATTGTACAATCCATGGCTCAGCTCTGTGGTCTTAATCACATTTAGCCATTAGCATGCACTGAGCGTGCAGTGCAGTCGAGTAATCACAAAGAGCACTTCTCTGGCAACGGAGAAACAAAACACAATAGCGACTACAGTAGCATGTGAATTATTTGCATATGGGTTTAAGTGTTGCGCAGGTCTGCAGCTATCATTATTGACTGAAACGCTTCATCATAAATTAAATTAACCCACACAGTTGCAAGTGCACTTCATGAGCATTTTTGATGCGAGGGAGATTCGAGTGTTGACCTTCCAGTTTAAGGTCAGATTCATGTTTGCATGGTCAAGTGGAGCAGAAGCACCGTGGACAACCGGGTGTCAATGATGTGAGGGGGTAGAGGAACATGGTCTGAGTGGGACACCATTACTGCTGAGTAAAAGTACAAAGAATTTACAGTATTACCATTGGATGGAAGTGACAGTGACGCAGTCGATACTGTAGATTAAAGTGATTTTATTTAGATTACAGGTACACAAAGCTAAAATCCCACTTCAGAGCTCGAGATCAAATACAGTCACAAAGTGGAAGAAGTTATTTCAATCCAGGGCTTCAGGTTAAAACTGTGTATTTTCTACAAAGACAATGTTAGGTGACAGATAGCTGGAGCACCTCCAAAGCTTCTATTCAATTAAAACCACAGAGTAAGCTTAAAATTCCATTGTGCACATTGCCAACAGTACGCTCAACTCTTTGCAGAAAACAGATGATGCACTCGTGCAGTTTATCGTTCAGCACGGGTTGACAGTGACGGCTGCCATCAGTGGCAACCACTTACAACATCTAAAAATCTCAGGGACAACAAACTGTAAAGCGTGCACCCCAAAATAACAATATTTTTAATATTTCTTGTTTTAGCAATATTTAAACTGTCATAGTCGGAGCTGGAACCAGACAATGCAGCACGTGCGTTGGCGCATTTACTTGTATTCAATTGAATTTTTTTGAGTGATCTATGAAGAACGTGACAACAGCTGTTGTATAACAGGAACTGAGGGCAGGCATGCTAACTTCACACACTTTACAACACTTCAGATCCAAAGTATCAGATAAAACATGTCTGTTCCATTACTGTTGTAATGCTTTTAAACCTTTTATGTCTCATTTTCATTATTAAGATGACGTATAACTGCATTGTATTGTAATTACTCAAAATAATTACTCAAAAATCGTTTTCAGTTTGTTTTGCAGGTACCTGGTCATAAATCAAAGTACTGAAGAGTTGAAACCTGATGATGGAGCTAGCTGGAAAGTCACAGTGTTTTTACAGTATTTATTCTGAGGGGAGGCGCATGAATATCTGTAGCAAATCATGGCAATCCATGCATTCGCTTTGGTAGCATTTCACTCAAAATCACAAATCATCCTTATGGTGGTGCTTGGAGAAAAAGTCAGCGACTCCACTGTATTCCATCGTGGCCTCACATGTGTTTCCTTTTAAACACTTCAAATATAATAGTACTGTACTCTGCAGTAGAATGTAAACACCTCATCATGCTGTCAACAAATCTGGCTCTTCTGCGTAGAAAGCAGCGTCGCTCCTGTATGACTCGCCTCGGCCTCACTGATCCACGGCACACTGCAGTATGTCAGTGACAGTTCATACTGAGAGAAGGATGGGAGGCTCAAGGACACTGCTCTCATTCACCAACATCACACATACTGCCTGTCATACACACTGACAGCTACACTGTAACACTGATGGAAGCCACTCAGGCATCGCCCACAGCTCTTAAATACAAAGCACTGTGCGTTAAGAGATGCAATGTGTTTTTCCACTCTGGTGGCATTCTTTTCCTAAGACGACGATGCAGCCGCAACACCTTTCCCTGCCACCCATCACTCTGCTAATGTCATGTTTTCCCCTGCACGGCTCGGCTTTGTTTTCCACTACAGCTGGTAGCCTCTCGATGGAAGCAGGATTCTTTGCCGATAGTCACAGTGGGAACAATGGAGGGTATTCTTTCCCTTTTGAGATCCTTTCATTGGCAAAATCTGGGTCGAGTGAATAAAAAATCACAATTTATGGTCGGTGTGCAATATGTCTGTGTCGCTCAGTCAGTGGTCTGTAGCATTCTCCACCCTTTAGTAACAAAAATGTACCTGTTACCAGGTACTATCCAAAACTTTTGCCAAAGAAGGCAATAAAAGAACAGCTCCAAGCAAGTCAAGTCCAGCTGTACCACGCAGTGGAAACACGGCATACATTTCCTGGGTGAGCCTTAGCTGATGGTTGGAGACAGATGACGCCTGAGTGGAAAGACTGAGGCTAAAGTAAATCACAGCCACAACAACTGCATGACTCTTCAAGCTTCACATTCCTGCAGAAGTCTGGAATCACCCCCAGAGAAAAAAAAAAAAGACCACGTTTCCATCATGCAGCTGTCGTAATAACAAGTACTCGGCTTCCTCTCAGCTGTCTAGATATCATGAACGCAGAGCGGCACAAAGTTTGGCACACGGCTAAATTAAAGGTGCTCGCTCTCAGATGAATATCAACACAGAGTCGCAGATAGAGAGCAGAATTAGCAAAAGCCAGAGGCGGGCTCTGTATAAATTACTGTGGAGACATCATTCTGTCACAGTGCTTCTAATAGAAGCTGACCTTTCTCATGCTGTGCTGGGGACCACTGGTGCATGCATGAGGCAGGACGTCAAACCGCTGACGGGTCTGTCCCTGAAGCTGCCAGACGCTGTGCACCGCAGGGACTACAAATGCAAAGTTTTTATCCCCTTTACACTTCCTCCTCTCACAGCTGATACTGGTAATAAATTCGCAAAAGCAGTGAATCTAAAGGGAAACATAACAGTCTGGGAGCACGCTCACGGGAGTTTTGAGCAGGAAAATGAGGACATGGGCGCGGGAGCACATGGGCGGTTGTTGCAGGCATCATCGTGAAACCTCGGGGGCAGGGAGACACACATGGTGGCAAGACGAAGCTTGTTGGCTTGTAAGCGCACTGTCAAAGCTGTGCTACATTTTTAGAACCATAAAGATGACACACAGATCCCTGCTACTTAAGGGCAATACCCTTCAAACACTTGTTTTTGAAATATTCCCTTTTGTCTCCTGCGAGTGTTCAGGCTACAATTGTCAAAGTCTCTCTGTCTTCCAGCAGTTTTATGTTTCTTCTCGCCACCCATTTTATGTTTGAAACATTAGTATTTCTTGGCACAGACTCAAATTCTCTTCACCAAACGGGAATATTTTGTACTAACAATGAAGAACACACTTGTATCTCATCAGATGCACATAATATGTTGCACATACAGTATACTCACATGCGAGCATATGTGCCTCCTGTTTTATCGGTCCGTGTCACAGAAGCGCTGTCACAATCTCAAAGGCCAGTGTGTAATTGTCTCGGCGTGAAGCCTCCGCTGTGCTCCAGTTAATGAGAGACTGTCACAATGGTTGCACATCCCAAACCAGACTCTCCACCACTGTAATCTATGAGTGGGGAAATTATTTCCTGCAGCTTAGAGCCGCATACAGCTGCTTTTTGGCTTTGTGAAGTGCTGATGACAAAAAACAACAAACAGGTTAGTGCGGTTTCAGTAATGTTGCGCTCAGTCGTTTTGGCGCCTGCATAAATCTACTCGCAAGTGTTTTTACTGTTCAGTGTAGTGGGGTTAAAAATAGTTTGATCACAAAAAAAGATACGCGTTTTTCAGATGCTGACAATCAATATATCACTTGGATATATTGTTTTGCAGAGCGACTGTCAGCAGGCGGTCTAATAAAGTTTATGAATACATACATCAGTTCAAGTCCCTTCCCATACCACTTTATATTCAGTTCACAAGTTCAAACCTACAGTATAACACGAGATACTTCAGAGGCCTATATTTCACCAGATCCAAAGACATGATGCTGTTTGTTCTCCACTAGATGAGGCGAACTCCACTGTGCCACGGTTTAAGTCAAGCTGTCAATGCATCCACATCTCTCAACGGTTTCATACAGGCCTCGTCTGATGACCCGAACAGCTTGAAGTTTTGACTTAGCATGGCACACACACACACATACACACCCTCATTTTCCCTTTCCCTTTGAAGAAATACACAAACACACACGCACACACACACACACACACACACACACACATCTTCCCATGCAACACCCTTTCACTTTCCCTGTGATTTCACTTTCTGCATTAGGTCTCTATTAATTTAGTTTTCCTTTTGTTCTCATGTTAAAACGTCATATTTATTGTTGTTTTTTTGTTTTTTTTACTGCGTTGTCTTTTCTGTTTACTGTACTTTGTCATTGTGTATATTTTTATGCAGCAATAAATCAACTGCCTCGCAATCAGTTTGTTGACAACACAGGCCAGCATTTAAGCCCTTTCAGATATGCACTCTGATGTGATGGAAATGTGATATGTTGGGCTCATTTCTGAATAATAATAAAAGTTACAACAGCATTCTTCCTAGGGAGCTGCTAGAAATATATAGTAAAACACAACAGCACTGCATAAACAATGCTAATACATTGCTTATACTGAGTAAGCCGACAAAACATCCTGAGGTTTTTAACTTTGCGCTGGTGTCGCCTTTGTATCACCTGAATGAATTGACTTGTGACACTTGTTAACACAACCCTTAAATATCATCACCGTGTAAAATCTGATATGATGAACGTGTTAGCTGACAGTTGACTGTGTCGATATCCAATATAGCACATGTAGCACATGTCATTTAGAGTTGTGTGTCTGGCCACCCAGCAACTAAGTCCAATATTCACTGGACTTTTAGCTTTGATTTGCTCTGCACCAACACCTGAGAAAAATATGGAGCTCTCTATGTGATAAATGCTACGCTATGTTCACTAGCTAGTCGCTAACTTTGCCCATGTGTTTCTGTGCTTGGCAGTGAGTGTACAGTTTATCAGTGTTTTAAATTGTTTTACTGATAACAGCTGCTGATGCAAACACCGCTGACAGCTGTAAGAATGAACCAAAATAGTAAAGCTGCGGGCTGTAACTCCAAAACAATGAGCTGAGAGACACTAAAAAGCTCAGCAGGGCTGAGGGGAAATAAGACAAGATAGACTTTAATGATCCCACACCGGGGAAATTCATGCTGAAATGGGTAATAATTCTTTATGGTTGTCAGTACAAGCGACCCATAACACCCTACATATAATTGTTTGACTACTTTCTTGAAAGGTGCAGCTTTAATATGAGCATATTTAATAATACCATTTGATATCCTTATTTTCCAGCACAACTCTTCAGGTTCTTCAGTAGTGGTGCCAAATAACAATCAAGCATCGGCTGTTTCATTAAGAGTCCTGTCATAACAAACATTTAAGACAGACATCTGAATGACAAAAAGCCTTTAACAGAGAGAGATGATGCCAGTACAGTTATTCAGTGTATGAAAAGGATTGTCTATGCTCTCTTTATTTAAGTTTTGGCAAACTTACCAGGTTGGTGTACTGCACAGAATTATGATAATTATTTTCAGTGACCAGTAGCAGATTACACACAGCACACTTATTCATTCATGTCATTACTCTGTTCCTGGAAATATGACATCTATTTGCATCTCTGCAGTTCATAGTAACAGTGAGATAAATACCAAAGTCTGTTGTGAAATCAATCCTTTCCAACCGGGAAGTTGCAAGTCTTGCCTCATGATCCTGTTGTAAGCACCGACACAATACCTGCTTTGTTTTCTCACAGTGTTAGCCTGGCTGGCGCAAGGCTCAGATTAGTTTTCCTTTTTGGTGGAAAACTGATCTGCACACGGGGGTTCTTTAAAATGTGCTCTGCCTCAGACGAGAGATCCATTTTGATCAATTTCCAATGACAAGATGTGTTTTTCAGCACGGTGTGTTTCTAGGGGGGAAAAACAAACGCTTTCATCTGCTGTGATGTTTTCTTCATGCGTTTTTTGATATATTCAAGGTCAATCCACTTCTTTTTACTTTTACTCAACACACCAATGCTGCTTTTATTTAGCGAAGATTTCGGCACTGCGTCTGTCCCTGCACAAGAAAGTGACAATGAAGCCCTGTGTCAAACCTGCATGTGCATAATATTATGCTAATGGTCATGCTCAAGTGCGTTTTGCAAGGCACACATGTCCTTGTAACAGAGTTCATCAGAAAGAGCTGTCCTCTGTGGGAATAAATCCAGAGAGAACAACCGAGCCACGAGCCTCGGATATCTACCGCAGGAAGGACACGGCTAACTGCCTCCTAACACTGAGCTAGCCATTTATGTACACAGCAGTCACCTCGAAGGTGGTTTTTCCAATTTCCTTTCACCCTTAGAAGTTATAGAGAACGCCATAAATCAACAGGAAAATGGTGGATGTCAGGGATGCCCTCACAGCAGGACTCATCTCTTCACATGGCGCATTGAGTTATAGTCACACTATTTTACTGTATTTATCTCAGGGGATCAAGATGGATCAGCCGGCAATACACTGGAGGTATTGTTAGGATTCTCACGAGTAAGCCTTGAGTAAGAATCTCATTGAATTTGGGATCAGAGCAGAATTACTTGGAGTTTGTCAAAACTACACCGCACTACGGAGAATCACAAATATTTCCACAGAGATTCTCTTCGCAGTAACCTTTCTCTCTGAGGTGATTCATTGTGCAGGAAGCAAAAGCTGCAGCAATTCTCTAAATGTTAATGGAGGCAGACTTCATGAAAAGACTCATCAGGACAGTGTGCTCCGATGGGAACAATTCAGAAAACTTAAGAGGGCTGCTGGACGCGAGCTATTTTGGCACAAATGGGCCTCCCGCGAGCTCCCAGTGGCAGCACTCTCTGCCAGCTGAACACACCCTGCTGCTGCCCAGCTAGCTAGAGCAGCACTCAGCTGCTGTTGGCTAATGGACTGCTTAAAGTGAGAGGAGAGCAGAGCGACTGTGGGCCTGTGCATCAGCATGGCTGGCATGCTGCAGGTGCACACCAAGTGGCAGCCGCTGAAGTGCATGAGTCAGTGTGTGAGTGTTTGTTTGCCTACGTTCCTCCCCACCTTTTCTCACACACACACACACACACACACACACACACACACACACACACGCACGCACACACACACACACACACACACACACACACACCCCAGGCCTAAGCTTTTCCATCATCCGAGGAGAGTGGCGCACATTCCAAAATATTTTGGCTACGGGCCGATTCACATTCTCCATGCCAAGATGCAGAGAATGAAGCCGCGGCACGGCTATCTAAAGCTCTACCACACGCATGCAAAATACCGCAGTGCCACGACGGTGTAAGGACACACAGGCCAGAGGGGAAAGGAGACAACGTGTGCGGTGTCTTTGCAACAAATTACCAGACAGATCCACAACGAAGTGATTATTTCACACAAAACACTATGGCAACAGGGCCTGCAGCATCACCCACTATCTCTGTCATGGCCCATTTGAAGCTCGTTCCCCATTGCCCATGGGAGAGGGTGGCACAAGGCCACGCCATATGGTATTCTATGTGGCGGGCTGGAGCACTGCAGGGGGGCTGAGCTGTGAAAGGAAGGATCCTGTCCATTCAACTAATTAATGTCTCTGTGATCAGGGTGGTTTTCTTCATAACCGGGCCCCGAGACCCTTAACCACAAAGTACCTTAGCCGGGCCACTCAAACAAGGAAACCGGCATTGCGCTTCACATGTAAAACACATGGTGGTCGGTGATCTTGACCGCAGATGGAGACACGAGGTCTAGAAGGAGGCATGTTTGAAGCAGATATTTTCTCTCTCTCTCTCTCCTTCTTTCTCCCTCTCTTCCTGTTTCTCCCCCGATGCCCTTTGCGATCTGATAGGCCTGGAATAATAAGCAGTTAGCGTGTTATCTGCTAACAGCTCCATTACAGCACGCAGATAAAGCTGCATAGATCTCAGCAGGTGCAACCCAGCAGCGGCGCTCTGTAATAACAGTGGAAGTCGTCACAGTGACATGTAATTATCATGTGCGGAGGTTGAGACTAGTTTTTTTTTAAAAATCATCAGAGCATCAGGGCTTAATATTAGCTTCAGCGTGCTTAGCATTTATGGGTTCTATTGATAACCAGGTGGTGAGCGCTCTGCTTGTCAGCTGGTCACAATGATGCTGTGAAGTCGTTTACCCCATCTGACACGGACAGAAAGGACATGAACGCCAAACTGACAGTATCTGACTCTGTGCAATACAACCAGCCAGGAACGAAGCTGCTAGGCGTGTATGTATTTACTTTGCAAAGAGCAAAGAGAGTCACTTTGTGAGCGTTTACACAACGCTTTACAGTGCACCACAAGGCATACAGAGCTCCTGATGTTCAGTTTTTTGTCTTTCAATTTCTTTTAAAAATGTGTGAAAACTGGATTTTAAAAATACTATTCATAAACACTACATATGGGCCAAATGTGCAAGTTTTTCAGACACAGATGTGCCACTTTTTTTTTTCACAGAAATCTAAATGTGAGCAGACAAAGCGTGAGCGCCTCACAGATGTGACAAAGAAGCTAGACTGAATAAGTTAGCTAAAAATAATTGATTGAAACGAAGATTTTCTAAAAAGAAAATCAGCACTCAAAACAAATGACAATGAAATATCTGAATATTTCATAATAGCGAATGGGGGACAGAGAGTTGTGGTTTGTGTTCATTAAAAAATCAAACTGGAACGTGACATTCGGTGAACTGTGAAATCACTACGGGCTATGACTGCACTCTGAAGATAAGACATTTACAGTTTGCACTGGGCTACATTCAATTCTAGCGAGGCGTCGGTTTATCAACATCTCCATGCTCCACCTGCTCTGCTGGGAGCTCTCTCTATCAGCTGCTGTGTTTATTGTGTCATACCAATCTTTTCCTTTTGTTTAAAGTCGTCATCTTTAAGATTTACACATAGTCAAGCCCAGTGTTTGATGGTTGTCATTGTTCTGTTTAATCCATTACATTTATTTACATTCAGGAATTATCTCTCTATATGGTGGATGTTATTGCTCCACCATTTCCACGCTGAATTCAGATCGCTTTCCGAGGAACGAGGGATTCACGGGAAAACATTCAGCATGTAATCTAGCTTTTGTAATCTGATCGAACTGATATCAGCCTCACTGTTTACTGTTCACTCTCCTACAGCCATATGAGAGCTGCATTAAAGGTCCAGTGTGTAAGGTGCTGCATTTACAGAAAATAGAATATAATATTCATAACTGTTTTCTTTAGTGTAACACTACTTTACTGCAGGTCAAGCCATCTTAAACTACTTCTACTGTGTGTTTCACAGCCACCACAGTTTCTCCTTCACACAAGGAAGAAGAGGGCGAGGCAAGGGGGTTGCAATCGGCACTGCTAAATGCCACTAAAACCTACCACACTGGACCTTTCAATTTATTGCTCATGAAAACGGGACATCTTGGTGGTGCTGCTTAACCTGAAGAAAGTTCAGCTGGGGAAGCGTGGAGCGGCCGACTTCTTCATTAGAACCACACTAGGTTGTTTGGCTGCACTGTAAACATGCACACTTACTCCTCTGTTTCCTGACAAAGCAGCAGCTCAAGGAGTGTTTGCACTAGTAAACCGCCCTTGCCGTTACCACAGTAACCACGAGTGTTGCCAAATCAACTGGGACTCAAATACTGTCAACTTTAAAAACAAATATAATACACCAAATAAGCAGACAGGGATATGTTGTTATTTCTTTAGTAGAGATTTTCTCCCCTTCTCTCTCACCTTTGTATTACCAGTAGTACTGAGCCGTGCTTCTTTTAAAAAGATGTTGTTCACTGTAAATGTGTTATTTGGTGTCTTCTCGCGGCAGGAAACTCAACAAAATATTGGATACGTAAGGGCTCGCAGGTGAAAATTGATTTTTACCAAATCCTTTTTGGAAAATAAGCTGTGTCAAACTGATGCAACTTCCAGTATGAAACATCTCCAGCCTTTAACTTCAAACTTTTTCTTCTGGTTTTAGCCTCTTGATGTCTTAGTCTTAGCTTTTTTTTATTCAGCACTAGCTCACTGTTGCCAACACTGCAAACCCCTCTGAAACAAGAATCAGCTGCCCAACATGAAAGCGCATCATCTACACAGTCAGCTCTACAGGAGTCAGTCAGGATGAGAAGCTGAATGTAGACATCGTCTAGTACCTGAACTCCTATAGGAACCGCTAGATGAGGAGGCGCACAGATAAACATGCTTAACAAAGGGCAAACGTGTGTTTCAGTGTACCTGTGCGGCTCTGTTACAAATGTTTGCTCACCGTGCTGTGAGATTTGCCACAGCACGCTTTTCGCTGCCATCGATCTGTCCTCCTCAAAGTGTCCTCTGCTGCTTGTCCTTAAAAAGCAACACAGCGAGTGAGTTCTGGGCAGCCCGCAGGACTGTTCAACATCTGTGGCATAACCTGCCAGCAGGCGCTAAATAATGTGTTACGCAGAAACACACTGAAGTCAGAGTTACAGACCATGGACACTTAAATACAGATTTCATTTATAAAGATGTTTAAGACATTGCACAGAAAGAATGCATTATTTCAAAGGACGCAATAGGGTTTGTTGAATTACGTGGCTATTAGCTGCTAATCCTACTTTAAGGGTGCGAGTATTATTTCCAGTCCATTCATAATCGATTATGTTTTTGACAAATTGACTTAAATGTCAAAGAAACAGAATGACTGAAGACAAGAAAAGCAGAAAATCCTAATGTTTGAGAACCAGTTGAGAAGCAAATGTTTGGTATTTCTGCTCGATAAAAGACTTAAACAATTAACTGATTAGCAAAATTGTCATTCAATTAATTTTCTGTAGCTGCAGGGATAGAGCAGCTGTGGTTCTGTTGTGTTCCACGGCTGACTAAACTCTGCATTTTTGGTATTTTCTCAACACATCCTCGGAGGTGCAAAACAATGGGTATTGTATCGAAGGGGGGGGCCTGGAGACTGTTCCTGTTTTGTTCACAACTGAAAAACCAAATTGAATATGAGCTTGACTCTAAAAGGCCTTTATTTGTCTCTGTAAACCTGGTTATAACAGAGAGCAAGACTGAGGCAGCGTTGTTTTCAGCCATCTCACAATTCAAAGTGAAGCCTCCATTGCTGCATTCAGACTTCTACTGACTTGATTATTTTAATTAAGATTAGAAAGATGAAGTCTCACTTAGTTGCCTTGCCTGAATAAAGACTCTAATAAAGTCTAAATGTCTACAGGGAATCTTATTATAACTAACTTATTTACACCAAGGCAAACAGACAGCAAGTATCCAGCACATTGTACTGATCATTTCAAGTGCTTAAAACTTCATTGTGTTTAAGGCAAATAAAAAATACCTCATATATGAGAGTCTGAATTTTTAAGGAAATTGCCTCACATTAAAGTGGAATTCATCAAGACTGTGTAAAATGTGTACAGTACAAGAGACGTGTGGCACATGGAGGGCACCAGGGAAAGGAAAAGGCACAACAGCGCTGTTGTTATGACAGTGAGGAAGTGTTTTTACTCCCTTGTGTTAAACACAAGCTCCTGCAGTTTCTACATTTAAGATTTTCACATCTCGGCTTCAGATTTTTAAGACCGCACTGACCTCAGAGCAGGCCCATCCTCGCTGCAACGATCTACCACACTGGACACAAAGGTTTCCACTCCAGAAAGGTGATTTTTGAACTACATGAAAGCTCAATTATTCACTCCAGCGTGGTGTGTGGAACGTGAAAACAGTCCGAATATCAAAGTCGATATCTCACAGTGACTTTGATCGTGGATGAAAGCTAATAATCATAAAAGTTTGACTTTTCAACTTCAGTGCGAAGAAAAAAATCAAAGTAATGAAAAACACACAACACTCCAGGGAGTCTCGTTTTAAATGTGCTGGACGGAAACGCAGCGTGAGGCAGTGATGGTGAGAGAACAACATGGTGCTTCGTTTTTAACGAGTTTAAAATCTGACCCTGACAAAATATCAACATCTTGACATTTTAATTTGACATTGTTTGGGTGGATAACGAGCTCTCCAGTTTGAAATATGGAAATCGAGCCATCTATGATTCAAACACACTTCATGAAAGATATGTAAAAGGTTCACGCGCCCCTGCATATGAACCACACTGTGAAAACAAACCCACTTGCAGAATCAATGAAACAATGAAACTTGAACATTCTGCTTTAAGCCCGAGGCATCCTTGATTCTGCAAATAAAATTAAAAAGCTGTCAGTACATCTGCAGCAAATCCAAGTGAGAGAGTCATCCTTGGGCAAGCTGTGGGACGTTTACTAAAGGAAGTGATTCTGCTTTTTACTTTTTATTGACTCTCGTGGTCTGCAGTGTTAAACTCTCACACAGTGAATGCAACAGCCTGACAAGTTAAGACGGAGTGGGCTGAATTCCCCCCTAACTCAGATCTCCTGTATGAAGGATTTCAGAGCCGCCTTAAGTCTCTTTCCTGCATTCACCACCGAGACAGGCACAGCACGCCCCTCTGACCAAGTGCCAGAGAGCCTTTTTTTCCCATTAATCTTGTCATACTCTGACTATATTTTACTCTTCTGTTGCTATTATACATGTGAAGAAGCGTGTCGCAATTTACATTATCAGGAGGAGATAAACAACATTCCAAGTGTAAACCCCAGAGGGAGAAGTAGACCAAGGGCTGACACAGTTATGCAACGTGACGTTACTCTAGAATTTGACTGGAGTTCACACTGGGACACCCAGCACTCTCTCCACAAGCCTCCATGGACATGCATTCCTACTGGGAAATTACACAGGGGAGTTTTTTAAGCACCCACACACACACACACACACACAGAATATTCACACAGCACAACCAGGTTCTGAAGCTGAAACAACTTACTGTAATTCTGACTTTGTTCACTTGGAAACAACACACATACACACACACACACACACCACACACTTGGACTGCCATAATCTTGTTGCTGCAGATTACACACAAAGTCAAACACACACTCACACATCATCGACTGCATTGTGTTTATATGAAGGCATGCTCATCCACTCTCTGCTGTCCTCCCACTAAGGGCATGCCAAGAGCCACTGCGGCACAGGAAACTCTCTGCATCAGTCTGTGTATGTGTGTGTGTGTGTGTGTTGGAGGGGTGGGTGGAGATGTGCACGCCCCGTCTTCTTTCCTGATGTTTTGCATTGAGTGCAGTATGAAAGTCAATAATAAAATACACAGAAAACATACAACACATACATACAATCTGTCATACTGCACAGGTAAACACCTCATGGATAGAAGAAGTAAAGATATTTAGTGCAAAGCTTTAAACTGAGATAAGAGATAAGGCTGAGGGACTTCATCTCATTGCAATGTTTCTGACCATCACTGCACATTTCAGTGAATGACACTCCACCATTTTAAATCCCAAACTTTCAAACTAGTTAGCCAGGGAGAGTCAGCATCTAAGCTAGCTAGCTTTCTACAGACAAACTGACATATGTAGCTCACAGTGAGTGAGATATTTCAGAGTTTTTGACACCAGTGTGCGTAAAGGTTGAAGTGGGAGATTACAGCTGCTGTTCACTATCCAGCAGCCATCGGTCATTAACACTCACAAACTACTAACAAGCCAAATAAGCTAGCTGCTAGCTAACTGTCTGAAGATATGATGCTAAGGCTAGGCTGTTTATTGCCTCATTTTGCTCTTTTTCAACACCAAAAACACACAGTCCACTCTCTTTTAAACCATTAGAAAGGTACACATAAAAGAAAAAAGAAAACAGTAGCCTTTTATTAATAATAAGTACATATTAACCAGACAACAGCCTGAGTTTCACTTTGTTCTTTAGCTAACTTATGATAATAACTGACAAAATTTTTGTTTGTCACAGTTGTCAGTCTTATCTTGCCAAATAGTTCACCAAATAAATATTTTACTTTATCAACATAATCTATAGTATAATTAAAGGTCCAGTGAGCAACATGTATAGGCAGAAAATAAATATGCATAAATGTGCTTTCATTAGTGTATAATCGCCTTAAAATAATAGAGAAGAACAGATAAACCCAACACTAGCTCTAGGTAGGTAGGTCTAGGTGGTTTTGCTGCCAATATAGTTTCTTCTACATACTTTGAAAGGGAGGATGAGGCAAAGAGTATTCAGTTGTTGCTATATGCAATCTCACCACGAGGCGCCACTAAATCCTACACACTGGACCTTAAAATTGTGGCTCATGCTTAAAATTAAAAAAAAAATTGTGGCTCATGCTATAAGACTTACGTTTGACGGATTGAAGTGGTTATAACCAATATTTTCATAACAATATATCAAATTAAAATGTGAAAACAGAGTGACTGTATGAAAGGTTTATAGAAATAATCAGTTGAATCTGCAGCTCCACTTGGCTTTGCAGAGCTTTTATTCAGTTTCAGCTCATTGTTTAGCTGTCTGGCCCGCTAGTTTACTGTTTTGGTTCACTCTCACTGCTCTCTTAGCATCACAGCAGGCAGCTGTTTTCAGCAAAAAAAAAAGCTCTAAAAACCAACTGTACACTACCTGCTCAGCACATAACAGCAGACAGACACAGTTAGTGAGCACAGTGGAGAATTAAGCATCAGATATTTCCCTCAGGGACAAAAAACAGAGCTAAAAAGAGAGCAAATAATGGATTTACGTTCATCAGGTTGGGCAGAAACACGACTCCAAATGAAGGTTGAGTCCTTTTTGCTGGATGAGTAAATAAAAATTTACAGGCTTACAAGATCTTATATTGGGAGGAGATGAAAAAATTCACATTTTTTCTCTCTTTTACAACATTAAAGAGCTGACAGATCCTCTCCACACAGACACGTCTCTGATGCAGATCCTCTGGTGCTCTGTAAAAAGCACACAGAAGGTCTGGGCTGGTGCCTACTGAAGCCAACAATCACACTGAGTTCAATTAAGCTGACCTGACGGTGGGTGTTAGGTGGGCGTTCTGTCTCTAATTCACCACAAATCGTGCCCTCGGCTATAATCTGAACCTGACAGCAGTGTGTGTGTGGCTTGCCCTGTTCTTCTCCTGCGCCGTTTGTCCCCTCAGAGACCCTTACAGATCGATTGCAGAAAGCATTACACACAATCTCCTGTTTAATATGCTTATCCTTAGCCCGGGGTATAATTGGAACTTTTAGTAAAAACCTGCCAGTTAGAGATCTATCAATCTGTGCTAAACAAGGGCTGACCTGAGTGGATGAATAATTGAAGAGGAGAGGAGGGTCTGAGTGCGGCAAGCATGCTACTTGCAGTTCCTCTCGATCACCAAACCCTCTGAATTATCTACGAGAATACTCTGCGGCACAAGCAGCTACTTATCATGTGATGCGACTTGTCGATGTTCAAGTCCCTTATGTGTGGAGTGATGTTCTACATTCATACTGATGTTTGCTTCTGTTTATTACGAGCTATCAGAGGATATTCAGATCAGCAGCTTCTTTGCTGGTTATGATTCCCCTCCTCATTCCCGTGTGCACCCTCTTGAATAATGCATTCCTCCGCTTAAAGGCAACTTCTGTGTCCTCCTTAAGACATGAACAGCCGCCCTGTGACACTTATAAAAGGCGCTAGATGGAGAAAAAAATGCAACTAGTGCTAGAGGAAGGGGCTTTTTTTCCCCTTCCTTTTACATAGCTTTACCCAAAACTTTGAGACTGCCTTCAGACAAAACCATAAACAAAACAATATTTAAATTTCTGATTATTTGGCTGTATTAATGCATCTTACACTAGTTTGCTAGTCTAGCTGACATGGAAGGGATTCCTTTGGGGTAGGACACACTCAAGAGTCACCCTTTATAAAGAATTCAAAAATGGATGATTAATCTTTAACTTATAGATAATTCATGATTCATTAATAACAAAAACTCTGGGGTAGCCATGTTGTGAAAAACCTCTTGCAGTCATCAATAAAAGCTTGTGTGTTTCTCACTACCTAGTAAGACGTCAAGTCTAAAGGGTAGAAACTGTCAGTTCAGCAAATGCAAAAGTTAATGTATATAGCAGCTAATAAATGGGTTCATAAATACTCTGCAGCAGTTTTCCAGAAGGTCACAGGTCAAATGGCCCATTGGAGCAGTCTACCTGACGAATAGAGGTGTTCTTTACATGTACGAACAAATGCAGTGCATTTGAACGGTGACACGACTGCTTAGATTTGGAAAAAGTATGAGCTACATACTCTGCTAAAAAGCTAAAAAGCCAACGTGTCCTGCTGGAACCCAAAACCTGTTTTCAATAATGGCTTATAAGTGATATATAAAGCAATAGTAAATGATTCATTAACCATTAATAAAGCCAGTTTCCATTAGTGTATAATCACCTGAAATAAGAATCATTATGTTTCTGCCACCTTCAAATGAACCTATTATATCTACAGTCGTCATGTTTCGCGTTCACCATGTTGAACCGCCACACCAGTAGTCCACAACAGACAAATTAAACACTGGCTGTGTTTTTCATACATTTTGTTTCCACCATAGTTTCTCCTTCTAGGAAGGAGAGGGTAAAGCAAGGGGGCTGCAATTAATCCTACACACCGGACCTTTAAGACATTATTTAACTTGTGAACTTGGTTAATTAGCACTTGGTGGCTTGTCTTCCAGGAGAGACATGTGGCTCCGGAACTGACGGCTTGCTGACTGACAGCTGTGCATGTTTGAATACAAGAGGAATGCATGTTCTACAGGCCTTAAAAAAACTGTATGCAAATTTTTTAGTGTTAACACAGGCTGAAAAACAGAACTACTGCTGCCTGAGGGGATTAATCAGAATCTAGACACTGTGTCTGACAAATGGAGCCTTTGAAACCCATCTTACAAATTTCCCTTCACTCCTTGTGACAGGTTCGGGCCACCCGGCTTCACCCTCATTTGATAGTTTCAAGAAAACTGAACTGAAAAACTTTGGTCTTGGCATGTGCCATTCCATTAATATTGCAGCACTAGGTGCAAAGAGGCATATTGAACTTTGTATGATTGCACATCCAACATTTAAGACATTTATGAAACACGACGAAAATGTGTCCAACAAGCAGAATGAAGGTAAAAAGTGTTCTACCTGGTGGAGCACACTTGCATGCTGGCTCAGTCCATGACCTTGTATTCATGCTCATCTCTTTCTGTCTCTTTAATGCAGTAGCTGCGGGCGGGACACCAGCGAACTGGAAGTCAGCTAGTAGTACTCTTGCAACGACAAGGGGCAGCTTCACACCAAAACAAAAACACCTTTCAATTCTGTCCTTCTTCCTTTCATGGAATGGCTGGCAGCCTGCCGCCTTGAAATAAGAGAGGCTGAATGTGCTGACCCAGCACTCTGTAGGTAAATGGCTATCTGTCCTGTCAGCCTTGTCTGTGGAGGGGATTTAGTGCTGGTGGACGCTCACTCTCTCTTACACACACACTCCTTTGCAGACAAAATGATGCTCAATACTGAGTCCTTGAGTATTTGCTGTGGATTGTTTAGGCCAACTAAGAGAAATGCAACCATCTAAGACATGTTTCCCCAAGTTCCCCAAACTGGGTATTTGGCCAGACCTTTCTCCAGGCACTGTCTGCCACAGTGATGCAGAGGAGTCTAAGTTGCATGACTAGTGTATAAATTAGGATTAGACCAATACAACAGTGTGTCAATATGGCCGGTCTTTTATTTTGAAATTAGATATCACTTTGTCATGTTATCCCCTCACAATGAAATCACTTCTTCCTGATCACAGATATTCTAATGAATCTCTATAATTCTAGCACATAATTATACCCAAACATGGTTATTACAATGGCTTGTCTTACGGGTGGCTGACCAGAGTAATTATTATAATGTGAAGTGAAGAGTGTTTAAACCTGTGAACGGTTGGAAAACATGCAAAGAAACCTGCCTCAATCCACCTTCAAGGACAGCCAACTCATTGTTTCAGATTCATTAGTTTTACTTTGCGTTCTGAACTCTGTTTCAGACAAGACAAGAATGGGAGTCTGCAGTATTCACAGAATCCTTGTCATACAATAACCAGAATTTCATTATCATTTTAATAACAAAGTTATCAAGTTTAATCTGCGAACAAATAGTTCTCAGCATGCTCAAGTTTCATTTCAAAGTCATATCCCCAAAGCCTCAAGGTGAGTACGTGCATGCTGGAATAGTTAAAGAAGATGTCAGTCAGGCTCTGAGCAAGGAGCAAGGAGCTGAAAACATGGAATCAATAACTGTCCAGCACATCCTGAAGTAAATTCCAGTTTGAAACTGGTTCACGAAGTTGCATGAAGCAGTTTCACTAAAAGAGAGATAACAACCAACTGAAATATCAGAGGAAAGGTTAGTTGAAGCTGTCCCGTAGGTGTCTGTCACTGTATTCATTTATTCACTCACTTGTTAACACAAATATTAACAACCACAGCGGATGTTAAGGCCAATGCTGGGGTGGGGAAAATGCAGTTCCTTTAATAATCAATACACAGATTGCTAGCTACAGAATGACTGCACTGAAATCAATAGAAAAACTCTCTTCTTCTCTCTAGATATACAGTCAAAACACATCCAAAAGGATCCATTAACAACACATTATGTGATAATAGTGAAAAGTGTAAAGCAATACAAATGAGTTTTGTTTTCTCTTGACACTCGGGGGCAGAATGTGTGTGTTTAACAGATCATGGCTTTATCAAGTTCATATATGTCAAATTATAGTCCAGTATCAGTTGCCAGTTTTGTTAGAAAAATCCCATTTGCACATTTAGCAGACACAGAACAGCATTTGAAGTTCTGGTAAATATAAGTCCAATACTCACTATCCCTTCAAGCTCTTTTTGGTCTACCAACTCCTGAGAAATATAACTGCCTCACTGGTTAAACTGCTAGTTCCTCCATGATGTTTCCCAGCTTGTTGCCAACCTCTGTTTGCTGGTTGGTGCTGAGCTGGCAGCATACAGTGGGTCTATCTCTGCATTTATAGCTGAAAAAAGTTTTCTACTTTAACTAAAAAAAAAGCAAAGTTGATGAGACAGAACCAAAACAGTACATTTGCAGTCTTTAAAACCAAAACAGTGAGCTAAAAGATGCAAAAACGCTACATAAGCAGAGCAGAGCTGCAGAGTTGGATAATCCTTTTTGTAGCGTTTGTCACTCAAGGCAACTACTTTAGAATTAGACATAGTCCTAAGAGCCATTGCTGATCTGAAACTATTGATTGCTGAAGCTTTAATTTAATTTGATTGATTCAGGCTATTACATTCGAGCACTGCACTGTGGTTGCTGCTTGCTCACTCTTCTCAAGCTCCAAAAAGCCTTGTTGTCCTAATTCTCCAATATCAGATATAATATTAGATTTCAGAATCTGAAGCTTATCGTAGAGACGTTACGTCCAAGTATTTCCTTAGTGCCCATGTGATTCTTTCTATAAACTTGTGAATTATGCTGATGCATACAGCAACACTGATATATGATGCAATAGTTCCTTGTTCTTTTGTGGTAACATAGAAAATAAGACTTTTAGATCTTTAAGTTTCTAATGTTATCAGTGTCAGTGATGGTATTACATCTCCTTGCATCACTCTTGTCATCTTCATGGCGTGGAAATTGTCAAACACTGAGAATAAATATATTAACTTGGCAGTGTGTTGGCGTAGTGGCTTGCTGTTAATAGGCCGTGGGTTAAAATCTCAGGCCTGCTCCTGACTGGAGTTGGCATGATCTTGTTGTGTCTGTGTGGGTCTCCTCTGGCTGCCCTGTTTTCCTCCCACACCAAAAGTCATACATGTTTGGTATTACAAATACTTGTGACATTGCTGTTGGCGTAGACACTGAATTGGACTTCATCCTCCTGGCACTGGAGAGTTGATCTCTGCCTCTAAGAAGTTGGGGACGGTCAAACACAGAGGACAAATTCACCCAAAGGGGGGCAAAAAAAGTAAGTACGTTTCTTTCTAACTGGCAGCGATCAGCCTTCAGCTCAGCCTGACCTTAATAAACAGCTCTGGCATATAAAAGACCTCACTCACTGACAATTTGATGCAGTTTTAGATTTTATACTAGAAGCTCGCACACTAATGGCTTTTGAAGAGGCATTGTAATAACCTTGAGAAGATGGTTAAATTGAGATTCTATCAAATAAGTATGAAGGGTGACTCACTGGCAGACACCTGTGATTGATGTGACGTGATAAAAAAGCCTTGCTCTGAATCTGACATTGATCTTCACTGTGCTTCCTGCTCTTGACTTCTGCACAAGTCTGTTCAGATGGATAAACAAAAGAGATGGCTAATAACCTGTCGCCGTCTAATCAATGCTCCCTCCAAGTCTGGCCAAGATACCCACGTCACGTCGATACGAGAATCATGAAAGGTTGGAGGGGTGACTGAAAGTGAAATACTGCCCAGCGAGGGCATGAAGTGGAAAGAGGGGAGGGAGGGACGGACACTGAGAGGCAAGAGAGTCAAAAAGTGGATGGATGAAGTATTCTCCAGACAAATTAAGTACAACTTGCCTGATGTCCATCAAACAAAAGTGTCTTTGGGCAGAAGATGTTATTTTAGGCCTAAATCTTCATTTTAACCCTAAAATAACAACTTTACTAATATTCAGTATTCATTCATATGGTAAACTTGGATATTGGAAGTGCCCTACCAATTTAATTTGATTCTATTCTTGATGATCCAGTTACATAAGATAAAAAACCAATACTGCATTAAGCACTTGACAGAATAACTGGAAACTTGAATTTGCTTTTACTTAAAGTTGCTAATCAGACTGCAGAGGAAGTCTCAGCCCGGATATCTGTTATCTGTTTTCCTGATATCCTCTGGCTACACCTGAAACCCACAAACAGTGGCCATCGCTCCAAGAGGCTGAACAGTCAGACGATAGCCAGTGGGTTCCAAGATTGGTTTCTTACTTGCAGTCAGTGATCTTTAAGGTACTGGTCCTCAAACTGTGGTACGTGTAACGCTGGTGGTACGTGTAACGCTGGTGGTACTACATGTCACTGCAAGTGTCAAAAATAAATAATCTTCATATAAAGAATAAACTTGCCTCCAAGTACAAACTATCTGTATCTAGTTCGGCCTGCGCTGCTGTATCTGTCATGATGGTGATACTTGGAGAGACGGATATTTTCTGAGGTGGTAGGTGCAGTAAAAAATTGAGAAACACTGTTTTAAGGCATCACAATTGTACCTTACCCTTAACCTTAAGCGTTTGTTATCACAACCATGACAAAGAAGGTACCCTAACCTTAACGAAGTAGTCAGCCAAGCCAAAACTTAACCATAGTGTAGTATCATAAAACTTTTTTTGTAACTCTAAGGGTAGCTACAAACAAAGTATTTTGTCATTTTATGTGGGGAACTTGGTTTTTACACAAAACAGTTAATTTAGCCAGCTAACTTTCTGACTGAAAATAACCTTTTGGTGCACATTGTAATGCATACACATAACACATATTCACTGAGATGCAAAGATCAGTCTCAATCTAGTTGTATTTTTTTAACAGCATTATTCCTTGCTATTTATGAATGTTGAGATGTCTGTCTATCCTAATGCTTTTACACTCTAATGGGCCTAATGCTTTAAAGTGAGCGCAGCAAGACAATGTACATATTGTACAGTGTGTTAGGGAGGCAGTCTGTCAGGGTCTGTCAAGTACGGTGTCAGTCTTCCAATTTTTACGCCTTTCTCGAAACCTGCCAGAGTTGTCAGACACAATTGTAGGTAAAAGGTGTTGAATGATGAAATATATGAATTATAGGTCCTGCAAGATTAGCAAATATTCTGACAGTCGCTTTGTAGTGCTGATGTTGAAACCTTGTAACTTCAACACAGACACTCTCTGTTTTACACTTGAATTATTAACAGAATTAAAGAGCTTTGCACGGTCCGTTAGTTGCACTTAGGTTTCAGGAAATTAAATCAAAATATATTCTTTAATTTACATGGTTTTGAATCTGAAATGGAGGCTGTTTTACTTCTCCAAAAGTTGAAAGAAAAACAATTTTTAGTGAACAGTATCTTTGACAGCAGATATCTGCAGCCACACACACACACACACACACACACACACACACACACACACACACACACACACACACACACACACAGCGACTTTCAGCAAAATTTCTGAAGCAAGAAATTCAAATATAATAAGATGTATTAGATGAATGAGTCGCCCTTAATTCTGCACTGAATACCGCTCAAAGGCAAAAACAGAACAAATCAGCACTAATAGAGTGCTGCCGTTTCCCCTCGTTCACTAATCACACGAATGACAACATTTAATGTGCTGAAGCCATGTACTTTCCATCTGCAGACATGAAATATTCATACTAACACAACAAACCCACACTGGACAAGAGTTGTTGAAAAATGGATAATCACCCCAAAGCATGAAATATGAAAAATCTGAAAGTATAATAAGCATGCATTATGAATGTGGGCATGACGGGCAATGATAAAGGAATGAATGATGTACATGACAAACACAGAGAGGTGGATGCCCTGTGGAGCTCATTCATCTGTGTTCCAACAGAAAACAGTGCACAGTCCTGTGGCCACACTGAGGCTGCATTGATTCAACTGAAATGCTACATAGCCCATCCAGACCTGACGAGAGCCATTTAATTTGTTGTTTGTTCAGCAATTGAAAAATCCAAATGGCAGTTTGTTGCCATCTTAGCTGAGGCCAAAACAATATGGCAGTCATAACTTTACCAGCTAAAGGCTACAGAAAGCCATAACGCCCTCAACTGCCATAGCAATCTTTTAAGCACGAGAATAGCCTGGGGCAAATTCACGAGTCTCATGAATTTACTTAAAGCTTAATATTTTTATATTAATGGATCAAATGATGTGTAATGTTAAAGGGAATTTTCAATAACCTCTGCAGCTCCGCTCAGCTCTTTGGAGATTTTCACTGTCCAACTTCAGTGTTTTTATTTGGTCTCACTGTTCTCATCAGCGGCATTTCCAGCACGCAGCTGTTTCAGGGAAAAAACTCTGATAAACCCAACATGAACTATCTGCCCAGCACCAAACAGCAGTTTGATGAGAAGCTGTCTGAACAGATGTAGAGCACTCTGGCTAAAAAGCCAGACATTTATCTCAAAGAGAGACTATTCTGAGTGGACAAACAAATGGTAATCTTACTTAGAATTGACTTAATGTGCAGGTTTAAGTAAACTGTTAATCAGTTTGTTTTAGTGAGCTAGCGGAGTGATAAAGATCAACAGATGACTTCAACAACAGGAGCCACAAACTAGTGAAAATGAGAAAGTGGAGGCAGGAATCAAGAGGGAGAATTGTAACAGCAGGAGACCACCAATGACATGCCACAGTAGCCGCACCAGTGCCACCAATAAGTAATTAAGCCCCCATAGGGTACAAGAACTGGAAAAATCATTTGCAGCCGACCCACTTGTACCACCTGTACCTGACCAGGCTGACAAGGTGACAGCCACTGCAGATACTCCCAAATAAAAACCAACCATGTGAAACATTCATTCCCATGGCAACACAACAATTAAATAAGGTGTAGCCTTTTTTAGGAGAGGTTTTTGGGAGGAGTGCACTATACTGAAGGGTGTAACAATATAAGAATGTTATGACTCTCTCATTTATGTAAACAGGGTGGCCAAAATATTAGAAACACCTCAATATAATGCTGTCTAACACCACTGCAAACCTCAAAAATGAGCATATAATTAATATAATTAACATATAATTAATACCAATCACTTCATTAATACCAATACCAATCAAAACTGAACATTATTATCTTTATAGAGGCAGAATTTATAGCAGGGCTGTTGTATCTGATCACAGTAGATTGTGTACCTAAAAAAGAAGCCAGTGAGTGTATGTAGGCCTATGTATTGATGATTTTAGCATTTGAGCAGGATGTGATTTAGATATTTATACATTCACAATATTAATTATGTTGGTAGGGCTGCAATATATGCATTTATTTGTTCATAATTTGAATTATCTTGACCAAGAATGCTACCTGCAGTTGTTGTTAACTGTGTTGTTGCTTTGTGACATGTCTCCGTGTTTACCTACCTGTACTAAATTGCTTCTCTGAGGACAATAAAGTTTGAGAGCTAAGCTAAACTAAAAGAAAAAAAAAACCATCTAGGTCCAGTAAGAAAACTCTTGTGGATCTGACAGGAGCACCCACAGGCAGCCAGCGGCACTACAGAATAGGACATTGCAAGGGTTTGTGGGAGTGGAAAGACAAGCACACAATACAAGATAATAGTGGTTGGACTGAATGTTCTACTCATTCTCTGGAGTGTCTATTTCCAGTCGACAGTCCAGTTTGACGATATGATGTGAATATAAATTAGGGTTACATAAACATTGATCCTTGGAAAGTGGGACTTCCTGGTGAAATCTTTACCCGGCATCACTTATAGTACATTTTTCTTGTAGAAGAAGCTTAATATTAACACTTCGAACTAAGAAGGATTTCTTCAATAAGTGAGAAAAGCTCCCCCAAACATGAAATATTAAAATGTGAATGTAATAAATATGAATTATGAATGTGGTTTTCAGGCAGTGTGTTACTGGATTAAGCGATGACACAAAGCAACACAGAAAAGTGAGTGATGATGTCGTGCCCCTCTTCACTCGTCCAAGTACATTTGTTATTGTGTCCATGAGGCTGTAGCTGCTGTGAGGGCTGTATTGATCCTGAAGAAATGTCAAATGTGACATCGAGACAGTGTTTGAGTTTGAGCTCATTTGTTTTATCTGTTTGATATTTCTAATGGCAGCACGCAGCCTATCTTGGCTCAGACTATGTAGAAGTGGATCGAAGGAAAAACTGCAGATTGCTGACTAGCTCCTCGTTTTGCAAGAATAAACATTTACCCATTTACAGCCTCAAAAGAACATCCAATAAACACATCTGTCACATTCATCAGGTGTTCTAAAAACCTTTCAAAGTCATTTCAATGAAAACTGAAGAGGCTGCGTGCTGCACAGCCTGTTAACATGTCCATAAAACATCATTACAGGGTAGTAGCAGTGCCACATTTTGGGAAATATGAGAAGAAGATCAGTACCACTCTCAGGGCTGTACAGTAAATATAAGGCTATAGCCAGCAGCCGGCTTAGCTTAGCTTAGCACAAAGACTGTAGGGGGGAAATATATTGTCTCTTTAATATCCACAAAAACTAAAGCGTAAAAAAACAACAACCAGGCTAGCTATTTCAACTATTTCCAGGCTTTATGTTAAGCTAACTGGCTCCTTAGCTGTGGTTTGTGTAGTTTTGTATTAGTGGTATCAATCTTTCTCATCTAACTTGTCATGTTTCCATCTAAATGTAGTCCAAACTGTAAAACAAATTCCAGAAAATTGTCAGAATTAAATGTTTGAATTTGATGTGTTTCCATCCACTACTGTTGTGTGAATATTAGTTGGACAAAACTATGAACAGCTGGTGGTAATTCTCCACCCATAAAAACAAGTGGATGGAAACTTACATAATGTCTGAAAGCAAAAAAGTATATTTCCAAAAATGTCAAACTATTTTTTTAACCTTCAGTGTTCCAGTGAAACACCCAGGCTGCCCTTCATTTTTCAATCTAAATCCAGAGTTTGGGCTGGCTAAGACATCTCAAAAATGATGGCTGGCTGCATTTGAGAGGACAGGTACCAGTCAGACAGGCCCTGAAAATAACCAGCGAAACTTACAGAGTGCCAGAGGCTAAAGTAAGGGTGGTGTCAAAAACACTGTTTATCAGCAAAATAAAATTCTTGGCTAATGATGAGCAGCGATGACTCAGGTGTAGAGACAGAATCAAGTTTGCTCTGAGGCTAAACAGCAAGTGACCAGAAGCCCTGTCTTATCCATCCTCAAACAGAGTCCAACTCCATCCACAAACACCAGCCTGGACTGCTTATGTAAAGTGTGAAAGATGTTGTTAATTAAGGAAGCTGCCAAATTAAATGAAACATTTGATTTAGGTTTGTTGCTGACCAATACAGCTTTATTACGTTTATTGTGTTTAAATGCTGTGGGGGAGTTCTTCTATTTTTAGGGTAAAATTATCTTTATGTACAATTAAAGCACCAGGTGTGCAGATATGCTGTTAATGGCGGTACAGCCTGCTAAACAGAACCAACAGAAATATATATAATTCCAGCAATGTTGTGACAGTGCAGCATTTCACTCCCACATTTTCTTATCTGTTACGCAACATGTGCAAATGCAAGGCACTTTACGGTGAGAGCTTCCCACTCTCTGTTGAGAGAAATAAATAAGAGTGAAGACAATAACTTGAAGAATTCGGAGGCTTTTATTGTTCGTGGATTTTCATATTCCTCCGCAGAAATGATTTCCAACAATCGTCACATCTCGTATTTTTTCAAGAAAGCACACAGTCGCAATAAAACACCTGCAAATCTCAAACAAAAAACAGTTGATGCTCTTTTGCTGCTGCATTTCATTTCGACACTTCCTAGTGCAAAGGTTCAGGAAAACAAATTTGAAGCCACCAGTACTGTAATTTTATTTTGTTTCTGAGATGAGCTGAATGAGGGTGACATCATTTCTATAAAATCAACAAATCTGCTTCATTACTGAAGTCATGAATGCTTTTAACCTGTTGGGCAATCTTCTATGGCGCTTCTTACTATTCTGGACCTCAACAACAGAGGTCCTCATTTTAGAAATGAAATGTACTTGAGGACAGCAGCAATACTTAACATCAAACTGACTCTGTACAAAAGCCTTCTGCTGGTTATTTTACAGTTTCTTACAGTCTTGCCTTCCTACAAGTGTGACAGTCATTCCCTCTAATGGCATCTTTAAAGCTGAGATCCACCACTGGTGCACAGAGCCTCACACATTATAGCCATTTTCCTTATTCCACTTGAGGCACACATACCCCCAATCCATTAATTGTCCACATTTAATACAAACTCTGTATTCGTTTTGAAGACCATGTGGACCAGCAGTTGGTGCAGAGAGAGTACTGTACACCATTTGGAGCTTTAAAGATGCAGATGAATTTAAATAAAATATATTTTTCAGGTTTTTATCATACTCTTGGTATTAAAAAAAAAATGAAAAGAAGTTTAATATTTTCCCACAGGCTGTCCCTCTCTTTTGTCTTTTTGTGCAACACTGAAATACTTTTGATGAGTCATCCTGCACTCAGAGACGTACCTACACGCATTAACTCAATTAAATAGGATTTGGTGCACCCAGCTAACCCCACCCATCATATAAAATCGTGCTTAACCACTACAAAGCTACATCATGGCTCAGTTCTGTGGATGTAAGTTGAAGAAAGCTTTGTGTACATTTGCTAAAGAACGTAGTTATGGTTTAATTTATTAACTTCATTCGCTCTCATCCTCCGCTGACTTACACAAACTTTTAAGCCATGAAGTCAAAGCTGTGAACAGACTGATCAAATCTCTCTTGAAATCCCGCTCTGATGCATATTCAGTTTCTCAGGGGAAGTCAAGTTACAGAAGATAAAGGCTTTAGAAAAACAATCTTTAATCCCAGGAAACATCACTACCCACAATCCTGTATGCAGTTTGAGTTGAGTAACCAACTGGTTCCAATTTTAAAAGTAGGAAATTGATGCTCAAGCTTACATTTCTGACTGTGAAAGAGACCATTAATAATTTCTGTTGAAATGCTAAACAGCATTTGTTTTCTTTGACTGTACAGTTCTGCAGTTTATCCTTCTAAAAGTGTCAACTTTTTCAGTGGAAATCTGCATTTTGTGTGTTTCCTGAACTGGGAATTAAAAATAAAGACTTGTTTTTGTAAACGTCACTGATACAGTCGTAAGCTAGCCAATTTAGCTAGCCGTTTTGCTGTTTCAGTAGTCCTAGTTATCATAGTAATTTTGATGAATAGCATTAGACATGGAAAAGCGTCATTTAGTGTGCTTCTGAACTTGCTAATTAAAAATGTTTACCTATGTTGACCTGCTCCTTTTGTTAAAGCGATTGGTTGCAATCAGGAACTACACTGCTAGATGCTCCTAAACCCTACACACTGGTGTTTACAAGCAAGTAGTTAGGCTTAGTTCAGACTGTCAGCCTAAATCCATTTTTTCTCTGATTGCATCCAGATTGATTTTAGAAAGACTGGACAGCAAAGAAACCACATGAAATGTAATTTTTCCAAATCGCATCCAAGCCACGTTTGAAAATGGTTTGAAATATGATTCCAATCAGATTTCTACAGATGCGACTCAGTCTGGACACTTTGGCCAGCTGGTGTCAGATTTCTTCTGAGTGCACCAGAGCTGCTGAGCTGCTCCTAGCAGAGCGGTATGAAGGACGACACAGTGAGTGAACAGACGCTGAAATAAACTGTCTGCTGGAACTTTGAAGGAGGCTTCTGTACAGGCAGAACTGCTTCCACGTTGGAGAGCCACATCACCAGTACACGCTACTGGCGCCTACGTCGTTACCACAGCAACGCATGCAGATAGTTTGGAGATGTCTTGACGCACAAATCCGATCTCATCAGTCAGGACTGATTTGAGAAGCAAATCTGATTTGCCTGCAGTCTGTACAAAGCCTTTTTCACCTGCAGTGAAGTGTGGATTTTTTTTTTAGCACTGTCACTCAATTCTTAAACATACCAAGCTTGTGTGTGTATGTGTGTTTGGCTTTTAGCTTAGGCAAACTAGCTTTGCCCAGTCCAGGAGCTGTCCCCTCTGTCCACACCTGACCAGGTCAACAGAGGAACAGCAGCAGATCAGCGTAGACTGGAACAGGCATTTCAGCACACATACAGAGAGAAAGAAAGAGGCAGTGGGCATACATCCAGCCTCCAGCTTCTCTCTGCTGTTTGTATAGAGCCATTCATCTCCTTATTAGGATCAGTAGTGAGGCTGAAAGGACGCTACAGGAGCTCACTGTTTTATTGGTGTCAGTGTCAGAGGATTTGAAAAGATGCTGAACAAGGAGCTCAATGCTATTTGTTTAAGTATAGACAGGGACAGGCACAAGAGAGACTGAGGCTGAAAAGGCATGTCAATACCGCTCAAGAACATTTCAGTTGTCTGGTAAACTTTTCTGTACGCAGTCAGTCATTTGCCAAGAGCTGCTACTACGTGGACAGCGCAGTGTGGTTTGCTAAATGGCAGCTGAAAGCCAACACCAAGCATCTTAATCTGTGGACTGGAGTGTTTGGCAGCGGTACACGCTGTTGGCGTAAAAGTGTCTGGTGAGATTGCAGCATGAAAACTGCTACCAGAGGGACATCAATTATGGCATGAATTATAAAGGAGCCTCTCATTAACGCTGCCGGCATAAAAACAAGAGGAAAAAAAAAATCGATGCATGACAGAGAATCTATGAATGACCAGTACGTGCAGAGTGAAGCATTTTATTCTGATCAGCGGAAAAAGAAAAAGGTCTAAAAACCGCAGAACGATCAGAGAAAAACCTGCAAACACACAGCTGACTATCACAGAGGGAGCTGCTGATGCCAAAATAATGAGCGGCTTCTGTCGCTCAGGAGTCGCCTCACAACTCACGAGTGCAGGTAGGGAGAAGAAGTGAGTGTCGTGCATGGTGCGATAACAACACAATCACATGAGTGATCAAACAACACAGCGCACAGCACTTTCTAGAAGGAGCGGACCACCCCAAAACAAGACAATACATTTCCTCCACATATCACTGCCGACCTCTGAACTGTGTTCTTGGTGCGGCACTGACACTCTCCCAACGAGTTGCCGCAGCAAAATCAGCGTATGATTTCACAGAGGTGCTCGCTGCAGATGAGAGCACCTGCTTTGATTATAAATCAACAACCTTATTAATGAGGTGAGAGGACGTTTATTGGTACACTGAGGAGGAGCGCAGTGAAGAGGAACAACAGAGCACACAGCTGATTCAGCTATGATGCATGCATATGTGCAGTAGTAAACAAAGTCACGTAACGCTTTTATTCTGGATGATTACCTTTGAAAGTTGCATGAGAAAGACAAGCCACCACAATAACGCAATAAAAATGTATTTTTCTGTTCTATTATGGTTGTATGAAAT